>CAMZMU010000116.1:9295994-10033632 GCA_947311845.1 Poa pratensis | reverse complement strand
ATAACGTCTCCAACGTATCCATAATTTCTGCTGTTCCATGCTTATATTATACCATTTGCTACATGTTTTATATACACTTCGTATCACTTTTATGCATTTTCTGGGACTAACCTATTAACAAGATGCCACAGTGCCAGTTCCCTGTTTTCTGCTGTTTTTGGTTTCAGAAAGTTACTTCTGGAAATATTCTCGGAATTGCACGAAACAAAAGGCCAGTCCCTATTTTTCCAGCACGTACACGGAGTCCGAAGGAGAGACGAAGGAGAGCCACGAGGTGGCCAAACCACCTGGCGCGGGCCCACCCGCCCGCCTGTGGTTTGGGCCCCTCGGGGGTCCGCCGACATCGCCCCTTCGCCTATTTATTCCCCGAGACGCGAAAACCCTAAAACACCGAGCCTTTCATCCAGAACATATTCGCTGCCGCCGCCGTCGTCAACCCTAACTCGGGGGGTTTCTGAAGCTCTTCCCGGCACCCTGCCGGAGAGGGGAATCATCACCGGAGGGCTCTACATCGCCATGCCCGCCTCCGGAGTGATGCGTGAGTAGTTCATCCTTGGACTATGGGTCCATAGCAGTAGCTAGATGGTTGTCTTCTCCACTTGTGCCATCATGTTTAGATCTTGTGAGCTGCCTATCATGATCAAGATCATCTTATTGTAATGCTACATGTTGTGTTTGCTGGGATCTGACTTATATTGATACCTATGTGGAGCTGAATATTATATTATCATGTCTATGTCATTTGTGATCTTGCATGCTCTCCGTTACTTGTTGAAGCCTTGGCCAAGTGAATACTTGTAACTCCAAGAGGGGGTATTTATGCATGATAGTTGGGTTCAACCTCTATTTAACCTGGGATAGTGACAGCAAGTTCTAAGGTTGTAGATGTGTTGTTGCCACTAGGGGTAAAACAGCAATGCTTTATTCAAGGATGAATGTATTGTTTACATTACGCACATTACTTAATGCAATTGTCTGTTGCTTGCAACTTAATACTGGAAGGGGTACGGATGTTAACCGGAAAGTGGACTATTTAGGCATAGATGCATGCTGGATAGCGGTCTATGTACTTTGTCGTAATGCCCAAATGAATCTCATAGTAGACACCACAGCTCACACATGCATGTTATATGCACTTATCAATTGTCAATTGCCCAGCTGTAATTTGTTTACCCAGCATGTTAGTTATCTTATTGGAGAGACACCACTAGTGAACTGTGGACCCCGGTCCATTCTTTTACATCTGAAATACAATCTACTGCAATCATTGTTCTCTACTGTTTTATGCAAACAAACATCATTTTCCATTCGATACGTTTAACCCTTTGTTTTCAGCAAGCCGGTGAGATTGACAACCTCACTGTTAAGTTGGGGCAAAGTAATTTGATTGTGTTGTGCAGGTTCCACGTTGGCACCGGAATCCCTGGTGTTGCGCCGCACTACACTCCTTCACCAACACCTTCGAAGCAAACCTCGTTTTCCTACTGGTTCGATTAAACCTTGGTTTCATACTGAGGGAAAACTTACTGCTGCACTCATCATACCTTCCTCTTGGGGTTCCCAACTGACGTGTGACGTACAAGCATTGTTTCTGGCACTATAACCTAGAGCCACCAACACGTTTTCTGGCGCCGTTGCCGGGGAAAACCGAATTGCTTCTGCAAGGGGAGTCTCTCACACCCAATCTCTTTACTTTGTTATTTGTCTTGCTTAGTTTATTTTTATTTAGTCTTGTTTGCTCTCTTTATCAAAAACACAAAAAAATTAGTTACTTGTTTAATTCGTTTGATTTTGTTTTTCAAAATGAATGCTCCTGAAGTTGAAGTTCGTTCTTTTAGGCAACTAGGAGGTGAAAATTTGAAAGATGCTTGGTATAGAATTAGTGATGCTCATCATAGATGTACTAAGAAACACTCTACCACTATCCTCCTTAGGAACTTTTATGTTGGTATCTCTAGTTGGTATAGGTATGTTCTAGACACTCTTACAGGTGGAAATTTCTTGGGTACTCCTGCTTTAGAAGCCTGTAATATTATTGAAAGTTTGGTAGGAACACCACCCACTAAAGATATTAAAGTTGAGATCACCTTGGAGGATGTTATAAATAAGTTAGACTCTATGGAGAATTTTTTTCCAAATTTTCTTGATTGTATTGGTAAGACTAATGAATCAATAGCCACCATCAATGAAAGAATCACTGTTCTTGAGGATAATAATATCCATGACACCCAAAATCATAGAATTGATGAGTTAGAGGAAGCTATTGAAACCTTAAGTTCAACCTTTACTTCTCTTAAGTCTAAAAAGGAGAAAGTTTATGTGGGTAGAGAGCAAAAGTTTATGTATGTTCCTAAAGTGCCAAAACCAAAGACTCATTATGAGCTTAAAATTGATAAAACTTTTAGTACGGTTAAAGGTAATGAAACACCTCCAGGAACATCTAAGATACCCATTGTTACAAGCTGTGTGTTGGAAGAAGCTTTTGATGATTTGAATGATTTGCCTTGACAACACTTGATTTTCACTTTCTGCGCCTAGCTGAAAGGCGTTAAAGAAAAGCGCTTATGGGAGACAACCCATCGTTTTTATTTGCTGTTATTTTTGTTTTCTTTGAGTCAAGGAGTTTTGTTACTTCTGTAGCAACTCCTTTGTATCTTTATTTTATCGCAATGTTGTGCCAAGTAAAGTTCTATATTGAAAGTTGATGCAAGATTTGGATTTCTGCGCAGTGACAGATTTTTAGCTGTCACGGATTTGAGCTTATCTCCCTGTAGAAAATTCAAAAAATTCTGAGAAAAATCACGCATATTCCTGAGATATGTACGCAACTTTCATTATTTTAGGCCAGATCCATCTGAGCAACTTAAGTGCCTCGAAAAAATTCGTCATTCCAGACTGTTCTGTTTTTGACAGATTCTGCCTTTTGTTTTGCATTCGCTCTTTTACTGTGTTTGTGTGGATTTCTTTGCTCCACAAAGCATTGGTGGCTGTAGCTAATGTCCAGAAGCTTTGGGATTGATTGTATCATTACAGAATATGAGAATTTTTGATTATGCACTAACCCTCTAATGAGAACTGTCTTGAGTTTGGTGTGAAGGAAGTTTTCAAGGATCAAGCGAGAAGGGTGATATTATGTGATCAAGAAGAGTGAAAAGCCTAAGCTTGGGGATGCCCCCGTGGTTCATCCCAACCATATTCAGAGAGACTCAAGCGTCTAAGCTTGGGGATGCCCAAGGCATCCCCTTCTTCATCAACAAACTTATCAGGTCATCTCTAGTGAAACTATATTTTAATTCTTTCACATCTTATGCGCTTTACTTGGAGCGTCTGTGTGTTTTTATTTTTGTTTTTGTTTGAATAAATTCGGATCCTAGCAATCCTTGTGTGGGAGAGAGACACGCTCCGCTTTTTCATGTGAATACTCATGTTCTTCACTTATATTTGTTGAGTATTCTTAACTAGCTACTGCAGTGCTTTTAGCTCCTGTTTTTCATGCATCTCTTCGAGCTGTTAGCACTTGTTTATAAATACTCTCTTGCTGCATTATATTATCATTTGGAGAGTTTATGTTTAAATAAATTATTGGTGTTTGTTTGGAAGAAAGAAAATGCTACATGTAGTAGTTGGTATTGGAAAAGACATATGCATTCTTGTAGATCATTGTCTTGTTTTGATTTGATGCTTTGCAATTGTTTTGAGCTCTCAAGTAGATCATGTTTAAGCTCTTGCATCATGTAGTTAAAGCCTAGTAGTGGAGAACTACCGTAGAGCTTGTTGAGACTTGGGATGCATATTTGTTCTCTCTAAGGTCTAGATATTTTCTGGTAAAATGTTTGAGCAACAAGGAAGACAGTGTAGAGTCTTATAATACTTGCAATATGTTTTTATGTGATTCTTGCTGTACCGGTTTATACTTGTGTTTGCTTCAAACAACCTTGCTAGCCTAAACTCTGTACTGAGAGGGAATGCTTCTCGTGCATCCAAAACTTGAGCCAAAACCCATGCCATTTGTGTCCACCATACCTACCTACTATGTGGTATTTCCTGCCATTCCAAGTAAATATTTCATGTGCTACCTTTAAACTATTCAAAACTTTATTACTCCTTATTTGTGTCAATGTTTTATAGCTCATGAGGAAGTATGTGGTGTTTTATCTTTCAATCTTGTCATTTACTTCTGACAGACTTTCACCTGGACTAGTGGCATATACATCCGCTTATCCAATAATTTGCAAAAAGAGCTGGCAACGGGGTGCCCAGCCCCAATTAATTACAACTTTCATTAATAATTCTCTTCACATGTTTTGCCCTGATTTATCAGTAAGCAACTTAATTTTGCAATAGACACTCCTCCATGGTATGTGAATGTTGGAAGGCACCCGAGGATTCGGTTAGCCATGGCTTGTGTAAGCAAAAGGTTGGGAGGAGTGTCATCTATAAAGAAACTAAAATACATGTGTAAACAAAAGAGAAGAGGGATGATCTACCTTGCTGGTAGAGATAACGTCCTTCATGGGAGCCGCTCTTGAAAGTCTGGTTGACAAGGGGGTTAGAGTGCCCACTACCATTCGTTGACAACAACAAACACCTCTCAAATACTTATTTTGTGCTCTCTATATGCTTTCGAAAACTTAAAAAGCTCTAGCACATGATTTAATCCCTGCTTCCCTCTGCGAAGGGCCTATCTTTTACTTTATGTTGAGTCAGTTTACCTACTCCTTTCTATCTTAGAAGCAAACACTTGTGTCAACTTTGTGTGCATTGATTCTTACATATTTACTTATTGCACTTGTTATATTGCTTTATGTTGACAACTATCCATGAGATATACATGTTACAAGTTGAAAGCAAATGCTGAAACTTAATCATCCTTTGTGTTGCTTCAATGCCTTTTACTTTGAATCTATTGCTTTATGAGTTACCTCTTATGCAAAACTTTTTGATGCTTGTCTTGAAAGTACTATTCATGAAAAGTTTTTGCTTATATGATTCATTGTTTACTCTTTATCTATTTGTTAGCAAACTATAGATCATTGCTTTGAGTCACTTCATTCATGACATGAGCCTTGCAATATATTGATCAAGATTGTGTGAAAGCATGTCTCCTCAGAAATTATTTGTTGTTATCGTTTTACCTACTCGAGGACGAGTAGAACTAAGCTTGGGGATGCTTGATACGTCTCCAACGTATCCATAATTTCTGCTGTTCCATGCTTATATTATACCATTTGCTACATGTTTTATATACACTTCGTATCACTTTTATGCATTTTCTGGGACTAACCTATTAACAAGATGCCACAGTGCCAGTTCCCTGTTTTCTGCTGTTTTTGGTTTCAGAAAGTTACTTCTGGAAATATTCTCGGAATTGCACGAAACAAAAGGCCAGTCCCTATTTTTCCAGCACGTACACGGAGTCCGAAGGAGAGACGAAGGAGAGCCACGAGGTGGCCAAACCACCTGGCGCGGGCCCACCCGCCGCGCCTGGTGGTTTGGGCCCCTCGGGGGTCCGCCGACATCGCCCCTTCGCCTATTTATTCCCCGAGACGCGAAAACCCTAAAACACCGAGCCTTTCATCCAGAACATATTCGCTGCCGCCGCCGTCGTCAACCCTAACTCGGGGGGTTCTGAAGCTCTTCCCGGCACCCTGCCGGAGAGGGGAATCATCACCGGAGGGCTCTACATCGCCATGCCCGCCTCCGGAGTGATGCGTGAGTAGTTCATCCTTGGACTATGGGTCCATAGCAGTAGCTAGATGGTTGTCTTCTCCACTTGTGCCATCATGTTTAGATCTTGTGAGCTGCCTATCATGATCAAGATCATCTTATTGTAATGCTACATGTTGTGTTTGCTGGGATCTGACTTATATTGATACCTATGTGGAGCTGAATATTATATTATCATGTCTATGTCATTTGTGATCTTGCATGCTCTCCGTTACTTGTTGAAGCCTTGGCCAAGTGAATACTTGTAACTCCAAGAGGGGGTATTTATGCATGATAGTTGGGTTCAACCTCTATTTAACCTGGGATAGTGACAGCAAGTTCTAAGGTTGTAGATGTGTTGTTGCCACTAGGGGTAAAACAGCAATGCTTTATTCAAGGATGAATGTATTGTTTACATTACGCACATTACTTAATGCAATTGTCTGTTGCTTGCAACTTAATACTGGAAGGGGTACGGATGTTAACCGGAAAGTGGACTATTTAGGCATAGATGCATGCTGGATAGCGGTCTATGTACTTTGTCGTAATGCCCAAATGAATCTCATAGTAGACACCACAGCTCACACATGCATGTTATATGCACTTATCAATTGTCAATTGCCCAGCTGTAATTTGTTTACCCAGCATGTTAGTTATCTTATTGGAGAGACACCACTAGTGAACTGTGGACCCCGGTCCATTCTTTTACATCTGAAATACAATCTACTGCAATCATTGTTCTCTACTGTTTTATGCAAACAAACATCATTTTCCATTCGATACGTTTAACCCTTTGTTTTCAGCAAGCCGGTGAGATTGACAACCTCACTGTTAAGTTGGGGCAAAGTAATTTGATTGTGTTGTGCAGGTTCCACGTTGGCACCGGAATCCCTGGTGTTGCGCCGCACTACACTCCTCCACCAACACCTTCGAAGCAAACCTCGTTTTCCTACTGGTCGATTAAACCTTGGTTTCATACTGAGGGAAAACTTACTGCTGCACTCATCATACCTTCCTCTTGGGGTTCCCAACTGACGTGTGACGTACAAGCAATTGTTTCTGGCACTATTAACCTAGAGCCACATAGGTCCCGACGTGGATTCGCCCACACCCTCGCTCGACACGTCGCCAACAGCGACAGAAGATTCCCCAGGCGGGAGCCCCGAGCCTGCCTCTGCCCATGCGCACGCAGGTGCGCATGCAGAAGACGACAACGCTGCGGACGCCTCGGCCGCATTTGCCACCGATGCCTCCCATGACGTGTCGCCACCGGGTTCACCGACCAGTGGTCTGTCCCCTGCTGGATCCGCTGCACCGAGCCATGGTGCAGGTCGATCTGGGGCTTCCTCAGCCAGCTCAGGATCTTCTGCGCAAACTTCTGCTGTGCCTAAACCTGCACCCCGCACACGACTTCAGAAAGGTATACAACAACCTAAACAGTATAAAGATGTCACTATTAAATATGGTAAGCAACCAAACATTTATAAGGAAGGAAATATTATTCGATATGGCATGCTAACATCCACAGGTGAACCCTCTTCGCTTTCTGAGGCCCTCGCTCATCCTAAATGGAAAGAGGCAATGGAAGAAGAGTATGATGCATTGCTTCAGAACAAAACATGGCACCTGGTTCCTCCAAGTTCCAACAGAATTTGATTGACTGTAAGTGGGTTTACCGTATCAAGAAAAATGCTGATGGTACAGTTGATAGGTACAAAGCTCGCTTAGTTCCTAAAGGATTTAAACAGAGATAGTTAAAGCTGCAACTATTCGTATTGTTCTAGCCATTTCAGTCTCAAGAGGATGGAGTTTACAACAGCTAGATGTCAAGAATGCGTTCTTACATGGAGTTCTGGAAGAGGAGGTTTACATGAAGCAACCCCCCGGTTTTGAAAATCCTAATGCTCCTAATCATATTTGCAGACTTGATAAAGCCCTCTATGGATTAAAACAGGCACCAAGGGCATGGTACTCTCGGCCCAGTTCCAAATTACATGACCTTGGTTTTAAACCATCCAAAGGTGACACTTCCTTGTTCCCGTTTCAGAGTTCGGATGTCACTATTTTTGTCCTCATTTATGTTGATGATATTATTGTCACGAGTTCTTCAAATGCTGCAATTTCTGCCTTGCTTCGTAATCTCAATGAACATTTTGCTATAAAAGATCTTGGTGATCTTCATTTCTTCTTGGGAATTGAAGTCAAGGAAAACAAGGATGGGTTGATATTGACACAAGCCATGGATTTGTTAGCAAAAGTGGGAATGAAAAATTGTAAGCCGGCCCCCACACCATTGTCCTCTACTGAGTCGCTCTCTATTCAAGGGGGGACACCTCTTGGTCCTGAAGACAGCTCTCAGTACCGGAGTATTGTTGGTGCTCTTCAGTATCTGACACTCACACGTCCAGATTTATCCTTCTCGGTTAACAAAGTATGCCAGTACCTTCATGCACCAACAACAGATCATTGGACAGCTGCAAAACGGATATTGAGATATGTTCAGGGTACATTACAACTTGGTATTACATTTATGCGCTCCTCTCACACCCTTTTGAGTGCTTTTTCAGATGCTGATTGGGCAGGATGTCCGGATGATCGGCGGTCCACTGGTGGTTTTGCCATCTTTCTTGGACCAAATTTAGTCTCCTGGAGTGCTCGCAAACAAGCCACAGTCTCTCGTTCAAGCACTGAAGCTGAGTACTTAGGTGCAACTTATTTGTCTGCAAATTCTGTCTTTCATGCCCGCACTAAGCATATAGAGATTGATTATCATTTTGTTCGTGAGAGAGTGGCAAGTAAGAACTTAGAAATTAAATTTATTTCTAGTAGAGATCAAGTTGCTGATGGCTTTACAAAAGCTCTTCCTGTTAGACAGTTAGATGAATTTAAGCGTAATCTAAATCTTTGTAAGAGTTTAGATTAAGGGGGGCTGTTGAACATCATGTATTGTACGGTATTGGGTATGGTGTAGTACACCAACCCAAACCGTTTTGATCCCACCTGTACTGCCACGGAGAGGGCTCTTCTCTCCTATATAAACACGAACCCGAGCCCCTAACGGGGTATCGTTTTCCGCCTATTCACAATATCTACAACATTATTATGAATTATGCCATGGATGGCCTTGACCTTTTGTCATTTGCCAGCAAACTCACGAATGTTCACATGATAGCTTTTTTGTTAAGGCTTTTTTTGTAAAGACTTTTTTGTTGAAGTTGTCGGATTCCAGCTTTGGTATTCTTCTTGGCCACTAGTACACATAAAAGGACCCCTTAAGATAGAATTGCATTTTTTAGTTTTTCTTCATTTTCTATATTTTTATTTATATGGTGTAAAAATGGTAGGCTTGGCTATTAATATCATGGGGTTGAATATTTCAAAAAAAATTGTGCATACTGCATAGTATCATATTTAGGTATCTCAACATTGTTTTTTAGAATTTTGTAGGACAAATCTAGAGCGCACCTATAGTTCAAATTTGAATTACTTTCGGGAAATCTGCTAAATCTTTTTTAAAGGGAAAAGGTAGGTAAAAGTGAGAAAATTCAAAATATTTGGGAATTGACCATGAAATATCGTCCAATTAGTGTGAAAATTATATAGGGGGCATTTTGCAACATATTCTTTGTAGTTACTTCACAAAAAACCTTATTCTTGCCACTTAGAGAATGTTACGTGATTGTTCTGTAGAAAATGTTGAAATATCCATTTGGCAATATTGTTTGGCATGCCCTGAGTGCCAAATATGAGTACATGGAGTATCAAGGAAATGGCCATGATCTTGGTCGTTTGGATTGAAACCGATGAATATTCTTGCATGATAAGTTTTTAATGAAGATTTTTTAAAAGTTGTCATATTCAAAGTTTGGTACTCCTGCCGATCCATATTAATTGTCGCGAAATCGGATTTATCTAGACATGTTTTACTGCTAGATACATCTAAATCAGCGACAATTAATATGAATCAGACACAGTATTTATTTTGACAATTGGTACACGTAAATGGAATCCATGAGTAATGATTGCATTATTGTTTCTGTTCATTGTATCTGTTTTTTAATCAAAACCGGGTTAAAATGGTGCACCTGGCTATTCATAGAAAGGGGATGAATCTTTCAAAATTATGAGTGGTTATTTAATATAATGACTATTTGTGTACCTTGAAAAGATTTTTTTGGCTATTTTTAGGGGCAAACTATCACATATTTATAGTTTAAATTTAATTACTTTGTGAAAACAACATAAAGGCAAAAGCAGCTAGAAGTCTGAAATTTCATAATATTTACAAATTATCTATCTAATATGGTCTATTTTGTTTCAAAACTGGAGTAGTGCATTTTGCACAATAGTATTTGTACTTGCTTCACATGAAACACCATTTGTTAGCATTCAGAAAATTGCAAATAATTTGAAATCGTACTTAGGCGATGTTGTTTAGTTTGGTACAAGCCACCTTTTTTTGCCAAAAATGGACCCACTGCCACTGTAATGAAAATTGTTTTACGGAGCATCACACATAATTTTTGTTTTTAAACCGTTTGTGATTGCATCTTCATCACAAACCCTATTTTTCGTTAATAAATCGCGTGCAATGCATTACACAAAATGCCCCCTTTGTGGGGTTCATATTTTATATGTGCATTGAGTTGTGCTTATTGAGTGATTTGTAGCTCTTTGCTCAACATGTATACCTAAAATTATAGTTCTCTGTAATTTTTCGCATAGTTCATTGCCACTAGTTGGAGGTTTGTGTAATTTTATCTTGAACGGCGGAGCAAGACTCGGTTAAAGTCAGAGGGAGAGATTCCTGCTATGAGCTGCCCTCACCTCACGTAGCCAATTAGCATAGCCGACGACTAACCCCTGTAATCCAATTAGCTGGAGATGTAGTATACGTGCTATAGCTAGCTGTCGTCCAGTGTCCAGACGCCTATATAAACCCGCGAGCGTACAGGCCATGGTACGGCATAGCGTACGGACACAAGCCCAACTACCTTACTACGAGATCGAGCTAAGCTAACCTAGGTGGCCGGCCGGCTATCGAGATGGCTGGCGGAGTGACGTCGCACGGCGTGTTCCAGGGGGAGAGCCCACTGGACTACGCGCTGCCGCTGGTTATCCTGCAGATCTGCCTCGTCATCGTCGTCACCAGGGGCCTCGCCTACCTCCTCCGCCCGCTCCGGCAGCCGCGGGTCATCGCCGAGATCATCGTAAGCACCCAACGGCCTGGTCGATCATGGTGCACTCCATGCCGTTTTTTTTGTTATTGTCTATGCAACATTACTGCGGATTGGGGATCAAAATGTTTCTTCTGCTAAGCACATCTCTCCACAAAATCCTACACAGGATCACTAGTCATCATCCTACTAGGCTCACATATATATGGAGTCTACTCTACTTTTTTTTTTTTGATAAAAGGGCATGCCCCGATTTCATTAACGAAACCATTTGCTACAAAATTTACCAGCAATACAACATTTTCTACTCTACTTTAGTCTTAGTCATTTTGGAAATCTATGATGGCACGTTCGCAATTTTTGTTTTGTTCTTCACCAACAATGGTTTCACTTACATGCATGGCACTGCTGACTTAAGATCTCATGACAACATGCATGCCAAAATTAATGACGTCTGCTACTTGTTCAGGGCGGGATCCTGCTGGGTCCGTCGGCGCTCGGCCGGAGCACCACGTTCCTGAACGCCGTGTTCCCAGCGCGCAGCATGACGGTGCTGGACACGCTGGCCAACCTGGGCCTCCTCTTCTTCCTCTTCCTCGTCGGCCTCGAGCTCGACCTCAACGCCATCCGCCGAACCGGCAAGAAGGCCCTCGCCATCTCCCTCTCCGGCATCGCCGTCCCCTTCGTCATCGGCATCGGTACCTCCTTCGCCTTCCGCGCCACCATCCCCGGCCTCAAGGACTCCCCGCAGGCTCCCTTCCTCGTCTTCATGGGCGTCGCGCTCTCCATCACCGCGTTCCCCGTCCTCGCGCGCATCCTCACCGAGCTCAAGCTCCTCACCACCGACCTCGGCCGGGTGGCCATGTCGGCGGCCGCGGTCGACGACGTCACGGCGTGGATCCTTCTCGCGCTCGCAATCGCGCTCTCCGGGACCAGGTCGCCCATCATTTCCCTCTGGGTGCTCCTCACCGCCGTCGGCTTCGTCGCCGCCGTCTTCGTGCTCCTCCGCCCGGTGCTCACGTGGATGGCACGCCGGTCCCCGGAAGGCGAGCCCGTCAAGGAGGTCTACGTCGTCGCCGCGCTCGCCATCGTCCTCGCCTCTAGCTTCGTCACCGACGTCATCGGCATCCACGCGCTCTTCGGCGCCTTCATTGTCGGCATCGTCGTCCCCAAGGACGGCCAGTTCGCGGCGGTGCTCATCGAGAAGGTGGAGGAGCTCATCTCCGGCCTCTTCCTCCCGCTCTACTTCGTCTCCAGCGGCCTCAAGACCAACGTCGCCACCATCAGCGGAGCCAAGTCTTGGGGCCTGCTCGTGCTCGTCATCCTCAACGCCTGCGTCGGCAAGATCGGCGGCGCCGTCGCCACCTGCCTTGCCGTCAAGATCCCGTTCCGAGAGGCCATCACCATCGGCTTCCTGATGAACACCAAGGGGCTCGTCGAGCTCGTCGTGCTCAACATCGGCAGGGACCGCAAGGTGCTCAACGACGAGGCCTTCGCAATCATGGTGCTCATGGCGCTCTTCACAACGTTCATCACCACGCCCATCGTCATGGCCATCTACAAGCCGGCGCGGCCCTCTGCGGCGCCATACAAACGCCACACCATCGCCGGGCACGACGGCGACCTGCGCGTGCTCGCGTGCTTCAACGGTTACGGCAACATCCCGACGCTTCTCAACCTCGTCGAGCTCTCGCGCGGCACCAGCGCGCGCCTCGTTGTGTACGCCATGCACCTCGTCGAGCTCTCCGAGCGGTCCTCGGCCATCTCCATGGTGCACCGCACGCGCCGCAACGCCATGCCATTCTTCAACAAGGCATCGTCTACGACGACGGAGGTGGCGTTCGAGGCGTTCCAGCAGCTGAGCACCGTGAAGGTGCGTCCCATGACGGCCATCTCCGACCTCGAAACCATACACCGTGACATCATCAACAGCGCCACCGACAAGCGCGCCGCCGTCGTCATCGTGCCGTACCACAAGACGCTCCTGCACGACGGCTCCTTCCAGTCGCTCGGCTCGTCATACCATGCCGTCAACAAACGCGTGCTCCGGGAGGCGCCGTGCTCCGTCGCCATCCTCGTCGACCGTGGGCTCGGCGGCCACTCCCAGGTCGCCGCCCAGAACGTGGCCTTCTCCGTCGCCATGCTCTTCTTCGGGGCCCGACGACCGCGAAGCCTTAGCCTACGCAGCGCGCATGGGCGAGCACCCCGGCGTCGCCGTCACCGTCTCACGCTTCCAGCCCAACCGCGCCGCAGTCTCAGAGGAGGACGCTGCCGCCGACGAGGCCGCGATCGAGGCGTTCAAGGCCAGGGTCGCTGGCCCTGGAGCGGAGAATGGCGGGTCGGTGCGATTCGAGGAGAGGGAGGCGCGGAGCAGGGAGGAGGTGGTGGACGCCATCGGGATGCTGTCCAAGTGCAACGTGTTCGTGGTGGGGAGGATGCCGCCGACGGCGCGGCTGGTGGAGAACGCCGACGAGCTCGGGCCCGTGGGGAGCTACCTTGCGTTGCCGGAGTTCAAGACGTCGGCGTCGGTGCTGGTCATCAAGAGGTACGACCCGGCGACGAACCCGAAGAGCAGGAGGTTCGACCCGAAGGCGAGGCCGCCGGTGGCAACCGACGAGGACACGATCGACGAGGAGGCGGGCAGTGGCGGCGCAACGGTGGTACCGGTGCCGTGGTCTCCATCACCGAGCGAACGCACATGAGCCGATCCATCGATCGTCCTCCGGCGTTCCGGCCACCAGTCCGTGTATGTATAATATCTCCCATGTTCCCTAAATGTCTCATAAATGTGCAAATAATCAATAAATGTGTTACAATCTTAAATGGAGTGCATGATAAACTTTTGGCCTGCAAATATTTCTCTGTCCTGCTATTAATTTCAAATCTGAGGCGACCGCCGCGCCGAATAGTTTTTCAGAATTTCTAGGTTTCAAAATAGAGTAAATAGCATAAAACTACTATTTTTTTGTACTAGATAAAACTACTAGTTTAATGGCACTATTGGGACTCTCCTCTCTCCCTCTCGCGTCGCCCCCGCGCGGCGGCCGGGAGGGAACCCTAGCCGCCGCCGCCCACACCTTACCTCCCCCTCACCCTCCTCCCCCGCCGCCGCCAGAGGGCGCGGCCGGGCAAAGACTGGCTGGCGTCGGCGGCGGCGGGACCTCTCCCGTCCCTTTGCCCGCAAGAGGCGGCTTGGGTGCCGTCCTAGGGCTGGGCGTGGCGCGGCCGCCGGCGCCACGGCGTGGCTGCTCCCTGTGGCGGCGCGACGGTGGCGTGGTGGCCTACTTCGAGCAGATTGGCGACAAGGATGTGGCGACCGGTTCTCGGCCGTCTTCGGGTGGTCGTCGGATCTTGGAGATCGGCCGGTGTAAGCCAGGCTTAGGCCAACGATTGCGGCGCCCTTGGGTGTCGCTACCTTGTTGAAGGGGTCGTCGCCGCGAATCACCCACCTTCCGCACAAAGTTCCGGGGGAAACCCTAGATCTGGGCTACCAGATCGGACGATGGCTGCACCCTCGGTGTAGTTTACTCTCTTGAGGGCTCATTTTGGAACATGTGACGCCTGGAGGGGTCTGCTGGTGAAGCGGAGTTTCATCTACAACGACGACGGCGGCGGGTATTGGCGGCGTGGTGCAGCGAGGATCCGACGACGGTCGTGATATGGTGGACTCGCGCAGGGTGGAGGCGCAGCCAGGTTCTTGGTGGCATCGGCCGCAGGCCTGGCGAGAGTCATTGCTTTGAACTGCACGCTGGAGTTAGGGTTGGCGGAAGATGTTGGAGGCGATTTCCGGAGCGTGTGCACAAGGCGCTATCTCTGAGTTAGCCAGGGACCCGACGGCGGTTGTGGCCGAGGCATAAGGCCCCATTTCCTCTGTCGTTTGTGCTAGTTGTGGTGTTTTGACTGTTGGTTGGTTTCAGTTTGTATTCGTTCGTTGTAAGGCTTTTTGCCAGCTAAGTTGAATAAGTGAAATAAAAGCCGTATGCATCTTTTCGATGCAGAGGTTAGGGCTCTGAGAGCGAACGAATCTACCGCTTTGAGATATTTTCAAATCACCCTAAACACCCACCGAGAGCGAATTGGCAGTAAAACTGACAGCAGAACCCACCCATAAGGATGGTGACGGTGCAAAGAGACTGAACATTACCTGACAAAGGGGCCCACCTCTTAGCCCAATTAAAAAATCAAATAATACCCAAAATATTAAAATCAAAAATATATTTGTGTGTCTTAATTTTGCTAGTATGTACGACTAATTTTACAAAGAAATATCTTTTCATATAAGGCCTTCACCAAAAAGACTAATGTTTGAAGTTAAATTTTTTTTTTTGGCTTTTAAAGACATAGTTTTCCATTTTTTATTAGTCTAAAATACAACATATTATTCACTACAACTCTGCAAATATGTAGTAAACATGTGCATGTATATATCCACAAAAATATTGGATTTTTTTGAAACTTCGAAATAACATTTGTCCATTATTTTAAATATGCTTGGGGGCACAAACGCTGAACTAAATCTCTTACCGGATAAAATCTGGGCATGTGTGTTTCGAAGCTTTGGACAAACGGGGTGGTAGTGAGGCATTGGGCCACGTCTGTAGTACTGCCCTGGTAAAACCAACTTAGCAATTAGCTGTACGTTGGGTGAGAGGCGTCATGCATGATGCAAGCGGGCGTATCAGTGCACCATTTCATAGATAACTTGGTATTTTTTATATACCATCTGCTACGATGATAAGCTAATGCGTGGACTACCTCTCCCTCGCAAATAGATTGGTGCACTTATTGCCCCTCTCTTGTACAAGATAAATATATACCCCATTGTCCTTCAATTATTTTGTTGTTTACTGATATAAGTTTACAATGTCAAAGTCAAAACCTAGGAGAGAACTAAACAAACAAGCAATGCATGTACTTATCTATTATTTCATTCCAATGCATCTCAGCTTTGTGGTGCTTATAAAATATTCTAATTTATCTTGAGAGATTTTTTTTCCATCGGTGGTAGTTTGTAAAGAACAACTGCCTGGTTTCCAACTTTCCATAATGAAAATAAAAAAGGAAAATATTATCAAAAACTTAATTTATTGTGAGGGAATAACGAAGGCTCTGATAAGTTCAGGAAAATGCACATAAAGTTTGGTAACAAAAATTTCCATGATGGTATAGTAATCGGTGAGGCCATTGGGAATTTGCATAACCCGAAAACCGAACCATAAACACATTGTTGTGTACTCTTCCCCCGATTGGAGGTACTGTGTATTTCAAATGAGAAGACCCTTTTAGTATTCTTACTGCTCAAATATTTCTAAATTTGACTATCTAAATGGAAAATAATAGAAATGAAGTGCAGCTACAAACACTAAGCTAGACAATGTCCAAGATATTCTACCGGAAAAAGCGTATGCAAGCACTCAATTATTTGGTTGCAACGGGATTATCCTAACCTCTGATTGTCTGCAAGTTGTCAAGATTATGGAGGAAGGAGCCGTATCTCACGGTATTGCAACTGCTATAATTGATGGTTGGTACCACTTAGCTATTGAGTGTATAAATTAACTTCAAACATGTTTCTATCTACAAAAGCAAATTATATAGCGCATGAGATAGCTAGACTAGTTAGGGGGGGGGGGGGGGGGGATCAGAATATCTGGCTTGATGAACCGCCGCATTCTATTAGACCCGTTTTGTTGTCGGATATAAGTACTATTATCAGTAAATAAAGAGGTTTAAACCTGTAAAAAAACAAAAGAAACAAAGTTGGATGCTACTTCAGAGCAATTGCAAGTTATTAATAGAAATAAAAAGACAATTATTTGTTGCTTTTTTATATTAGTTTACAACGTAAGAGTCAAACCTTATCTATTACTTCAATCCAATGCACCTTATCCATTTTTTACTGGTAAAATGGACCTTTATTAAGAAGTCGGGGCTACAAACCAGCCCGCACTCAAGCTCCTGAAGAACAACATGAGAGCCTGAGCCGGGACAAACGTCAGTTCTATGCTCTGATCTCAGAAAATTTGAGAGACAGTGACTAAAGCTAACTTCTAAATTGTTGACTTATAAAATTACATACTCTATCTTCTCTAGCTAATAACTTAATCTTTGAGATAATTTTCATATAACGCGAGCCTCATGAGTTATCTAAAGAAGAAGCACTAGTAGAAAAAGCACCTATGGTGCCGGTTGGGCTTGGACATCAGTCCCGGTTGCCCAACCGGGACTGGCCAATCGGGACCAATGCTGGTCCACGTGGCCAGTTCTGGCTGGGCGTGGGGGACACTCATTGGTCCCGGTTCTTAATACGAACCGGGACCAATGTGTGCCTTTTTTTTTGGTATTTAGGGTTTAGGGTGCCCCCTCTCCCTCTCGCCGGTGCCCCCTCTCCCTCTCGCCGGTGCCCCTCTCGCCGGTGCCCCCTATCCTCTCGCCGGTGCCCCTCTCGCCGGTGCCCCCTCTCCCTCTCGTCGGTGCCTCCATCGTCTCCCCCTTCTTCGCATCGCCGACGTGCTCTCCATCGTTTCCGTACGCATATTATACGCTCTACTATATACACAGTACACGTTGATGCATATATAATTAATATTCGATCTCTTGCGAGAATACAAGTATTTAATTACATGGAGATAGATCACATATGTAGTTCATCGTCCGAAGCATAATGTTCTCCCTTTTCATCGATGACCTCCCTAAGCAGAAATCCCGCCAATTCCTCTTGAATTGCTTGTACGCGCCGTTCTGGGTCGATCTTCTCCCGCATTTTGCTGAAAGCAGTTGTTCTCCGCTCAGTGGTCAACTCGCGAATGAACTCGCAAACGTAGAATCCACATAAATTACTCCCCGGTGGCTGCTGCGGACTTTTCACCGTTTTATAAGTTAGCTCATCTTTGAATGGACCTTCTACCTTCTGTTTGAAAATTGTCCAACACCTGCTTTGGCAAAGAAAATGAACAAAGGAGTTATTAATTACTTGACATCAGGGAACGAACGAAAGAGGGCGATATAATGCGATAATGATTGAAATTACTTGTTGAGCATTTCTTTCATGTCGGACCACAACGCTTGGTCCCAACTTAATGAGTCGTGGACTTCAACTATGGACTTGTCAGGTTGAATGCTTAGCAGAATCCAGTGGAACCTGCGGACGTTTACATAAAGCAGACATGCATAGCTCATCAATTACACTTAACATCGAGAAAGCCAAATAAAAATATGTACAAGACAGAAACACTCACCTGAAGTTGTAAGGAAATAGTATTTCCGTACAGAAATGTTGCATGGTTAAAAAGGTGGTCAGGTCATGCTCCACGTCTTTGGGGTGATTGACTAACGTATGTGAATTCACGATATATGGGTCAACGAACCCAACCTCAAAAACTCTAGATCTTTTGCATTCCAGCATCTTCATTCTGCATAATAGCGTACAAAAGGATATATATATAGTCAGGATAATATAATACAGGCAATGAACGAGCTGAGCTAGAGACTTAATTACGAAAATAAATCACTTACAGACAATAGCAAGAGAGGATAGATTTGTCGAGGGCGCGCTTTTGGAATAACTGGAACAGTTCAGTCAGTTGAACCTGTATAATGTAACGTTTGAAGAAATGCTCCACTCTAACGTCCAGCGGAAACCACTCTTTCGCGTCCTTCTTTGATGTGTGCACCAGGTACCAGGTATGCAGATTTCGCATATGTGTTGATAGACCCGTCAGCTCCTCATTACTGACCATAGGCTCCCCTTGGACATATTTCCGTGCCATCTCTAACATTGGCGCATATTCATAGCCTAAAAGTTGACCAAGGCTCATACCCAAGGCGGTAGCCTGTTCCTTGGCCTGCGATACAGTGACACCAAGTTCTTTAGCAGCAGCTATGGCTCTGGGGTCCAATAATTCCAGGTCCTTATCCATAGCGGCTCTGAAGTCCTTGTCGACATCGGAACACACTATGAGCGGGGGGACCGATTGATTTTTCTGCTGTCCGAGCTGGGCAATTTGTTTCCCGCTTTTTGCACTTCTTCCCTTGTTCTGCTCAGACTGGGCACGTGCTAGCTTAGTAAGTTCACGACCATAGTCAGATGGCAGATTCATCGATATCTGGGATGGCTGCTCAAGGAAGGACATAGCCCACTTTTTGGTTTTTGCATCATATACCTTCTTTTGCTCGGGCTTTTTTGGTGCAAAAAAAGCCTTATTGTAGGCAGCCACTACCTCGGCGTTTTCCGCTTCAGTCCTGTCATAAGGTCTCTTGGGAGGAACCGTCGGGATGTCGACTATCTTTTGAGTGCGACCTCTCTTCTGAGTGGGGAGCGGGGGAGCGGCGTTGGTCCGTTTCTTCTGCTGAGACGGCTGCGCTGGAGACTGGTCACGCGGCGGCGGAGACGGCTGCGCTGGAGACTTGTGAGGCGGTGAAGAGGACGGCTGCGCTGGAGAATGCTGAGGCGGTGAAGAGGACTGTTGCGCTGGAGACTGGTGAGGAGTCGATGGCCTTGGCTGCCAGTTCGGAAGCACGATGAATTCCTTTGGCCATAGAATTGGCGCTTTCTTGGCTTCTCCAAGTTCAAGCACCTCCCCATCTTCACCTGCAGGGTGGTGCAGCTTCAGCTCCTCAAAATCTTTCATCACTGCATCCACCCCGACAACAGCGTAGCCATTTGGAACCGGAGCAAAATGGTAAGTTGGATTAGGTCCAATTGGTAGGGCATAGCCGACCGCCACCTTCACGGATATGTTATAAACTTTCACATGCAGCTCACAAGGTGTGCTCTCCGTGATATCATCCACTGGGTAGCGACGAAGAGGAGCCACTGCATCATCATTACCATCCTGGAGCTCCGTGGAAGCCACGCTGCTTTTCCGATTCGATGGGCCACCGGTACCATCGCATGCAGCTTCTACCATGTGCCGTTGAGATTGGCCGCTAGTACCTTGCTGGCTAAGCACGGCAATTTGTTCCTTCTGCAGCTTTAATTCTTCTTCTATATTACGCAGCCGGTCTGCAGCAGCGCGTGCTTCCATTGCCTCCCTTTCCTTTCTCCTCTGATGGCTTCTATCAGGAAATTTCTTCCTGTGCTCGGGAATCGCAATTGTCTTGGGCTTGGAGCCAGGTACGCCTCGTAACCGTCCGTCGTGTTCCTTATTCCCAAGGGCGCGTGTGAGCTCGTCATCCTCTCTATCGGGAATGAACCGTCCCTCTGCAACATCCTTTACTGCATTTCTAATTTCTTGGATGGGTAGTAGGGGATTATCTTTGTGTCTTCTGTTATATATGCACTTCCCTTCTGCGTCCAACGTGCCCCCATGCCCGTAAAACCAATTTCTTGCCCGTTCGATCCACTTGAGTGGCTCTGGAGTGATCCCATTAGCCAGCAGGTCCGCCTCAAGTTTCTCCCACTTAGGCATGCTAAAAGCGTAGCCACCAGGCCCCATAGTATGGTGGTACATCTTTAGAGCAGCATTTGCCGCATTTTTTGCAGACTTTTCCAGAGCTTCCTCTGATTTCTTGTACGCCACAAATTCTTCCCAGTAGTCCTTTATCTTCTCATACCCTTTATCGAAGTCTGGAGTCTTATTTTTCTTGACAAACAGGTTGTTCAATCTTTTCTTCCAGTTCTTGAATAGCTCGGCCATCTTCTTAAGTGCCCAGTCCTTGACTTTTTGCTCCATGATTTTCCGGGCAATCTTTTCTGCCTCATCTGGATCCTCCTCATCTGAATCCACCTCTGGCGCCGGCAGGGTGAAATTAACCATGAGCTTTCTCCAAAGTCTTTCTTTGCCCTTAACGCTGACATATAGCTGTCCTTTCTCCTTTGGCCGATGCCATTCTCGAACGGTGATCGGGATGAAGTCCCTAACAAGAACTCCGCATTGCTTTACCATTTTATTTTTAACACCAGGGGGAGCAGTCGGTGTGCCGTCTTCAGCGACTCTTTCGATCCTGTACCTTTCTTGGTCGCCCAACTTTTTGGCTGGGCCTCGTTTTGTCCTTACAGAAGATTTGCTCGATCCGGAGGGCTAAAAGAAGAAAGAGCGTTAATATATGTATATAGACAGCAGAGGCTTAATTAATACAATCTTCGGCTTCATTAATATATGTATATGCACCTCGCCGGAGTTTGCAACATTTAATGTTCCACCGGAGCCTTCGGCTTCTCCCTCGTCGGCTTCTCCCTCGCTGACTTCTCCCTCACCCCGGCCGTCGGGTTCTACCTCACCGGAGCCGTCTCTTCGGTTGAGAGACTCATCTCCCTCACCGGAGTTGTTCAAAAACTCCGTGGTGACATCGACAATATCTTCCGGCCCGCGGATTATATCCTGGAGGATATTTTCCTGATCTTCGTCTCGTTCCATAGTTTCTGCAAATTAAGAACAATGCACAAAACTTTAGTTGGGTAACTTGTTCCATATGTCAAGATACATCTACAATATCATCTCATTTGCAAGAACAAATTAGAAACTTCATATGCTGCCTTATAATCTCATTTGCAAGAGCACCTCGGGCGGGGAGCGGCAGAGCACCTCGGGCGGGGATTCTTGGGCGCGACGGCGAACTCGGAGACCCTAAACCCTAAAACATCAAGAAATTAAAGCCATTAAGCTCAAGAACATAAGACTCAAGCTAAAATATACATCAATATAGCTAAAATCATTTGCAAAGCTAAAATTAAAATTAACATCAATATGTAGCAAAACTAAAATTAACATCAATATATAGCAAAACTAAAACTAACACTAACAAAACTAATTCTAGCAAATGGCTAACAAAAATGGCTAACAAAAAATAGCTAAAACCTAGCAACTAACCTAGCAACTAACACTAACAAATGGCTAACAAAAAACCATCTACAACTAACCTAGCAATTTCTATAACCTAACAATTTCTATAACCTAATAATTTCTATATCTAACAAATTTCTAAACATATTAATCATTTTAATCTACAATGCTACAATTTTAATCTAATTACTTCTAACCTTGAGTAGCAAAATTATGTTTAGAAATTTCTATAACAATTATAATCTATATCTAACAAATTTCTATAACAATTATAATCTACAATCTAGCTACAATGCAAAATTATGAAAAAAAAGCACTCTCACCTTGAGTAGCTACGGTGGTGGTGGAGCGCGCCGGTGGTGGTGGAGCGGCGGCCAGCGGTGGTGGTGGACCGCGCCGGTGGTGGTGGCGGGCCGCGCCGGTGGTGGTGGGCCCGCCGGAGCTTCGGGCCGGCGAGCAAGAGGGAGGTACGGCGGCGGCTCCGCGGCCGGTCAAACGCGCGGCGGAGGAGGTGGAGGGCAGGGCCGCGCCGGAGCAGGGTGGCGGCAGAGGTGGAGGGCGGGGCGCGCCGGTGGTGGTGGAATCGCCGGAGCAGGGCTTCGCCAGAGCACTTCTTTCGTCGGGGGAACTGCGGCAGAGGTGGAAGAAGAGGGAAAGGCACGGGCGTTATAAACAATAGGGTCATTGGTCCCGGTTGCTGGCAAGAACCGGGACCAATGCCTCTTTGGTCCCGGTTCTTGCCAGCAACCGGGACCAATGACCCTGCAGTTAATGCAGATCCCGCGCGCGCGTCCACGGACTCTTTGGTCCCGGTTCTTGGTAGAAACCGGGACCAAAGAGTCCTTTTTCAAAAATATTTCGAACTTTTCAGTTCTGAAATTTTGTTCCCGCCTTTTTTTGTGTTTGAATATGAATTTCAAATGGTTTTGAATCTGAAAAGACTTTCAACATGAAAAGTGTTTAAATTTGAATAAATAATCCAAAATCATTTTCTATTTTTTCAAATTACTTATCTAAATATCGTTTTTTGTTTTTCGTTTGTTAAAAATGACATTTTTTGTGAAGCAAGTACAACAAATATGGTGCAAAATGGCACCCATCCAATTATCACACAAAGTAGACCATATTGTATGGATAATCCACAAATATTGGTAATTTTCTCGGTTTCTAGCTAATTTCGCCTACTTAAACGACTTTATGCCTATTTTTCGAAAGTAATTCAAATTTGAACTACAAGTGTGTGATAGTTTCCTCTGAATTTTTTTTAAAATGATTTTAAGGTGCACAAGTAGTGGTTATATCACAGAACCGTCGATAGTTTTGGATAATTCGATCCCTTACAATGAATAGTAACGGCGGCCATTTTGACCGTTTTTTAAAAAAAGTCAAAGAAAGTGAAAAAAATACACAAAAAATAAAATCCTTTGGCATGGAGTACTTTCATGTGTACTAGTTGGTAGGATAAATGATAAACTTGAGTTTTGACATAGTTTACAAAAAACTTCTTCACAAAAAGGTCAATCATCTATAAACATATATAAGTTTCGGGTCAAATGGCCTCGTTATGGTCATCCCCGTGTCATAGTTTGTCAAAATGTGCCCATATTTGACACATAGCTGTATCTTGGTACGACAAACAATGTTGCAGAACTGAGTTTTTTCAAATTACTTATCTAAATATCGTTTTTTGTTTTTCGTTTGTCAAAAATGACATTGGATCACTCTGTGAGCCACCAACCGGGACTAAAGGGAATCCCACCAATAAGGAAGAAGCACACGGATCGTGTGTTTCTTTCGAGCGCTTGTGAGCCGTTGGATCAGGGGTGTGTTTCTTTTGAGCGCTTGTGAGCTGTTGGATTTTTAGAACTAGTCCGGTTGGTAACACCAACCGGGACTAAAGAATCACACGGATCGTGTGTTTCTTTCGAGCGCTTGTGAGCCGTTGGATCAGGGGTGTGTTTCTTTTGAGGGCTTGTGAGCTGTTGGATCAGCACTCCCACCACCACCACCACTCCCACCTCATCCACAGGTACACTTTCTAATCGCCTATAAATAGCGGCGTCCCTGCAGCGAACGGCACACAACGAGCGTCTACCTTCGCCACCGAATCCAATGGCTGGATTTAGCCTACCTGCTGGCATGTTCCCTGGCATTATTGTGTTCGTCCTTGTTCACCGGCCAGCCATTGGAGCCACCTCCTGTAGGACGGTGAACAATGACAACACAACGACGCTGTTGGAAACACAAGCCCTCAGGTAGGTTGAATCCAGCCACTGGATTAGGGTGACGCAATGATGAATTGCCGAGGAGGTGGGAGTGGTGGTGGTGGTGGAAGTGGTAGCCATGCCCCTCGGTCCGATCCAAGCAGCGGCAAGGCGCTCTGATGATCTGCGACATTCCCAACACTTTTTGGGACGGTCGTAGATCATCAGAGACGTCTTGCCGCTGTGGATCGAAGGTCGATTTGCTGCTCACGACCACGCGATGATTTGCAGTATACAAAGCATTCGGATTCCCGTCATACAGCCCTACGGTGCTAATACATTACTACACATCACATAAAGGTTTAATACATTACATTGATTTACATAAAAGCCATGAACCCTTCTTCGCGTATGTCCCTGGCCTATGATCGCTTCAGCCGTAACCATGGAGCATCTTCATTATTTAACGGGATGCTTGGGTCAGTTCTCACTGTGAAGGGCGGAATTTCATCAAACTTATCATAATCTGCTGACATGTCTGTCTTGTCCTCGACTCCCACGATGTTTCTTTTCCCTGAAAGAACTACGTGACGCTTTGGCTCATCGTCTGATGTATTCGTTTGCTTGTTTTTTCTTTTTTTCGGTCTGGAGGACATGTCCTTCACATAGAAAACCTGAGCCACATCATTGGCTAGGACGAATGGTTCGTTCTTGTAACAACCAAGATTCTTGAGATCCACTGTTGTCATCCCGTACAGCTGGTCTACCTTTATCCCTTCTCCATTCATGTTGACCCAACTGCACCGAAACAAAGGGACCTTAAAAGTAGGTCCATAGTCAAGTTCCCATATCTCCTCTATGCGACCATAGTATGTGTCCTTTTGCCCATCGTCGTTTGTTGCATCAAAGCGGACACCACTGTTCTGGTTGGTGCTCTTTTTATCTTGGGCGATCGTGTAAAATGTATTCCCATTTATCTCGTACCCTTGGAAATTCAATACAGTCGAAGATGGTGACGCGGCCAACAAGTAGAGCTGATCTCCGACAGTGGTGTCATTCATGAGCTGTAATCGCAACCAACTGCCGAAGGTCTCCATGTGTTTTTCTTTAATCCAGGAGTCATCCTTCCCCGGGTTCTTGGAGCGTACATAATTCTTGTGTTCCTCGATATACGGAGCCACGAAGGTGGAACTTTGTAGAACTGTGTAGTGTGCTTGAGTTAAAGAATGCCCGTCCCTACATATCAGTGCTTTCTTTCCTAGCGTGCCTTTTCCACTCAGTCTCCCCTCATGCCGCGATTCAGGAACACCAATCGGCTTAAGGTCAGGAATAAAGTCAACACAGAACTCAATGACCTCTTCTGTTCCATAGCCCCTTGAGATGCTTCCTTCTGGCCTAGCACGGTTATGAACATATTTCTTCAAGACTCCCATGAACCTCTCGAAGGGGAACATATTGTGTAGAAATACAGGACCGAGAATGGCAATCTCGTCGACTAGGTGAACCAGGAGATGCGTCATAATATTGAAGAATGATGGGGGGAACACCAACTCGAAGCTGACAAGACATTGGACCACAGCCTTCTGTAAACTTGGTAGAGTTACTGGATCGATGACCTTCTGAGATATTGCATTGAGGAATGCACATAGCTTCACAATGGGTACTCGAACATTTTCCGGTAGAAGCCCCCTCAATGCAACCGGAAGCAACTGCGTCATAATCACGTGGCAATCATGAGACTTCAGGTTCTGGAATTTTTTCTCTGCCATATTTATTATTCCCTTTATATTTGACGAGAAGCCAGCCGGGACCTTGATACTGCTCAGGCATTCAAAAAAGATTTCCTTCTCTGCTTTGGTAAGAGCGTAGCTGCTTAAGTATTGACGCCCTTTATCCGTCTGCTTGTTGTATGGGTCTTTCATACGTTGCTGGTCTGCCCGTGCTTCCGGTGTATCTTTTGTCTTCCCATACACGCCCAGGAAGCCTAGCAGGTTCACGCAAAGATTCTTCGTCACGTGCATCACGTCGATTGAAGACCGGACCTCTAGGACTTTCCAATAGGGTAGCTCCCAGAATATAGAGCACTTCTTCCATATGGGTACGTGGTTGTCAGCGTCATTCGGAACAGATAGACTGCCAGGACCCTTTCCAAAGATTACTTCTAAATCCTTGACCATGTCATATATAACATCACCATCAGGGAGGTTAGGCTTCTTCCGGCGATCTGCCTCACCGTTGAAATGCTTGCCGGGCTTTCTTACGGCATGACTGTTCGGAAGAAATCGACGATGCCCCAGGTACACATTCTTGTTTCCCAAATGTATACTTTCAGTCTTATCTAAACAGTGCGTGCATGCATTGTATCCCTTGTTTGACTGTCCTGAAATGTTACTAAGAGCAGGCCAATCATTGATGGTTACGAACAGCAACGCTCGTAGGTCAAATTCCTGTTGTTTGTGCTCATCCCACACACGTACACCTGGTTCGGACCACAACTGCAAAAGTTCATCAACTAATGGCCTTAGGTACACATCAATGTCGTTGCCGGGTTGCTTCGGGCCTTGGATGAGCACTGGCATCATAATGAACTTCCGCTTCATGCACAACCAAGGAGGAAGGTTGTAGATACATAGAGTCACGGGCCAAGTGCTATGACTGGAGCTCTGCTCCCCAAAAGGATTAAAGCCATCTGTACTTAGACCAAATCTTAAGTTCCTTGCGTCATCTGAAAATGTCGGGAACTCTCTGTCGATTTTTCTCCACTGGGACCCATCGGCGGGGTGTCTCAACTTCCCGTCTTTCTTACGCTCTTCTTTGTGCCATCGCAACAACCTGGCATGCTCTTTGTTTCTGAACAGACGTTTCAACCGTGGTATTATAGGAGCATACCACATCACCTTAGCAGGAACCCTCTTCCGGGGGGCTCGTCATCGCCCTCAACATCACCAGGGTCATCTTGTCTTATCTTGTACCGCAGTGCATTGCATACCGGGCATTTATCCATATTCTCGTACTCACCGCGGTACAGGATGCAGTCATTAATGCATGCATGTATCTTCTGCACATCTAATCCTAGAGGGCAGATAGCCTTCTTTGCTTCGTATGTAGTCTCGGGCAATTCGTTATCCTTTGGAAGCTTCGGCTTCATTATTTTCAGTAACTTCTCAAATCCCTTGTCAGAACAACCAGTCTCTGCCTTCCATTTCAGCAGTTCCAGTGTGGTACCGAGCTTTGTGCTGCCATCTTCGCAGTTTGGGTACAGCAACTTTTTGTGATCCTCAAGCATGGCCTCCAACTTTAGCTTCTCCTTTTCTGTATCGCATTCTCGCTTTGCATCAGAAATGACCCCACCAAGACCATCAGCGGGCTCATCTGATGCCCGATGTTCACCTCTTTCTTCTTCAACGTCTTCCATAACAGTATCACCGCATTCCTCAGGGAACATAGGATAGTTGTCATCATCCTCCTCTTCTTCATTGTCTTCCATCCTAACCCCTCTTTCTCCGTGCTTGGTCCAACAATTATAGCTGGGCATGAAACCTTTCCGAATCACGTGGTCTTGAATGGTTCTCGGGTCAGAGTACTCCCTGACGTTCCGACACTTCTCACATGGACAAGGCATAAAATTATTCACTTTGTTTGCCTCAGCCACATCGAGAAATTTATGCAGGCCTGCAATAAACTCGGAACTGCGTCGTTCGCCGTACATCCATCGCATCCGTGCATCCATCTGCATCATATATATAATTAAGTTTATCAAATACCATTACAATAACATCTTGAATAGTGAAATGACCACCGTACATCGACACGTGCAATATTTCTGTATCAATTACAGACGAAAAGGATAAAGTTGCTAACCTCGGCCGAGGATATCATTTTGTGTGAACTTAAGTGTGGGTCGGGCATTTCATCGAACACATCTTGTGCGTGGCAAAGGAAAAAAATAGCACCCACTTCCCACCAATCCAAGAGAAAAAATTAGAGGAGAGAAGGGGGGTGGGGGTTATTTATAGGCAGGGAGGGGTATTGGTCCCGGTTCTTGGCACGAACCGGGACCGGGACCGGGACCAATACCCCCAACCGAACCGGGACCAATGGTCCACGGGGCCGTGGCAACTCGAACCGGGACCAGTGCGAGGCACACTGGTCCCGGTTTTTACCTGAACCGGGGCTAATGGCTGGGGCGGCCCTGGACCAAAGATGGTTTTTCTACTAGTGAAGGCATAACCTCTCGAGGCAATCAGATTCAACTATGATGGGTAGCTGACTTCGAGCGAGGGATAACTCCGGGACCTCACGACAAGCACATAATTCAATTTTAATGGCTTATGTTGCATATATAATAACAAAATTATTCAGAGACATGATATATTCTTGAACAACAATAGGTATGTTGGTTCTACTTTGTTTACTTCATTAATCTGGATAATCGCACTTAACACATCCACATGTCCATAGTGAACACTGGACTTTCTTAGATCGTTTTGACTAGAACCAAACGTTAGTTGTTTTGCATTTTGGAATTCTCGTACAAAATGAGGAGAAGGTAAAAATTCTAGTTTTTTTTTTGGAAAATTACAACATGTACATTTTGGCACAAGAATATGACTTGTTGTGCTATAAGAAATAGATCTTTGTCTGCTTGAACAAGAAGAAGATGAAGAAAAACCGCACATCAGAACGTACTCCAAAATTCTCAAAGTACTGTGTGGGTGCACGGTGCATCCCATGACATGCAGAATTTTCTTATAGAAATAAAAATACACATATGTAGCTTTGGACAAGGATGGCAGTGAGCTATTAGGCCACGTTTATTGTACACTTGTAAGGGCATCTCTAAACGATCCCCTAAAATCGGTTAGAGGAGTAAAAATACGCAGCGGCGGCACTTAACCGAACTCCTAAACGGTTAGAGGAGTAAAATTATACTCATCGGAGGAGTAAAAGTGGCGGCCGTCTCCTAAATTTACTCCTCCGAAGCCAATTCCGAGAAAACCTCCCGCCTCCCGACCCGCCGCACGCATTCTCGCCGGCGTCGCCGCCGGTGACCCCCATACCCCGCCGCCCCCATCCTGGTCCCTCCGCCGCTCTCCGGCCCACCTCTCCCTCGCTCGCCGCCTCTCGCCGTCGCCGGAATCAACGGGGCGAGGTCGTTTTCGCCGGCCGTCGGCCCAATTTGGAGGAAATCGGGCTCCGTCGCTGTCGATTCGCCGCAACCCGGAGCCGGCATGACCACCGATGTCGCGACGCGGCTCGCCCCCTCCTCCTAGCCCACCACAGATCCCGCACGACCGGCGGTTGCCCCCGCCTCCCCCGCCGCCCACGACGGGTTTCGTCTGCGTGCGGGACCTCTGGCCGGAGTTGGAGGATGCAGGGCCGGCGTCCGTCGATGCTGCTGCCGGAGATGGATCGCCGGCACCGCCGGCCGCAACCAACACAAGACGGAAAAGGTGAATTTTTTCCTAATTTTTCGTCATGTAAAATTGGAGCACAAGAAGCCGTGGCTTATTTGATTTTTGTTACAAATGAAGTACAATGACTTCTACATGGACCGAGGATGAAGACAATGAGTTGTATTTTGCATGGCAACATCAAACTCTTGTAGATGACGCAATATACGAAGCGAGTGGTGTTCGTCCGGAGATGACGCCATTGCAACTTTTTTGGGAGAAAATTCATAAGAATTTCAATGAAAAGACAACCGGAGATGGTAGATCGCTTTCATCGATGTTAAATAGATGGCACATTCTTGTTATGCGTTCTAATGCATAACAAGAACACTTTGGTTTGTGCCGGATTCTATCGGGTTGTATCGATATCTATGGGGAGAAGTATGTACTCTCTATGTATCAATTGTATCGAGTTGTATCGGTATCTATTTTGGTGTATCGGGTTGTATCGGTATCAAAACCTATGATACTATATGTGTTTGTATCAACCTATTTGTATTGCAAATGATGAAAAATAATTTTACTCCTCTAAAAATAGGGGTTCGGTTAGGTGCCGACCACCTTTAGAGGAGTACTTTTACTCCTCTAAAGTTTACTCCTCCGTTTACTCCTCTAACCGATTGGGGATCGGTTAGAGATGCCCTAATGCCCTAGTAGAACCACTCTGCAACTAGCTCTTTGTTGGGTGGGAAACGTCATATATGATGCAAACGAGTGTATCATTACACCATTTCAACATATAACTTAATTTTATTTATATACTCATTTTTCTATGATGATAAGTTGTGAATAGTTAAGCTAATGCGTTCTCTCTCCCCAATAGATTTGCGCACTTATTGATCTCCTACTGAAGATAAAGGACACAATTATCCATCAACCATTCTGTTGTTTACTTATAAGTTTACACGGCCAAAGTCAAGCCCCAAGGTAAGTAAACATACACACAATGGATATCTATTACTTCAGTCCAGCGCATCTCATCTATTTATCATGCGAGGTCATGTATCCTTATGGAGCATATATACTATACGTGGGTGCAGCTTTGCTGATTAGAAGTGATAAATCAATGTGAGGCGGTGTTCCACATCGACAACTATATATAAGTCACCAAGTCTCCTATAAATTCAGGGAAATCCGCGTATATTTTGCAAAACAACTTTGACATGCAGGTGTATTGACCGATGAGGCCATGCATTGGGAATTTCCATGACACCAAACTCTACTCCAAACACATTGTTGTGTACTCTAATTAATTCTCCCGATTTGCAGAATACTAACCCTTTTAGTTTTTTTTTCCGACATTTGTCCATCTAAAAGAAAACAAGTGTAACGAAGTTGGATGCTGCTCAATATCAACTGTCCGAAGTTTTACTAGAAGGGGCAATTATTCCATTGTTATGTCTTATCAGTTTACAAGGTGAGTCGTCAAACCTAGGAAAGAAGTAAACAATGCATGCACTCATCTATTACTTGGATTCAATGCATCTCATTGTTATGGATCATATAATAATAACCAAATTTTATCCTGAAATATGATGTAGAGTATCCTTATGGAGTAACTGGTTATTCCTCGCTCAACTTTGTTTATTACAAGTAAGGAGGTATGGAGAATAAATATGCATTGGTGCAAGAAATATATATGGATGATGCACATTTGGTCTAGTTGTTCATGTAGAAATCATGGTGGTTATACAGGAAAACAGGCATTGGTCATAATTTTAACTCGTCGAACATTTATGAATTCGATCATCTATTATGGAAACAACGGAACGGAGCGGGTTGCCGAAATCGTTAATATGGCGCCGCGCGGGGATTCCTCGGACCAGACATGGATGAACCCGCAAATCGACCACGGATGAAGGACCGTTGTGGATCGAAAGGGGATGGTTTTACTAATGAGCAAACTAAAACAGCATTGTCAACTGATCTACAGGATCATCACCATCATCACAGGGGGTTCGAAAGAAATGTCATCTCTCGGGCGCATTATTGCCCTAGAATATTCACATCAAATTCATCATTCTGCATCTATCATCATCGATTTGTTCACTGCAACAACGGGAGCAGGGAGGACTTACGCACGCGTGGAAACCGCCGCGCGGTGTGTTTGTGTGTGTATACCGTATACTGTATAGTACCCGCCGTATCCACCCACACTTACGGCGACGTGTGCCCAACTGGATCCCGTATGCGTGCCCGTCGCTGACGTCAGGCCCGCTAAGTCCCTAGGCTATATATACCCGCGTCGCGCGGCTGCACCTCAGCACAGCGCAGCACACCACAGCGCATAGAGATTCGTGCCGCCGATATCATCCACGCGTCCGTTTTAAACCCAGCTCGGGTTGGTCGAGCCAGGCGGCGCGGCGCTTCTAGTTGTAGCCGGGGGAGGCAGGGAGAGAGGGAAGAAATGGCGGCCGCCGCGGTGTGTCCGGCGCCGATGCAGGCGACGTCGCACGGCGCGTTCCAGGGGGACAACCCGCTCGACTACGCGCTGCCGCTGGCCATCCTGCAGATCTGCCTCGTCGTCGTCGTCACGCGCGGCCTCGCCTACCTCCTCAGGCCGCTACGCCAGCCCCGCGTCATCGCCGAGATCATCGTAAGTTATCCTTCAACCTACCTCCCTCCCCTTCCTCCATTAATTAGTAACTGCTTGATTTGCCCGCCGGCCGGACTAGATATATGTGCGCCGCCGTGCCCCGTGCGCAGCTAGCTACTAGGGTTTAGTTTTGACGGCTAGCCGGTGAATTCCGGGGCGGCGGCAGAGCTCGTTCCGACGCGCGACTTGACGTCGTTGCGCACCGCACGGGTCTCTGAACTCGGGGGGACACGCTGTTGGACTAGTCGATTTTGACTCGTCTATACAAGTCGGGGAGAGTCGAGGACGGGAGGGTACAAACGACGACGACGACGACGACGACTCCTCTGGTTCGTTCGTTGGCCTTTTCCGTCGCTCTCAACCTCGATCCCCTTTCTGTTCTAGACTTCTAGTAGCACGTCCTGACAGAAGGCGACAGACGTGGCTTCCGCCACCGGTTCGAAGAAGAAGTTAAAGTTGGATTTTGTGGGGGCTGTCTCGGTACTTCCATCGGTCTTCGCCATTATCTTTCTCCTCCGCCCGTTGCTGGCTGTCGCACAGGAATAAAAAGAAAAATGTGCGATACAGTATGCAATACTGTCCCAAATTAGCATCAGGTTAATCAACTAAAACTATTACTCCCTCGGTATCAAAATGTAAAATGTTTTAGCTTTTTTTGTCCACACGCATCTAGACTTGTTTTAGTGCAATAACCAAAAAAAGGCTAAAACATTTTACATTTTGATACGGAGCAAGTACCAGTTTAGAGTTTTGATTCGCCCAAACGAGAAAGGACAGATTTGCAGTGTTGCCAACGTGTGGAAACGTTGCAAGGCAGGTAGACAGGCCGGATCCCGACTCCCCCGGGGGATGCTGGGCTCAGATAAAGCCCGGCCGGCTCTGCTCTGCTGAAATCAGATTAAGATCACCGACCAATGCCAGATTAATTTTATATAGAAACCAATATAATCTCTCTACACTATTGTCTAGATATCGGATATGATCGCTAGCGTAGCCAGAAGAAATAAGATTTCTCGGCACCTCCTCAATCATATACTAGTATTAGTTTCTGATCCCTATGCAAGAGATCGTCTCTTCAGGACTACTGTATCTCTATAGTGATTTTCAGTTTAGGGAGAAGAGAGGGCTCAAGCTAGACACTGTCTTAATAATCGTAATAACTCATATAGAAAATTCAGCAAGTCAATGACCCGTGCGCTGTGACGACGGTGCTGAGACAGTTCAGAGTATCGTGTACTTGGAGGAAGATCCCAAGTCAATGACCCCCGCGTGTGTGTTTCTGTCTTTCACATGAGCATTTCTATCAACTAGCTGAGTCTGCACTTCTCTGCACGTTTAGAAGCACAGCTGCACCTCTCTGCTTTGGAATAGAAGAATCTTTGTTGGTTACTTAGTAGAATGGCCCACAAACAATGAATATGGACATGCAAGTAGCAATTGTTCATAGTAGCTCATTTGGTTAACTTGCTTCTGTTCCTTGCCTTGCTTAACTAGTCAAAGACAAAGGGCTTAACTATGTGTATACAGTCTACAGTGTCCTTTGTTAAGTGCATAATTTATAGGAAGGTGCTCCTCCTGCCATTGACGTCAAGGCCTTGCTTAAGCAAGAGAAATTACTACCAAGTCCCAACTAGCTAGTAGTAGCAAAGCAGCTTACTCATGGAGGAAGTAGCTTGTAACAGCTGCCCATGTGTTAGCTTAGCTTGTCTTAGTATCCCTTAGATTGCTTTTCGAACTGCTTGTAATTATCCCCACTAACAAAACAGCTTGTAAGTTTTTGTTGCTTGCTAAGGGTCACAATCTGTTTTGAGTTTTGACACTCCAAAGGATGACACATCACACCGGTACACAGCTCAAGTCAATGGCAAACAATACAATGCCACTAGTATTCTCTTATTCTCAAATCTTACAGCGGCATATTATCACAAATGCAATTCTAATTTGCTAACCCATACTGTAGTGAATACTATGCAAGTATACAAATTTCAGTTCTGCATTCGAAATATATGGTGTGGCCTGTTGACTGATGAAATCGTATGCATGGTTGATGCAGGGAGGCGTCCTGCTGGGGCCGTCCGCGCTGGGCCGGAGCAACAAGTTCCTGGACGCCGTGTTCCCGAAGAGGAGCCTGCCGGTGCTGGACACGCTCGCCAACCTCGGCCTCCTCTTCTTCCTCTTCCTCGTCGGCCTCGAGCTCGACATCTCCGCCATCCGCCGCACGGGCAAGAAGGCGCTGGCCATCGCGCTCGCCGGCATCTCCCTCCCGTTCGCGCTCGGCATCGGCACCTCCTTCGCATTCCGCGCCACCATCGTCAAGGGCGCCCCGCAGGCGCCCTTCCTAGTCTTCATGGGCGTCGCGCTCTCCATCACCGCCTTCCCGGTGCTCGCCCGCATCCTCGCCGAGCTCAAGCTCCTCACCACTGACCTCGGACGCATGGCCATGTCTGCCGCGGCCGTCAACGACGTCGCCGCCTGGATCCTGCTGGCGCTCGCTGTTGCCCTCTCCGGAGATGGATCGCCCATCATCTCGCTCTGGGTGCTCCTCACCGCCACGGCCTTCGTCCTCGCCATTATCTTTCTCCTCCGGCCGTTTCTGGCGTGGATGGCCCACCGGTCTCCCGAGGGCGAGCCTGTCAAGGAGGTGTACATCTGCGCCACACTCGCCATCGTCCTCGCCGCTGGCTTCGTCACCGACGTGATCGGCATCCACGCGCTCTTCGGGGCATTCATGGTCGGCATCGTCGTGCCCAAGGACGGACCCTTCGCCGGCGTGCTCATTGAGAAGGTGGAGGACCTCATCTCGGGCCTCTTCCTCCCGCTCTACTTCGTGTCCAGTGGCCTCAAGACCAACGTGGCCACCATCAAGGGAGCCAAGTCGTGGGGCCTGCTGGTGCTCGTCATCGCCAACGCTTGCCTCGGCAAGATCGGCGGCACGGTGCTCACGTCGCTGCTGGTGAAGATCCCCATGCGGGAGGCGGTCACGCTGGGGTTCCTGATGAACACCAAGGGCCTCGTGGAGCTCATCGTCCTCAACATCGGCAGGGACCGCAAGGTGCTCAACGACGAGTCCTTCGCCATCATGGTGCTCATGGCGCTCTTCACCACGTTCATCACCACGCCCATCGTCATGGCCATCTACAAGCCGGCGCGGCCGTCCGTGCCGTACAAGCGCCGCACCGTCGAGTGCTCGCCGTCCGACACTGACAGCGAGCTTCGTGTGCTCGCCTGCTTCCACAGCAACCGCAACGTCCCGACGCTCCTGAACCTGGTGGAGTCGTCACGCGGCACGGGCAGGCGCCGCCTCGCCATGTACGCCATGCATCTGGTGGAGCTCTCGGAGCGGTCGTCGGCCATCTCCATGGTGCACCGCACGCGCCGCAACGCCATGCCATTCTTCAACAGCGGGGACAAGGACGGGCAGATGGTAGTGGCCTTCGAGGCGTTCCAGCAGCTCAGCACCGTGAGGGTGAAGCCCATGACGGCCATCTCCGACCTTGAGACCATCCACCGGGACGTGATCGACAGCGCCGCTGAGAAGCGCTCCGCCATCGTCATCATGCCCTACCACAAGATGCTACAGCACGACGGCACGTTCCACTCTCTCGGGTCTCAGTACCACGCCATGAACAAGCGCGTGCTCCGGGGCGCGCCGTGCTCCGTCGCCATCCTCGTCGACCGCGGCCTCGGCGGCCACTCCCAGGTCGCCGCCAAGAACGTGTCCTTCTCCGTCTCCGTGCTCTTCTTCGGTGGGCCCGACGACCGCGAGGCGCTGGCGTACGCCACCCGCATGGCCGAGCACCCTGGCGTCGCCGTGACGCTGACACGGTTCAGGCCTAGCCGCCCGCTGCATGACGGACAGTCCGACGAAGCGGCGGTGGAGGCGTTTAAGGCCAAAGTTGGCGCCGTGAATGACGAGTCGGTAAGGTTCGACGACGTGGAGGCGTCCGGCAAGGAGGAGGTGCTGGAGGCGATCAACTCGCTGTCCAAGTGCAACATGTTGGTGGTGGGGCGGATGCCGCCGACGGAGCCGCTCGTACAAAACGCCGAGGAGCTGGGCCCCGTGGGGAGCTACCTGGTGTCGCCGGAGTTCAAGACGTCCGCGTCGGTGCTCGTGATCAAGAAGTACGACCCGGCGACGAACCCGGCCAGCAAGAGGTTCGACCCAAAGGCGAGGCCGCCCGTGGCGACAGACGTGGAGGACGACGTCGAGGAGATTGGCAGCGCAGGTGGCAGCGCCTCCGTCATGCCAGTCCAGTCGACGCGGACGCGCGACGCCGCCTGAGGGAGCTGATCAGTCGATCGATTGATCGCCGGCCGTCGAATCGGGCTTGTATTTGTGTTACCTGTGTGATGCGTGTGCAGCTGCGGCGCTTAAGCTTAACAACATGAGTGATGTAAGTGTATATAATTGTGTTGTAGTAGTAGTACACTCTGCATGGAGCCTTCGATCAATAGGACACATGCTGTTGTACACACTTGGAGCTCGGCTGTATTGTTGTACGTACCCCAGTTTCGTTATATTTTCTGCAAAATTCGAGGAGCACGTCTCTCGTTTATATATCCAGCCATGGTGTGATTGTTATTTTTCCGGAAGAGATTGTTTTTTCTAAGCACAAGTGCACCTACATATTTGCATCTTTTCGAGATTTTTGGTAAACCAGAAATTTTAAATAAAAAATGAACACATTTTAATACAAAGAGTATAAGGAGACCCCGCTAATTCTCGGTCGCCAGTTGCATATGCAATTCACCCAATAGAAGTTATATGTAATTAAGAAATTCATGTGCAATTGCAACCCATGTACAACTTTGAGGTCCACAAGTCACCATGCGAATTGCACATTCACAATCGTCAACCGAGTTCTAAATTAATTCTTGGTCAATCGAGAATTACAGAAGAGAAATTTTATTGACCTGTAAAGTTTGAGGTTATTACGCGATGCTAGCTGAGAGAAAAAAATGAAATTCGATGAATTTTATATTCTCATATACTTGGTATCACTTCCTATTTTTCACAAGCTACATAGAAGTTTTTATTTTCCCACATATAGCATGGCATTGTACTACACTCAAAATTTTGCTTAGACTTTTTTGTTGCAATTTAGTACTCCCTCCGTTCCATAATTCATGTCATGGTTTTAATTCAAGTTTGATGCAAAATCACGATAAGAATTTTGAGATTTAGAGAGTATAAAATAATCAAGAATTAGTGCGTATGTAGGTGCACCCGTTCTCAATTACGTCTTCCTCTTTCGGATTTCGAAAAATAAAAGGCACCATGTGAGCCCGACTTCAAAATAATCAAACCTAGAATGGTTAAGGATGCACCTGTGAGATCCTGACTCAAGGCTTAATATAATTAATAGAATACTCATAACAACAATTTGCAACTTTTTTTTTCAGAAGCTCATCTCGAAAGAACTCCGAGGTTAAGAGTGTTTGGCCCTGGGTCAAGGGCACCACATCCTCGGCCAGAGTTGTTCACCCTAGAGTTTAAAAAAATTGTTGCCATAGGTGCTAGGTAGAAGAGATCAAACACGACCACCGCTAGCAAGAGCTCGCCAGATCTGCCACAGGCGCATCGAAAGAAAGAACACCAACACAAAAAATAAGAAGAATCGCTCACCGAAGAACACTAGGGCCTAGGAAAGAATATCCAAGTATTTGCAACACCAACAACCAGCTATCGCCGAGGAAATCCCTATTGCCTCTTGGACATAGTAGCTGTGGCGGGAAGAAGTACGGGGTGAACTCACATCGAGTAGGGCAGACGGAAAGCTGCGGGGAAGGACATCGTTAGACAAACCAACCGTTGTCAGCCTGTCGTACTTGAAGCAACACATCCCTGCCCAGTTCCCAAAAGGGCGCCTCCAAGAATGACAAAACATCGAGGCATTGCCCCCGCCATTCCGAAGGGGAATAGAGTTTTCACCCGGGAAACAAGGAGGGGAATCTCGACGATGGCTCCAAGGAGAAAGACAATGCATACAGGTGTCACGCTAGTGTCACCCCTATCGGGGCCTTTCACTAGCCAGTGATTTCTCACAGAGCAGTTAACCCTGCCAGGAAGATAGTTTCCCTTTGTTTTGGGCGGTGATTTTAATATTATTTGAGAACTTCTGAAAGGGATACATATAAATGGCTGCATATATGTTCCTTTTAATCAATGCAATTATTGAGCATTCGGGTTAAACGAACTCGAGCTTTCTGGTAAATTCTTTACCTAGTCAAATGTTTAGAGAGATCTTATTTAAAAAAATTTAAACATGATTTTGGTTACTCCTGTTTGAGAACAAAAACTTCCCTCTTGTTACTATCAGGAGTTTTGTTACTGGAATTTCTAACCATGCTTCTCTATTAATGCAAACTCGTGTTGATGTACGTGTCCCTTCTTTTTAAAATTGTGATGGCTTACTAGGGATGGCTTGGATAGTGTGCTTTATAAATCATGGCTTATGAATTTCCATGTCAAAAGTGCTTTAAATATTGAACCGTAATCATAGAAAGTATAGGAAACTTATTTCTTCCCAATTATATCTTATTAATATAAATAGAGGATCTCGATAAATATATAAATCAACAAATAAATATAAATAGCAAGCTAGCATGGCTTTCATTTGTTGACTATGAGTTGAGAAATCCTTGTTGAACACTAGTGGAAAATGGGGCTCTAGTCCCGGTTCGTAAGGGGCTTTAGTCCCGGTTGGCAAACCGGGACTGGCCAACTGGGACTAAAGCCCCCCCCCCCCCCCCCTTTAGCCGCGGTTTTTTATGAACCGGGATTAAAGTCCCTCCCACATGGCCGTGCAGAGCGCGCGTGTCTGGGGATCTTTAGTCCCGGTTCGTAGTACAAACCGGGACTAAAGGTTTGTGCAATTTTGTTTTATTTTCGATTAATTTTCAGGGTGGGTTTAGGGTTTAGGAGGGGTTTACGGTTTCTGATTTTGTGTTTAGGTGGGGTTTGCGGACATCACGTCGATGCGACAAAAACAAGTTTTCGTACCCATAAAGTAGTACATGAAATTCAAGTACGTTGGTGCATATACACAACACATACAATTTGGTACATATATCTACTTAATTACATATGGAGATCACTAGCTAGTACATAGAGGCATATTATTCTTCCCTATAGTGGTATTCTCCGGTTTCAGGTATGACCTCCCTAAGGAGAAATCCCGTCAATTCCTCCGCAATTGCTTTTAGGCGGACCTCTGGTACGAGCGCGTTCCGCTTCCTCCGCAACTGTAAAAGAAGCAGATCAAAACAATTACGAATGAAACACAACACAATTGATGGTAACAAAATAAAATTTTGAATAATGTTTACATACTTCTTTATTTCTTTGATTACTGATTCTCTCACTGGTCTTCATGTGAATGTTCTCGCAAACGTAGTATGCACATAAATTAGACCCCTCTGGCTGTACGAGACACCACTATACGAGAATAAAATTCAATCAAAACATAATCAAGCATGCCAATGGTATTGAAACTAGAATTAAAGAGATGCGCGGATCTAGGTAGTACTACTTACCTTGTTCAGACAAAAATCTAGCTTCTCTTTCCATACACCGGGTTCTTCCTTGATGAACTGTTTCCAAACCCTACACGACAAACAAAATGAATAAAATAATTATTAATTACTTGATATCAGAAAATGAACGAAAGAGACCGATATATTGAGATTGAAATTACCACTGGATCATATAATACAGGCTTGCGAATTCTTTAGACTCTTTCCTTAATGAGTCTAGGACTTCAACTTCTCCGATGTCAATTTTAATGACTAGCAGAATAAAGTAGAACCTGCGCACGTTTATCATGCATAACTCATCAATTACACTTAACATCGGTGGGCAAAATAAAAATGTGTACAAGACAATAACACTCAATTGAAGTTGTAAGGAAAAAGTATTTCTTTTTCGGTATGTTGTCGCTTAAAAAACCTTACCAAAAGTGCTTATGTGTCCTTGGGGTGGTTTTGTACGGTGACTTCATGAACTTTATCTGGGTCAATGAACCCAATATCCCGGATTGATTCCTTTTTGCATTCGAGAATCTTCATTCTGCATAATAGCGTACAAAAGAATATCGTGACGATAATTACTGGCAATGAACGAGCTGAGCTAAAGACTTAAATTACAGACAATAGCAACTAATGAGAGATTTGTCGGGCTCCCGGAGATTGTATAACTGAAAAAGCTCGAGAAATACAATATGCACACCGTATTCTTGGAAGTAGTGCTCTTCCTTAACTTGCGCCATGATATAAATTTTCCCTTCCTTTGCGTCTTGCGTGTACCAGTTATGCAATCTTTGCAATTGTGTTGGTAGACCCTCGACCTACTCATCTCTAACCAGAGGCTTCCCGTAAACATAATTATATGCCAACTCAGCAATGGGGTAACCTGAGTCGCCTATGACTTGAGGAGCAACATTGAGACCAGTATTGTCCTTCTGCTTGTCGGTAAACACCTTGAGCAGGGGACCGATTGTACTTCCTCTTCTCTGAGCTGGGCAACTTGTTTCCCGCATTTACTCTTCTCCGCCTCTGAGCTATATAACTTGTCAATAGAGCGCTCATAGTCTGTTGGCGGCTTTGGTTCTGGGTTATATAAGTTCTGAATGCAGCGCTCAATGTTCTCCACAGGTATCTTGGATGTAAAGCTTGGCTCGGGCATTTTTGGTGCAAGTTGTCTTTTGGTATCGGCAGCCACCCACGCGGCGTTTTCCTCGATAGCCCTTTCGTAAGGTAACTTCTCAGGAGTCCACTCTTTTGCCTTCTTTTTTTGTGCCCTCTTAAGAGGTGAACGGATGGGCTTCCGCTTCGTCCACTTAATTGGCTCCATCTCGGGGTGGGGTGGTCTTTCCTGAGGTTGTTTGCTACGAGGAGTCCGTCGAGACGGCTGATACACCGGAGATTGAGATGGACTCATGCTGGGGTCCTTCTCGGGAGGGGTGGACTTTGTTGATTGGTACAAGGAGGAGTCCGTGGAGGGGTGGAGTTTGCAAACACGATGTATTCCTTTTTCCATAGAATTATACCACCCTTTGACTTCTCCCAGTTTCGTGTCCCCGTCACCTCCAGCCATGTCAAGCTCAAGTGTCTGAAATTCCGGCAGAACTTCATCCACCCCGACATGAGCAAAGCCAGTTGGAATCTTACTGCCATGGAAGTTTGCTCCAGGCTGGTTAGGTAAAGCATAGCCGACCGCCACCTTGAAGTATATGTTCTTCATTGACTGATGTAGATCACACGGTGTCTTCTCTGTGATATCATCCACGGGGCAGTGAGCCTGCGGTTCATCATCCAGGAACGCCGTGGAACCCACACTACTTTTCCCACGTGATGGGGGGGGGGGACGATACTTTGAGAAGGCAAGGGTTGCTCGTCATGCTCCTGTTGCCTAAGGACAATGCGTTGCAATTCCTCCATTGTGATTCTATAACTGTCAATGCACTCCGGAAACCCTTTCTTCCACGGATAACCGGGGCCATAGCCTCGTGTTCGTCCTTTTTTCAGGATTCTTAACGGCGAATGACAGCTCGTCGTTCTCTCTGTCTGGGTTTAAAGTTCCATCTCGAACTTTTCCTATTGCTTTAACAAGCTCTTTGGTGACATCCTCGATTTTTTTCTTATTTTTTTCCCTTGCAACAAGCTTCCCTGTCTCTGGGTCCAACGTTGACCCATGCCCGTACAACCAGCGCTTGGACCTCTAGGGGAAATCCTTTGTTTCTGGAATTATCCCTTTAGCAATCAGGTCGGCGTCTCTTTTTTCCCACTTAGGCGCGGCAGTCACGTAGCCACCTGGCCCCAGAATATGGTGATATTCCTTCTTCGAAGCATTTATCTTATTTTTAAATGCGGCCCAGTGATAATTGTGCTTCTCTAGTGTTCCGGTGAAAGTTGGAGTTTTTTATTCTTCTTATAAGTATTCCATATATTTTTCTTGAAGGTCTGGAATTGTGTGACCATCTTCTTAAGAGCCCACTCCTTGACTTTCTCCTTCATTTTCTTATCCTCAATATCTGACGAAGTGACGGTAGACTGAAAGATGTCATGAGCTTATCAAAAAGATCATCTTTGAATCTATAATCGACATAACTAACTGATCCATCATCGTCCTTTGGCTTATGCCATTCTCGAGTGTTGATCACGATATTGTCTCTAACAATAACTCCACATTGATTTATAAATTTTGGTCTTTTCTCTTTGGGCTCAAGCGGTTCGCCATCTACACCAACTTTGTCAATCACTAAACTTATATGATCGCCCAACTTTCTGCTCGGGCCTCGTGGCCTTTTAGATGATTGGTTCGATCCCGAGGGCTAAAAGAAAAAAGATTCGTTAATAAGTGCAACAGAAATCAACTCCATCACGTGATCAACAAAGTCTTAATATATATACCGCGCCGGAATTTGTTACAGCTTGTTCTCCATCTAGTGATCCGGAGGGTCCTTGGTCTCTTTGTTCTTGCTCAACTCCATCACCGTAGTCTTTCAAGAATTGTGAGCCGAAATCTTCTTCAGCTTCCCCACGGACGGCATCTTCTCCACGGCTGGCATCTTCTCCACGAATTATATGGAATAGATGTTCTTCACCGTCGTGTCTGTCGTAGGGGTCCATTGCTTAACTACAAAACGGATATGTAAAAAGGTAAAAAACATTAGCACTTGAATATATAATGTAAAAAAGGAAAAAATTAGGTACCCAATATTAATGAGCACTTTTCATCTAACACTAATTTTGCTTCTAACAAATTTTGCCTAAAATTGGCTAACAAAAATGGGTAACAAATTCATCTAACAAATTACTTCTAACAAAAGTGGCTAACAAATTTTGACTAAAATTGGCTAACATTCTAACAAATTCGTTTAACAAGTGGCTAACATCATCTTACAAATTCATTTAACAAATTTTCATGTAACAAAAAATGCCTAATTGTCATCTAACAAATTTGCTAACAACTAAAATTTGCTAACCTTCTAAAATGCATTCTAAATTTGCTAACAACATCATTCTAAAATTTGCTAGAATTTTAAATTTGCTAACATTCTAAATGAAGTGCTAACCTAGAATTTTTTATTTGCTAACAACTACGGGTACGGTTAGGGTTTAGAGTACCTCGTTGAGGTCGCCGGCCGGAGATGGAGGCGACGACAGCATGGAGGAGCGCAGTGGAGGAGTGGATGGAGGTGCGGGCGCGGCGGACGGCGCGACGGCGCGGACTCCGGTGCGACTGCGCGGACTTCGGCGCACGGGCTGGCACCTCCACGGGCGCGACGGCGGAGGCGCACGGGGGCGCAGGGTGGGGTGGCGCGCGGGCTCAGCCCACATTAATCGTGTCTTGAACCGGGACTAAAGCTCAAAATTTGGGCCACCCGCTGAATTTCGCACGCGAAGCCCACAATAGTCCCGTTTCCAGACACGAACTGAGACTAATGGGCTTTTCCTTTTTCTTTTTTCTGATTTACTTTTTTGTAGTTTCTATTTTGTTTTCTTGCATAGCTATTTCATTTACATGTTTTAATTGTCCATTTTAATAAAAATTATAAAATATCTTTGATTTCCTTTTTATTTGTAAAACTCATACCTATATTTGATATAATTGATTTTTTTAAATCAAATATGTTTAGTTCCTTTTTCTTTTTTCTTTTATATCTATTTGATTTTCACAGTTAAATAAAATGTTGTGCTATAATTGTGACATCTGCCCTGTGATCTTAATCTCAGAGACGATGCACACTTTGCCAGGGCAGCGCTGGGGAGGACACGTGACTGACATGAGTCGTGACCGTAAAGTCCGCCTTTAGTCCCGGTTGGTGTTACCAACCGGGACTAAAGAAGCACACGGATCGTGTGTTTCTTTCAAGCTCTTGTGAGCCGTTGGATCAGGGGTGTATTTCTTCTGAGGGCTTGTGAGCTGTTGGAGCAGCACTATCACGACCACTTCGTGAGCCACACAACCCTATATTCTAGCGTACATGCACTTAGGAAATGGCAAGGTACCTGTATATAGTGCAAACCCCTGGATCGTTTCATTTGCACACACAGTTTGAGATGAATATCACAACATTGTATCAATTATTACACGAATGATCCAGACTTGAAAAAATAATTACAACTTGCATAGCATAAAGCTAGCTTGATAGAGTAAAGCAGCGGAAATAATAATCTTCATGGAGTCCTCATCCTTAGCATGTGCCACAGGCGAAAAACATGTTAGTTGCAGACTCGAAACCTTAACGAAAACTCACTCGTCATCAGAACAATCTGCAACAAATAAAAATTTGCAACAGAGTGGGTCAGATACCATTAAAAATGGATCTGGCAAGTGACACTATGTGGACACTTAATGGAATAACTCTAGTAGCCTATATGCATATTTGGCTGGTGGAGTTTCAAAGCTATTTTGCATAAAGCCAATTTTTCCTATCTCTTTATAAAACACTTTTCTTTTGTCAGAACAGGTATGGCATGAAAACCACCCTCTTGTCTACCTTTATTCAACCTTCAATATTTTAACTTAAGAAATTGGAATGTCGGGAGCCTCCGTTGTCGTCCTTGATCAGCTGCTCAAATTGTCCGTAACCGGGGACACGGCTAAGTACTTAGATTTAACTCTCGAGAGGTTGTGCACTTTCACCACGAGACCCAACAAACCCAAACTATCCTCAAGCACTCAATTTGTGCTAAGGAAAAGGAGAGAGTTGAGACGAGACCATTGGGAAACAGTCCCCTGTTCCTCTGGCAGACCCATACAGACATTCATCCGCTAAGACCTGCCGGAATCAGGTTCCTATAACTTAGTTAAGGCAGAGCCATAATACCAAGTGGCTGCACTGGAAGCTTCTTCACTTAGACAAAACATTGGTCCCTTTAATACCCTGGGTGGCAACCACAAGTGACCATCCCTTAGAGGTCACCCCTAAGAGATGACACTCAACCTTTCCATCATCTTTTCATAGCCAAGTCCACCCAGGTGATAAATTAATTAGTAGAATTAAGCTTTAAAGAAAGCACATTTGCATAGCATCAAATATTCTACTAAGTTATCAAAGGTTCTAGACACAACTAGTGTAAAGGTATGGTGGGTTGAGCATATAGCAATAATACTATCCAACACATGCATATAAAGAAATACACTAAGTAATGCATATAAAAATACTTAGGAAATTTATGGGGTGTGCCACTTGCCTTGGCAACAGGGGGTGTAGTAGTAGCAGTTGCAACCACCTTCGCATCTCTCCGAAATTTCTAGCACATCAAACAAACCACAAATAAACATACAATCATAAATGCAACACTTAGAAAAATATGACATGCATGGAATGCAAAATGATACACGTAATTATGATGAAAAGACAATACAAAACCAATTAAGGAAAAAGACATAAAATAACTTAATCCCATTGGCTAAGGCAAGGTCAAAATTGAGCAAGAAGTAACAACTTGAAAAGTTGCAAGGTTAGTTTAAATCTTCATACGTTTGATCTTCAAAACATCTTCAACTCCTTTGTATTCTTCAATGGTCTTCAAGTAGTACTCTATGAACTTAGTCTTAAACACCAAGGACTTGGTCTATGTCCAAAGTGAGACAAAACAGAAAGAAAGAAGATAGTAGTTGGTCTTCCAAGAATCTTCTCCTTGCTTCCTTGTAGCTTTCCTTGATGTGATAACTTCATTGCAACTTATAGACTTGATGATTCTGAAGACTTGATGATGTTGGCAGAAGGTGGATCTTGAATATAACTTAGCCACCATGGAGTTTAAGAAAAGAAGGAAGAAAGAGAGAAAGGAAAGAAAGACTTAGAAAAAGGTAGGATGGTTGGTCTTCATGAATTTCCTCTTGATTTCTTCTAAGTACTTTCTTCTTGGAGATGCTTCTGGAGTCTTGTTTTCGTGCTAAATCCTTCTTTGTTTACCACTAATTTCTAACTTAGTGGTTTTTGACTAGGAGAGTCAAAAGACCCAACATGCATCCTCAAATATTTCTAAGGAGGAAGTCATGTGAAAGTATAAAATAATACTAAGGACTTAATTATGCATGCCATGCTTATGTAAATGCTCCTAGGAAATGCAAGCAAGCAAGATGGTCCAAAAATGACTAAGGACCAATGTCACAACATAAGATTCGAAATTTCCGCTAAGGGAAATAAAGGTTAAGACAATAAGTCAAAAATAAACCTAAGGAAAAGTGAACCAAAAAGAGGTGCTAGATTTTTGCTAAGGAAAAGTATTGTCAAAATACTTGTCAAATATTTTCTAACGAAGAAATAGTTTTGTTTGAGAGACAAAATATTTCTAAGTACTTGTTGTCAACTAAAGTCATCAAAATATGATTAAGTCATTTATCAGTCGAAAATAAGAAGAAAAATATTTTTAATAAATTTTTGATTATTAAAATAACACCTAAAAAGCATTTAATCAATATTTAATCAAAAATCATTAAAAATAATTTTACAAAAATACTAGAGTATTCCTACGGCCAATACTTAGGCATACAAAATTATAGCAAAAGAGTTTGCTCAAAAATCTAATTTTAAACTCAATTTATAGTCAAAATACTAATTAAACCATTTTTTAAAATTAACTAATTTAATTTCGACAAAACCTCAAAATAAGTATACCAAAAGTTTCTACAAGTCATAAGCTTTCCAAAAATATATTTTTCATAAGATTTGGATAAACGAGTAAAAATTAATAATGAATCTAATTTGCAGGGACCTATTTGTGATACGCAGGGGCTAAACGGTGAAGAAAACTGAAAAAGATCCTCGCGCTGGAGTCCCTGGGCGACGTGTCGTCTTCCGATTGGAGCGGTCTTCTTCGCGGGCAGATGCGGCGCGGGCGCGGACGGACGCGGACGTGGGCTTCGCGGACGGCGACGTGGGGCTCCCTGATTCGTCCGTACCGGTTCGGGATGGATCTAATCCTAGGCGTTGATGTTTGATCGGATGGCTCGGATCTAGGGTTTGTACCTTGGTGGCGCGGCTGCCGGAAAATGTCGAGGACGGCGGCCGGCGGCTCGGGCGTCGATGGTGACGAGGCTCCGGAGGTGCAGGGGCTCGGGGAATACTACCACGGTGTGCGGCCCGGAGAGGCGAAGACGATCATGGTGACGTCGTCGTGGATCGCTTCCTGCAACGGCGACGCGGAGTGGATGGAGCTCGTCGAATCGGCGGCGAGATCCAGTCGAGCTCGTTCTCGATGATATGCTGCGAAACAAAATCGAGGGAGGCATGAGGAGGTGCGCCTGGACAAGGAACAAAGAAAGGGCCAAAAAGGGGCGGCGCTTGCTTGCTAACTTCACCGGAATCGAAGAAGAACGGCGACGGCTGTGGCGGACTCCGACGAGTTATTTCTCCGGCCTGGCGGCGCATTAGGGGTTAGGGTTTGGGGCAAACGGAGGAGGAGATCGAGGCGCAGTTTTTATAGTCGGGGGTTGCGTGCAGGAGGGGTCACGGAAGGCGGCGGCGCGCTCACGTCTCCGAGCAGGAGTCCAGCTCGCGTACGCGTGCTGAGGATGATCCTGACACGCGGGGCCCGCTGTCAGCGACGGGAGAGGAGAGCGGGCTGGTGGGCTGAGTCTGCGCGCGCGCGGGCAGCGGATAGGGAGTGGGCTGCTGGGCCTGCGGGGTGCGCCTGCGAGCGGGGTTAGAGAGGAGAGGAGATGGGCCTGGCCCAATGGCTCGGGTTCCCCCTTTTTTTTTCCCTTTTCCTTTTTCTGAAAACAACATTTGCTCTAGTTTTCAAACTATAAAACCAAACACTTCAAACCAACTTCTATAGTTTTGAAAAGTTAAACCCTTTGTTTTAAAATCTTCAAAATGATTTTTCCAAACATTTTACTAATCAAATTTTGAATATAGTTTACATACGAAACTTTGACACTTATGTCAAAAATCAAAATAGTATTTTTAAATGGAAACTTTTGAACTTAATTTTAAAACCAAATCACGCTATGAGTAATATATATCAAATCAGTCAAGTAAATAATTTTTGCTACCACATAATTTTTGACATTGGAACTTTAATAACAAAACAATTGTGGCTTATTTAAAATGCCACACTTAGCACTATTTGACCAATACTAAAACTATTATTTTTAGGTAGAATAAAATATTCAATCAAGCACACAAATTAAAATTTAAAAGGTTTGGCAATATACCAAAATAAAAAATATTATATTGGGCATTATTAAAGCCCAAACATAAAATTCTATTCAAATAGATCTATCAAGTGGGAATAATATTCTCACTTTTGAAATTTCAAATGCAAGCAAACTAAATGATGATGAATGCATGCATGATTTTTCTTTTCAAAGCAAAATACATAGTAGTTTTCAAAAGTTTTAAATTTTTCTGATTTTTCAACTTTTTGAAAAAACTTGTAATGTTACATATATATAGCCCACCTCTCGGACATGTTCGGCACTCAGTGTGTACTCATATTATAGTTCATTTGTTATACAAAGCATTTGGATTCCCTGCATACGTCCGACGGTTCATTTGATATGCGGGCACTCACGAGCCACCGTCGGGCTCTATGCAGGGAAAACTGTGTGTTTTGTTCCAACTTTTTTGAGATACCATTTTCAGAACACAGTTAAATAAAAGGTTTTATACATTATTACACATGATTACCAACATCCGTCTTTAGTGTTGTGGTATAAACTTTTCTTCATGTGTATCCCTTTCTTCTAATTGCGCCGTAACGATGGACAATCTTCATCATTTAACACGATGCTTGGGTCAGTTTTCACTGTGAATGGCGGAATTTCATGAAACTTATTGTAATCTTCTGACATGTCTGTCTTGTCCTCCACTCCCACGATGTTTCTTTTCCCTGAAAGAACTATGTGGCGCTTTGGCTCATCTTATGGAAGACATGTATTCGCTTGCTTATCTTTTCTTTTTTTCGGTTTGGTAGACATGTCCTTCACATAGAAAACCTGAGCCACTTCACTGGGTAGGACGAATGGTTCGGTGTTGTACCCAAGATTCTTGAGATCCATTGTAGTCATTCCGTACTACGGGTCTACCTTTACCCCGCCTTTCAGGTTGAACCATTTACACCAGAACAAAGGGACCTTAAAAGAAGGTTCATAGTCAAGTTCTCATATCTGCTCTATGTAACCATAATATGTGTCCTTTTGCCCATTGTTGTTTGTTGCATCAAAACGGACACCACTGTTTTGGTTGGTGCTCTTTTTATCTAGATCGACCGTGTAAAATGTATTCCCATTTATCTCGTACCCTTGAAAAGTCAATATAGTCGAAGATGGTGACTTGGCCAACAAGTATAGCTGTTCTCCAACAGCGGTGTCATTAATGAGACGTGTTTGCAACCAACCGCCGAAAGTCTTCAAGTGTTCTCCATCAATCCAATCTTCAGACTGCTTCGGGTATTTGGAGCGTAAAATATTCTTGTGTTCCTAGATATACGGAGTCACCAAGCTGGAATTATGTAGAACTATGTAGTGTGCTTGAGTAAAAGAATGCCCGTCCATACATATTATTGCTTTCTTTCCTAGCGTGCCTTTTCCATGCAGTCTCCCCTCATGGCGCGATTGAGGAACACCGATCGGCTTAATGTCAGGAATAAAGTCAACACAAAACTCAATGACCTCCTCTGTTCCATAGCCCTTGGAGATGCTTCCTTCCGGCCTAGCACAGTTATGAACGCATTTATTTAAGACTCCCATGAACCTCTCATAGGGGAACATGCTGTGTAGAAATACAGGACCGAGAATGGAAATCTCTTCGACTAGGTGAACTATGAGGTGCGTCATAATATTGAAGAAGGATGGTGGGAACACTAACTCGAAGCTGACAAGACATTGGACCACATACTTTTGTAAACTTGGTAGAGTTTATGGATGGATCACCTTCTGAGAAATTGCATTGAGAAATGCACATAGCTTCAAATGGGTGCTCGAACATTTTCCGGCAGAAGCCCCCTCAATGCAACCGGAAGTAATTGTGTCATAATTACGTGGCACTCATGAGACTTTAGGTTTTGGAACTTTTCTCTGTCATGTTTATTATTCCCTTTATATTCGACGAGAAGCTAGACGGGACCTTGATACTACTCAGGACTTCAAAAAAGATCTCCTTCTCTTCTTTGGTAAGAGCGTAGCTGGCAGGACCTTGATACTTCTCTGGATTCAGGTGGTCGTCTCGTTCATGCATACATTGCTGGTCCTACCGTGATTCTAGTGTATCTTTCGTCTTCCCATACACGCCCAAGAAGTTTAGCAGGTTCACGCAAAGATTTTTCGTCACGTGCATCACGTCGATTGCAAAGTGAACCTCTAGGATTTTCCAATATGGTAGCTCCCAAAATATAGATTTCTTCTTCCACATGGGTACGTGTCCGTCAGCGTCATTCGGAACAGATTGTCCGCCAGAAAACTTTCCAAAGATTACTTTTAAATCCTTGACCATATCATATATAACATCCCTAGTAGGGCGGGTAGCATTCGTCCGGTGATCTGACTCACCTTTGAAATGCTTGCCTTTCTTTCTTACGGGATGCTGTTTTAGAAGAAATCGACGATGCCCCGGGTACACATTCCTGTTTCCCAAATATATACTTTCAATCTCACCTAAACAGTGCGTGCATGCATTGTATCCCTTGTTTGACTGTCCTGAAATGTTACTAAGAGCAGGCCAATCATTGATGGTTACAAACAACAACTCTCGTAGGTCAAATTCCTCCTGTTTGTGCTCAACCCACACACGTACACCTTCATCACGCCACAACTGTAAAAGTTCTTCAACCAATGGCCTCAGGTACACATCAATGTCGTTGTCGGGTTACTTCGTGTCTTGGATGAGCACTGGCATCATAATGAACTTCCGCTTCATGCACAACCAAGGAGGAAGGTTATAGATAAATAGAGTCACATGCCAGATGCTATGACTGGAGCTCTGCTGATGAGGTTAGGACCTCAAGGGTGCCCAATCTTCACGGATTGACGGCGGATTTGGGCGAACTCACGCAATAACACATGAAGAACACGAAGAATGCCAAGAACAGAAGAACACAAACACGATACAAAGACATGTTTCCCTCACCGGTCGTTTCAAACCGGTCCAATAGAATCCCAAAGGGAGAGATTGGCAAGTAGATATAAGGAGGGATCGTGAATGGTTGTTTCTCCAACGGTCAACCAAACCGATCAAATAGAGTCACCCTAAGATGAAAGATTGGCACGTAGCTACAACTACAAGTAGATGTCTTGAATCCACAAGAGGGATCTTCTTCACAAGTGGAGCCCTTAAATCTACAAGGGGATCTTCTCCACAAGGGGAGGCAACACCACAAAGGGTGGGTAAGGAGCCTATGCTCAAACTCAAGTCTAATCTTAGTCTCTCCCTAGAAAGGAGGTGGGGACGAGCTATTTATAGTCATAGTACAAAATATGGTGCAGGACACTAGTGGTCGGCCTGGGAGCCGGCCTGGCCGGGCTGCAGGCCGGTTTCTTCGATTGGGGGGCCGGGCTCGGAGCCGGCCTTGCCGGACTGGAGGCCGGTCGCTTCGGCTGGAGGGCCGTCCTGGAGGCCGGCTGTCTCTGGCATGAGACCAGCCTGTAGGACGGCCTAGGCTGGGCTGCAGGCCAACCTGGCAGTTTTTGTCATCTTCTTCTTCATCTTGACGCTTTCTCCTCCTCTTCCATGCGTACGCCTTGGATGGTCTTATGTCTTGGGCTTCCTAGGCATCTTCCCAGATGGCCGTACTCGTCATGTGAAACCTAGCATAGCAAAGGGGTAGATGCTCAAGTAGTATACCATCCAAAGGAGCACGAAATGGGTTTTCATAGAGGAAGGAGTTCACCTTTAAGCTCAATGTTGACTTGGCATATGTTGGAGTGCTTGACCAGGTGATGGACGTGACCTGAGCTGCATCATCTCCCCCCGCTTCAAAAAGAGTCTTCCTCGAATCTTGCTCGTCATCACCATGCAAAGTAGGTCGATGTGTTGTCGAATAATTGGAATTCACCGTGCCTACAAATACAAAGACCAATCAAACCATGTGTGTGCAAGAAATCGGAGCATATCAACAATGACATGTCCATTCTTTGTCATAGCACCGTTAGCACAACACAAGAATATGAAAAGGTAGTGCAAGTGCAAGGTCAATGTGTAAACAATCCAATGGAACATCTTCAAAATTTGGGAAAGAAATATGAGGATTCCATCTAGGTATCTCATTTTGAACCATATGATCATTATCGCACACAAGACATTGGAAAGAACAATTTGTCAACATCCTTGAGGCCATAAGAGGAGAACATAGTAAAAACACACAACGAAGAATGTCCAAAATATCATCATGATGGCAAACAAAGCACATGACAAGACATGCACAAAATGTCATTATGGTTGCAAACAAGCCATTGGAAAGAACAATAGTTCATCATTTTTGTTGCAACACACAAATCATTCATATGAAAGATTAAGGAAACATTCTTGCCATAGGGAAAACCAATATCACAAACATGTTTGCAAACAAACCAAAAGCAAGAGAAAGTATTCATCTTGTTTGATGCAAAACATGGGCAAAGAATTAGAGTTGGATTCAAACCACAACTCACATGTATACTCTCAAGAGCTCTTGTTGTCAACTCATGCTCAATTGAGTTGACATTATCAAGCGATTACCGGCACACACAAGACACCATATGAAGAAAGCATGTGCACGGTAAATGAACACATCATCCATCATGACACGTCTCTTCATTTGCTCATCACCAAACACACCAAAGTCAATTGAAAAATATGACATATGTGGATGGTCACTATGCAAAGTGAAGGATGGAACAAGCTCCATAAGAGAAAATGAAAAATCTCCAACAAGTGAGAAAGCTATGGGGGCAATCTCATTATCAAACATTTCAACATTATTGCAAGAAACACATGTGAAAGAAAAATTGTTCAACATATTGCAAGCAACAATGGGAGAATAGCGCAAACATCGATTGCATAGCATGGGTATGGCAACATCATCATCCTCCGTGTAAATCTTCTCCATTTGCGGCACCATCATGTCGAGGAGTGGCGTCTCATCATCCATGAAACCTAGCACATAATGAGAGAACACACTAGAGGAAGGTGGTCAGTTGTTAGAAATCGAATTGGCCTCACAAGACCTATCAACTACCTCTCTCAACTCAAGTGGTGTATCACTCATTCCCTCAAAGTGAAAGCACTCAAGCTCACATATGGTGGAGGCACTCAACTCACTCTCACTCTCACTCAAGTGGGCTAAGTGGCTCTCATTCTCACATGGGATTGGTAACCTCTCATAACTCAAACTCATGAGGGTAGGCTCAATGTTCTTAACTCCAAATGCCTCCGTGGTTGAAGGGAAACTCCCATGCTCAACCTCCTCAACCATCTCGCCTCCAAAGGTCAATGCCATAGAGTAGGCATCATCTCTCGAATCCATTGCCAAAGGGAAAATCCCATGCTCGGAAAGCTCACTTGGTTCATCAACCAGAGTGATAGTATCATTCATGCTCGCCTCCGTGGTCGAAGGAAAATCCCATGCTCGACCGTCTTCTCACCATCTTGGTCACCAACTTGGCAATCCCACATCATGTGACCTGGGCCATTGCATATTGGGCACAAGAGATTGGGACATTCTCGTGGTTCATGGTCTTGGCCTTGGCAATTGTCGCATATGAGGTCTTCATCTTGCCATATGGGGGTCAATGTGGTGGTGGCTCTAGGTGTAGACACCATATCATGTGAGGGGCTTGAGAAGGGCGCCCATGTAGTGGTGGCACTTGGTGTAGATACCATGTGAAGAGAAGTGCTTGAGAAAGGCGCCAAAGGGGTAGTGGCCTCATGTTTATGACCATGTTTCTTCCGGCGTCGACGTAGGAATTTCTCGAAGAAGTTGTCGATGTCGGCCATGATCTTATCAACACAAGAATTACCGAAGATGAACTTTGGAGCTCTTGTTGTCACACCATAGGATGCGCCTTTGTCGCCGTCTTCTTCTCATGTCGTTGTTGACGCTCTTGAGTAGAGGGTGACGTCGAAAGTCGTTTGGATGCCTTGGCTTCCTTGGCTTGGCGCTTCTGCTAGAGCTTGGAGATATGTTTTGACGCTTGGCGAGTGTGTCGATGTCGGCTTCAAGCTTGGACATTTTGTGGTCCACCTTTCTTGTGGCGCCTTTCTTGTGGCGCCTTGATGAGCTAGATGGGCCATGGCTTGGCTTGGCCTTGTCAATGCACTTCTTGTGGTGCCGTCTTTGGGTTGATGTAGAGTGTCGAAATTTGACGCTCTTTGCGTTATCCTTATCATGGCGCCTTCTTGAAGTAGATGGAGCTCCATAGGATGAGTGCATGCACTAGTAGGGAAGTGCCTTTCTGTGGCGCACCAAAAACTGTTTCTGTGGCGCATGGTCGGTGCGCCACAGAATCGTCGCCACAAAAATATTATTTCTGTGGCGCATGGAACCATGCGCCACAGAAAGTATACAATTTTGTGGCGCACCTCCAGAGTGTGCCACTAAATTATGTTCCATGCGCCACAGAAACAATTTCGATTATTTGCTCTATTCGACAATAATGTATTTGTGGCGCACTTTGTTCGTGCGCCACAGAATATGGTGCGCCACAAAATTATTTACCGTGCGCCACAGAATTATTTGCTGTATATATTATCGATTATTTGTTGTATTATCGATTATTTGCTGTATTTGACAATAATACAAGTATATTACAATATTTATACAGAAAATAATAGAAACAGTAATATATTTTGACACGGTATTAAAACAGACAGATAAATATGTCTTAACCAAGTACAGTGGAACATCAGTCTATATAGATAAGTGGACAAGTCAACATAAAACATAGTACGGAAAGAAGTGGACAAGTCGCGCTATGGGTCGTCGTCCCTATTCATCTGAGCCCAGAACATCGGATCTGCGGTGTCATCAGTATCCTCGCTCCCCCACAGCTGACCCGAAAGAGTGCGGAACGGAGGTATGCCGTCGGGGTTCGGCGGCCCGAACATCCACAGTAGCTGCTGCTCCGACTCCTGCCACTCCTGGTGCCGCTGCTGCTGCCGCTCCTCCAACGCCTGTTGCCGCTTCTGCCGCCGCTGCTCAGAGTCGGAATCCAGTCCTTCTCCCATTCCTCCTCCTGCTGCTCCTCCTCCTGCTGCTCCTCCTCCTCCGCCCAGATCCCAAGAGAAGTGATGTCGTCGTCAGTAGGACCGGCGCCGTGGAAGGACCGGTGTCGTACGAAGGACCGGCGCCGTGAGAAGGACCGGTGTCATACGAAGGACCAGCACCGTCAAAAGGACTAGTGCCGAACTGCTGGTAGGACATCAAGTTTGGCTCGTTCTGCAGGAGATGCCTCACATACGGGTCGTCCTGGGGGCGTGCGTTGCGACGTGCGATCTGCGCCTCAGCCAACCTGTGCTCTATCTCCTTGGCCATTTCCACCTGTCTGATCCCATCCGGTATGAACTCATTCACACGATGGCGATCCGCTGGGTAGTTCAGATCCTTATCTTTCTTCTTATCACCGTACTCGTGTACGGCGAAATAATCATAGGCGCGCGCCGCCTCCTCCGCTGTATTAAACTGCCCAGCCCAGTGCTTCCTCTTGTTGATATGGATCTGACATCCATACACGTACCGACCAAGCTTCTTCCTATAGCACGCCCTCACACCCTTAAACCCGGCCATTCCGTGAAACTAAAACATATTGAAAACAAATTCATTAGAATCAAAAACTACACAACTATATACTACAAACTACACAATGTGGAAATTACACAATATAAACCAATGAACAGAACTAAAATTATTTTTAGCAAAGTCATGCCAAAATTATATTCATGCATGTAGGGACATTGATCAAATATGCATAAGTATAACTAATACATCTTGATCCCATGAATAATTTGGTCCCTTTTTTATTTAACCCTAATACATCGTGAATAATATCATAATACATCTCCTCTCCCATGCATGAACCTCTGAAACTAACTTCGACCGGGTCCTGAGCCGCGGTGTGCTGAGCCGCGGGCGCTGCTCATCCAAAGATAAGGAACCCTCACAGGGTCATAGCACACGTGAGGAGGAACCCTCTGAAGAAACGACCATCCATTGTTGTACTGCCTATCCAACAAATTCATGTAGCGACGGACGTGCTCGTCCTCCTCCCTGATACGGCGACGTACCACCTCCTCGGGGGCCGGCTCCCTCTGCACGGAGCATGGCCCACGCGACCGCCACCAAAGAAGATCTGGGTCGACGACGTCACCCGGATTCCTCACCAAGATACGCGTCCTAGAAGATAGCACCTCCCAGTGCCAGCCCGGCGGAGTCCAGTCGCGGACATCGCCCCTCTGGTCCAACAGTGACATCGCCCCTCTGGTCCAGCAAGCAAATTTAAATAAAGTACAAATTCATAGCAACTATCAAATAACACAATTTTCAAACTCATTATTAGCAATGTGAAAATTACACAATATAAACCAACAATGAACACAACTAAAATTATCTACAATCTAAGCTACACAACTATATGTCTTATTTTTAGCAAAGTCATGCCAAAATTCACGAAAAAAAATGGCATGACCTTTGCTAAAAAAGGGACATATGGAGTACCCGAATTTGCCGGAACGGAAGTTAATCGACGTTCCGGCAAACTCAAGGGTCTCATGGGTACCTGCAGACATTTCACAAATCATATGTCCTATTTTTAGCAAAGTGATGCCAAAATTCACGAAAAAAATTGGCATGACCTTTGCTAAAAAAGGGACATATGGAGTACCCGAATTTGCCGTAACGGAAGTTAATCGACGTTCCGGCAAACTCAAGGGCCTCTCGGGTACCTGCAGGCATTTCACAAAAAATCCACATCTCCGGCCGGCATCTCCACGTCACGATGGTCGGAGCACAAACAACCATGACACGATGGTCGTGGTAGCATAGATCAACACAAGCACACACAACTTCTCGATCGGGGTACCAATAGCAAAGATCATACATAAAAGGTGCCTCATATGAAGAGTGCACATCAAGAACTTCCGAAGGTGCCTCATATGAAGAGTGCACATCAAGAACTTCCAAGTGTCGGAACTTCCAAGTGTAAGAGTCAACCTAGCTATCCTATGAAATGATGTTTCACAGCGATGACTCTGATTCAGAGAACAATAGCGTGGCCCTGAGTTTGAGCTTGACAGAAACTATAGACCGACAGTGCGACACCGTCGATCTTTGGCCCATTTTTTACATTCGTTCTATAGGTTCGGTCATGCTCAGGCTCAGAGTCAACCTAGCTATACTGTGAATCAGAGTCATCGGTGTAATACAATAGAGGCCTCATATATCATTGTCAATACAAGGCAAAAAGAGTACCTACAAGACCATGTTCTAATACAAGCACTCAAATTGTATATAGTACAAGGTATTGTAGATACTCTTTTCCCTTTAACATGACATAGTTTAAATCATTGGCCTATAGTACATATACAAGAACATGTGTAAAAGGATAAAAAGAAGATGTACAACAATATGGATAAAAAGATGAATAAAAAGAAATGATTTCCCGATGTTCCCGATTTTCCCGATGTTTCCGATTTTCCCGATATTTCCGATGTTCCCGATTTTCCCGATGTTCCCGATTTTTCCGATGTTCCCGATGTTCCCGATTTTCCCGATGTTCCCGATGTCCCCGTTGTTCCCGATGTTCCCGATATTCCCGATTTTCCCTGACAATGCATCTTCAAGACAATTAAAAAGTACCAACTTTGGACGCTTACGAAATTATCAAATCTTGATCCTATTTGCAATGTACCTTCATGGATATCTTGCACTACGTATTACTTCATGATAAAGCTCAAAAATAAGTTTTTGAAAACTTCTAACACCTTAATTCAAGTCAGTTTGAAAGGCATGTTTTAAAACACTGACCATATTTGACTTAGCAAATTTTTCATCTTCAAAATTTCAGCTTCAATTTTTTGCATGCACTAACCTAACACTAACCTAGCAACTAACCTAGAAACTAACCTAGCATCACTAACAACAACAAGCAGCAAGCAAATGAACAACAAAATTCAAAAAAATTGTTGTTGGAGTTTCAACAAACACCTAGGGTGCATGTTTTTCGGTAGGGGAGGGAGGCAGGGGAGCGGGGAAGCACCTCGGGCAGGGTAGCGAGTGGTGTCCTGTGGCGGGTCCCAGGGCGGCGCCGGTGGTCTTCTTCGTCGGCGGCGGCTCGAGGCCGAGGCGGGGGCGGGGCGGGGTGGGCGGTTGCTCGTTTGCTCGGAGGGAGGGTTGGGCGGGGCGCGGCGCAGGGGAGGTCGATCGACGGTGACGAGTTGGGGCAGGGCGCGTGCAAGGGTGGGCAGAGCGCAGGGAGGTCGCCGGCGGCGAGTTGGGGGCGCGGTGGGGTGTCGAGCGTGCGCGCGCTCAGCGCTGTGTCGAGACTCGAGAGGATGGGGAAATTTGGGAAGAGAGAGAGGCCGGCGCGGGGAGGGCCCACATGTTATTTGGCGCAGAATAATTCTGTGGCGCATCCTAGCCTGGGTGCGCCACTAAAAACTAATAATTCTGTGGCGCATCTAAGCCCGTGCGCCACAGAATAAGCACCCAGGCAATAGTTGGAGGGGGGCCCACAACAGTTATGTGGCGCACAGGACTGGATGCGCCACAGAAATGCTTCTTTCTGTGGCGCATCCAGAGCAATGCGCCACAGAAATGTCACCAGATATTTGTTGAAGCGGGACCCACCATATTTGTGTGGCGCATTACAGCTTGCATGCGCCACAGTATTCTGTGGCGCATTGTCCATGGTGCGCCACTGAAATATTTTGTGGCGCATGGCCAAAGTGGTGCGCCACAAAATGTCATTCCACAGAAAGGCACTTCCCTACTAGTGATGGTGGTCTTGTCGGAGCACCGCCTTTTGCTTGAACCATAGTAGGTTGTGTCATGATGCTTGGTGGTGCCGCTCTTGAACATGGTGGTGATGGGGTTCTTCTCCTCTTGCATGTTAACAACGGTGTAGTCGATGTCGTCGCACATGCTACAAGAGTAGTAGTCGTAGATGTTCTCCACCATGTCATCGGAGTTGTAGTCGTAGTAGTGGCGCTCCACCATGTTGTTATAGTCGAAGTCGGTACCATAAGATGAGGCATATGAGGAGATTTGTGCCTCATTGTCGTTGGAGCTTGTGTAGTCGGAGTCGTGGTACCGCTCCATGTCATCTATTCGTGTGTACTTGGAGTCGATACAATATGATGAAGGTTGCTCGAAGTCGTGGTACCGCTCCATGTCATCTATTCGTGTGTACTTGGAGTCGATACAATATGATGAAGGTTGCTCGAAGTCGTGGTACCGCTCCATGTCGTGGACGCTTGAATAGTCGGAGTCGTTGTAGCGGAAGTCTTGGTGATAATCCATCATGTCATGGGGGTCATTGTCGGTGTAGTAGTACCCCATGTCCTCAATGCATGAGGCATCATAGTCCATGTGACTCATCATGTACTCGTTATCATCTTGGGCTCCATAGTTGCATTCACTCTCACTAGACATGTTAACTCACAAGACAAGTGTATATGTGGAGTGGAAGAAACTAGAGCACAACCTCCCACCTTTGTAGATAGTATTGGACGTCGTGGACAACCAAAGGGAACGATCACAAAGTAAAGCGCTTGTGTTCAAGTATCCAAAGCAAACTCCAAAACACACACTGCTTAAAAGTGGATAGGAAGATATGGTAGGTGGAAAGCAAATTGAACCAACCGGAAACCAAGATATTGTAAAGGCAAGTAGAGAACCACGATGATCACAAAGAAAAAGCAAGTCAATCTCAAAAGATAGGAATGTAGCTCAAATAAACACACGCACGAATAGATAAATGGGACTCATGCAACGAAGAAGTGAGCTAAAGAACCATATGATCCTAGCGAAGACTATTAGCTCGTGTTGCACAAGTACAAGGAGAGCCACTAGCTCGATTGCAATTTATTGGTGGGCTACAAGATTTGCACAAAATGTACCACCTACAAGATGTTCATCAAGCTTGCGCGCTTCCTACAAGAGATATGGCAAGTGGTGGTTTCTTCTTTTCTTTCTTTTTATTTGGCTCTTTTTGCTTCTTCTCTCTTTTTCTTTTTGCTTTTTACTCACCCAAGATATCAACTAGTGCATACAACTTTTGCTCGAAAACTACACGGTGCAAATTTGCAAAGCCCATGCAATCATCAAGAGCTAGCCTCAATAGGACAAGATAAACACAAGGTATGATGGATATCAAAGGAAGGCAACGGGGAAAAGATTCGTGATGTTTATACCTTTCATCGACGATCTTCACCCGTTGATGTGGAGGTTCCATCCTTGATCACAGAATTTGGCTTCAAGATATGATGGATCTTCTGCAATGGTGATGTAGAGCGTGTTCTGATACGTCTCAAACGTATCTATAATTTTTGATGTTCCATGCTGTTATTATATCAATTGCTACATGTTTTGGTTACACTTCATATCATTTTTATGCATTTTCTGGGACTAACCTATTAACAAGATGCCACAGTGCCAGTTCCTTGTTTTCTGCTGTTTTTGGTTTCAGAAAATCTATTAAGGAAATATTCTCGGAATTGGACGAAACAAAAGACATCGTCAAAAATATCACGAGGAGATCACGGAGTCCAAATGGGATTCGGAGCAGACCCACCAGGGGGCCACGCCACACTAGGGCGCGGCCCAGGGTGGGCCCGCGCTCCCCTATGGCGTGGTGGCCCCCCTCGGCCACCGACGCCGCCTCGCCTATATATTCTCCGCGACTCGAAAACCCTAGGACGGTCGATCATATTCCACGAAAAGTTCCGTCGCGGCCATCATCGTCAATCTCAGATCGGAGGAGTTCTGAAGCTCTTCCCGGCACCCTGCCGGAGGGGAGATCATCACCGGAGGGCTCTACATCACCATGCCTGCCTCCGGAGTGATGCGTGAGTAGTCCACCCCTGGACTACGGGTCCATAGCAGTAGCTAGATGGTTGTCTCTCTACCTTGTGCTTCCATGTTTAGATCTTGTGAGCTGCCTAACATGATCAAGATCATCTTATTGTAATGCTAGATGTTGTGTTTGCTGGGATCCGATGAATATTGATACCATGTTTATTCAAGTTGTTTATCTATGTGCTCTTGATCTTGCATGCTCTCCGTTGCTAGTAGATGCTTTGGCTAAGTAGATGCTTGTGACTCCAAGACGGGGTATTTATGCTCGATAGTGGGTTCAGTCTCTAGATATCTGGATCAGTGACAGAAAGGTCTAAGATGGTAGATGTGCTGTTGCTACTAGGGATAAAACATTGGTGCAGTGTCCAAGGGCACTTGTATTGATTACATTACACACTTTACTTCATGCAATAATCTGTTGTTAGCAACTTAATACTGAACAGGATGCGGATGCTGCCTTGAAGGTGGATTATTTAGTCATAGATGCGGTTGGAATAACGGTCTATGTACTTTGTTGTAATGCCCAACTAGATTTCATAGTAGACATCTTGACATGTATTACATTGTTATGCCCTCTCTATTTGTCAATTGCCCAGCTGTAATTTGTTTACCCAACATGCTAGTTATCTGTTCTGAGAGAGACACCACTAGTGAACTGTGGACCCTGGTCCAATTTCCTCATACTGTTTACACAACCTGCTACAACCATCTGTTTCCTGTTACTTGCTGTTTTTCCTGCTGTTTTCCACACCATACGTTTAACTCTTTGTTTCTGCAAGACTGGAGAGATTGACAACCTCTCTGTTTCGTGTTGGGCAAAGTTCTGGTTTGTGTCTGTGCAGATTCCACGTTGGTGCAAGCTCGCTAGCGCCAGGGGAGTCAACATCAACAACCTTCCGATAGATCGTCAAGTCCTACTGGATTGATAACCTTGGGTAGATTATTCAAGGGAAAACTTCTGTTGTCTACATCATAACCTTCCTCTTGGGGTTCACCAACACGTAGCCATCAAGCTGTTTTCTGGCGCCGTTGCCGGGGACTTGGAGGCTATTGGAAAGGGGAGTCTCTCAGTTCCAATCTCTTTACTTTGTTTTTTGTCTTGTTTTATTTTTGTTTTGCTTACTGTTAAAAATCAAAAACCCAAAAAAAAATTAAATTCCTGCATCTAGTTTACTATTTCGGTTGTTACTTGCTTGTTACCATGTCTAGCTCCAGTCCTTTCATTACTGTTTCCCCTTTAGGAGAAATTATTTGGTTTGGACAGGAGAGTGGAGAAACTTTTAAAGGAGCTTGGGAAAGGATGTTAGAACTGCATAGGAAGATGCAACTTAAAATGGACTTAGACATTCTTATTAAACGTTTCTACTTTGGCTTGCTACCTTTATACCAAAATTCTCTAGATACTATGGTGGGGGAGACTTTCTATGAACATGATACAGAAAAAGCCTATAAAATTTTGAATGGACTTGCTCAATTTCCTCAAGAGGATAAGACAGGTGTGCTTACTAGGCTTGATAACATAGAAGAGTCACTCAAGGACTTAACCTTAGACCACCACATTAAGGAACCACCTCATGTTGAGTTAAAAAATGATTGGGAACCCTTTATTGAAATAAGCATTGGTAGTGAGAAATTTCGTGCCTATTGTGACCTTGGTTTTTGTATTTCGGTTATGCCTAAAAATTTATATGATATTCTCAAGCTTGCACCTTTGGAAAAATGTCATTTGGATGTTCACTTTGCTGATTCTTCTATGAAGAAACCTTTAGGAAAAGTTGATGATGTTTTGATAATGGTTAATAACAATCTTGTCCCTGTTGATTTTGTGGTTTTGGATATTGAATGCAATCCTTCTTGTCCTATTGTTTTGGGAAGACCTTTTCTGAGAACTGTTGGTGCTGTTATTGATATGAGAGAGGGGAATATAAAATTTCAATTCCCACTCAAGAAAGGTATGGAACACTTCCCTAGGAAGAAGATGAAATACTCACATGATACTAGTGTCAAGACAAATTATGGTTTTGGATTTTCTGGTCTTGACAATACTTGATGCATCTCTTCATGCCTAGCTCAAAGGCATTAAAGAAAAGCACTTCTGGGAGATAACCCATGTTTTTATTTGCTGTTTTATTTTTGTTTTCTTGAGTCAAGGATGCTTGTTTACCTCTGTAGCAACTCCTTTGTATCTTTTATTTGCTGTTTTGTTGTGCCAAGGAGAGTTACTAATGCAAAGTTGGTTTTTATTTTCGGGACTGCATTGGGACAGATTGCTGTTCGTCACCGTTTAATTCAGTAGAAAATCAGAAAAAATCGAAAAATGCTGAAACTTTTTGTGCATGTTCCTGATGATGTTACGCAACTTTCATTATTTCAAAAGTTTTTCATCTGAGCATCGTAAGTGCCTCGAAAAAATTCGTCATTACAGACTGTTCTGGTTTGACAGATTCTGTCTTTTATTTTGCATTCTCTCTTTTACAAGTTTTTAAGTGGTTTCTTTTCGTGTAAAAGTGCCCACTTGAGCCTAGTAACAGTGGCTAATGTTTAAAATAGTTGGCTTGTGAGTTTTGTCTTTGCTAGAACTTTGAAGTATTATCTTTTAGTGCACTAACCTGCTAATGAGAAAAGCTGTTAAGTTTTGGTGTGAAGGAAGTTTTCAAGTGTTGATAGAGGAGAATGATATTACATGATCAAGAAGAGTGAAGAGCTTAAGCTTGGGGAGGCTTACCTCCCCAGCATATTTCAAGAAGACTCAAGCATCTAAGCTTGGGGATGCCCAAGGCATCCCCTTCTTCATCTACAAATTATCAGGTCATCTCTAATGGTGCTATATTTTTATTGCTTCATACTAGTGTACTCTTCCTTGGAGCGTCAGTGTGTTTTTGTTTTCAGTTTGTTTTGTTTTGTTTGCTGTGCTATACTTGTTGGATCCTAGCATTCATGTTTGGGAGAGAGACACGCTCCACTTTTTCATTAGAATACTCTTGTGCTTCACTTATACTTGTTGAGTATTCCTGTCTAGTTGCTGTTATTGCTGTTAGCTCTCAGTTTTTCATGTATCTCTTGTTAGAGCTTTCAGTTTCTTTTGAAGAAAGTACTCTCTTGCTTCACTTATATCTGTTTGGAGAGTTGTCAAATAAGTTGATTGGTGTTTGGTTGGACCAGAAAAATGCTATGCATGTGGTAGTGGTATAAAATGCTTACATGAATCTTTTTAGATCGTTGTCTTGAGTAATTTGATGCTTGCCAATTGTTTTGAGCTGTCAAGTAATTAATGTTTAAGCTTGTGCATCATGTAAGTAATGGCTATTAATGAAGAACTACTATAAGGATTTTCTGCTATAATAATCTGTTGCATATTGGAAGTCCATAGTAGTCTAGATAATTTTTGGATGAAGGCTATGTGTTAACAAGGAAGACAGTGGGAGTCTATGGTTCGTCAAACCTTGTGTTTTATGTACACTCTTGCTATTCCAGTTGATAATGATGTTTGCTTATAATAACCTTGCTAGCCTAAACTCTGTACTAAGAGGGAATGCTTCTTGTACATCCAAAACCTTGAGCCAAATCCATGCCACCTGTGTCCACCATACCTACCTATTATGTGGTGTTTTCACCATTCCAAGTAAATTTCTTCATGTGCTATCTACTAACTACTCAAAACTGTTACATTTCCTTTTTGTGTCACTACTTGAAAAGCTCATAAGGACGTAGTAGTGAGATTTGTCATCTTCCATGCTAATTAATTTACAAGGATTGGCAGCTTCATCTGCTTCTCCACCTTTTATTTTGCATTAAAGAGCTGGTTAGTCCACCCTATAAATAAATAAATAGACACTCCTCCATGGTGAATGTTGGTGGGCACCCGAGGATTCGGTTAGCCATGGTTTGTGGAAAGTAAATGGTTGGGAGGAGTGTCACCAATAAGTGCTTGTTACAAGTGCAGTCCTAAAAACTCTCGGAACCGCTCTAAAAGTTAGTTAGCCATGGAAGATGACAAGTACCTGCTATTTGATTTGTTGACACCTGTATACACCATTACCTTACAAAACAATATTTTATGCTCTCTATATGCCTTCGGGAACTACAGCTCTAGCACATGATGTTAATCCCTGCTTCCCTCTGCGAAGGGCCATTCTTTTACTTTTATGTTGAGTCAGTTTTCCCACTTCTTTCTGTCTACTTAAGCAAACATCATTGTCAACTCCAGTATAACAGTTTTTACATAACTTTGTGTTTGGTTGATCATATTCTTTGCATTGACATTATCTATATGATATACATGTTGAAAGTTGAAGCAAAAGCTGAAGCTATTATCTTCCTTTGTGTTGATACAAACACTTTCATGTTGAGAATTATTGCTGCTGTGAACTAACTATTATGTTAGACTATTATATCTCTAAATGTTTTATAGTATTATTCATGAAAGTTTGCACTTGTGTGATCACTTATGTTTACTCTTTATTTACTTGCTTGCAAACTATAGACCATTGGCTTGGATCACTTCATTCAGATCATGTGCATTACATTGTTATTTGATCAAAGATTGTGTTGGTAGCATGTCACTTCAAAAATTATCTGTTTTTATCGTTTACCTACTCGAGGACGAGCAGGAACTAAGCTTGGGGATGCTTGATACGTCTCAAACGTATCTATAATTTTTGATGTTCCATGCTGTTATTATATCAATTGCTACATGTTTTGGTTACACTTTATATCATTTTTATGCATTTTCTGGGACTAACCTATTAACAAGATGCCACAGTGCCAGTTCCCTGTTTTCTGCTGTTTTTGGTTTCAGAAAATCTATTAAGGAAATATTCTCGGAATTGGACGAAACAAAAGACATCGTCAATAATATCACGAGGAGATCACGGAGTCCAAAGGGGAGTCGGAGCAGACCCACCAGGGGGCCACGCCACACTAGGGCGCGGCCCAGGGTGGGCCCGCGCCCCCCTATGGCGTGGTGGCCCCCCTCGGCCACCGACGCCGCCTCTTCGCCTATATATTCTCCGCGACGCGAAAACCCTATTACGGTCGATCATATTCCACGAAAAGTTCCGTCGCGGCCGTCATCGTCAATCTCAGATCGGAGGAGTTCTGAAGCTCTTCCCGGCACCCTGCCGGAGGGGAGATCATCACCGGAGGGCTCTACATCACCATGCCTGCCTCCGGAGTGATGCGTGAGTAGTCCACCCCTGGACTACGGGTCCATAGCAGTAGCTAGATGGTTGTCTCTCTACCTTGTGCCTCCATGTTTAGATCTTGTGAGCTGCCTAACATGATCAAGATCATCTTATTGTAATGCTAGATGTTGTGTTTGCTGGGATCCGATGAATATTGATACCATGTTTATTCAAGTTGTTTATCTATGTGCTCTTGATCTTGCATGCTCTCCGTTGCTAGTAGATGCTTTGGCCAAGTAGATGCTTGTGACTCCAAGAGGGGGTATTTATGCTCGATAGTGGGTTCAGTCTCTAGATATCTGGATCAGTGACAGAAAGGTCTAAGATGGTAGATGTGCTGTGCTTGTACTAGGGATAAAACATTGGTGCAGTGTCCAAGGGCACTTGTATTGATTACATTACACACTTTACTTCATGCAATAATCTGTTGTTAGCAACTTAATACTGAACAGGATGCGGATGCTGCCTTGAAGGTGGATTATTTAGGCATAGATGTGGTTGGAATAACGGTCTATGTACTTTGTTGTAATGCCCAACTAGATTTCATAGTAGACATCTTGGCATGTATTGCATTGTTATGCCCTCTCTATTTGTCAATTGCCCAGCTGTAATTTGTTTACCCAACATGCTAGTTATCTGTTCTGAGAGAGACACCACTAGTGAACTGTGGACCCTGGTCCAATTTCCTCATACTGTTTACACAACCTGCTGCAATCATCTGTTTCCTGTTACTTGCTGTTTTTCCTGCTGTTTTCCACACCATACGTTTAACTCTTTGTTTCTGCAAGACCGGAGAGATTGACAACCTCTCTGTTTCGTGTTGGGCAAAGTTCTGGTTTGTGTCTGTGCAGATTCCACGTTGGTGCAAGCTCCCTAGCGCCAGGGGGAGTCAACATCAACAACCTTCCGATAGATCGTCAAGTCCTACTGGATTGATAACCTTGGGTAGATTATTCAAGGGAAAACTTCTGATGTCTACATCATAACCTTCCTCTTGGGGTTCACCAACACGCAGCCATCATGTTCGTAGCTTCGAAACGAGCTAAAGATCACTCAAAACGGAGTCCGGAAGTGAAAGATATGGCCAAAACAGTTTTTGGAAATTTCAGTTTTCTGGGAAGTCGGCCGGGCCAGGCTGGAGGCCGGTGGGGTCGGGTGGGAGGCCGGTCTGGGAGCCAGCCTGGCCGGGCTGGAGGCCGGGCAACCTGCTGCGTGTTGACCCTCAAAAATCCGCGATTTTGGCGGAAAAATGGCCCGAAAAACCTAAAATCGAAGGGGAAATCAATGGAATTTGGCCATGGAAACGCATAGGAAGGTAGGTCAACAAGTTTAGCAATATATCTATGGATCAAAACCTGCCCAAACGCACTAGATTCACATATCGATCCAAAAGCTCGTGAGGCTATTTTTGGTGGAAAATTTTGAATTTCTCAAAGAACAAGAAAAAATTTGGGGATTTCGGTGGAAACACAAGTCAAATCCGTGGCAAGCTTTGCTTTGATACCATATGATGAGGTTAGGACCTAAAGGGGTGCCCGATCTTCACGGATTGATGGCGGATTTGGGCGAACTCACGCAAGAACACACGAAGAACACGAAGAACGCCAAGAACACAAGAACACAAGCACGATACAAAGACACGTTTCCCTCACCGGTCGGTCCAATAGAATAGCAAAGGGAGAGATTAGCAAGTAGATAGAAGGAGGGATCTTGAATGGTTGTTTCTCCAACGGTCAAGCAAACTGATCCAATAGAGTCACCCTAAGATGAAAGATTGGCAAGTAGCAACAACTACAAGTAGAGGTCTTGAATCCACAAGAGAGATCTTCTCCACAAGCGGAGGCCATGAATCCACAAGGGGATCTTCTCCACAAGGGAGGCAACACCACAAGGGGTGGGTAAGGAGGCTATGCTCAAACTCAAGTCTAATCTTAGTCTCTCCCTAGAAAGGAGGTGAGGACGAGATATTTATAGTCGTAGTACAAAACGAGGTGCAGGACACGAGTGGCCGGCTCGGGCTGGAGGCCGGCTGCTTCGGCCGGGGAGGCGGCCTGGGAGCCGGCCTGGCCGGCCTAGAGGCCGGCTGTCTTTGGCATGAGACCTGCCTGTAGGCCGGCCTAGGCTGGGCTGCAGGCCGACTTGACAGTTTTTGCCATCTTCTTCATCTTCATCTTGACGCTTTCTTCTCCTCTTCCATGCGTACGCCTTGGATGGTCTTGAGTCTTGGGCTTCCTCGGCATCTTTCCAGATGGCCGTACTCGTCATGTGATACCTAGCATAGCAAAGGGGTGGATGCTCAAGTAGTATACCATTCAAAGGAGCACGAAATGGGTTCTCATAGAGGAAGGAGTTCACCTTTAAGTTCAGTGTCGACTTATCATATGTTGGAGTGCTTGACATGGTGATGGACGTGACCTGAGCTACATCATCTGCTCCCAAAAGGATTAAAGTCATATGTACTTAGACCAAACCTTAATTTCCTTGCGTCACGTGCAAATTCCTTGAACTCTGTGGAATTTTGTCCACTGCGACCCATCAGCGGGGTGTCTCAACATCTCGTCTTTCTTATGGTCTTCTTTGTGCCATCGCAACAACTTGACATGCTCTTTGTTTTGGAACAAACGTTTCAACCGTGGTATTATAGGAGCATACCACATCACCTTGGCAGGAACCCTCTTACTGGGGCGCGGCTCGCCCTCAACATCACCAGGGTCATCTCATCTAATCTTATACCGCAATGCACCGCATCCCGGGCCTTCATTCGAATTCTCGTACTCCTCACCGCGGTAGATGATGCAGTCATTGATGCATACATGTATCTTCTGCATCTCTAATCTTAGAGGGCAGACAACCTTCTTTGCTTCGTACGTACTGGGGGCAATACGTTATCCCTTGGAAGTATCTTCTTTATTATTTTCAGTAAATTTTCAAATCCCTTGTCAGATGTACCATTCTCTGCCTTACATTGCAGCAATTACAGTGTGGTATCCAGCTTGTTCTGGTCATCTTCGCAATTTGGGTACAACAATTTTTTGTGATCCTCTAACATGCTCTCCAACTTCAACCTCTCGTTTTCACTGCCGATGTTTATCTGTGCATCTAGAATGGCCCAATGAAGATCATCAACGGGCTCGTCAACAATGGGCTCTTCTTCAACTTCGTCTTCCCCCATTGTAGTGCCACCATCTTTAGTGAACATAGGATAGTTGTCATTATCCTCTTCTTCTTCATTGTCTTCCATTATAACCCCTCTTTCTCCGTGCTTGGTCCAACAATTATAGCCGGACATGAAACCGGACTGCAACAGGTGGGAGTGCAGGGGTTTTGAGGAAGAGTAATTCTTCGTATTCTTACAGACACTACATGGACAACAAATAAAACCATTCCCCTTGTTTGACTCAGCCACATCGAGAAAAGTGTGTAGACCAATCATGAACTCGGGACTGCGTCGGTCACCGTACATCCATTGCCGACTCATCTGCATTATATAAATATATCAAAAACCATTACACTAGCTACATCATGAATACATAAGTGACCAAATTAATTAATACAAGGTCATCACATTAAAAACAAAGTAGAGTAGTGACTAAATGTAATACGTAGTTCTCATAAAAACATACATTAATTAAAACTAACATACAACTATCTAAAGAATTTAAATCCAACAACAAATGCAATCAAAATCGCAACTAAGTTAATTATTGAACCAACAACATAATGATACCAAGCCTCTTGATTAATGGCATATTTTCTAAAAAAAATAATCTTCAAGCGCATTGCATCCATCTTGATCTCGTGATCATCGACGACGTCGGCAATCTTGAACTCCAATTTCATCTTCTCTTTTAGGCATTGGAGACGAAGATCTTCACTTCTTTTCAATTTTGCTTTCAATTCATTGTTTTCTTTTTCAAAAAAAATTAACATCTCGACAAGAGTGTCGGTCGGAATTTCCGGTTCAACTACCTCCTAGATAAAAATACCTATGTCAAGTTGGTCGGCATAATAGTAATAAACACGAAATGAAGCAAGTAGTTATAAAAGATAATATACCACATCGGAATCATAGACCGGACGAGGGCCGACGGGTACTCCTATTAAAACCATGGCACTATACATATAACAGGCAATCATACAAGTAAGAAAATTATACAAGTAATAACTATGCATCTAAATCATACAAGTAAGATTTTTTAAAATAAAAGATAAAGAGGCTCACCAAGGTGGCTGCGGTGACGAGACGGCGCGGGCAATCGACGGTGGTGAGGACGGGGACGGGACGACAGTAAAACCCACAAATCATATTTTAATTTGAGTTCAAATTGCATATAAAATAAATGAACTCCCTAATTAACCATTTCATCAAACACCTAGCTAGCAATACAAAAATGAAATGAGCTAAAATGAGCTAAATTAACGACGCCGGAAGAGTTGATAACCGCAACGGGAGAGTTGCTAACCCTTGGATAGATGGGTGCCGCCAATCTTGACAAATCGTCGAGGAAAATGGAGATGAATTCGAGCTCGGGTGAGAAAAATGGTGGTGTTGCTCGAGCTGGAAAATGGAGGACTGCTCGGGGTGGAAGGTGATATAGTGAAAACATTAATCTCGTGACATGAACCGTGACTAAAGGTCATCGCGTGGCCCCCCTCTGCGGCTGCCTGCCACGGACATTTAGTCCCGGTTTGTATCACGACCGGGACTAATGATCCCTCTCGACCCGGGACTGGTGTCGTGCGGCGTCGCCTCCGATCGAACCGGCACTAATGCTCACATTAGTCCCGGGTCGAAAATTCGCGGGGACAAATGCGCGGGATGGATTACCCTGTTTCTACTCGTGGAACTAGCAAAAATGGGTGGTGACATTTCTAGTGTTGTGCCGCATCTCATAGATGATGTTTTATCCACCATACAGTATGCGGATGATGCTATTCTCTTTACGAATCACGATTTGGACAAGACCCAAAACTTCAAATTGGTACTTCGGCTTTGAGGAAATTTTCTTATTTAAAAATCATCTTTCATACGAGTGAGTTATTCTGGTTTGGTCACGGCCTCCCTAAGGCTAAATATGTACTCCCTCCATTCATAAAATGATGTCTCAACCAACTCTAAATTTGTATATATCTAAACATAATTTAGTGTGTTGATACATCCAAATTTGAATTTAGTTGAGACATCTTTTTGTGAACGGGGGGTGTACCATGTTCGGTTGGGAGATATTCGTTATCTATGGACCCCGATTCATTATCATAGGCTTACGATAGAGGATGAAAACAAGTGGAGAAAAGTATTGAAAAATGCTAATTAGTTGAAAAGGAAAAATACTTATCCACGGATGGACTTTTGGAATTAATCAACTTGTGATAATTTATATGGTATTATATTATGCATCTGAAGGGAAATATGCTTCTGTAAACACACTGTGTTGAAGCTGGGATAACCATCATTCTAGCTACTTGTTGGTTGTTTATCTCTGCCTCATTCATTCGCACATCTCCGAAAGGGTTACACATCTTTACAAATATTTGTGAAAGATATATGATATTCAGTTCCAAAGAACAGATTAATTTCTGTACTACATTTGTAGATACATCTTCAATCCTGCACCAATATACACAATATCCTAATAAATCAACTATGGACATTGGGTCATCTAGCTAGTTGAGGAAATGAAGTATGAACCAGAGCGTCCGGCCGATGATGATGGAGCAAGATGGAGCTCACTGGAGCGGTCGACCTCGGCGAGCATGGCGACACGGTCCATCTCGTAGCCACACACGTCGACTTCGTCTCCGTTGTCCCCTGTGCCGCCCGACCAGTCCACCATGCCCACCTGCTTCGTCTCCACGTCCAGCGCATAGACCTGCGTCCCCCCGCCGCCGTCTTTCCTCGCCGTGAAGAGCACCACGCCGCTCCTCTCGCAGAACCATCGCAGCCTGACGCTGCGCAGGCCCATCGGCGCCGCCCTCAGCATCCACCGCAGCTCCTTCTTCCCGGATGTCGCGCCGTCCCGCACCATGTCCGCGTGGACGATCACGTAGGCGCACACTGTGTTGTCGGCCCTCGACTCGAGCATGCACAGCCTCCCGTCCGGCATCACCCCAGGCAGCCGGTCCACCACCTTACTGACGACGGTGCTGGCGCCGCTCGGGGACTTGGAGGCCCGGACGGAGTAGGGCGGGGCGGACGTCTGGAGCGTGGCGAGGTTGAGCGAGATGCAGAGCCCGTGCCAGCAGACAGCGCCACCCCGCACCAGCGTGGCGTGCGCCGCCTTCGCGCCCAGCTGCCGCCCCCTGGCGATCCTGGCGCCGATCACCCGCACCTCTGGGCCCCAGCCGTCCTCGGTGGAGTAGCGCCGGAGCGCCGCGTGGGTGCGGTGGTTGAAGAGGAGGAGCACGCGGTACGAGGACGCAGACGTGCTGCGTCTCTCGGTGGGCGTGCTGGACGTGCACGTGCCGTCGTAGAGATGGAGCCCGTCGTCCGCGGTGAGAAGGGCGCACGCGTACGGACCGGGGCTGTCCTTGCCTCTGAGGGGCGGGAGGAAGTCGGCGGCGCCGGTCATGGGGTCGCACACGCACAGGCGAAGCATGCACGCGCTCTTGGCGCGGCGGAGGTCTAGCACGACGCGGCCGTTGCGGGAGGCGACCACGCGCGAGGTGTCAAGCAATCCGCCATCCACGAGCGCGGGGACCGAGAGTGGGGCGGGCACGAAGGGCATGAACCCGCCGAGGCCGCCCTTGCTGCCACGCAGGAAGGCTCCGAGGCGAGGCGGCGGACGAAGCGGTCGCAGCGCGGTGGGGCGCGCCGGCAGATGAAGGCGGCGTCGGAGGAGACGAGGCGGCGCCAACGCCGGCAGGTGGCGGCGCAGCGGATGAGGTCCCTGGCGTCGGAGAGGCCGGAGAAGACGAGGAGGAGGGTTTCGTCGCACATGGGCAGCGCCTGGTCGCCGTGCTCCGATCCCCGCTTGAACGGCCTGCGGCGGACGGCGAGCCACCCTCTGCTGCCGCTTGTCGTCTCGGCGTCGGCCGCGGCAGAGGAGGAGCGTCGGCGGCGTCGACGCGGTGGCCGTGGTGGCGGCGGCATGATGATTCGATCGTAACTCCGATCTGTGTCCTGAAGAGTTCGGTTAGGAATTAGCGAAATCGAACAAGGGTTTAGTTGAGAAGATGGGTAGGGTATAGGTGAGGTTTCGTGCGCCGGAACCTCGGGCCCTTCTTTTCTGCAGCGAATCCGACCGAGAGAAAATACGGCACTAGTTTTTCTTTTGACACTATAAGATGATGACTGGGCATTCTCCAAATATTGCAAAGAGGACCAGCTGTGCACCGGTCAGTTCTATCTCTACCTGTAAATTGACGTATCGAACTTAATTTGACAAAGATCAAACAAGTTCTCGGGAGGTGTTATATAAAATATTTTTAAAATAAACTTAGAATTCTCAAAAAACAAAATGCAAAAAATATGTCAGCGTGTAGACCTTAAGGTTTTACGTGTTCACCAAGTTATTTCACGAAAAAACTACATATTTTGCGTTCACAGTTTTTGTCATTTTCTTACAGAAACCACAAAAAATGTCGAGTTTTTGTGAAATGACTTTGTGAACATGTAGAATGTGAAGATGTCTCCACAATATCTTGTTACGATCTTTTGAAATTTTTAAATGTGTTTTCTAAATTAATGGTGCATACGCACCAAGGAGCCAAAGCGGATTTCACCAAGTTCTCAAGCTTCACATTCACACCTAACGCATAACCAACTAAGAGACATTTAAAAAAGTGATGATTAATATTTCCTTCACAACCACAGAATTCACAGCGTTTATTTCTTTTCAGCCTTTCTTAGCTAAGTTATCCTTAGTAAGAATTTGTTCTTGACTAAAAGCCAAACAAAAGCTTTTAATTTCAGGGGCATTATCATGCTCCAAGTAAATTTGTAGGAGAAAAAACCCTATTGCTCTGTTTGGATGTTTGCATTGGGAGGCTAGCTAAACATTATATTAGGATGAATATCCAATACCCAGGATATTGATATTGAGATTGAATGCAAATATTTTCGATTTGGGTGTGTTATATATTCGGATCCAGACAAGATATTGAGGTTGAATTTCAAATGCTGTTTGGATGGTATAAAAGTGATGAATTGTAGTTTTTCGAGACTTTGATAATTAAACTGTTATATTCATTCCAAAATTATACGGAACAGCCATTATTATACGGACGACAACTAGAAGAATACATATAATATTATTCAATATTTTAACAACAATATAATATCAAAATCAATGCATAATCCATCATAAATGACAATTTTAAAGAAGTCTAAAGAAAAAATTACATAGTCTCATACGCAACATTATAAGTTCTTTAAGATAGCAATCACAAATGACAAGCTCTCAAGACAACATTAGCAGCCATTCATTCCTCAACTCTATGGGGAGCTCCATAAGTGCATGAAATAAACATCGCTAAGGATTAGCTTCTCATAAGCTTGCGGTTTGTCACTCAGAGAGATGTCCGATATGCTATCGAGTGCAGAAAGCATCACGAAGCTGATCATAGCAAGCAATTTCAGTCCCATCATACATATCTTTCAACAAATATTTTCGAAGAGAATGTTTACGTTCATCATCGGTAAATGTCTCTAAATCCCTCGGTACCCTTTATGTACTAAGATATGCCATCACAAGAAGAGTAGATTCAAATTATTCTTTCATCAACACAATCCTTCTCCTCTTCCTTCTTTTGTTTTCTTCGGATACATAATTAACCAAGTCTAACTCTTCCGACATTTTGCATCTACAATGTAAAGAAATTTTGTGATTTCATAAAATTTAGCATCATCAAACCTGAATTTTTTACAAGTATATTAACCAAAACGGCACTTCGAAAGTTCAGCACATCACACTGACATTAATTTACAGCAACTAGCACTTCGTAATTTCAGCAGTACATTACTGATTCATCCAAATAAAGCATCATTCCCTACCAAACTAGCATCAGTACAACAATACGGGAGGGAGAGCAAGTTCAGAGAGATGAGCAAGTTCAGAGAGGCTCGGGGGCATTGCCCGTTTTGGAGTGCCCATGACACCATGTACGAACTGAAGTTGGATCGGGCGTCGCATTTGCTGAACAGATGTGTACGTTGGTATATTTTGGCTTGTCCTTAAACCCCGCACCTCTCCTCCAGTCCTCCTCCCTGAACCCAGAACCCTAGGGCCATGGACGCCGCCGCCAAGAAGCCCAAGTCCGAATCCTCGTCCCCGGGGGGCGGCGCCAGGAAGACGTGGCGCCCGATGACGCCGCTGGAGCACATCTTACTTCGCCCCGACACCTACCTCGGATATATGCACAAGTACACGACCACGCTCTGGGTCTACGAGGACGGCGGCATGGTGCAACGGGATGTCAGTATGTCACCTACGTCCCCGGCCTCTACAAAATATTCGACGAGATCCTCGTCAGCGCCGCCGAAAACAAGCGGCGCCACCCTTCCATGGACTCCCTCCGGGTGGACATCGACGTCCACCAGGGCCGCATCTCGGTCTGCAACAACGGTTGCGGCTTGCCCGTCGAGATCCACCCGGAGGAGGGCGTCTACGTGCCGGACGTGGTCTTTGGCCACTTCACTAGAAGCGACAGAAACCACGGCGTCAAACTCACCAACATCTTCTCCACGGAGTTCGTCGTCGAGACCGCTGACGGGCGCCGCCGGCAAAAGAAGTACAGGCAGGTACGGTAATCACCGATCGACCCACTTTGGATTTGCTTTTTAGGGGGGTTTGGATTTGGTATTTGGCGCTGCATTAACTAGTTAGAAATGGAGACATCTTACAAGCAATTTATTGAGAAGGCTCACAGTAAGCCCGGCCATTGTCTCATTGTCTGTATATCCTGGCCTACGTAAGTGTTGTTTAACTATTCTAATCTGAATCCTATTTGGTCGTACGACACTAGTACTTTGTAGCATCGGCCAATAAGGGTAAACCATGTATAAATATCTAAATTTCTCCTCGATTACCTCGGCAGGTTTTCTCTGAAAACATGGGGAGGAAGTCAGTGCCAGAGATTAAAGAGTGCAAGCCGTCAGAGAACTGGACCAGAGTTACATTCAAGCCTGATCTCGCCAAGTTCGACATGACCCATCTCGAAGACGATATCGTTGCACTCATGAGGAAAAGAATGGTTGATATGGCGGGCACCCTTGGCCAAACCATAAAAGTTCAGTTAAATGGTGAGAAGTTGGCCACAAGAAGCTTTCAGGAATACGTAAAACTCTACACTGACTCGGCTTCCAAATACGGAGTCGAGCGACCAAGGTTTGCCATAGGTTGGACCAAGTTTGGGTGTGTCGTTTATGCAGTACTATTTCTGATCATTCGAACCTGCATTTCTTTTTCAGTATTTACCAAAAGGTAAATGATCGGTGGGAGGTGTGCGTGAGTCTAGGCGAAGGGCAGTTTCAGCAAGTAAGTGTGGCTGTGTGGGATATGTGCAGATAGTTTTTTTGATGTGGTTTCAGTTGTATATCACACTTCTTATTTGGGATTGCAGGTCAGTTTTGTAAATGGAACGGCGACCACAAGAGGTGGGACTCACGTTGACTACGTTGCTAACCAAATCGCCAACCATGTGAGGGACTTTGCAAAGAGGAAGGACGTCGACACGAATGCTAAGATGAAATTACATTTCGTGAGGGACATTTTGAATAGGGAAGACGTCGAAAAGAATGCTAAGATGAAATTGCATACCGTGAGGGACATTGTAAACAGCACGGACGTCGACGAAAATGCTAAGCTGAAATTGCATACCGTGAGGGGATATCTATGGGTCTTTGTTAACGCACTCATTGAAAACCCCAGCTTCGATTCACAAACCAAGGAGGCCTTGACCACTCGTGAGGGAAGCTTTGGATCCACATGTTATCTCTCTGATGATTTCCGTAACAAGGGTAGGTGGTTTCTCAACTTTGATATTCTGGATTTATCAACTCCTTTTGCACCATAAATGCTAACGTTCACTTCTTTACAATTGCAGTTACTAAATGGATTGTTATTCACAATGTTGTTAAAGCCTTTCCAACTGCATTCAGCATCATCATGGATGATGAAGGCCAGGCCGAAAGAGAGGAAGACGCACAACACATGAAGAAGGACCGCAGGCCGTCTAAACTAGGGATGAAAACGGAACGGAATCTTTCCGACTTTTCCGCGGAAAAACAGAAACGGAATGGAAATACGAAAACGGAAGCGGAATTTTGCAAAATGGAAACGGAAACGGAAACTTTTATGCGGAAACGGAAACGGAACAGCGTATTCCGGCGGAACGACCACGGAAACAGAAATTCCGTTTTCGGCAATACGGAACTTTCCGTTTTTACTACGTAGTGCTTTACAAATCCAGCAGGACCAGGAATTCTAGTGGGAACAATTAGGCACAACTTAGATCTGAATAAAAAAGATTAAAGCAACCATGTTTAGGCCCTATTTAATCATGATATATCCTTATATTTTTATTTCATCTTATAAATTTGACAAGTTTGTTGGTTTAGTAGAGTTTTCCTGCATTATTGAAGGGGTCTCTTGGTTCCGGCAGACATGTGCTTTTTGTTTCGTGTCCGCACCGTATTCGGTCTGTATCTGTTTTTGACAATATTTGTTTCTGTATTTGTTTCCGGGGTTTCTGTATTCGTTTCCGCTTCCGTAAAAAAATATGAAAACAAATGTGGCACCACTCAGTTTCGTTCGTATCCGCTCCGTTTTCATCCCTAGTCTAAACAATATCCACCCGAGGACCGAAATGGCTAGGCTGTGCGCGTGAGCGCTTGCTCGGTCGTCCTGCGCTGCGTGCGTGCGTGCCCGATCGATCCACCCGCACAGACCTGTCCTCCGCGCTCCGCTCGTTCCTTTTCCTATTCCCTTTTCTTTTTTCAGCACTAATTTCCGTTACTTCTCCTAAATCCCTTTTGTTTTCTAACGTGGGGACTACCGCTCTAATTTCTTTTGACTTTTCACCGCCGATCGCAACATATGCATATGCATGGGAGGCTGACCATGTCAATTCTTATTTCTACTAGTCTCCTGCTCCTGCATATAGATTGCATATGCATATGAGTTGGGTCCAGCATTCCTTCTTCTTGCGTGCATGGCAACTTATGTCCTTTTGCTCCTTATCCCTTTTCCTTTCCTCTCTTTTCCTTTTTTTTTTTTTTTTTCCTGGTTTGCGATCCGCGAACATTATCTGGACTTGTGAAACTTTTACTCCCTCCGTTCATAAAAGGATGTCTGAACTTTGCCTAAATGTGCATGTGTCATATTAAAGTATGTCTAGATACATGTAAATTTAGACAAAGTTGTGACATCCTTTTATGAACGGAGGGAGTAGAACTTGTGAACATTGAAACCGTGAACATTAGTTTGGATGTATAACTTTTTTTCTCGAAATCACAAACGTCTCTTCACTTTATCTTTGTTATGAAACATGTTTTTTGTAGGAAAATACATGGTTATGCTTGCTATTTCTGGGTCGACGATAACTTATGATCGCACATTTTTGTATGTTTTCGCTCCAATACTATTCCCTTTACATGCCAAAAAGTATCCGATTTTTTGCTTGTAAAAAAATATAAATATAATTTTTCAATTCCCTTTTTGGGACACTGGCTTCTTAGGGTAAATAAAAATGGGTGAGAAATAGAAAAATACCCACTATCTATTGTCAAAAAAATTAGAATAGAAAAGAACTACCACTTTCTACTAGTATAAAATAATAGAAAACGTAATTCAGACAACTACACATTTTGATCATAATCGATTCCAGCTGACCAGCGATAGTATCTAAGGACAACGAATAGTATTACGACGGAATTTTCTCTTTTTTGTTACGTGAACATGTATTTTTGAGGTGGACTATTCCTTTTTATAGATCTCTAAATAAAAAAGGATCAGTAAACTGAAAATACCTTTATGCTATTTATTTCTATGACATGTATTCTATATTAAAATCATTTTTCTTAGGCCAAATTTATTTGAAATTCCCTTTTTTGTATGTGGTTTTTGGGGAAAATAATGTTGGCTATAGGGAATAAACACCTTTATTATTTATGATGTAGCAAACACGTTACCAAAAAGGGTTAAGCTATGAACAAGGGTTGAATGAGAAAAAATAATTATTTAATTATTTTGTATCCCACCTGATAACTTGTTTGTCATGCGATTGGTAATATCTTACTAGTTCTCTCTCATCAGTAACTTGTATGATAGTGTATTGGTAATAAAATTTAAGTATCCCACGTGGTAACTATTTTGACATATGACTGGTAATATCTTAATAGGTCCCCTCATCGGTAACTTGTATGATAGAGTCTTGGTAATAATTTTTTATTTTCCCCACCTGAAGGTTGTTTATTATGCGATTATTAACATCTTACTAGTTATTTTTTTATCGATAACTTGTATTCTAGAGTCTTGGTAATAAATTTTTATTCTGTCCCACCTGACAACTTGTTTTGCTATGCGACTGGTAACATTTTACTGGTTCTTTTCTCATCGGTAACTTGTATGATAGTGTATTGGTAATAAAATTTCAGTATCCCACCTGGTAACTATTTTGACATGTCACTGGTAATATCTTAATAGGTCCCTCATCGGTAACTTGTATGATAGAGTCTTGGTAATAATTTTTTATTTTTCCCACCTGACGGCTTGTTGTTATGCGACTGTTAACATCTTACTAGTTTTTTTTATCGAGAACTTGTATGCTAGAGGCTTGGTAATAAATTTTAATTTTGTCCCACCTCACAACCTGTTTACTATGCGACTAGTAACATTTTACTGGTTGTTTTCTCATCGGTAACTTGTATGATATTGTATTGGTAATAAAATTTAACTATCCCACCCGGTAACTATTTTGACATGTCACTGGTAATATCTTAATAGGTCCCCTCATCGGTAACTTGTATGATAGAGTCTTGATAATAATTTTTTTATTTTCCCCACCTGATAGCTTGTTTGTTATGCGACTATTAACACATCTTACTAGTTATTTTCTTATCGATAACTTGTATACTAGAGTCTTGGTAATAAATTTCTATTTTTGTCCCACCTGATAACTTTTTTGCTATGCGATTGGTAACATTTTACTGGTTCTTTTCTTATCGGTAACTTGTATGATAGTGTATTGGTAATAAAATTTAAGTATCCCACCTCGTAACTATTTTGACATGTCATTGGTAATATTTTAATAGGTCCCCTCATCGATAACTTGTATGCTAGAGTCTTGATAATAATGTTTTATTTTCCCCATGTGACAACTTGTTTGTTATGCGACTATTAACATTTTACTAGTTATTTTCTTATCGAGAACTTGTATGCTAGAGGCTTGGTAATAAAATTTTATTTTGTCCCACTTGACAACTTGTTTGCTATGCGACTGGTAACATTTACTGGTTCTTTTCTCATCTGTTTGGTAATAAAATTTAAGTATCCCATCTAGTAACTATTTTGACATGTCACTGTAATATCTTAATAGGTCCACTCATCGGTAACTTGTATACTAGAGTCTTGGTAATAATCCCCACCTGATAGCTTGTTTGTTATGCGACTGTTAACATCTTACTAGTTTTTTCTTATCGAGAACTTGTATGCTAGAGGCTTGGTAATAAATTTTAATTTTGTCCCACCTCACATCTTGTTTGCTATGCGACTAGTAACATTTTACTGGCTGTTTTCTCACCGGTAACTTTTATGATAGTGTATTGGTAATAAAATTTAACTATCCCACCTGATAACTATTTTGACATGTCACTGGTAATATCTTAATAGGTCCCCTCATCGGTAACTTGTATGATAGAGTCTTGGTAATAATTTTTTTTATTTTCCCCACCTGATAGCTTGTTTGTTATGTGACTGTTAACACATCTTACAAGTTATTTTCTTATCGATAACTTCTTTGCTAGAGTCTTAGTAATAAATTTTATTTTTGTCCCACCTGACAACTTGTCTACTATGCGACTGGTAACAGTTTACTGGTTCTTTTCTCATCGCTAACTTGTATGATAGTGTATTAGTAACAAAATTTAAGTATCCCACCTCGTAACTATTGACATGTGATTGGTAATATCTTTGTTGGTCCCCTCATCGATAACTTGTATGCTAGAGTCTTGGTAATAATTTTTTATTTTCCCCACCTCACAGCTTTTTTGTCATGCGACTGTTAACATCTTACTAGTTATTTCTTTATCCATAACTTGTATGCTAGAGTCTTGGTAATAAAATTTTATTTTGTCCTACCTGACAACTTGTTTGTTATGCGACTAGTAACATTTTACTGATTCTTTTCTCATCGGTAACTTGTATGATAGTGTATTGGTAATAAAATTTAAGTATCCCACCTGGTAACTATATTGACATGTGACTGGTAATATCTTAATAGGTCCCGTCATCGATAACTTGTATGCTAGAGTCTTGATAATATATTTTTTATTTTCCCCACCTGACAGTTGTTTTGTTAGGCGACTGTTAACTATTTTGACATGTGACTGGTAATATCTTAAGTATTCTTTGGCTCCCTTATGTTGAACCAATAAATTTGGGTTACTACCCTCAAAGACTGTCGCGATACCCTACACTTGTGGGTTATCACCACCATGCAGTTGTCGAGCGTGTCGAAGACTGCGAGGTCGTTGTCGTCGTTATGCGGGTGAGGTCGTGTCAGGTTTGCCGGGTCCACGCCTGTGGTGGAGGCATTTGCTGGCGCGGTGGTCGAGCTAGGGCCAAGCCGTCTGCCGAGCGTTGCGCCAGATGTCGTGCTCCCTTTTGATCTCGCCTTCCCGCCCGAAGTCATTGTCGAGAGCCCAGTAGGACATGCCGGATTGAAGTCGAGATTGACGCCCCTTCCGGTATTGGGTGAACGCGGAGATCGCGCTCTTCTGGGTGTGGACTGATCCTCCTTGCGGCGGATCTCCTCCTGCCGCCGCCATATAACCACACAACGCGTCAAGCTTGCGCGCCTGCTCGGCGGCGTTGGCCGGGGTGACCGTTTTCCATGGTGGCCGACGTTGCGAGTGGATCGGCCGTGCTCTGCAACAGGTTTTGTTATTGCTGCTCGAGTGCCTGCTGATCGTGCGCTTGCTGGTCGTGCGCATTCTGGTCGGGATGTTGCTTCTCGCGTGCGAGCTTGTCATGTTGCTCTTGTTGCTTATGTGCCAAGATGCATAGTTTATGCGCCTCGGCTCGGTGGCGGAAGTCGCCTCACCTGCCATGTAGATGGTGGCAGGAGTCGCCGAGTCACCGGAGGACGTGTCGACCAATCCTTCCGACTCGTAGTCGAGGACCGGGATGATCGACTTGGCATCGTCGTTGTCGTCCGCAGTCAGGATGGTCCAGGTGGGTGAGTCGACGTTGTAGATCGCATCGTCGATCGCCGCCGCCTCAGCGTTGTCGAGGAGGGAGAGCGCGTCGTTTTCTCTACATCTGTAGGCGACGTCCTCCTCGGTCGAGCCAACGAAGCCGACATAGGCGGGTCGTTCTAAAGGGGATGGCGTCCACATAAGAGATCAGACTGCGCAAGGGCGCACCCATGGTGTGGCGTCGGCGACGTAGCCCACGCCTTATTAGTCGAAGTAGGAAGTGGTAGTTCCCTTTTGTTCAATTTTTTTGGCGTCCATGGGATTTTCTTTTTGTTCAACTTTTTTACACTAGTTGGAAGTGGTAGTTCATTTTTGTTCAAAAAATTACACTAGTTGGAAGTGGGATTTTCATCTCCCACCCATTTTATTTTACCCTAAAATATCACTAGCCCAAAAAGGGAATTAATTTTGACCGCGGGATTTTTGCAGGTACAAAATCTAATCGTTTTGTCGTCAAAAGGGAATAGTTTTGCTCTCTTTTATTCAAATTCACTGCACGTGAAACAATTTTGACATCAAACCAGCTTGCTCGCGAAAAAGGGAATAGTTTCCTACGGCTTGACGAAATTTTTGTTACGGGCGGCCCGCGGCAAGTGGAGGAAAGGGAATAGACCTTGCTGGTTTCACGAATACTAAAAAAAAGTATTTTTTCCATTTTTCAGAAAAAAGGGAATAGTTTTGATCAATAAACTTCAAAAAAATGGTGCAACATTCGTATCGTGCACGTACTGTAGAAGCTAGCGCTGCCCGCGCGAAAAGGGAATAGATATAGCGATCAGATGGCGCGTGATTCCTCACTTTTCCTAATTAGGAAACTATTTACTTTCCGTTTTGGGTTACCGTCGCTGGTCGGAAAACCGAGCGAGTGGATCGATTCCTGCGCGCGCGCGCTAGCTAGCCGTGCCTACCGAGGACTGGGTCAGCCGTTGAGCTAATTAGTAAGTGGTTGTGTGGTGCCATTTCGGTACAAGAAATTGTAACAGGCTAACCTGAATGATATGTATGTTCAGGTCGGACACTCGTATGAAAACATCATATGTTGCATTTCAGTTTAAACAAACCGTTTCGGGTCCCAGCAGCTCCAAGCCATGCTATCTTTGTTAGTGTTCCTGAACCTCAACACATTCGTTCCTTCCTTACCCATGTTTCTGAACCTCAAGTTACTAGATAGTACAGTAGAGTTCTACACCTACTATGAGCATACTGTGAGCATGGGTAAAATAAACTCAAATCCTACAAATTCATCAGTGACACAAATCTCAAAAGATTTAACCCGTTTCTTTCACCATCAACTGCCAACTGCAACCCTATTTCGAGGCCGTTACACACCTCTCAATGTCTCGACTCTACCAGGTAAACATCAAGCAGGTATTCCTCGGCTACTGAAACGCGAGAAAAGCCAGCCCGGAAGGGTCCTGTTCCTCCTATGGTACGAGGAGATGATGTCCGATCAGGTTGGCACTGTCCAAGAGCTCGCGCGGTTCCTAGGCGTGCCGTTCACAGCCGCCGAGGAGGCGGCGCGCTCGCCGGTGGACGTGGCCGAGCTGTGCAGTATCGACACCATGAGAGAGGCGTGGAGGCGAAAAAGCCGGGGAAGACTGAGCAGTTCATCAAGTTCCCGAACGAATCCTTCTTCAGGAAAGGGGATTCGTAGAACCACATGACGCCGGAGATGACGCGCCCCGTCGACGCCATCGTTAAGGGCAAGCCCCGAGGGTTGGGGCTCACCTTCACGTCTTAGACACGATCCAGCTGTGCATGAGGCGGATGCATGCATCTACTACTTGGATCCACTTTAATTATGGAGTATGTGGAATTGCAAGTCATTAAAGTTACTGAATGGGTAATGTTGACTTGTGGTCACAATCGGTGGAAAAAGGAAAATCTCAAGAGAAAACTACTGTATACGCCCGTGTTCCCATGAATAAGACACACAAAATTTACCAGATTTATCTTGACCAGGAATTAGTCTAAGTATACGAGTAAAACTTTATACTGCATAATACAATATTGTTGCTCAAATTTTTGATCAAATTTGCACGTTGAAAAGCATGGCGCCTTATTCAGGACAACACTGGGAGTGGAAACTAATGGAGAAACATAGAACATGTATATAATTTTAACCATCGACGAAGTTGCAAGTCCATTCATTTGCCCGTTGAACAATACTATCTTACGGGAAAACAAAAATCTTAACTTCATTTTTTCTTATATCCTCACATGACAAAGAGAGTGGTGTTAAGAGTTTGATATAATTAATACTTTTGTAGCTTTTATAATTTATCTTGTTAAATAATTAATTAAATCAACATGGAGTTAATCAAGAGCAACGTCATTACAAGTAATTTTTCATAATCTTGATGAGTTGTAGAATAAGAGCTTAACAAATTTCCAGTATATGGTACTAGTGAAATAAAACAAATATAAAGATTAGGCTCATACTTGCCATCCAAAAAACGAAATAAACAAATGAGGGAGGTAATACATGTTTACATGGAACACAAGTGTGCATAATCCCACGAACCATAAGAAGTGGGGAAATTTTAGAACGAAATAGGCCGTAGCCCCGCTATATAAATATAGCAACCATCCGATACAACCAACGAGAGACACGGCTGTGGCGACAGCCAACAAGCACCCAAAGAAAGGAAAAGAAGAAATAAAAGATGACATAGGCAGATTGACTAAGCGACGATGACCCGCAACCGCTGCGCCCTCTCCGAAGATGTACCACCACGCTCCTAGTACGGAATCGACATGTACCAAGCAACACCTTCAAGAAGGAAAGTCATGCTGCTGCCGGACCAAAATTGGTCCTAGGGTTTCCCCCGGCACACAAGGAAGCAGATGAAGGGTAGCCACAACGCCCTTCAGGAAGGAAAGATGACACCCGAAGGCGGCACCGCGTCGGTGTCGGACGAACCAACAAGGATTTCTCCCGAAAAACCCCATCTGCAATCCTGGACGAACCATAACATAGGAGCCCGCAAGGCCGAACCTCGACACCGCCAGACTCACCACCCGCCAACAAGCGCCACCACGGATGCGAAGTCACCATCGACGTCTTTCCGAAGCCACCGTCGCGAGGCCAGCAAGACAAAGGCCAAAAGTAGATGCACCAGGGTCAACAGAACCGCGGCCACGGGAGGGAACAACCTCCACCGCCAAAGACGGTAGTCGACCGACGCGGCCGTGGAGCACACCGGTCCCAGCTAGGTTCGGCCGGACTCGACGGTCCGTAAAGCCCCCGCAAGGGCACACCAATCCTAATAGGGTCCAGCCGGACCCAAATCGGCCCGTAAAGCTCCGCTGCCATGCTGCAACAAGTCTGCCGCCGTCGCCGTTGTCCCTGGAGCCTCCACCTCTTCCTCCGCTGTCGAGAGCTCTGCAGATGGACCAGGCGTGACCCAACCCAGATGGGCCCGTAGGGCCCCGATCTGGGCAGCTAGGGCCGCCAACCCAGATTGCTGTGCCCCGTCGCCCGCTTGATGCGCCGCCCCGCACTGTCACGCGCGTCGCCGCCGCCACGAGGCCACCCGGCCGGAGCCAAGCCGCCGCCACCCGAGAGGCACCGCCGCCATGCGAGGGGAGCCCCGCCTCAGCCTGCAGGGCGCGGGGAAGGACCTTCCGCCGCCGCCGCCGCCACCTGGGCCTCGCCCGGCAGCCCTTGCCGACGGCGGCGACGAGGGGAAGATGCGGAGAGGAGGGCTGGGAGGGAGAGGCCGGGGGCGCGCGCCGCCGCCACGGGGGCGGCGGTCGCGCGGGAGAGAGGATAGGGTTCACCACAAGAGTGAGACTCTTAAGGTGAACAACATATGTCAAGTGGGGAAATTTGACCAGGGTAATTAAACATGGTGGCATTCAAAGGGGGCAATGAAGTCCATATGTCATAGCTCACAAACTCCTTTATCAACCAAGATCTAGCAGTTCCCAAGATATTGTTTCGCATGCGTTATCTGTCACTTCACGTAGGAGGTGTCATCAAGGAACTCCTCGTTATCATGCACCTAGGATTGGACATTGGTGGGTATAGACAGATGGAGGATGGGGGAAGTGCTTCCCGAGTGGAGTGAGCATCTTAATTTAGTTTTTGGTCAGATTTATGACAAGTTTGAGAGTAGGCTTTTTAGATATCTTTTAGACATCTCCACTCTAGAATCCTCTGCCAATATACTCAATGTTATAAAATGGAATAAACATCTGGCATCATGCATTTACATGGCACAGATTAATCTTTGGATGAATGTGAACTTATTTTGCTATCTTATGGTACTAGATTTAAGGGAATTCAATTGAATAAATGTTTTAAATGTCAACGTGTCAAACTAAATTGGAAAAATAGCTAACGTAACTTTTCGTACAATATTCCTATCATTTGAACTAGTTCAATTTATGTATGCAAAAACTTATGCTCATACTATATTAATACAATATTATCCTAATAGTTACAAATTCAGTTATGTGGTCAATTTTCTAAGTGTAAGGGAAGAATTCCTATTGGCATGAAATTAGGGTTGCTCAAAAAAATGTTTACGCCAATTAGATATAACAGAGTTCAACTGTATTTAGTGGCAATGTATCAAACTAAATTTGACAAGTAGATAACATAACTTCCACTACACAATTTGTATGATTTGTGCAACTATATATGCAAAAAATATAGGTAACTATATTTTACAAAATTTTATCCTAATAGTTATCAATCTAGTGATGTGGTTAATATTTCTAAATATACTAGTAAAGTGTATTAGATAAGGATTCTTATTGACATGAAAAATTTTGTTGCTAAAAAAAGTTTGTATCAATTATATATATCTTTTTAATATATTTGTAAGTGTAATAAATCATGTTTTTATTAATTTGGCACTAGATTTGACCCAATAGATAATAGACATGAACAAAAGAAAAAGGCACACTGTATATATCAGTATTAAAATATTCGAGTAACCAAAAACACAAAACATGAACAATGCACAAGACATTGCCATAGAAATTACACAGAACAAAAAGCAATGAATAACATCTACAAGAACATCGGCTCTAACGCATCAAGTATTACTAAGAATTACTTGCGTAAGCTATATAGAAAAACACATGCTAGAACATGTGAAGTACAACGTATTACCTTCTAAAGATATGTACACAAGAAGTACAAGCATTCGTAGAATAGAAGTACAAATAATTAAACACGTTTTTTCTCCTCTAACTTGGTCGGTCCTTGTTCTACCTCGTCCGCTACCATATACTCTTGGGTGACACTTTTTGTACCCTCCACATGACAGGACCGGGTTTCTAACCACTAGGAAGTAGATACACTGAAATCCACTTAATCAAAGAAGGCCAAAGGATTCAGGCTCAAGTTATTTCTAGCTCCCTCAGCACCAATCAACAAGCGTTAAAGAAAATGATGTGATAAAAGAAATAATTGGCGCTCCTAGAGGATTTGAATCCTCCATAATTCCCATGCAAATACTTCGAATATAAGAAATTGTGATAATTTCATAGGGAAACAATAAGTCAGACATCGTGAAAAATTCCATAGCTGCAGAAAAAAAACTCAACCCATAGAATTCAAGTGGATAGGGCATCCTAAACATATGAATCAAAACAGAACCACATATAAAACATATAGTGAAGATTCGTAAAGAGATATTGCATAGCGAGTACTATTACTACATCGCCAATTCGTCAGAGCGTTTGATTACGATATCAAACTGAAGTTATTTTACGCATAGCGAGTACTATTACTATGGTTAGTAAAGAGATATTGATTGCACATGCAATTTGTACGATTTATTGACACTTCCACGAAGGGCTTACTTATTTGGACTGAATAAAGAAATTATCCTATGATTATAAGAACCCAAAGGATCAGTTTATTTAAAGGCTGACTGGTATTGCTTAGCACAGTTTTTATGTGTGGGGTACCTGTCCTCATGTATGATACTGAACTAAGATATAGTCTAATATACTTTCTACCCAGGATCAAGAAAAAATAAAATAAATGATTGGGCGTAACAAAGTTGAATATGCATAGTCCAAGAACAATGATAGTTGATAGAATTATCAACCACAATATAAACAACTAGACATGATTACAGGATTGGGATCACTCAATGACCATCCAACCCACGGGTCTGCAAAGTATTACTCACACATGGATAAGGGACACATGTGCATGACAATGGAGGATGACGTAATGTAGACGACTGCGAAAAAAAGACTTATACCGGTGATGAATTGGGTGATTCAATATGTCCCCGAAACCAAGGTTTGTGGAGGCAGCGGCTCTTGGGTCTAGTGCAAAATACGTGAAATTACGGGTTTTCTGTGAAGGGACTAAGTAGTCTAAAAGTGATGGTGTGGGAGCCAAGAGGGCCCCACGCGCACCAAGGATCCTAGCTAGATGAATCCGGCTTAGGCCGTGTCAAGTAATATAAATCATGGGTCACTGCCTTGGATCTTCCTTCGCCGACCAAGCCTTTATCTATGCTTTAGCCAAGCTAGGCTGCCAGGCCAGCCGACACTACCTCTAGTGGGCCATCAAAGGCTTGCTAGAATATCTCCATGTCGCAGATATATACCTATTAGCTATTAGGTATAACCCCAACACGGTCTCAACAACATCATCATCGTTTACTTTTAGGGTGTGTTTGGTAGCATGTGTCCTTCCGACATGGGTTTCCCAAGTGAGACAGGCTAACCTCATACAAGTTGGGCTAAGATTTTGTCGTGTGTTTGGTGGCTGTATGTTTTGAATCGGGCTGAGATGAGACGTTGTTTGGTGACATGTATGCATTTGGACAAGGTGAGACTACAATAGTCGTTTCAACATTTTAACCGTGTCCAAACAACATTCAACAATGCTTGTATTATGTGGTCAGATTAGCTCAATTTATAACCTAAAGCCAATCTCCATACAATAAAATTATATCACAATTTACTAATAGGTCCTCCAAGTCCAGGAATTAAAATTACAAATAGGTCCAACTTCTTACAGAAAGGACCCTTTAAAGAATTTTAGAAAAACATGCAGGTCCTTGGCCATCACATCTGTGTCGTGCGGGGAGGGAGGTCGACCGCGGATCGAGAGGCCGAGCACGGCGCGGCGAGGTCGAGGGCTGGTACGTCTTTGGGTGACCGGCGAGGTCAGGCCGAGGTCGAGGGATGGGCGGCAGCGGGGCGAGGTTGCGGCGGTGCTGGGCGGCAGGCGAGGTCGAGCGTGGCGCGGCGGCGCTGAGCGAGACTCGTGTGAGGAAATTGACTGGGGGTTTCAGAAGGGGTTGGCGTCGCGACTCGCTGGTGGGGCCCACTCGTAGGTTTTTTTGGCTGACCTCGGCATGAGGCCGAGTTGTGAAGCTCGATTTCCACTTCCCAACTAGGTATGGTTGAGGGGGCTTTTTTGCATGAGGTTGGCATGGCTCAGAGGACCAAACGGGGCTACCAAATAACCAAAAACTGGATGGGGAGATATATTCTGGGTCAAACCGGACCACCAAACACACCTAAGTCTAGACCGAAGAATGCTTGTTGAGAGAAGAGCATGTCTAACCAAAGATGGGGAACTAGCCACAATCCGACGGACGCAGAGTTGATAGTCCAATTCTAAAATGTTCATCTATACGAGGTTCCTCATAAAAATAAATAGTTTTGGTCTTTGTAATTTTATATACCTTTTTGTAATTTTAATTTCCTTTCGAGCAAACGTTGTACTCTTTTTTTAATCGTGGTTTATCTCCAAAGGGAGTTTACCTTGATTGGTTTTAATGTGGAAACCTTAATAAATCTCAGTATTTACCCCATAAGACACTTTGGCCTCTTTTTTCTCATTTCTTTATTTGTTTCTACATATTTTTTCTGAAATTTTGGAGAAAAAACAAGCCTAAACGGGCCAAAACGACCCGAACGAAATGCTACCGGGCCGATGGCCCATTAACCTTTTTAGGAAATCTACGTCCTACACGGATCGAAAAAGGTTAGTTTCCTTCCTACCAAAGTCGACCGATCCCACAGCGTATTTGCAGGTTCGTGACACACACGACCCTTTTTCTGGAACCCTCTCCCCTGCTACAGTTCCCAGAGGCGATCGAGGAGGCGACTCGGCGATCCCCAGCGGCCGCCGGCGTATCCGGGGATTTCTCACCCTCCGCCGGCCGCTCCGGCGGCGGGAGGGTGGGAAATCCCCGGATCTGCGTTCCGGTGAGGTAGGAAGGGAGTCTTGGGGCGGCGCTGGCGTGGGGGGGTCGCCGGCGTCGTCATTTTGGTGCTCTGCGGCTCCCCCGTTCCGGCGTCGTCTCTGGCGGCGCGGCCGAGCTGCGGGTGAGTCACCTTCCCTCCGTCGTTTTCTCTGGCGGCGGCGGCGGGTTTGTGGCGTGTGTATAGCTGGTTGGTGGAGGAGGTTCAAGGCGGTGGAGGTGCAGGTCTGCGGCGCGATGGTGGAGGATCTAAGGCGCAGGTCTCAGATCCGGGACGGATCTTGCTTGGGGAGGATGATCCCCGGCCGATGCTGCTTCGCCGTCTTCAAATCCAGCTCCACGGAGCTGGTGGCTACTGCGGCTCGTCGACGCCCTCGGGCTAGGAGCTCGTCTGCTCCCGCGGCGGGTGGTCCTGGAGGCTGGCTTCTTCGTCGTCCTCGACGGTGGAGGGACGGCTTGCCGGGCGCCCTGGAGGTTGAAGATGGAGAGCGCCGCTGCTGTTCTTCGTTTCTTCTCCTTTTCTTTGCTTGTATTCCGATTTGTAAGGCTCCCTTTCCAGTATGAATATAAGTACGTAAAAGTCAAAAAAAAAAAAAGTCGACCGATCCCCAATCCCCACCGAAACCCCGATCGCCGGCGATGGCCAGCCTCCACGCCGGACGCAGCACCGGCCGTCTCCGCGTCTACACTCCGGCGCCGTATGGAGAAGGCTCCCCGTGTAAGAAGGAGAGGGAGCAGGACAGGTGCCAGCTCCTCCTCAAGATCCAGCACCACTACAAGGAAGCGCTCAGGCGGCTCACGGGCTCCGACGTGGTCTTCGACTCGGGGGTCTGCGTCGGCCTGATCGATCCGGTCTCCAACATCATCGTCAGCGCGCTCCTTTCCGTCACGGCAGACAGGGCCTCGGCGCCTGTCGCGGGGCCCGATCTCGGGGACGCAGAGCGGCGCTCCCTCGACGGCCTCGTCACCTTCCTCACCTGCTTCTTCCCCTACCTCGCCGACTGGGAGGCCGTCAGGTACCTCCTCCTCGCCGAAGCCGATCCCCTCGTTGCCGCGCGCATCGTCACCGAGGATCGCGGGACCAAGTGCTTCCGCCCAGACTCCGCCGCCACAAGCGGCGCCCTCAAGCTCGCCCTCAGGTGCGCCATGGTGGCCGCAAAGCAGCCGCAGCTCACCGACGCGTGGCTGTCGCTGAGCTCATCCCTCGACAAGGCCGCCACCCTGCTCATGGCGGTGCAGAACAATTGCCACCAAAACATCTTCAACAACCTCCACACGTTGTTCAAGGATACTCCCCCTGGCACTGGCAGCAGCCTCATTGGGCCGTGGGAGCTCGCCGCCAGTCGCCGCATGCACACCACCAAGGTGCCCTACCAGCACCCATGGTCTCTGAGGCGAGTTCTCCTGGACACGATCCATGGATTCTACCTGAAAGCGCTGGCGAGGATGCCGGGGGGCGAGCTCCGGTCTCGCTACCACCGCAGCATGCTCAAGGCTGGCAATTGCTACGGTCCTTTTGACCCTGTCTCCAACATCATCGTCAACACCATCTGGTACGAAGCCTGCTTCCCACCACTGACTCGACGTCTCGACGACGCGGCTTCGACTTTACCAAGATCTCAGCATGCACGAGGCCATGCGGATCCTGCTCTATACGGGATAATCAAGTCTTGTCGCTGCTGTCAGATCATGGAGGCCAACAGCAGCTCTCCTCTCAAGCTGTCCAGCAGCTTGCCACACTATTATCATCTGGCATGGTAATCCAGCAGCAGCAGCCAGTTATCGTTTCCGAACAACAGTTCAGTGATACCGTGTCAGAGGGAAGTGAACGGCGCAGGGCTCACAGAAGGATCTCCAGGAAGTGAACGGCTGCGCTAAGGAGATATGAGAAGCAGAATTCGGTGAGTTAGTCTATCCCTCAGATACCTCTACATTTGTTTGCTTTTATCCAAATTTCATCAACCTAAAACCTACATGATTGAAACAGCTGGTGTAAGTATCCTTTTGATTATCCCGCTGAATTTTGGCCACCACGGTACCATGTTAACAAAGACTCCGGACAAGGCCAAGATATTTTTTTCAGTGCATGATTTGGGTGAACACTTGGACCAAGGGGTTTTGGGTGGGAGGATAAGCATTGTTGGTGGAAGATGTAGAAGAGTGTGTAAATAGGTAGTGCTATCGGAGCAAAGTTTGTTTTGGATTTGTTTTAAATTAAAGGGAGCAATTAATTTTCCCATAATTCTACAACACGCTTGCTGATTGCTCTTTTTTGCTATCTTATAGGAACATAACTGTTATCAGCTTCATGTCTTGTGTGGTGCGAATGTATCCGTCTCTGGTCCTGACAACAACATGAATAGAGATAATCGTTGTGATGACGATGATGATAATGGTGACTACTGCCATCACATGCATCCCAACTTTCTGGTGACTCGAAATGTTGGCTCTGTATGTTCAGTTCCAGTGCTCTTCTTTGCTGAGCTTAGCAACGACGACAAAGATGACAACCAGCTTTTATGTTGCCCTGTAGATATTCCACGACCAGGGGCTGGTAAATATATGCTCCTGTTCTTTTGTTTAAGATTCGTTTTTTTCATCAGATGTATATATGGATCTTCATTAGGTTTTCTGATCTTCATTAGGTTGGCCATAGACTCGCACTCCTTGGAAACTTCACATTTTACATGCCAACTATCATCTCTGGTTGTCATCGGTGAATTAATTAACTTGATTCCCCCTAATCCATGTTCACTACAAACAGTCTGCGAAAAAATATGATTTGTATTATGCATTGTGACCACAAGTATCCATTTATTTGTTACTCAACTTGTTTAGCCTGAGCAATTGAAAGGTAGAAATTTTGCAGAAGTAATTGCTCACAATCAACTCATGAGAATTTAACTTTGCAAACTAGGCAAGACAGCTTCCTTTTGAGGCCTAGATAGAAGGGATATGGTTGTATATTCTGCAGGTTAAACACTGAAGTTCATCGCCAAAAAAAAAAAAACACTGAAGTTGGATATTTCTGTATGGAACAATTACGTGCATGTAATTTTCCCCCATAATTACCACTTGTTGTCTGAATATGTATGGCAGAAGCAGTCCGGTGCGTTTTCTGTGAGCATGAAGGGATCAGGATCGTGCACCCCGGCTAATTATCCGGAGGGATTCCATGGGCGCGAGCTGGAGTTCGAGAAGATGGTCCGTGGGGAAGACCTGTACGACAATGGCTACTATCCGGAGGTCTATAGCAACTATGGTATACTTTGTCACAGCGAAATTGTTGCGGACTGTATGGAAGATGGACTCGAGGAGGAGTCCATGTACCTTGGTAGCAACGACTTGATCATCAAGGAAGACGACGGTGACGAGTTGGATGATATTGAGGACGAGTAGTGTATAAGGTGACGGTGGTCGTTGATTTATTTTATTTACTGTGCTGGCCTACTGGGTGTAATATTCGCCACGTTGATGATCCTAGCTTAAGTAGTAGTAGCTAGTTTGTTTAATAGTAGGATTAGCAACGTCTGTCACCCTAACAAGCAGTTAATTTGTCGTGTCTTTCTGGTTAGAGTGCAAGTGTGGAGCATCATTAACTCTGTTTGATGCTACTATAGATTTTTTTTTTATGTGGCCACTATAGATATTTTCGTTCAGGACAGAATGTGTGGCAGTCATGATTCATCTTTCATGTATTGTTACTCGACAAATAAATAATTTAGGATAATACAGTACTTCTCAACATAGTTCATACACAAAACACAAATTAGCATGCTCAGGTGCATGGAGGGTTCAAGCACTAATACACACAGAAGCCAAATACATGGGATCTAGCATCCTTATTTCAAATTGAACACACAAACAGGCTTGGCGGCTATAGATAATGTAGCTGACCAGAAGCTTCATACTACTCCATACGACCAGAAGCTACATACGGCCCCATAGCAAGTCATCTACTCTGCAAAAGCAAATTGAAACCATTAATTAAAACCATCGACCAGATAGTATATGTGTGTCTTTTTTTCAGCAAGCTGTGCAAAAACAGGAAGTAGACGAAAGCATATACAAAAGCACGTACTCTTTTTGCTTGCCTTCTCCTCCTTCTCCTTCTTCTCCTTCTTCTTTTTCTCCTTCTCCTTGTCAGTCTCATCTTCCGACTTGGGGCTGTCGGTTTCGAAACCGCTGAGGACCTCAGCTGCTTCGTCTTCCAGCGCATTGGCGGTGATGTTCAGTGTGATGATCCCTGCAGTAAACAAACTGAGCCTTTAGGTTATAATGATCATAATAGTCAAAGGAAATTTATACAGTTTCTGCTCCGATTAATACGTACATGAGTCGTCCCAAGAAGCAGGTTTGACATTTTCAAGCCGTTTGTCATTCAGCTCTTCTGCGACCACAAAGATCCATACATATATGCAGCATATTAAAATTGTGCGTACTCGAGCAAATTCATATCTATCAAGGTAAACACAAAATGTAATGTAGATGCACCCACCCTCGGTCAGCACACACTGTTTCTTGTTCTTGTTCTTCTCCTCGCCTTGGCGACTCCCGCCCGACCCCGACGACGAACCACCACTGTCCATCGTCCTTGTCCTAAATTTGCTCTCAAACTAAGCTGGCTGGACTACTTTGCTTCTTAGGGTCTTTTGTAGAGAGGAGCACTGTGCTAGCTATGGCTTCTCCAGGGCCAGGCTCTCCATTTTATGCTACTTTGCTTCTTAGGGTCTTTTGTAGAGAGGAGCACTGTGCTAGCTACGGCTAGGTATGTAAGCCCTCTACGGCTAGGTAAGCCCTCTAAAAATGGTTTGTGACATCCTTTTCCGAACGGAGGGAGTAGAAGGTAAGCCCTCTACGGCTAGGTATGTACTGCATAAAGATGCATGAGACTAATCTGCATGCGCCATTGAATATATGGTGCCGTGCTGCTAGCTTAGCTCTGCGCGTACATGAGAAACTGATATGCAGACGCATGCAATATTTGGTGTAGTCATCAGTGCTGCATGCACAAGAGAAAGGTGGTAGTAAGCCACCCCGGCCTACAACAAGAGCATCGACGACCAACGACTATATGCATACTTTTGACTGATCATCGATCGTCGACGAGCGATTCCCCACCTCCATCGCTCTGCCGGCGGACGTCGAGTCCATCTCTCTACGATTGTCCATCTGACAATCGGATAAGGATGCACATGTATGCGGAGGATGCAGCAAGGCCGTTTGAAACCGGCCTCCACGTTTCCGGTCCAGCCAGCGGCAGCGGAGGTTGCACGACGACGACGACGCTGAATGCATGCAGCGGAGGGCCCCACGAATTTGAGGGCATCCAATGTAGCACTTCTAGCGTTCTAATCGATCGATGCGGATTAATTAGTAAAGTAATTTACTGCTCACTAAGATACAATAGTTCCTAGTCAGCGGAGTATAGGATAATCCAAATCAGCAAAATCTCAGCTGGAGGAGAGAGAGGAGTCGGCGCCTAATTGAGACAGGGTGGCGAAAGCACGAGGCTTAAAAAATTTAAGCTACAAATACAAATCTGTTCAACAAAAGGTCCATAGAGATTCAAATATTTAGTGATGATTACTCTTACCAAACAATATGCTTGTATCTAGTGATAATTACTCGCACCTATTTCCATATAGGTGAAGTTAGCTCTCACCACCACACTTATGGCATATCCATGGTGAATACCGCAACGGCGCGCCTGGTGGCGATGGAGGTTGGCCGTGAAAGTCGTCGCCGGTGGCAGCGGCGAAGGTTGCGATGGAGCACCACAAACACATCATGAACACCATCACAATCTACTAACTCTTCCTATGCAGAGGTTGAAAAAACATGTAGCTAAGAACAGTCGTCTAAGATCAGTGAAACAAAAACCTTACATCACGAGGAGTCCGCGCTTCAACAAGCGCCTAGCTATAGCAAAAAAACGAAAAGGTATAGCTCGCACGCAGCACATCAGCAAAATCTCTGCTGAAGGAGAGAGAGATGAGAGGAGAGCTGGCGCTTCAACAAGCGCCTAGCTATAGCAAAAAAACAAAAAGGTATAGCTCGCACGTAGCCTCATGCCGGCTTTAATGCTGGCGCTGCCCATCCCATGAGTCTTGCATGTAACCATAATAGGGCTGTGTATGGTTATTCGTATTGATTTTGGGCCAATCGTATCCGTGGCCCAACTCAAGCTGGCCCTGAAAAATAGGGACCGAAAAAGGATTGGGACTCCGCACGATCCCCTCGTGTCGCCTTCCTCCCAGGCGACCGAGGGGCGAAACCCTAGCCGCCCCTCCCCTCGCCGTCCTTGGAGGCGGCTGTCGGCCCAAGCCACGCGCCGCCAGTGAAGGGGCGGCGGGGATTTGCTGCTCTCGGCCCGCGCTGCAGTATTGGAGGTTGCTGCGGCGCTGGTCACCCCCGTCCCCGTGCGGCGGCGGCGGCATCCTTCGCACCCACGGCGTCCATGGGTGGTGGTGGCGAGCCCCTCGTCGCGCCGCCTCGAGCTGGGGGCGCTGGACGCCGAGGCGGCTCCGTTCCCGGCCGTTCTGACCTCGGCCGTTCGGGCGGCAAGGTCGCGGCAGGTGGGCGCAGTCCGGGGAGCTCTCCGCCGGCTCCTGCCTGGCTCCCTGGCGGCCACCGCAGGCTACGGCCTGAGTCCGGGCCGTTCTGGGCTCCGGATGGCCGGGCGCGCCTTCGTCATCCACCCAGGAACATGAAGCCTTCTGGCAGCCGATGTGTGGCGCCCGTGGGGCGCGTCTGCGCTTGCTGGAGTGCTGCGGCCTAGTGATACGTCTCAAACGTATCTATAATTTTTGATGTTCAATGCATGTTTTATATCAATTGCCACATGTTTTATATGCACTTTATATCATACTAGCACAATGCCCGTGCGCTGCTACGGACACAAGGCATAACATGTCTTCACAGATGTTGTCGTAAGAGCCATAGCCTTATAATTTTTTTTTTGCCTCTCTATACTTTTTTTTTTGCCTCTCTATTGACCACTACGTGATTAAACGGTATGTCGGCTCCATTCCGAGAGACAACTTGTCGAGGAAATGAGTAATAAGGTGATGCATCGGTATAGTTCTCTAGAAAGCAATAGAAAGAACCTAGTTTCATCAAGATTTTGGTGTTATACTCATTGAAAGTATATATGGTTTCACCCTAATTTTGGTCACCTATTTGTTCTTACGACTGGCTCTCCAAATAAAAAGAAAAAAATGTTACTGAATTTACAAGTTCTCAATCAAGCTTCCTTTCATAATGGGCATCCAAATTAAGGCACGGACCAAAGAAATATGGTATATGAGACATAAGTTAATTCGTACCTAGTTATTTCCTTAAAATCGCTACCGTTATGAAGATTTTCTTTACATATAATACATCCGTATTAGGATCAGCTTATTTAAGAAAAATGATGACTGCACGTGTATGGCAATCAACCATATGTCCTGGACATGCATGACTCAAATATGTTTTGACAATAACATTTAAGTTTTTCGGAGCAGGTGAAATCGAGTAGACAAAAAAGCTTGCATGGAAATCCTGATCACACAGCAGTGGAGGCGCTCAATCTCTTTCTCTCCTTCTCTCGCTGGTAGGTGGTAGCTGCAGAGCAGGACCACCGCAAGCAGGACCATCTGAAAGTCTGAAGCCCATGCGAGTATGCGGACCTCTGATCCACTTCTCCTCCTCCCCGCTCCACTTCGCCTGAAACCGGCCTCCCCTCCCCATCTTCTCCCCCCTGCCCCACCTTTCCCTGGTGCTCTCTCCTCCATCGAGCTCCACGCGGCGTAGGTAAGCGACCTACTCGAGCTCGGAGCAGCGGAGGTGTACGACACTGCGACCTGGTGGAGCTCGACCAGGACGCTTGGTCGCGTACCGGCTGGAGAGTATAGCCTGCAAAATCGAACGACGTAGACCCTGAGGCGTCGCGGCTCGCCGTGGATCCCTCCCAGAGCGCCTTCTCTGTTCAGCAGCGAAGGTTGCGGCCGTGGCGGCTACGGGTGCGCACCTTGGCGTCCGCGCGGGAAGACTTGATATAGAGCGCGGATTCGTGGCGGCACTTCTGGTCAGATATGGCGGTGCGCCGCCGGGGGTCATGCTGCGCGCCATGACTGACGGAGGAATCGCCCACCCATGGTGGCGCTTTGGGATTCTTTTTCTTACCACCGGGAACCGGTAAGTCTCACTTGGCGGTGGCAAAGGGCGTAATTAGCCTAACGATAAGGGATAAAATCGGAAAGTAAAAAACGCACTATCACCTCAAGATATATTATATAGTAGAGATTATAACATTTATTGACTAACCTACTAATAGTTGCCAAAGTGCACAATGTTCTTGTTTTACACTTTGATGTGTAGAAATTATCAAAATTGGGCAAAGGAAACCTTGTTGGAGTCAAATTGGGACTTTCCTGAAATCTGTCTAAGAACATTTTACAGAGATTGTCAGTTTGACCCTCAAATACGACGTCAAACGGAAAACTCGATAAATACAAAGTTGTCACAATTTTCCATACGCTTGTTTAAGCCCAAGAACAGCCCAATCGGAGTTTGGACGCGGCCTACAGACCCGTTTTACTGAATACCTAAAACGGATGACGGAAATCCGTAAACCTTTATAAGGAGAGGAAACCTAACTCATGAGGAAGACCCATACCACGAATTTTCCTCCTCCCAGGCTGCCGTCTGGGGGTGGAGAACCTCCTCCATACCACCACCATTACAAGGAAGAAGAGGGGCCAAGGGCCGCTGCCCCCAAGGGCCGCCGCCGCCTCCACGGGCTGCTGCCGCCGCCGCGCCGTGGCTGCCGCCGGCCGCTGCCTCTAGTCCGGGCTGCACCTCTCCATCAAGCTCCTCATCACCATGACCATGTGTGAGTAGTTCTCCCTTGGGGCTGAGGGCTCATGCAGGTAGCTATGTGGTTTATCTCTCTCTCCCATGATGTGATCTATATGTGATCATGAGCTTTGTAATCTAGTTGAATTCATAAATGTTACTCTTCATTATATTATGAATATGCTATTCAAGTGGTTTTATTAATGTAAACTCCGGAGTCACCTTTGTCCCGTGGTGCGAAGTTGACAGTGTGCGCACCGTGTGTGACTCTTTGGATTAAAGATTATGCGAATACTTGCCATGAGTTGTTCTTGTGTTGGATGTCTCTATGAAATTGTGGCGTTTGTTTAGTACTATTTTGGGGCGCTCATAGTGACAGCGCGGGGTGCCCTAGAGGTGGGATACAGACTTGAGGCGTGCTTTTATAGCCCTACGTAGTGGATTGGTGTTCGTTGTCCAACCGGAGGATAGTTCGCGGTAGCATAGTGAAGAGGTAGTATTTATGCATTCAATTATATTATTATTGTTGAGAGTGTCCACTAGTGAAAGTATGATCTCTAAGCCTTATTTCCAAGCATTGAAACACCGTTTACTCTCATTTTGTCTCATGTTTGCTTGCTGCCATTTTTATTTCAGATTCCAATTACCACTTATAATCATCCATATCACTTGCATTTTAATATCTCTTCGCCGAACTAGTGCACCTATACACCTGACAAGTGTATTGGGTATGTTGGGGACACAAGAGATTTCTTTTATCTTAATTGCAGGGTTGCTTGAGAGGGATATCTTTGACCTCTATCTCCCTGAGTTCGATAAACCTTGGATTATTCACATAAGGGAACTTGCTGCTGTTCTACAAAGCTCTGCACTTGGAGGCCCAACATTGTCTACAAGAATAGAAGCGTGCGTAGACATCAAGCTATTTTCTGGCGCCGTTGCCGGGGAGGTAAGGTAAAAAGGTACTCACATCCTCCAGCTACTTAGCTATTTTCTAGCACTGTTGCTGACGTGTGAGTGCTCAAAGGTATTTCCTTTAGATTCTACAATTATATCTTTTTGTTTATTGTTTTTATTTCACTAGTTAGGCTTAATGGAAAACAACAACAAAATTAGAGAGCTCTATGAAATTTATCTTGAGTTAGGACATGATGTTTTTGAAGAGAAAATTAAAAAACCTATGGAAAATTATTTGCGTGATGGTAGCAATGTTATATGTATGAATTCTATGAACACCATTATTGCTAATGCTATGCAAAGCTCTATGCTTGGGGAGGTTGAGGGTTTTGAAAATCCTTTTGCTACAAATGATTATATATTTGAGACCTCTCCTCCTAGTGAAGTTTTTGAAAATCCTTTTGCTACTGATGATTATAATGATTGTGATATTTTCAGTCCACCTACTATTGAGGATATAGTTTATGTTGATTATGATATGCCTCCTATATATGATGTTTACAATGATGAATATGATATTTTGAGTCCATCTACTATTAAAATTCATTATGATTATTCTATGCCTCCAATTTATAATGATTACAATGATGGATGTGATACTTTTACTCCCACTATTACTAATGAAACGGTTTATACTTATGTGGAGAGTAATGATACTTTTATGCATGTGGATCATGATAAGAATGCTTTATGTGTTACCTATATTGTTGAGTTTATTCATGATGCCACTGAAAATTATTTTGAGAGAGAAAATATGGGTATAGAAATCTTCATGTTACTAAATTTTTTCTCTTTATGATGAATGTTTTGAGCTTTCTCTTGATTTGCTTTTATTTGCTGGGTACTTTAAGACCCACTGGTCCTTATGAGAGAGGGAGACACGATGTCATATATCACAATAATATTAAGTCTCCTCTCTTTATGTTGAAATTTTTGAAGTTACACTTGTTTTGCCTTCCTATGCTAGTCACTTTGTTCTTCATTGACTTGTTTTCTTACAAGGCTCCTTTTAGGAAGTGTGTTAGATTTAAACATGTTTTTATGTGCTTCTTGATGCTCTCTTTTATGTTTCAACTCTCATCTTTATGTGAGCATCATAAAAATCACTATGCCTAGCTAAAAGGCGTTGAAGAAAAGCGCTTATGGGAGGCAACCCATTATTTTATTTCTGCATTTTTTTTCTTTATTTGAGTCAAGGTTTGGTTCACTTCTGTAACATCTCCTTTGTATCTTTACTTTATCGCATTGTTGTGTGATACGTCCATTTTGCATCACTATTTTATAGCATAATTTACTGTTATTCATTGATATATTTCATATTAAGAGAAGTTACTTATGTTATTTTGTCATATTTTGCATGTTTGATGATTGCTGGACAATTAACTGCCGGAGTCAGATTTCAGCTGGAAAAAGCACCGTCAAGACACTATATTTCTGGAGCTCTAAAAATATTTTCAAGAACACAGATGTTCCTATTTTATCAGAAGATGGAGCTAGCCAAAAGGGGAGGCTGAGATGGGCCAGGAGGGGCCCACACCACCCCTGGGCGCGGAACCCACCTTGGCCACGCCCAGGCTAGGTGTGGTGCCCCTGGCCCACCTCAGATGCTCCCCCTTCGCGTACTTCATCCTCCAGAAACCCTAAGACACGGGGAGTGCCCGTGGAAATATTCCGCCGCCTCCACGGGACGGAAACAACAGAGAGAGAAAAAGCTCTCCGGCAGGGAGAAATCTGCCGGGGAAATTCCCTCCCGGAGGGGGGAGATCATCGCCATCCTCATCGTCATCGAGCTGGACTTCATCGGATCATCATCATCATCATCATCACCATCATCACCGCTGCCCCATCTCGTTCCGCTGTAACATCTAGGGCTATACTTTGTTTAGTTCATAGGGGGAACTCTCCCGGTGTTAATTACTCCTTGTGGTTGATGCTATTGAGTTTTATCGGTGAATTGAAGCATATGTTCAGATTGTTATTCATCATTATATCACCTCTGATCATGATCCATATGATGTCTTGTGAGTAGTTTGTTTAGTTCTTGAGGACATGGGAGAAGTCATGTTGTTAGTAGTGGAACTATGTTGAGTAATATTTAATGGTTTGATATTTAAGTTGTGGTGCTATTCTTCCAGTGGTGTCGTGTGAACGTCGACTACATGACACTTCACCTTTATGGGCCTAGAGGAATGCATTGTGTATTTGGTTGCTAATTGTGGGGTTGCCGGAGTGACAGAAACCTAAACCCCCGTTAGTATACCGGTGCACAAGGGAGCGTAGGATCTCAGAGTTTAAGGCTGTGGTTAGATTTATCTTAATTACTTTCTTGTAACTGCGGATGCTTGCAAGGGGTATAATCACAAGTATGTATTAGTCCAAGTAAGGGCGGTGCATTAGCATAGGTTCACCCACACAACACTTATCAAAACAATAAAGATTAATCAGCTATATGAAGCGAAAGCACTTGACTAGAATCCCGTGTGTCCTCAAGAACATTTTGTCATCATAAGTAAACCAACCGGCTTGTCCTTTGCTCTAAAAAGGATTGAGCCACTTGCTGCAATTATTATTACTGTCTTTTATTTACTCGCATTTTATTTATCTGTCATATCAAAAACCCTAAAAACTTGTCTGCTAATGTTTACAGTGAAACCTTTACCGAAACTCCTTGTCAGCACCTTCTGCTCCTCGTTGGGTTCGACACTCTTATTTATCGAAAGTATTACAATACACCCCCTATACTTGTGGGTCATCATTGTGCCAAGAAGAGTCTCTAATGATAAGATGATGCTAGATTTTGATAACTGCGCACGAACAGATTTCTGCTATTCACCGTATTAATTCTCTAAAATCACCAGAATGTGAATAAATCTGAAAAATTTTGTGTGCAATCCTTATATATGTTTGCATCTTTTGTTAGTTCAAAGTTTTTTGATCTGAACAACGTAAGTGTCTCAAAAAAATTCGTCTTTACGGATTGTTCTGCTTTAGACAGATTCTCTCTTTTATTTTGCATTCTCTCTTTTACTAGTGTTAGGTGGAATTCTTTTTTTTATGGAAGAGCTTCACATAACATCAGTGGCAGTAGTTAATGTTTAAAGTAATGGTCATGTTTGCGTCCTTACAGAACATGTGAGTTTTTGATTGTGCACTAACCCTCTAATGAGAATTACTTTGAGTTTGATGTGGCGAAAGTATTCAAGGGTCAAGAGAGAAGAGTGATATAATAAGATCAAGAAGAGTGAAGAGCTTAAGCTTGGGGAGGCTCCCATGAATCTCCCCAGCATATTTCAAGAAGACTCAAACGTCTAAGCTTGGGGATGCCCAAGGCATCCCCTTCTTCATCGGCAAAATTATCAAGTCATCTCTAGTGAAACTATATTTTAATTCTTTCACATCATATGTGCTGTTCTTGGAGCGTCTGTGTGCTTTTACTTTCAATTTGTCTTTATTTTATTCTCTGGTAACTACAATGCTTGATCACAACACTCTTGTTTGGGAGAGAGACACGCTCCGCTTTTTCTTGAAATACTCTTGTTCTTCACTTATATCTGTTGAGTATTCAATTTTCGCACTGTTTAGCTTCTAGCTCTTGGTTTTCATGTATCTCTTGTTCAGAGCTATTAGTTCTTTTGTAGAAAGTACTCTCTTGCTTCACTTATATTTGTTTGGAGAGTTGCTTGGTTAATATGTTGGTACAGAAAATGTTGCATGTGGTAAATGGTATAATGGAAAAAACTTGCATAATCTTGTAGATCATTGAACTTTGATAACCTGATTCTTTGCAAATGTTTTGAGGTATTAAGTAGTAGATAGTAAAGCTTACTGGTTAATTAAGTTAAAATCATTAGTGGATTGTTGTCTTTAAGCTTGTACCGTACTACAAACTCTACTAAACTTGTTGAAGGTGTAGTTGGGCTTGAGCTTTCCATGTCTAAAGGTAATTCGTAATAACTAGGTTGTGTGAAGATCGAGGGATCTAACGGGGTAGTTGTGCTACCGTGAACGGCCCTCCTTGGAGTAAAATGTTAACCATGCTTTTAATGTTGAACCCGCTAGTTGTTTGCAATAAGCTTGTGAGTTCTTTTTGACTAATGTTAAACTACGGTTTTTGGCGCTTCCACCATCCAATTTTGCTAGCCTCTTCGGTGCTGTGCATTGCCCTTTTCTCACAATGAGAGTTGGTGCATATTTCGCCAATACATCCAAAACCCGTGGGAGGGCTTCCTCTTGTTCTCCTACACATAAGCCTATACATCTTCCTCAAAACAGCCACCATACTTACCTATCACAGCATTTCCATAGTTGTTCCGAGATATATTGTCATGCAACTTCCATTTTTACATTACATGACTTGTTGTCATTTATCATTTATATATTGCTTCGCATGATACTATACAGCTGATGTGTGGTTTACGCATGTTACGCTAGATCATTGCACATCCTGTTACACTGGCAGAGGCATACAGTTTTATACATCATGTTTTGTTCATTATGAGTTATTTGTATCAAAAAGTTTGTCATCATATTAGAGTGTTGCCCCTGCTAGAAAAGAGCCATGGAGTCCATCGAAAAGAGAAACAGAAAAAGAAAAAATAAAGAGAAAAAGAAAAGAAAAGAAAAAAATAAAGAAAAGTAGGCAACACTACTCTCCTTTATCAAAGTTGTGCTCATGTTTAGCACCTGCAGTTTCATAGTTATCATATTTGTGCTCATGTTTAGCACATATGCTCCATTTGAGAGAGTTTTCATGTTTTACTAGTATAGTTATCAAAGTTGTGCTCATGTTTAGCACCTGCAGTTTCATAGTTATCATATTTGTGCTCATGTTTAGCACATATGCTCCATTTGAGAGAGTTTTCATGTTTTACTAGTATAACTATGTGGGGAATATTACGTTATAGAACTTGGGTTGTATATTCTAATGATGAGCTTCCTCAAAAGTGCTCTAGGTCTTCGTGAGCAACCGAGTTGGATGTACCCCCACTAGTTCCATTGGAGAGCTTTCATACACATATAGCTCTATGTGCATCTGTTGCATGGCAATCACTACTCCTTACATAGCTTCGATTATAAGACTTCCTCTTGTCTAATGATCACTTATAACTTTGTGAGACTTTCTTCCATTGGCCTTCCAAACCCCCATTAATGTTCTCTTTGCCATAACATCATGGTGCCAATACTAAATGCTTACGCTCACGGTTGAGTAGGCTTCGAAACAGTTGATTCAAGACGTTCGTATTTACTTTTACTTGACTGGATCCTTCTCTATGTTGTGAAAAATTGCTTGATGCTTGGAATTGAAGGATAGAACTCCTACACTGAATACTTAAAACATCTATAATGAACCTTGTACAGTTTCATGTCTTTAAAGCAATCATTCATGAATTTTTTTAACTTGTTTAACTATCTTGCTTTATTATCTCTTATTTAATATTAATTATAGACATTTGCTTTGAATGATTTGATCTCAGCTCATGTGCCTTACAATACTATTTGATCAAGATTATGATGGTAGCATGTCACTTCAAAAATTATTTTATTTTATCGTTTACCTACTCGAGAACGAGTAGGAACTAAGCTTGGGGATGCTTGATACGTCTCAAACGTATCTATAATTTTTGTTGTTCCATGCATGTTTTATATCAATTGCCACATGTTTTATATGCACTTTATATCATATTATGACATTTATTGGACTAACCTACTAATAGTTGCCAAAGTGCACAATGTTCTTGTTTTACACTTTGATGTGTAGGAATTATCAAAATTGGGCAAAGAAAACCGTGTTGGAGTCAAATTGGGACTTTCCTGAAATTTGGCTGAGAACTTTTTACGGAGATTGTCAGTTTGACCCTTGAAGACGACGTCAAACGGAAAACTCAATAAATACAAAGTTGTCACAATTTTCCATACGCTTTGTTTAAGCCCAAGAACAGCTCAATCGGAGTTTGGACGCGGCCTACAGACCCGTTTTACTGAAGACCTAAAACTGGATAACGGAAATCCGTGAACCTTTATAAGGAGAGGAAACCTAACTCGTGAGGAAGCCCCATACCACGAATTTTCCTCCTCCCAGGCAGCCGTCTGGGGGTGGAGAACCTCCTCCATACCACCACCATCTCCAAGAAAGAAGAGGGGCCAAGGGCCGCTGCCCCCAAGGGCCGCCGCCGCCTCCACACGGGCTGCCGCCGCCGCGCCGTGGCTGCCGCCGCCTCCACTCCGGGCTGCACCTCTCCATCAAGCTCCTCATCTCCATGACCATGTGTGAGTAGTTCTCCCTCGAGGCTGAGGGCTCATGCCGGTAGCGATGTGGTTTATCTCTCTCCCATGATATGATCTATATGTGATCATGAGCTTTGTAATCTAGTTGAATTCATAAATGTTACTCTTCATTATATTATGAATATCCTACTCAAGTGGTTTTATTAATGTAAACTCCGGAGTCACCTTTGTCCCATGGTGCGAAGTTGACAGTGTGCGCACCGTGTGTGACTCTTTGGATTAAAGATTATGCGAATACTTGCCATGAGTTGTTCTTGGGTTGGATGTCTCTATGAAATTATGGCGTTTGTTTAGTACTATTTTGGGGCGCTCATAGTGACAGCGCGGGTTGCCCTAGAGGTGGAATACAGACTTGAGGCGTGTTTTTATAGCCCTACGCAGTGGATTGGTGTTCGTTATCCAACCGGAGGATAGTTTGGGGTAGCATAGTGAAGAGGTAGTATTTATGCATTCAATTGTATTATTATTGTTGAGACTGTTCACTAGTGAAAGTATGATCCCTAAGCCTTATTTCCAAGCATTGAAACACCGTTTACTCTCATTTTGTCTCATGTTTGCTTGCTGCCATTTTTATTTCAGATTGCAATTACCACTTATAATCATCCATATCACTTGCATTTTAATATCTTTTCGCTGAACTAGTGCACCTAAACACCTAACAAGTGTATTGGGTGTGTTGGGGACACAAGAGACTTCTTGTATTTTAATTGCAGGGTTGCTTGAGAGGGATATCTTTGACCTCTATCTCCCTGAGTTCGATAAACCTTGGGTTATTCACTTAAGGGAAACTTGCTGCTGTTCTACAAACCTCTTCACTTGGAGGCCCAATATTGTCTACAAGAATAGAAGCGTGCGTAGACATCACCCAGATCCATGGTGGACCTAGGCCTCGGGCGGTGCTACTCTGCCCTTGCCGGCATGGTGCTCGGCGGGTGCGGTGGTTGGCGTTGCGTCCGGCAGCATTTGAGGACTTGCGACTGTGTGGATGCTTGGCCGTGAGTAGTCTCCGCATGGTGTGGCTGGCTACGGTGGTTGTTTGTGGTGACTGTCTGTCGTCTTCTGTAGTTGTGCTCTGCTCTGGGTGAAAACCCTGCATCGACTCTGTCGATGCCGGCGGCAGCGGTGGCTTTTGGTCGTCGTTTTCCTCGCTGGAGGTGCCGTCGTAGAGCTCTAGCACCTACTGATGAAGATGGCTGTTGTTGCTGCGTGTGGTTGTTGGTGCTGCGTCTAGTGGTATTGGTGCGGCCACCTTGGGGCCGACGGCAGTGTTTTCTCCCCTTGGCCGGCCTTCATGGGCTTGCCCAAGACCCTCCAATGGTTGCTGTTGAGGTGTGGGAGCTTCGTGCTCTTGGTGGCGTCTCGGCTCACCTTTGCTCATTGACAACACAATGTATGTCTCCCCCACCTGTTATTCGTCTCGATCTCCGTGGCAGAGCTCCCTTTCTAGGATAGTGCCAGGTGCTAGGCTTGACACTCCGATGATGATGGTGGTGCTCCTGAGTTGTGCCTGGGGTTCGAGTCGCACGCCGGTGCGGTGCGTGAGGCTGATTGCCGAGTCTTGGCATTGTGATCCTTCGACTGCACCCCTCACCTCTTGCGTCTCTTGGTGGCTCTTGCTGTTCCCTCTTCTAGTTATATTTTTAATGTATTTTCATTGTTTTCTCTTCCCCTGTATCCCCCAGTACAATTTCTATCTGTTGTAAGAACATAGCCCGCCAGGCTCTTTCGATGAATATAACAACCGGTGGGGAGCAATCCCCCGACCTTCCTCAAAAAAAAAATGGACTGAGCCATGTTGTGCAACTTGTTTGGTTGCTACAATGTTCTAGCCAGACTCGTTCGGCTGAGTGCAAGATTTTGAGCACGAGGTGTTTGATTGCATGTGCGTGTTTAACAGAGCTAATTTCATGTTTTTGGTTACAATGCATGTCATGTTGGCAAAATCTGACGTGTCACTACAATTAATGATAAAAAAGATGATAGAGGTACCGTAACATAACGGATTTCTAGGCGAGATGAGTTTATGGCCTAATAAATGCATGATTATATGATACCACACATATGTTAATACCCATAATGGAGGTACTAACATAGATTAGTATCATAATCCCCACTATGACTAATCTTATCGCTGGTGCGCCTCAAAAAGATCGGAGTATTAGTCATGGGTTATAATGGAGGTACTAACATAGATTAGTATCATATGCATGATACTAGTGTATGATAATCCCCACTATGACTAATCCATCTGTGTTATGGGTTATGGAGCTTGCTGAAACATCGGTGTGCCGGAAGGCATGATGGCAGATCCGATTTTTATGACACGCACCCCCACTACCGGCGAGCTGACGAAAGATTGTTTTCACGTTCCCACGACAATCTCACTTTCGAGAACCAAAAGTGTGTTTATTTGTTCAGTAAGGGGAACAGGTCTATCGGTATGAGTCGTATATGATGTAGATGAAAATTTCTCAAACCTTATTCATACAGTGACTACAAGATCAGTACAAGGTTTGACCTCGGCAAGCTTATAGTTGCGCTCGGCCATGCAGGTTTTAAGAATCTAGAGGTATACGACTATCGCGACAAAAGGGTGACGATGGCGTAGCTTTGGCGTGAACTGAGGGTAGATGTCTTGATAGAGGTTCTTCGGTATATATATCTCTTTGTAGATGTCCAAGTTTTGTACGCCTAGGGTTTCCTTCTACCTTGTACGTGAAGTTTGGATCTCGTAGCTTTCTTCAATCTATTTTGTAGCGCCATGATCTTTTCAAAGCCTTGGAGCAACACAACATGTCTAGGTCGGCGGAGGGGTTTCTAGAAGTCGGCCACCGACCGGGGTAGTTTTTAGATGTCGTGGGCTAGCAATGAGTGGTGCAGGTCCATATGAGTTATGGCCTAAACCCACTTATCACCAACACAAGTGATCTTTGAGATGCTCATCTTGAACTTGCACTTTTAAACCTCGATGACAATAACACTTTATGCCATCCTATCATGGGCTATAATAATCTTCCTTTCGATGCAAACCCATGAAAAAACATAATCACATACAAAAACAACAAACACATATATCACATATCATGGGTTATTTCACACGTCACAATTGACAATTGCTTACCGTACCATGAGATCACTTGATTCCACATGGTATATCATACACTATTACAGAACGACACTATTAAAACGGGTCAACAAAACATTCGGCATGGAAAACCTTACGTTGCTCAGGCCTCGTTACCGATGTGAATGCCCTCATCGAGAACAGAGAATTTCCAATGAGGCATGTTTTTGGCAACGATTATACACTTATCTATGTTCCCTTAAGATTGAGAGGTCATTAATTATTATTTTTCACTCGTTTGCACTGAGCTTTTCTAATTTGTTTATCCATGTGTCTACAGCAAGAATACAGATCCCACTATACATTAAAATATTACATCACAAGTAGTAAAAGTGATATCATATTCCATTCATAACATATTTTGAATGTCACCATTTCATTTATATCACAATATGATGAATTACATTGCATTTCTATGACAGTTGACAGAGTAACTACAAGACGACACAAGACTAGAAAACCTTAGTTCATCTTGATTGAGACAAATCTCATTGTCGGGGTGCTGCTTGCTGGCAAGTCCATATTGCTTGGGTGACATCCCGTAGTGGCGGTTGATGGACTGCTCTTCTCGCCAGACTTCGTCTATGCAATGTCACTAAAATATACTTATGTGTTTTGAACGAGTTCTATATTCAAATATAAATAACATAAGCAATGTCAATGATGATTACCTAAACATCATTAGAAACTACTCTAGAAGTGTTATATCAGGAGATATAATCATATCATCTGAAAGCAGCCGACAATTATCTGATTCCCATCCATGGAATCCTACTATTTTATTCTGTAACACTGAAATAGACTCATGCTTTCAAATAAGTTTAGACTTAGCCACAAGACAAAATATTCACAACTTGTATAGGAAACCAAATTAACTTCTTAACGTAAACTTCTATACCAATAGTTGCGACTGCCAAACACTTTCTATTAGCTAATACATGACATGAAAGATAACCTAAACAAAAGATTAAAGGTAACCAAAACAGGACATGATAGATAACGTAAAGAAAACAATGACAATAACCTATTCAAAAGAATAATAATAACCTAAACAAAAGATATAAAGATACAATAAACTAGATAAACCTTAGTTCATCGGCACGACGGCCGGTCAAACAAAAGATTTATGTACATTCCATTAAGCGGGAGTACGTCGTACTCCTCCTCCTTCGGTACGGTAGGATTTGAGACATCTTCCATGTTTGCGGATCGACACGCCATACGCTCGCCTTATCCACATGCTATATGGCCCTCCATCAATAGATTTGGCCGCATAGAAGGCAAAAAATGACCAAAGGAAGCCGGATACAACAAGCGTCGGCGGGCTACTTCGTCGTTCTCGCCTCCCGGGCCACCTCCTATCGGGAGTGACCAGATTTGGCTGTATAGGAGGCGGAAAAGGACCGTAGGCCGCCAGATACGCCAAGCGCTGGAGGGCTCACTAGTACAGAACGACACATCGGAAACGGGCCAAAACCCCATCGGAAACGGAAAAAGGGTCCGTGTCCCTGACCCTGTTACTGATGTGAAGGCCCTCATCGGTAACGGAGGCGAAAAAACCGTCGCTGATGAGGCCATGTTAGCTCACTATACATCTAGCATAAAGGACATACAACACAAAAGGATGCATAAGACAGAATAACAAACTTACAAATCTATTGCATAGTTGTTGTGTACCAACAATTATGCCGGACGACAAGCGCACCTTGGCTAAGGACCCGGCTTTTTATACAGTGTCACCGAAATGTACATCTGTTTTGCAAAGGAGATAAGTCAGTCATGAGTTTCATACACTACCGATTTGTGCTAGTTATGTTCTTTTCGAGCGACACTACGTAGTCGTCCTCAGTCGCGGAGCTAGAACATATTGAACCAGGATGCACACATGTTACCACAATACATTTAAAACAATTTTTAGGGGTGCATATGTGATGAAAAATTGCTAATTTACAAAGAAAATTTCCTTCTCCCGGTGTCCTGTGCACCCGGCTGGCTCAAGGTGGATCCGCCAGTGGTCGTCCTCATCGTCCTCGGATGTATTACAACCCTAGTTCTAGTTCTGTTCATGAGTGTCCTATGGAAGAAAACCTAAGCAGAACAATGACAACAACCCTAGTTCGTCGGCACGACGGCCGGTCACAAATAAATGTATTACCTTTGGATCTGGCGGCGGGAGTACGTAGTCGTCCTCGTCGTCCTCGGATCGACACGCCATGCACCCTCCAGCTACAGATCAGGCGACGAGATCTGCCCGGGTGGAGCAAAGAACGGGTACGGGCTGCCACGGTCGGAGGAGAGGAAGATGCGCGTCGACACGGTCGGAAGAGAAGAAGATGCGCGCCGCCACGGTCGGAGGAGAGGAAGATGCGCGCCGCCACGGTCGAAGGGAGGGAGATGCGCGCCGCCACGGTCGGAGGGAGGGAGATGCGCGCCGCCACGGTAGAGCTAAGATCTGGTGCTGCGTGGAGGCGCCGCCACACTTTGAGAGTGAGGCTGAGAGTGAGCGATAGAGTTTAGGGCTGTGTGAAGGGCGCATTTATAGCAAAGTAGAACATCGGAAACGGAGGGTATAAACAACCGTTTCCTTTGATTTTTTCACTGACACACTGGGCTTATACTGATCTCTACTAGTATTGAAGTTGAAGAACATAAAAATAAATAACTATAACTACTCCTCGGCCTCCACCTTCTCCTGCTCGTATGCGAGGAGAGCCACGTAGTCGTCCGTGTCGTCGCGCGTCTCCTCGCCGACGATGTCATCGCCGCCTGTGCGCCCCTCCCACATCTCGTCGTCGTAGGAAGGATCGTCGCGCAGCTCCGGCGGGAGGAGGAGCCGGCGGCTCTGAAGTAGCTCAACTCTTTCCGGCAGCATAGGCACCGACACGCGGTTGAGGTGCCAGCCACCGGGTAGCCGAACCTTTGACCATGGCACTGGCCTCCTATATTGCCAGTGCTGCTCCGCGACGGCCTGCCCGACGATGACGCGGTTCCATCCAGGCGACCGCGGACGAGCGTCTCTCCGCCGCGGCGAGCGGCTGCGGTCGCGGGCGCCCGAGGATCCCGCGTCCTCTTCCGGCGGCATAGGCACCCTCCTGTGGTTGACGCGCTAGCCAGCGGGGAGGCTAACATTTGACCAGGGCACTGGCCTCCTATATTGCCAGTGCCTCTGCGCGACGGCTTCCGGCACGACGACGCGGTTCCAATTCAGCGAAAGCGGGAAACTGCAGCGGCGAACGCGTGAGGAGTTGCTAGGAGTATCCATGGCTGCGGCGAAGTGGCGTACTGAGATAGCAGGGAGATCGTGGGTTTTTAAGGAGTAGTGGGCGGTGCCGCGGCGTCACTACGCCACTACGCCATAGCAGTTACTCCGCTCGCATCGAATTCCAAGAAGATGGAACGTGTCCACATTGCACACGGACACACAAAAGTCTCCGTTGCTATAGAGGCACATATCGGAAATGGAGCCAGAATTAAGACCGTTGCCAATACTATGGGTAACGGAGTTAATACTTTCTCCGTTACCTATGTTGACGGACCAGCCACGGCCCAGGTCAGGTTTGTACGCACAGGCCACGCGGAAAGCGCGATCCTCCGTCGCCTAACGCCTGCCGTTTCCATAGAGGGGTATCCGATATGTCGTTCTGTACTAGTGGCTCCTCCCTTCTCGCCTCCCAGGCCGCTCGTCAGAGATGTGTGGTGGCAATGATCGAGGAGAGTGAAAATATTAGGATATCTGGTACTAGAATTTATAGCACAAGTACCATATCCGAAACATATGTTCCGCACCACCGTATCCATTAACTCGGTTTCATTGATCGTTGGGGCCTACTTACGAAGGGTGTAGAACAGAAAATATTTTCAAATTATGTTCATAAAATAATATATTGGAGAGCTACTACTGCTCTACTTGTTCTTCTTCCGCCCTTCTTCTGCGCCATACTCGTCCTTGGCACGGCGTCCCTTCTTATCGGTTGTCTCTGGCATCTTCTTCTCGTTCTCAGGCGCCTCCTCCTCGGAATTCTTGTCGTCGGACCCGAGTCCTCTGGCGCCTCCTCCTCCACCAGGTCGTCCACCGTCCTCCTCAGAATCCTCGTCGTGAGGGTGGTCCTCTTATTTGCTCGGGGAGGACAGGTCCGAGTCCGACGACGCGCCTTGATCAAACAATGGGATGGGGCCCTCGTTGTTTTCAGCCCTCGTGTTATCACACTATCTTGAGATACACACCGAATTCTTCACTTGACGAGTTGGGTTGATGTCAGGTACCATTATTAAACGTAGCGCTGCCACCTCCATCTAAAGAGTGCCACCACGACACGAAAAAAATACTAATTTTATGGATCTGATTATAACGCCGAGCATATGTCCAAATCCCTCAACCCCTTTTGCCGCTCCAGTGGCAAGTAGATGATGTGAGGACCTGTCGATTGCCGGTCGGTTTGGAGGAGGGATCTAGGTTTGGAGAGGCGGCAGTGGGTATCTGTTGGAGTTATGTGTTGCTGTTGTGCAAGTTGAACTTTTTTATTAGACTGTTTTTAGTTACTTGTTTTTGTCACGTGAGAAAGGCCCAACGAAAGGTGTTAGGTGCTAAAAACCGCAATCACTATTTATCGCCCAGCGATTGGTCGCAAGGGCCGGCCAATATTCGTTTCTTTTCGTTTTTTCCTTTGTTTATTTTCCTTTTTACTTCTTTTTTGGTAGCATTTTTTGTTTTTGTTTTTCCTGTTTCTTTTTTGTATAAATATTTTATGTTTTCTTTCCTTTCTAATTATTTTCAAAAGATTTGATAAATTTTTAGTTTGGAAATGGTTCACATTTTCAAAAAATGTTCATATTTAAAAAATTATCATATTTTTTTTGGAAAAAGTTCATTTTTAAAAATGGTTTAGTTTTAAAAATGTTATTTTTTTAAATATTCATTTTTTTAAATGGTTCCAATCTAGAAAATATTTATTTTGAAAATGTTCCATATTTTGAAAAATGTTCAATTTTGAAAATAGTTCAGATTTTTTTATTTTTCGGCATTCTTGGTTCCCTAGTATCTTAGTTCCTTTTCGGTTCAATATTTTTTTCGGTTCACCTGAAATTTAGTTCCTCTTCACCTTTGTTAATTTTATTTTTTGTTTACTATTATTACGGTTCATCCAATTAGTTCGGCCGATTTTTTGTTCTTTTAATTTTTCGGTTCTTATATTTTCTTTGGTTCACCTTTATTTTTGATTTTTAATTAGGATGGTTCACCCTTGGTTCTTATCTAATCTGATCCACGAAGAAAGTCCTCAAGTGGGCCGGCCGGCCAGGAAAGGGTGAGCGGAGGTTAGTTCCTCCCTCAATCCCCTACCAAAATCGACCGATCCCCAATCCCCACTCAAACCCCGATTGCCGGCGATGGCCAGCCTCGACGCCAGACTCAGCACCGGCCGTCGCCGGATCTACACTCCGGCGCTGTATCACGACGGCGCCCCGTGTATGCAGGAGGACAGATCTCAGCTCCTCCTCAAGATCCAGCATCACTACAGGGAAGCCCTTAAGCGGCTCACCGGCTCCGACGCGGTACGCAGCTTCCTCGCCTCGGGGGTCTGCGTCGGCCTGCTCGATCCGGTCTCCAACATCATCGTCAACGCCCTCCTCGCCGCCACGGAAGCTCCCGTCGACACGCTGGTCTCCGGCGACACGGAGCAGCGTTCCCTCGATGGCCTTGTCACCTTCCTCACCTGTTTCTTCCCCTACCTCGCCGACTGGGAGGCCGTCAGGTACCTCCTCCTCGCCGAGGCCGACCCCCTCGTAGCCGCGCGCATCGTCATCGAGGACCGCGGCACCAAGTGCTTCCGCCCAGACTCCGCCGCCACAAACGGCGCCCTCAAGCTCGCCCTCAGGTGCGCCATGGTGGCCGCAAAGCACCCGCAGCTCACCGACGCGTGGCTCTCGTTGAGCTCATCCCTCGACAAGGCCGTCTCCCTCCTCTCCGCATGGCAGGCCAATTTTCCCCACAACATCCTACAACCGTTGCTCAAGAAGACAGCAGATGCCACATATCCTCCTACCACGCCGTGGGAGCTCGCCGCCAGTCGCCGCACGCACACCACCAAGGTGCCCTACCAGCACTCATGGTCTCTGAGGCGAGTGCTCCTCGACACGATCCATGGATTCTACCTGAAAGCGCTGGCCAGGATGCCGGGCGGCTACCACCGCAGCATGCTCAAGGCTGGCCATTGCTACGGTCCTTTTGACCCTGTCTCCAACATCATCGTCAACACCATCTGGTACGAAGCCTGCTTCCCACCACTGTCTCGACGACGCGAATTCGACTTTGTTGGCACCTGGAGTTTGATGCGGATCGAGGCCCAATCCTTCTATGGACTCCTCTCCTTCCTCTGCACCTGTTATCAAGATCTCAGCATGCACGAAGCCATGCGGATCCTGCTCGATACGGATCTCAACTTGGCCGCCACAAAGCACTGCAGCAGTGTCCAGGAAGAACAAGAAGCCTTCAGGGCTGCTGCCGTTGCAGCATGGAACTACCACCCCAATCCCGACGCCCAAGCAGGATTCCTTAGTTCCTGCAAGAATCCTGCAGTCTTGTCACTGCTGTCAGATCATGGAGGCCAACAGCAGCTCTCCTCTCAAGTTTTCCAGCAGCTTGTCACACTCTTGTCATCTGGCATGTCAACCCAGCAGCAGCAGCCAGTCTCGGGTTCCGAACGACAGTTCAATGTTACCATGGCAGAGGGAAGAGAACGGCGCAAGGCTCACAAGAGAATCTCCAGGAAGGTCAAGGATGCGTTAAGGAGATATGAGAAGCAGAACTTGGTGAGTTCGTTTATCCATCATGTACCTCTACATTTGTTAGTTTTTATCCACATTTCATCAACCAAAACCTACATGATCAAAACAGCTGGTGAAAACCTATTTGATCGGAAGTATATACATTCGTTTTGATTATGCCTGCACAATGGCACCATGTAAACACAGACTTTGGACAAGGTCAAGATGTTTTAAAAGCAGAGCAATTAATTTCTCTTAATTCTATGCCACACTTTCTGATTTGCTCTTTTTTGCTATCTTATAGGAACACGACTGTTATCAGCTTCATGTGGTCTGTGGTGTGAATGAATCTGTATCTGGTCCTGACAACAGTGAAGACTTCATGAACGAAGATGATCCTTGTGAGGACTACTACCATCACATGCATGCCAACTTTCTGGTGACTCGAAATGTTGGCTCTGAATGTTCAGTCCCAATACTCTTCTTTGCTGAGCTTAGCAACGACGGGGATGATGACGAGCAGCTTTTATGTTGTCCTGTTGATATTCCACCACCAGGGGCTGGTATATAAATGCTCCCATTCTTTTGTTTAAGATTCTTTTTTTCATCAGATATAATGATATATATTTCTTATGGATCTGACATTGTCAGAGACTCGGTCTTTGGAAACTTCACAGTTTACATGCCACTATCATCTCTGCTTGTTATTGGTGAACTGGTTAGCTAGATTTCTTAATTCATACTGTTAAACTTTTTTTGAAAAAGGAAATATGAATTTATTATCCATCCTGACCACAAGTAACCATTTATTTGTTACTCAACTTGTTTAGACTAAGCAAACTGAAAGGTAGACATTTACTCAACTTGTTTTGTCACGAGAATTTATCTTTGCAAAATAGGCAACATTTACTTGACGGCTTCCTTCTGAATTCTAGATACTGAAGTTGGAGATTTTTTTCGGAAAAATTAGGTGTATCTAACATTTTCCATAATTACTACTTGTCGTCTGCATATGTATGGCAGAACCAGTCCGGTGCCTTTTCTGCGAGCATGAAGGGATCAGGATCGTGCACCCGGCTAATAAGGATGGATTCCACGGGCGCGAGCTGGAGTTTGAGAAGATGGTCCGGGGTGAAGATCTATATGACAATGGCGACTATCCGGAGATCTACAGCAACCATCGTATACTACGTCGCAGCGAATTGGTTACAAAATGGAGGGAAGGTGCACACAAGGAGGACTTCATGTACCTTGGTAGCAAAGACTTCACCATCCAGGAAGACAACAGCGATGAGTCGGAGGATTTTGATGACGAGTAGTGCATAAAGTGATGGTGATTAGTTTATTTTATGTATTGTGCCGGCCTACTTGTGTAATATATGCTTCGTTGATGATCGTACCTTGGTAGCAAAGACTTCACCGTGCTAGCATGTTTAATTGTAGGATCAACAAAGTCTGTCTCCCTAACAAGCAGTTAATTTGTGGAGCGAGCAGTGTCTTTGTGTTGACTAGCCATGCTACTTTAGGTATTTCACTTGTTTCTGTCTTGCAGCTCTATTGCTGTCTTTCAGTTAATTTATTGCCAGCACACTGAGATGTTCTTACACCATGCTCAAGGCGCGAGAAGTTTAACCATGCCCAAGACGCGAGAAGTTTAAAGTCATGGGATAGTGCCATTTCCAAAAGTATTCTTACACCAAAACCTACTTAGATATATATATATATATATATATATATATATATATAATGAAATTACATGTAGAAAATATTTTAAGATTGATTTATGAGCCAAATAAACTGACCATCGAACAAATATGTGTCAATGTCTATTGCATAGTTCATAGACAGCTTGTAACATAGCATCATTATTGCGATGGCCTATGAAAAGTAAAATCACAATATTGCAAGTGAAAGCTCCGTAGGGAGAAATATTAGTTTAATTCAACAAACCGTTACATTGCAGGAAACGGGATTTACAATGGATGTGAAAATCACATCTCTCCCCAACAAATCTTCAGTCTTTCTTTGTTTCTAAAGTTTTTGTGGGGATTGGTGGGAGTGTGGTGATATGTAGGCCGAGCTATATGGCTCCCGTTTTAAAAGAAATTGAAACCTGCAATTTTGTGTTTCCAAAAATCGAAAAAAAAATTGGGTGGAGATAATGTTGAGATCTATAGTTGTGCATAATCTCAATGAAAAAATCGTAGTATTTTGTCCTGGACAAAAAAGACAAATCCGCATTTCTGAATGATGAACAGTGCCGAGTTTCAGAAATTTGAAAACTTTGTCAGATTTGTCCTTTTTGCCCAAGCCGACATATAATAAATTTTTCATCGAGATTTTGCACAACTATAGACCTCAACATTATCTCCACCCAGAATTTTTGTTTTGAATTTTTGGAAAGTAAAAGTGCATATTTAATTTTTTTGAAAAAACAAGAGCCATATAGCTCGGGCTACACTTGGGGTTTTCGGGATTGGTGGGGATTATCCCAGTCAAATCCCAAATCTGGCATATCCCCAAAAGTCATTTGTTTCTAGTGTATTGATCGGTTTTATCCTCACTTTTGCCCACAATTTAACTCTAGTGTATTTTATTCAATGCACAAAACTCTACCCCTCTCTAGTGGATTGGAAATTTTGGGGATTTGATGAGATTGGGTGAAACTTGAGGTTTCATCCAATCCCTGTGTGGATTATTCTCATTAATCCCAACAAATACCCTAGAATCAAACAGGGCCTCATCGGGTTTACATCTCCCCCAACAAATCTATATCGGGTTTACTTCTCTCCCCAACAATATGAGTAAGGAGGTGGCACAATATATGGTTCCCAGGATGCAAAGATGTTCTGTGTGCAGACCGGCAGCCCTTCACAATCACTAAAACCTTTTGGTGGCTAGCTAGAGAACTTGGGGAGTTGTTGACTTTCTGGTTGCTCCTCTGCATATTCATCACAAACAAGCATTTCCTCCAGCCCACTAGGAGCATCTTGCATAGCCGTTTGCAGTTGCACATCATGGCAGTAGTGAGCTTCTAGATGGTACTCAAGATCTGATGGACCTTTAAGCCGTTCCCAAGCTTTAGCATTTGCATCTGGTGTACTTGCCGTAGTTGCATCTGCAAGATCTGAAGCATCTCCAATGTTTGTATGCACAGAAGATAATACTACTAGAACCCATGCAATTTCCCATCGGAACTAACCAGGACCATAAGGTATAGCACCTGGAATCACTTCATATAAGCATGGTGTTTTTTGGTTCTCCTCCTTCACCAAATAAATCTTGAGAAAACTGGGAGAACAACCACTTGAATGAGCTTCCCGGATTGCATTGGTCGGCTGCAAACTGTGAATATCGACTGAGCACAAAATCTTGAGATCCGGTGGAGGCCACGGTGGTCCCTGGTCAGCTCCAGTGGCATCAGGGATAATGTCAACCATAGAGAGAATCTCAACTTCAATATTCTCCACACAAGGAAGTGAGGAAGAACACAACGCGACTTGCCCAGTGTCCAGCTGTAGTGACTTTGTAGATGTCAGAGCAGTAGGAGTCGAGGACAAAGACGGTGGCGCTGACAGGATGAACTCACACACGGACACGAAGATGCCGCTGTGTGGGCTTCCCGGCGAGGGGGTGGTGACCATGGATGCTGCACCCTTGATGGCCTCATCGTCGTAGCTTCCTGCGATGGCAGTGAGCACGGGTGTGACATTGATGGTGGCCGTTGGCGTCATTGGCGCTGCTGCTGCTGGGGTGAAAGCAGGTGTCAACTCATTGGCGTCGCTGCTTCGACATTCTGTCGAACAGGTCACAGGCGCCACAGCAATGATGATTGTTAGACCAGCATGATTGACCGCGAGGGACTCCTGGATGGTGGTGACCGGAGCCGGGCGCACGGTGACGAACTCGGTTGTGGGCGTCATTGTCGTGGGCAAGCTTGGTGTATGACGCTGGGTGACTTGGGCCGCGCACTGTTATTTTGATGTGTTCCAAATTTATATGAAGATATAAAGTGAGCGGCTAACTTCGGAGTGAAGCGGAAGCCCGTCGCCGGGAGGTTTGGGCCGTAGCGTAGAAGGCCGTCCGCTGTAAGTGGATCTTCAGGAGAAATGATGGTTTATCTCCAAGTGAGCCTCCGGGGTTTAAGGCGAGGTTAGTTGAAAAAGGCTTCAGTCAAATCGCAGGTATCGATTATAATGATGTATTCTCTCCGGTTGTCAAGCATAGTTCTATTCGGATATTTTTCTCCATTGTTGCTATGCGTGATCTTGAGCTTGAGCAGTTAGATGTTAAAACTCCGTTTCTGCATGGAGAGTTGGAGGAGGACATATACATGGACCAGCTAGAAGGGTTCATAGTGCCGGGTAAGGAGGATCTTGTTTGTAAGTTGTCTTTATACGGTTTGAAACAATCCACTCGTCAATGATATAAAAGGTTTGATTCTTTTATGTTGTCACATGTCTTTAAGAGGTATGAATTTGATAGCTATGTGTACATTAAGTTTGTTAATGGATCGCCTATATACCTGTTATTATATGTTGATGATATGTTGATTGCTGCCAAGAGCAAGAAAGCTATCGCTGCTCTCAAATCACAGTTGAGCAGCGAGTTTGAGATGAAGGATCTTGGTGCTGCTAAGAAAATTCTAGGTATGGAGATTACCCGTGACAGAAATTCCGGTTTCTTATTTCTTAGTCAGCAAAATTATATTAAGAAATTTCTTCATCGTTTTAACATGCATGATGCAAAGTCTGTTAGTACTTGATGAGGACATCCCTGCTATAGACGCAACCACACCAACTACACCACCTCAAATACAAGGACCTATGACTAGAGCTCGCGCTCGTCAACTAAATCAAAAGGTACTTTCATTTCTACAAGCTACTCTTAATATACACGCGAATATGACGCTGGCTAAAGTAGATGTGTTTGTTTCTCTTAGGAACGATGGACCTAGCATGGATGAGAGAGACAAGCTTTGGAGCATGTACGCACATGGAGATGGCAGCAGGAGTGCACATGATGATGTTGATGCTACGGATGGAGATTTCGGGACTTTGAAGCCACCGTAATGACGAATAAAGTCTTGGACGAATTATTCAAGATACCACTTTAATATTTTCGTCCAAAGTCTTCCATAGGTGCTGCGCCACCTTGTTTTTGGGCCAGGCCCATGTATTTTCATCATCCCCCTTTATGGGCAACTTTTAGAGTCCGTATTAATAGGAGAAAATGACTTAGGAAGGTTTTTGGCCCAGCCCACCTAGGCTGGACGAAAATCCCCTCTTTTCTCCTATAAATACAGCCCCTAGGGCATCGTTTAGACTTGGGTTTTGTTTAGTTGAAAGATAGTCGTCGCTGCTACTTCGCCGTACTTCGTCTGTGTCAGATCGACCAGATTAAGACCGCCTTTTCGGAACCCCACTTCAATATAATCATTCATCTTTATTCGCAATATCTTGATTGCCAATCCTTAGTTCTTGCTTGTTCTCGATTGATTGCAGGAACTAGACCTGAGTGGTTGGGTCGACTGTGCTACGACGCTATCAATAACCTCCCGGAGTTGGTGTAGCGATTGCTAAGGCGCAACGTCCTCGCACGTTTGTAGTCGGATCGTCAACGTCGACGCAACCCCAAATCGTAGCTATCCTCTCATCGAAAGATCGGACACCTTTGCCTCTATCAAGTGGTATCAGATTTCAGGTTGATCGGTGAGATTTAGTGTTTTCCTAGATTAGATTGCATCTGTTCTTCATACCTATAGTCCACAAAAAGCCAAAAAAAATTAGGGTTAGATCATCCTTGTCCTACAATCAGTCCGGGCCTGTTGCATCTTCTTTTCAGTGCATTGCATCGTTGAGTTTTCGTCTGCATCGTCGTGTCGAGTTCCTGGTCTTAGCGTCTAGTTTCTGTAGAGTTTCAAGTTCTGTTCATATCTAGTCATCACCGATGCCGCATCAACTCGCCGCCTGCAGATCACCACCTTTACCGCCACCACCAGATTTCCGCCGCCACCACACCATCTCCGTTGATCGCATCCACCCTTCCCACTGCCACCACTTCAGCCGCCGCCAGAAATTAGGGTTAGGGTTTTCGTTTTGGTGTTTTCTTTCCTTCCAAGTGTTTTTCCTTATAAAGGAAGCAATCTTTCCCTACCTTACGTGAGTTTGTTAAGAGTTCTGTTTGTTTTGGTCTTCTCAATTCGCGATCTACTGTAGCATCAAAAAAAATTGCTCGCGCCTGACCTCAGACGTTGTCTGTGGTCTAGCATTTGCGAATTTGTAAAAAAAAAATCGATCTACATTACTCGCCTGACCTCAGACATAGTCTGCCCTCTAGCAAGAGCTGTTTTTTTTGAAAAAAATTTGGAACAGTCCACCTCTGCTCTCTACCAACCCTAGACATCGTCTGTCCTCTGGCGAAAACGTTTCAAAAAAAATCGGAACAAGTCCATCTCTGCTCTCTCTTGACCCTAGACAGAGTCTGTCCTCCTGCGAAAAGCATTTACAAAAAAAATATTCGTCCTCAGTTTCCCTTTTGAAGTTGTTTCTCCTTTTTGCATGTTGTTTCCGCGGCGTGACTTCATTGGTGTTATAGGCTCGCGTCTCTAGTACGGTCTAGCCTAAGACCAGCACAGTACCGTCGTTGAGCGTTCATTCAACTTGCATTCCTGATTTGGTTATTGCTAATCTATAAACTTGAGCTTCCTGCAGAGTTTGGTGTTCCTTATGGCTCAAGTACACTTTTTTTTATTCGATAGAACCACTTCTCATCTAGATGAGCTACCATGTACCCACCTTTGAATGTGGGGTCGTCTTGCAAGGTTGAAGGTTCAATATTATTAAGAGAGTAGGACACACGTGACTTCATGTTTGCTTCTGTCAACATGGGTTTGAGTTCACTTGTGACCCTCCTCATTTGCTTCTCCTTTAACCTACAATTCAGTAGGACAACTATTTACAATGTGACATGCACAAAATCATCAAAAAATGAAACTATTTCTATTTAAAAAGTAATGTAGATCACCTTTGGAAAACAGTGGACAATGGCATTTGCACAGCTGCAGCAACTTGTCGTAGGGTAGTGCGCTCGGTAGTAGGAATAGCCTCTAATGCTTCAATGTTCAGATTTATCTTCTTCCTTCCGCACTTCAACTTCCTCATGCACTTCACGCTGTTTATGCCACCTCCATTTAGCCCTTGCCTTCATATCCTCCTGACCACCCTAGCTGGATGATACCCACAAGTATAGGGGATCGTTAAAATCTTCAATGTGTAAGTATTAGTATCGATCCCACGAGGAGTAGAAGGTATAAGTATTTATCCTCTCAAATAAGAGTGTCACTTCTCTTATTATCTATGCACTAGACAAACTAAAATGATTAAATGATGCAAGTGTTTTTGGGTTTTTGGTGTAGAGTTTGCAATAAAGTAAAAAGCTGGAAATAAAATATGATGAGTGAAAGCTCTCAAAGAGAGAAAGCCCAATCCTCTATGCAGCAAGAGGACAAGCTTAAGTGTGTGTTTCTTATGCGTGGAAAACGTTCCCAAGGGCTACATGGATTTCATGACATAAATATTTCTAGAACAACAAGGTAAACATTTTTTCAAGTTTTAATCCTCTTTGGACGGAGCCATAAATATGTGTAGCTAAATAAATATACCAAACCCCTTATGATGGATCTCATGGCAAAGTAAATGACTGCACAAGAGTTATTAAGACATAGAGTCCCACCATAGCCTTAAACTCTAAGGTCCCCGATATAAATCCCCTCCTAATGTAACTTCATGTATTAGACCAAGGTTTATGTGTCCTCCAAGGTCCTACCCATTCCATCACACTAGTGTGATAGCACCTTCATGCATTACTCAATATATGGTGCACTTCATACATTGTACATCAAGACAATCATAAAAGATAAAAACTTGACCAAATACTCAACACAAGTTAAGTGAAAATTATTGCCAATCCATCCTATGCCCCCAGGAACATGAGAGAACTACTCACAATGCGAAGACATGATATGATTCAATGGTATAAGTGATACAACACAATCTAAAAATATAATCTCCCCACAAAACAATGACAAGTAGCAATTCACAAACATGTAGAATAGTACTTAGACAATAGCTAGGGTTCGAACAATCTCAAAATATGAGGGGGTGAAGTGGATCACGAAGATGGTGATGGAGATGGTGTTGGTCTTGACGGTGGTGTTGATGGAGACTCCGGAGGGGGGATGGAGGAGCCTTCCGGAGGTGATTCCGGCGGCGTTTCCCCCCTCCGATCTTCTTCGACGACAGCCTTCTGTCTCCTGTTTCTTGGTTTTGTGTTTCTCTGCCGCCTCCTCGCGAAACTCCTCGGGGGACTATTTTTATAGTCGATTTTAGGTCAAGACGAAGCCACGGAGACGAAAACAGATGGCATCAGAGGCACGAGGCCCAGGTTGATGGGTCCCACGCGGCCAAGGAATCTGGCCACGTGGGCCCACTCAACTTGGCCCTCGGGTCTCCGTTTGTTTGCTTCCTTCGCTCCTACGCTTTGTTCCTTCCAAATAGTGTGCTCCGTAAAATCTTAGGTCATTTTGACGTCGTTTGGGTCACTGAAAGTCAAAAAGATTGAAAAAGGGGTTTTCTGGTTCTGCAGGGTTAATTCTAAATAAATGTTGAAACTGTGAATTATCCCCTAAAATCATTATAAAACATAAATATAACCCATATATGATGCAAATAAGTTAGAATATCAAGTAATAAAATGTAATGTTCATGTATGCATTTTACATGCATCTACATCCCCAAGCTTAACCAATACTCGTCCTCGAGTATGAAGGTGATAAAACTAACATGGACTTTGCATTTTAATACTATCAATGGATATCAAAGATGATTACTATTGCTACATAAAGTCAAATGATTCATTCTTCAAAGGAGTAGCAATATACAAGATAGATTATGAAGTGATATCTAATATTCAATGTAAAATGTTAATGATAATTCACAAAGTGTAACATAGAAGAAAGTACTATGGACCAAATGTATGCATAATGAAAAGTAAAAACATTCTATAATGGTCATAGAGTACACTTATGAAATCTGAATATAAAAGGTGGACACTTTGGAAAGATATATAAATGAGTAGAGGTAAAACATGAATAAGTTTCATCTAACTTTCAATTGCTTCTACTTAAGTTAATGATTGCAATGTGGTATTCATTGGTGTTAAGCTCTCATTTTCCCTATCATAGCATCTTGAATGGTTAAATTTAAAGTGAAAGCAAGTATGAGTATGTGCTTGACAAAGTATGGGTTGAATGCCTCATGCCCCGTGAATACGAGTACCTACACCAACTGGCTACTCAACTCGGGTCACAAAGCAAATTCAAGTTAAAGTCATTGCAAGTAATAAAAGCATCATCAAGAGCGTCAACTGGGGTACCTCTTGTCTCAGGACATGGAACAAGCCCATGTCAAAATGACAAGACAAACAAACAAAATGAACAATCTCAACACCCTTTTTATTTACTATTGGTATAGCTTTTTATTGTGAGGTGCATCACTGAAGGTTCACCATTGCATGTAAGTAAATTTCCACCATGAATGATGCATGGCTTAGATTAGCGGCCCAGGCGTCTCTCTAGCCATTTATACTTACTCCTCAAACTTACAAGTTTCCACATTTATTTCGCTCAATGTTAGGCATCCATAACAAAAGTACATGATATAAAATATATAATTAAGAGCACGTTGAAAGCTTGCCATGTGACAGCACATATGAGCTAACTCCCAACCAAGACTCTTGTCAAGCCACAACTTCATAATTTTAATCACAATGGTTCATGTTTATTAAGTGCAATAAAAGTAAAGTGTGCATCAAGTTCGTGAGAGCTTTTTAACCAACTTTTCCCATGACAATCAATAACATAAGCATTTTAATTCAGAAGTATAGATAATACAATATAACATGATAAACATACTGGAATAGCATAAAGCTAATAGGTAGATATGGTGGACTCACTGGAAAAACTTTGGTTGAAGGTGTTGGAAAACAAGTTTTTACTTGTTGGAATTTTTGGGCTAGCAAGAGGGAGAAAGTTGACCGTCTAAATGCATGCATAAGTGTCCATAGAACTAACCAATCCATGTTAAACAAAGTAAAGTAACATTCAGCATCAAAACATGAATAAAAGATAGCTCTTGATAAAACACTTGCAAATTAATACTCATTAAAAGCACATGAATCATGCAACTATATGTATCTTTTTGAATCAACTCAAACATCCCTATCCCAATATTTTTAATAGCATCCAACTTAATTCAACCCAAAATTCCAGTACCTCTCCCATAAAATAAATGATAGTGATGGTCTTACGAAAAGCAAAACAAAAATAAAAAGAACAATAAAAGGACGCTCCAAGTTTATGCGATAGTAATGCGTTGATAGAAAAACAGAAAATAGACGTGTGCAAACCGAGAGTGTTTGGTCCAGTGGGGTGCCTTGACATCCCCAAGCTTATGGTCTTCACCATCCTTAGATAGCTCTTGGTGCATCTCCTCTAATCCCTGTGAAAAAACTTCAACACAAAATTTTCTCCCATCTCTTTTCTGTGGGGTGACATTAGTAGGTACAAAAGATAGAATGCTTGCTGCAAGAAATTCATGAACATAAATTCATATTAAGTGTCCAGCAAGTGTATAATGTTGTATGCTTCCTCATAAACTCAAGTCAATCAAGAAGATTAAACTTAAAAGTTCAAAGAATGCATCAAACAAAATAGGACAGAATCTGTCCAGAAAAACAGCAGCAGCAAAACGTATTTATTTACCCTACTTAGACATGTCCAAAAAATCAGCAAAAATTCATGCATACAGAGGATGAAAAGTTGCAACTACAGTTCAAATTTGAGCTTAATCGGAGTTACAGAATAGGAATTAAAAATCATACCGTGCACAGATTCGTGCTGGAATAAAATCTCCGAATATAATGAGCAACTTTTTCAATCCAAAATAGGTAAAACTTGGCACTTTATTGAAAATTCCAGAAACTAAACTAAAAACTAAGTCTCTTGTTACAGCAAGAGGACACAAAGAAAATCAAAAGTAAAAACAACCGGGTTGCCTCCCGTAAAGCGCTTTCTTTATAGCCATATAGCTAGGCTTACTTACTTGGTATCAAGATGGTTGGAGTGAGGTGGCTTGGCATCCCCAAGCTTGAATTCTTGTACTTACATGATATATGTAGAGTGAGCCTAGGGGTAACATCCCCAAGCTTGAGTGTTTGTCCCTCTTGATCATTGTTCATCACCCTCAACTCTTCCACTTGAAAATTCTCTTTACACAAAACTCATCATAAAACTTGATTAGAGGGGTTAGTGTCTCCATAAATTAAATCCACATAGGTACAGCAAAGACATATCATGAGTTGATTCTAAACATTAGCTACTGTTACTATGGTTGTGTATTGCTCTTTGATCAATAGAACCACACAAAACACAAGTAATGAGAGTAATGCAAAATAAAGACAGAATCTGTCAAAAACTGGACAGCCCGTAAAGAGTGAATTTTCAGAGGCACTTACGTTGCTCAAATCAGAAAACTTTGAACTAATGAAATGTGTAATAATAACTGAATATTGCTGTCGTAAAATTCAGGTCAAAATTTTTTCTGTGATTTCTAACATTTTTCGCAGTGAAGCTTAGGAATCTGTTTTCTGGACAGCAAATCACTATTGTTTGATCCTACCTCTCAAAAGAGGTTATTCTTGCCATAAAGATGAAAAATAAGATACAAAGGTGTTGTTACAGTAGTAAACAAGCACCTTGACTCAAAAACCAAAACTTAAACTGAAGATAAAAGAAATAAAAAAGAAACAAAAAGAACTAAGAAAGAATCAAGAGAAACAATAAAGAAGAAAAAAATATTTTTGTTGTTTTTGATTTAGCAAAAGGGCAAAAGAAGAAGCAAATATATACAACATAAACACTCTTTTTATTTGGTTTTAGCTTTGGGAAAAGTTTTAATGATAGAGACTTTGCAATGGTTCCATTGGCATGAACAACACATGTTCAAGGTCGACCCCAACTTCTCCATTACTCATCCTTCTCATTTACTTTCCCAAATTTTATATAAAGTGAAAATCTTAAACTAATTGAAAACAGTAGGTAAAGTTATTTTACATGTTGTAAGATATAAAGGTGTGCTCAAACCGAATAGGAAATAAAGCATAAGGAACACACACAAATATTAAACCATTAACTTTTAAGTCTAACTCTTCTATGCATTGGCATTTTATATATGAATAAATAGCAAATTTGTGGTAACCAATGCATGTAATGATCAGTAGGTTGCATTTTAAATAACATAGAAACATAAATATAAGTCTTTCTTCCTCTCTCATAATAGTTACAAGTAGTGGAACCAAATTTGATAAAACAACTATTAGATTGGTGCAACTTTGCAAACTTAGGAACATATAAAGGATTATTAAAACTATCATGTAAGATATTAGCATGTTTTCCTCTCTCAAAATAATTGCAAGAAACATCATAAACATGATGGTTGTGGGTGGAATGGTTATTAGTGCAAGATAATTTCAGCCCACATAAGTACTTTTCAACATATAAAAGCTTCTCCTCCATGGTGTGAATAGGAGAATTCAAAAATAAAGTAGGACTCTCATAAGTGAGAGTGTTGTCACAAGCAGCAAGTATATCATTTTTATCCTCACATAAAGTAATAACAGCTAAACATGGAGGATTATCAATAAGCATAGGTCCATCATCTAGAGTACTATCATAAAACATGTCTAAACCATACTCCTCATCATCATCAAAATTATTATCAATAATGTTATCATTAGGCATAGGTTGATATTCCTCCTCATTATCAGAATCATAAGAACAAAGTTTATCATCAACAAAAAATTAGTGTTACCCTCATCCATAGGTGGTGAAGGTGGAAGTTCCCTCTCTTCATTCTCTAGTTGTTCATCATTTTCATCATCTTCTTGGGGTTGCACGGGCATCCCCAAGCTTAGGTTTTTATCCTCCTCTTCACATACTTCCTCTTCCAAGCTTATGTTTTCATCATCTTCTTCCTGCAAAACATCAGTACTTTCTTGGGCAGCTCTCTTCCTTGTGTCAACAACATAGATATTTTCATTAAATTCAACTATGCAGAGATCAAGGATAGTGGCAATCAAAACTTTAAATTGAGAAGCTATAGGGCAGGTTTCATGTTCATCAATGAAGGTGTATAATTCATAGGCTGCCATAAAAATAACAAATTGCTCTACTTCTTCCATCCCTAAGTGAGCATAATTCCATGTATGATAAGTTGCAATAACATGTTCTTTATTGGAAGGGCATTGGAATTCAAAGTGTCTAAAGTATTCAGAGCAACAAATTTCTTCCTCATGATAATTAAGCAGCACACTAGCAATTTTATTTAGAAGCTCTATGTAGCCTCCTAATCTTTTCCCTTCATTTGATTTTCTAAATTCAGCAGCTATCATGGTGTTTTCATAATAGTTTTCCATTTTTCAAACTGAAAGCAAAACTAAACTAAATGCAAAACTGAAAGTAAACTAGAGTATATGCAAAACTGAAAATAAATATCTAGTGCAAACAAGAATAAAAACTTAAGCGCTACACTCCCCGGCAACGGCGCCAGAAAATGTCTTGATACCCACAAGTATAGGGGATCGTTGAAATCTTCAATGTGTAAGTATTAGTATCGATCCCACGAGGAGTAGAAGGTATAAGTATTTATCCTCTCAAATAAGAGTGTCACTTCTCTTATTATCTATGCACTAGACAAACTAAAATGATTAAATGATGCAAGTGTTTTTGGGTTTTGGTGTAGAGTTTGCAATAAAGTAAAAATCTGAAAATAAATATGATGAGTGAAAGCTCTCAAAGAGAGAAAGCCCAATCCTCTATGCAGCAAGAGGACTAGCTTAAGTGTGTGTTTCTTATGCGTGGAAAATGTTCCCAAGGGCTACATGGATTTCATGGCATAATATTTTAGAACAAAAGGTAAACATTTTGTCAAGTTTTAATCTCTTTGGATGGAGCCATAATTAGGTGTAGCTAAATAAATATACTAAACCCCTATGATGGATCTCATGGCCAAGTAAATGACTGCACAAGAGTTATTAAGACATAGAGTCCCACCATAGCCTTAAACTCTAAGGTCCCGATATAAATCCCCTCCTAATGTAACTTCATGTATTAGACCAAGGTTTACGTGTCCTCCAAGGTCCTACCATTCCATCACACTAGTGTGATAGCACCTTCATGCATTACTCAATATATGGTGCACTTCATACATTGTACATAAGACAATCATAAAAGATAAAAACTTGACCAAATACTCAACACAAGTTAAGTGAAAATTATTGCCAATCCATCCTATGCCCCCAGGAACATGAGAGAACTTCTCACAATGCGAAGACGTGATATGATTCAATGGTATAAGTGATACAACACAATCTGAAAATATAATCTCCCCACAAACAATGACAAGTAGCAATTCACAAACATGTAGAATAGTACTTAGACAATAGCTAGGGTTAGAACAATCTCAAACTATGAGGGGGGTGAAGTGGATCACGAAGATGGTGATGGATATGGTGCTGGTCTTGACGGTGGTGTTGATGGAGAATCCGGAGGGGGGATGGAGGAGCCTTCCGGAGGTGATTCCGGCGGCGTTTCCCCCCTCCGATCTTCTCCGGTGGCAGCTTTCTATCTCCTGGTTCTTGGTTTTGTGTTTCTCCGCCGCCTCCTCGCTAAACTCCTCGGGGGACTATTTTTATAGTCGGTTTTAGGTCAAGACGAAGCCACGGAGACAAAACGGATGGCATCGGAGCCACGAGGCCCAGGTTGATGGGTCCCACGCGGCCAAGGAATCTGGCCGCGTGGGCCCACTCAACTTGGCCCTCGGGTCTCCATTTGTTTGCTTCCTTCGCTCCTACGCTTTGTTCCTTCCAAATATTGGGCCCCGTAAAATCTTAGGTCATTTGGACGTCGTTTGGGTCCCTGAAAGACAAAAAGATGGAAAAAGGGGTTTTCTGGTTCTGCAGGGTTAATTCTAAATAAATGGGGAAACTGTGAATTATCCCCTAAAATCATTATAAAACATAAATATAACCCATATATGATGCAAATAAGTTAGAATATCAAGTAATAAAATGTAAAGTTCATGTATGCATTTTACATGCATCACTGGACATTTTGCCATTTCTGCAACCGCTGCTGTAACTCCACGCTTCATTGTTCTGGATGGTCCATTGTGCTGCATAACCCAATCATATATTTGACGCTTCTCGTCTGTACTATACTGCCTCCGAGTAGTTTTATTTGCAAGGGCCTCTAACAACGTAAAGTAAAACCCTAGTTAACACAAGAGATATATGCGAAAAGACTGCTGATAAAGTAAAACCCTAGTTAACAAGAACTTACTCAAGTCGATGGATGGGGCCTGATTAGCTTGATGATGTTGTTGGCTAGGAGGGTACTCATCGGCGTTTTCAAAATTTGGGTTATATCCAATTCCACGGTACCTACCATTGGACGGATTGTTGCCACCACCTAAGCCACTGCTACTTGCCTCAATATCTAACAAAATGAACAACAAAAGAACCATGATCTGAAGTATGTTCATGAACTAAAAATATTTATCTTTACACAACCAAGAACTAACCATGAACGGCATCTAAAGAACAATGATCAGAACGGCATGGATGATCTAAACCTGAATGATCTAAACCTTAAACCATACAGTTAACCCTACAAAATGATCTACACAATCTAGTTACCATTGTTCAGTTGGAAGAATGCAGACGTGGTGTCGACGTGGAAGCCAGCACCAAGTTTCAGCGAAACAGGCACACTGACGACACTTGATGTTGTACGGCGAAGCTTTCGCTCGTTCCTGCTGCCGCTCCCTATCCCGGTGCCGGTGCCGCTCCCGCCGCCGGTGCTGCTCCCAATCCTGCCGCCGGTGCCGTTCCCTCTTCCGCTCCCAGCGCCGGTGCCGTTCTGGCTTGATGTCTCGGGACGAGCGCGTCTACCGTTGGAATTCCCAGCGCCAGTGCTTCCGCTCGAGAAGACGTTCCCGATGCCGCCGACGAGGGACGAACCGTGTGGCCGCGAAAGACCGACGCGGCGCACAAGTTGGCCGGGGTCACGACGGACCGCACCACGTCCCTCTGCCCGAGCGGAGGTACGTACGGCGAAGCCCGTAACCCGACTAACCCAAGAGGTGGTGGAGGCCGCGCACTGCTTTGTTGCCCTGGTGCCATGGATGGAAACCAAAAGACCGGGGTGGATTGGATCGAGAAGAGGAAGGAGGGAGGACTATTTAACGATGGATTTTGCGTGGTTCTTTTGGAAATCGAATTGCTTTGTCGCCCTGATTCTGCTCGATTTGGTGAAAATTTGGGGGGGAGAGAGGGGAAAATTTCGCGCCATGGATGGAAGCTCTGGAGGGAGATCGAACAAACCGTGCATGCAGCGGGATTTCAGCGGGAACCATTCTCTCCCACACGCGCATGCAGAACGGGTTTTTTTTAGGTGGGCCTAGACGCCGTTTCGGTTGCCTCTACTAATTACTCCTTTTGGTTTTCTGCTCACTAATTCGTTGATTCTCTACGAGATGGAGAGATCGTGAGAGCCAGTAATCTTGAACATTGGTCGCGCTGCGTGTGAGAAAAATGACAGAAAACTACGACATTTGGGGCTCAGTTGTCACTTTACTACGACATTTGGGGTAAATGTCACTTAACTACCATCTCAGGGGCAGGGTTGTGACAGAAAGCACTGATCACTCCTTTAAGTCGTCGTAACAGGATTTCTGACCGCACTGGCCCACCTGTCAGGGCCGACGTGGCACGGCATTGATGGAGGGAGACGACGGCCGTTAGGTCACCTGTCTAAGTAGCCGTTCGCGGCCGGTCGCACAATTCTTCACGCTCCTCTCTGATACGTCTCCAACGTATCTATAATTTTTGATGTTCCATGCATGTTTTATATCAAATGCCACATGTTTTGCATCTACTTTATGTCACTTTTTATATTTTTTGGGACTAACCTATTAACAAGATGCCGAAGTGTCAGTTCCTGTTTTTTGCTGTTTTTGTATTTTAGAAAAGCTAGTCTGGAAATATTCTCGGAATTGGACGAAACTTCACGGGGATCCCTATTTTACCAGAACACACCTGAAGGACCAAAGGAGCAACAGAGGAGAGCCAGGAGGTGGCCACACGCACCTAGGGCACGGGCCCCCCCTCTGCCTCGCCCTAGGGTGGCGTGGGCCCCTCGGGGGTCGTCAGCCGCCGCCCTTTCGCCTACTTATTCCCCCGATGCAAAAACCCTAAGTGCCTGAGCCAATATCCACGAAAAGTTCCAGAGACGCCGCCGCCGTCAACCCTAGCTCGGGAGGGTCCAGAACCTCTTCCCGGCACCCTGTCGGAGAGGGGAATCGTCACCGGAGGCTTCTACATCGCCATGCCTGCCTCCGGAGTGATGCGTGAGTAGTTCATCCTTGGACTACGGGTCCATAGCAGTAGCTAGATGGTTGTCTCTCCACTTTGTGCCATCATGTTTAGATCTTGTGAGCTGCCCTACATGATCAAGATCATATTATTGTAATGCTACATGTTGTGTTTGCTGGGATCCGATGAATATTGAATACTATGTCAAGTTGATTATCAATCTATCTTATATGTTATTTAAGATCTTGCATGCTTTCCGTTACTCATAGATGCTTTGGCCAAGTAGATGCTTGTAACTCCAAGAGAGAGTATTTATGCTAGATAGTGGGTTCATGCCTCCAGTAATCTAGGAGAGTGACAGCAACTTCTAAGATTGTGGATGTGCTGTTTCCACTAGGGGTAACCTAACGATGCTATGTCCACGGGCATATGTGTTTGTTTACATTGCGCGCTTTACTTAATGCAATTATCTGTTGCTTGCAACTTAATACCAACGGGGGACTCGGATGACAACCCGGCGGTGGATTATTAGCCATAGATGTTGTTGGATAACGGTCTATGTATCTTGTCGTAATGCCCAATTAAATATCATAGTAGTCATCATGCCATGTATATGCATTGTCATGCGCTCACTAGTTATCTTTTATGGGGAGACACCTCTAGTGAACTGTGGACCCGGTCCATTCTTTTACATTGATTAAACGACCACAAACTGCAAACTGTTCCTCTTTCATTCTCTGCAAATAAACATCATTTTCCACACCATACGATTAATCCTTTGTTTTCAGCAAGCCGGTGAGATTGACAACCTCACTGTTTCGTTGGGGCAAAGTAGTTTGATTGTTGTGTGCAGGTTCCACGTCAGCGCCGGAATCCCTGGTGTTGCGCCGCATCATATTTCGCCGTTGACAACCTTCGGAAGAGCTGCTGCTCCTACTGGTTCGATAAACCTTGGTTTCATACTGAGGGAAAACTTGCTGCTAGACTGCATCATACCTTCCTCTTGGGGTCTCCCAACGAACGTGTGTTTCACGCCAACAAGCAACATTTTTCTGGCGCCGTTGATGGGGAGTAGAAGTATTTCAGGAAGCTCTCTGTCTCCCGTCAACAGCTATTTTTCTGGCGCCATTGCCGGGGAGACAGCAGTCTTCTGCAAGGGGAGTTTCACGCTTCCAATCTCTTTACTTTGTTTTTGTCTTGCTTAGTTTATTTTATTTTATCTTGTTTGCTTTCAATTATCAAAAATACAAAAAAAAAATAGTTACTTGCATTTAGTTTATTTTTGGTTTTGTTTTTTGTTATTCATCATGTCTGGCTCCGCTTATTATGTTTCGGTTCCTGAAGTTGAGGTTCGATCTTTTAAACAACAAGGTGGAGAAAGTTTGAAAGATGCTTGGTATAGGATCAGCGATGCTCATCGTAGGTGCACTAAGAAATATTCTACCATGATCCTGCTTAGAAATTTTTATGTTGGCATTACTAGCTGGTATAGGTATGTCTTGGAAACTTTGACAGGAGGTAACTTTCTTGGTACTCCAGCATTGGAAGCTAGTTATATTATTGAATGCCTAGTTGGGACACCACCTGCTAATGAACTTAAAATTGAAATTTCTATCGAGGATGTCATGAAAAAACTAGAATCTATAGAGAAAAGCCTTCCAAGTATTGATAAGATCAATGAGATAGAAAAGCTCCATGATAGTACTAGTAAACTTGGTGAATCTCTTGATAGAAGGGTTACTGTTTTAGAAACTAGTGCTATACATGATAATCAAAACTCTAGGATTGGAGAATTGGAGGAGGCTATGGATGTAATAGGTTCTACTTTTACCTCTATTAAAACTAAAAGGCAAAAGGCTTTTATGGGGAAGGAGCAAAAATTATGTATGTGCCAAAAATTTCTAAACCAAAACCCACAGGTGAGTTTAAAATTGACAACGCGTTCAATGAGCTTGAGGGGGAGTCACATAGTGGTCTATTTAAATTTTCTTCCCAAGAATTACGTAAACTGAAAAGTCCAAGTGTGGCAAACCCTGTTCTTGATGAAGCTCTTGATGAATTAGACCTTTCTTCACTTGGTGATACTTGATGCATGCTTTGTGCCTAGCTAAAAGGCGTTAAAGAAAAGCGTTTATGGGAGGCAACCCATTATTTTTATTTCTGCAATTTTTCTTTATTTGAGTCAAGGAGGTTGTTTACTTCTGTAACAACTCCTTTGTATCTTTATTTTCTCGCATTGTTGTTCCAAGAGTAGTCTCTAGTGTTGAGATGATGCTTAATTTTGATTGCTGCGCAGGAACAGATTTTTGCTGTTCACTGTACGAAATTCCTAAAATCACCTGATTGTTAATTAAATCTGAAAAAAATTGTGCGCATCTTTATGAATGTCTGAATCTTTCATTAGTTCAAAGTTTTTTGATCTGAGCGCTGTAAGTGCCTTGAAATTTTTGTCTTTGCGGACTGTTTGTTTTAGACAGATTATGTCTTTTTATTTTGCATTCTCTCTTTTACTAGTGTTGTAACACCCCGGCCACCCCCGGGCCGGGCCTGTCACCCCTGGCAGCTCTCTAGGATCTCCAGACTGGCCCCACAGATCAACACTAGTCTTTTCTGCGCACTTTGTCCTCACTCGTGCGCACCCGGGAACCAGTTCCCGGTCGGTCACCCATCCTTGGAGTGCTCCGGGCCAAGCACGCTTAACCTCGGAGTTCCTTCCAGATGAGCTTCCGGAAAAGAAGTTGCAACTTATTGATATGAGTATTCTATCCATCCTGTTAAGCCCTGAGCCAGGATCTCACATCCTTCCCCCTTAGAAGACCGACGCCCTCGTCGGTCAGCCCCAGTCCAGGAACTTCCCCTCTTGGTACACGTCTGTGCACCCAGTGCCGGCACATGCTCCACATGTCCGCGCCCTGACGCGCACACGCCCGTGTTGCCGCGAGAGTCGGCTCTGATACCAAATTGTAACACCCCGGCCACCCCCGGGCCGGGCCTGTCACCCCTGGCAGCTCTCTAGGATCTCCAGACTGGCCCCACAGATCAACACTAGTCTTTTCTGCGCACTTTGTCCTCACTCGTGCGCACCCGGGAACCAGTTCCCGGTCGGTCACCCATCCTTGGAGTGCTCCGGGCCAAGCACGCTTAATCTCGGAGTTCCTTCCAGATGAGCTTCCGGAAAAGAAGTTGCAACTTATTGATATGAGTATTCTATCCATCCTGTTAAGCCCTGAGCCAGGATCTCACAAGTGTTGAGTGGAATTCTTTTTTGGGTGGAAGAGCTTCACATAACATCAGTGGCTGTAGCTAATGTTTAAAGTAACAAATCATATTGCGTCTTTATAGAACATGTGAATTTTTGATTATGCACTAACCCTCTAATGAGATTACTTTGAGTTTGGTGTGACGGAAGTTTTCAAGGGTCAAGAGAGAAGGATGATATAATAGGATCAAGAAGAGTGAAGAGCTTAAGCTTGGGGAGGCTCCCATGGATCTCCCCAGCATATTTCAAGAAGACTCAAGCGTCTAAGCTTGGGGATGCCCAAGGCATCCCCTTCTTCATCGTCAAAATTATCAGGTCATCTCTAGTGAAACTATATTTTAATTCTTTCACATCATATGTGCTTTTCTTGGAGCGTCTGTGTGCTTTTATTTTCAGTATTGCACTTTTATTTTCAATAAAGCTTGACTGGACCCTAGCATTCTTGATTGGGAGAGAGACACGCTCCGCTTTTTCATGAGAATACTCCTATTCTTCACTTATATTTGTTGAGTATTCATATCTAGCGCTGTTCAGCTTTTAGCTCTTGTTTTCATGTATCTCTTGTCAGAGCTATTAGCTTTCTTTTGTAGAAAGTACTCTCTTGCTTCACTTATATTTGTTTGGAGAGTTGATGAAATAAATTGATTGGTGTTTGGTTGGTTCAGAAAATGTTGCATGTGGTAATTGGTATAAGGAAAAACTTGCTTAATCTTGTAGATCACTAAAATGGATAACTTGATGCTTGTCAATTGTTTTGAGTTAACAAGTAGATCATGATTAAATTGTGCATCACATGAGTTAAGCCTATTAGTGAAGAACTACCGTAAAGCTTGTTGAAAATTTGGTTTGCATCGGTGGTATCTCTAAGGTCTAGATATTTTCTAATAACAGGGTTTGGTTAACAAGGAAGACGGTATGAAGTCTTATAACGTTTGCAATATGTTTGTCATATAAAACTTGGTGTACGGGTTGATATTCTTGTTTGCTTACATAACCTTGCTAGCCTAAACTCTGTACTGAGAGGGAATGCTTCTCGTGCATCCAAATCCTTGAGCCAAAATCCATGCCATTTGTGTCCACCATAACTACCTATATGTGGTATTTCCTTGCCACTCCAAGTAAATTTTTCATGTGCTACCTTTAAATTATTCAAAATGTTATTATTCCCTTTTTGTGTCAATGTTTACTAGCTCATGAGGAATTAGTGTGGTTATTCTTTATTCTATTTGTCGATGGACTTTTACACCTGGACTAGTGGCATATACATCCGCTTATCCAATAACTTGCAAAAAGAGCTGGCAACGGGGTGCCCAGTCCCAATTAATTACAACTTTAACCAATTAATTCTCTTCACACTTTTGCCCTGATTCATCAGTAAGCAATGACAAACAGTGAAATACCTGAATGTGTGTAAACCAAAGAGAAAGAGGGATGATCTGCCTTGCTGGTAGAAATAACGTCCTTCATGGGAGCCGCTCTTAAAAGTCCGTTTGACAGGTAGAATACTGTTCTCACCCGCTACCATTCGTTGACAATTAACAAACACCTCTCAAAAATAGATACTCCTCCATGGTATGTGATTGATGGAAGGCACCCGAGGATTCGGTTAGCCATGGCTTGTGTTAGCAAGGTTGGGAGGAGTATCAAATATTTTATGCAATCTCTATATGCTTTCAAAAACCTAAAAGCTCTAGCACATGATTTAATCCCTGCTTCCCTCTGCGAAGGGCCTTTCTTTTACTTTTATGTTGAGTCAGTTTTCCTATTCTTTCTGTCTTCCACAAGCAAACACTAGTGTCAACTTTGTTACAACATGCGTTATATGCAATGTATTGGACTTGTTATACTACTTTGTGTTGACAATATCCATGAGATAAATATGTTGAAAGTTGAAGCAAATGCTGAAACTAAATTCTTCCTTTGTGTTGATTAAATACCTTTTATTAGAAACTATTGCTTTATGAGTTAACACTTATGCAAAACTGTTTGATGCTTGTCTCGAAAGTACTATTCATGAAAACGTTTAGCTTGTGTGATTCATTGTTTACTCATTATCTATTTGGTAGCAAATTATAGACCATTGACTTGGATCACTTCATTCATTTACATGTGCCTTGCAATATTATATGATCAAGATTATGATGTAGCATGTCACCTCAAAAATTATTTTGTTTTTATCGTTTACCTACTCGAGGACGAGTAGGAACTAAGCTTGGGGATGCTGATACGTCTCAAACGTATCTATAATTTTTGATGTTCCATGCTTGTTTTATACCAATTGCTACATGTTTTGCATCTACTTTATATCACTTTTATACATTTTTTGGGACTAACCTATTAACAAGATGCCGAAGTGCCAGTTCCTGTTTTCTGCTGTTTTTGTATTCCAGAAAAGCTAGTCTGGAAATATTCTCGGAATTGGACGAAACTACACGGGGTCCCTATTTTACCAGAACACACCTGACGGACCAAAGGAGCACAGAGGAGAGCCAGGAGGGGCCACACGCACCTAGGGCGCGGGCCCCCCTCTGCCGCGCCCTAGGGTGGTGTGGGCCCCTCGGGGGTCGTCAGCCGCCGCCCTTTCGCCTACTTATTCCCCCGACGCGAAAACCCTAAGTACCTGAGCAAATATCCACGAAAAGTTCCAGAGACGCCCGTCGTCAACCCTAGCTCGGGAGGGTTCAGAACCTCTTCCCGGCACCCTGCCGGAGAGGGGAATCGTCACCGGAGGCTTCTACATCGCCATGCCTGCCTCCGGAGTGATGCGTGAGTAGTTCATCCTTGGACTACGGGTCCATAGCAGTAGCTAGATGGTTGTCTCTCCACTTTGTGCCATCATGTTTAGATCTTGTGAGCTGCCCTACATGATCAAGATCATATTATTGTAATGCTACATGTTGTGTTTGCTGGGATCCGATGAATATTGAATACTATGTCAAGTTGATTATCAATCTATCTTATATGTTATTTAAGATCTTGCATGCTTTCCGTTACTCGTAGATGCTTTGGCCAAGTAGATGCTTGTAACTCCAAGAGAGAGTATTTATGCTAGATAGTGGGTTCATGCCTCCGTTTAACCTGGGACAGTGACAGAAAGTTCTAAGGTTGTGGATGTGCTGTTGCCACTAGGGATAACCTAACGATGCTATGTCCACGGGCATATGTGTTTGTTTACATTACGCACTTTACTTAATGCAATTATCCGTTGCTTGCAACTTAATACCAACGGGGGACTCGGATGACAACCCGGCGGTGGATTATTAGTCATAGATGCTGTTGGATAACGGTCTATGTATTATGTCGTAATGCCCAATTAAATATCATAGTAGTCAACATGTCATGTATATGCATTGTCATGCGCTCACTATTTATCAATTGCCCAGCTGTAATTTGTTCACCCAACATGTTAGTTATCTTTTATGGAGAGACACCACTAGTGAACTGTGGACCCCGGTCCATTCTTTTACACTGATTAAACAACCACAAACTGCAAACTGTTCCTTTTTCATTCTCTGCAATTTAATACTCATTTTCCACACCATACGTTTAATCCTTTGTTTTCAGCAAGCCGGTGAGATTGACAACCTCACTGTTTCGTTGGGGCAAAGTAGTTTGATTGTGTTGTGTGCGGGTTCCGCGTCAGCGCCGAAATCCCTGGTGTTGCGCCGCATCATATTTCGCCGTTGACAACCTTCAGAAGAGTTACTGCTCCTACTGGTTCGATAAACCTTGGTTTCATACTGAGGGAAAACTTGCTGCTGGACTGCATCATACCTTCCTCTTGGGGTCTCCCAACGAACGTGTGTTTCACGCCAACAAGCACTCTCCTCAGCCATTTTTCTCTCTGGTGCCCTCGATTGCCACCGCCGCTGCCGAGCCGTAGATACACAACATGGTACCGTGGAGTGATGACCCACAAGTATAGGGGATCGCAACAGTCTTCGAGGGAAGTAAAACCCAAATTTATTGGTTTGACACAAGGGAGACAAAGAATACTTATAAGCCTTAGCAGCGGAGTTGTCAATTCCACCACACTTGAGAAAGCACTAGTAATAAACGTGATGTGAAAGCAGCAGTAATATGAGAGCAGTAGTAGCAGTAACATAGAAGCAATGGCACCAGAAATAGTAGCTTGTGTGGAGTTGACGGGAAAGCAATGATGATTACAGATAGACCGGGGTTCCCAGCTATCTACACTAGTGGTAACTCTCCAAACAAATAACATGTGTTGGGGGAACAAATTACAGTTGGGCAATTGATAAAATTGTGAGGGCATGACAATGCATATTATGATAAGATAAAGTTCATTGTAGTATTTAATTGGGCATTATGACAAAATACATAGACCGTTTATCCAACCGCATCTATGACTAATAATCCACCTTCAGGTTGACTTCCGTGTTCCCCGTTGGTATTAAGTTGCAAGCAACGGATAATCGCATTAAGCAATGTGCGTAAAGTAAACAAGTACATATGACCGTAGACATAGCATTGTTATTTTATCCCTAGTGGCAACAACACATCCACAACCTTAGGCATTGCTGTCACTCGCCCAGATTACTGGAGACTGAACCCACTATCTAGCATAAATACTCACTCTTGGAGATACAGGCAACTACTTGATCAAGGTAACCACAAGTACCGGAGAGCATGCAAGATCTTAAATAACCACTGATCATAATTCCACAATTTATCGAATCCCAACAAACACAACACCAATTACATCGGATGAATCTCAATCATGTACGGTACCTCATGAGACTATTGTATTGAAGTACATGGGAGAGAGCACCAACTAGCTACAGCCAAGAACCCATAGTCCATGGGGAACTACTCACGGAGCATGATGGAGGCGGTGGCGTCGATGGAGAAGGCTCCGGGGGCAATTCCCCGTCCCGGCAGGGTGCCGGAACAGAGACTTCTGTCCCCCAAATTAGGGTTTCAGATGGCGTTGGAGCTCTGGAACTTTTCTGGGGAAATCGTCGATTCTCCCGTGAGTTTTAGGTCACGGGGTCTTTATAGGCGAAGAGGTGACGCGAGGCAGTGCACGAGGTGCCCTCACCACCCCTGGGCACCACCAAGCCCCAACCGCGCGGAGGGGTCGTGTGGGGGCCCTGTGCCTTCCCCAGACTTGTCCTTCTGGCTCCCGGAGTTTTCTTGCGTTTTAGAATTTCTGTAATTTTTTCAGATTTTTCTGATCAATTTCATTTTTGGACCTTTACTGCAATGCACAGACATAATAAACAGAAACTGACACTGTGGCATCTTGTTAATAGGTTAGTCCAATAAATGTCATAATATGATATAAAGTAAATATAAAACATGTGGCAATTGATATAAAACATGCATGGAACATCAAAAATTATAGATATGTTTGAGACGTATCATGGAGCGACGGCGACGAGGATTCAACGGATCCGAGCTCACTTAGCACCAAAGTAAGTGTTCCCCTCGCTTGTAATTTGGAGTTCGGGATTTAGGTTTAGGGTTCATATGGTTTGGGGAATTGGATATGAGCACGATTCCGAGCAGTGGCGCTGAAAATTTCTCTTGTTAGGGCCCAAATACCATGTATGATTCCGATCTTTTGCGGATTAGCCGATGAAGATGAGCTCCCTATCCATTGTCGTTGCAACTGCACGGCCGAGAAATTTGTTGCGTTCGAAGGCTGTTGGACTGGCAGGTGGTTCTTGGGCTGCGCAGGGACGGTATGTGACAAATCTGATTTTTTTAGATTGTTAGAATTTCTCACTGTTTTTGTGCAAATTTGTAACATGAACTTGTTTGATGAATGCACTATAGTTTGGAGGTAGTTGTGACTTTGTGCACTGGCTTGATGAAGTGTGGCCACCTGCATTGTGCAAATCTCTGTCCAAGCTGTGGGAAATGTATCGGGAAATAAAAGATGCTAGGGTTCGTGATGGTTTAGATGCTATGGAATCAACGTGGAAGTACAAAGATGAGATTGCAAAGCTGAAGCTTGACTTGAAGAATGCCCAAGATGAGCTGAAGAAAGAGGTTGAGGAAAAGCAGGTTACATTAGCTTTGAAGGCCAAAGCTGAACAAGGTCTTGTTGCTGCTCGAGCTGAATTAGAGGAGAAGAAGAAACTGGATGCATCTACTTCGAACATGCACTCTTTTTTGAGGCAGAAGGCAGAGAAGGAGAGGGATGTGCTGAAGCAAGAGAAGAGGAAGTTGGAGTACACTATTGCAGAACTTCTCAAACAGAAATTCAACTTGGGGGCAAAGTTGCAGAAGATCAAAGATGTATGTGATGAGTAGCTGTTGGTGGTGCTGGTGGTGCTGAAGCAAGAGAAGATCATTTGTTGTAACAATTATGAGTTGTATTGTGGTTGAATTATCAACTATTTGTTATTTGCACTAGTAGTTGTTTTATTTGAGAACAGAATTTATTTCTGAGATGTAATGGACTAATTGTTTGTTGAATGATGAGACTTTTTATTTGTGACATGTAATGATTTAAATCTGTGTTAATTTATGGTTTGTTTGAATGTAAAGGTTGTTGAATTTATATTATGAGTTGTAGGGTTGTCGAGACCCGTCGGGGGTTTCGACAACTCAACAATGAAAGTTTTGAAAGTTGTCGAGGACCGTCGGGGGTTTCGAAAACTCTAACATGAAAGTTTTGAAAGTTGTCGAGACCCGTCGGGGGTTTGATAACTCCAACATGAAAGTTTTGAAAGTTGCCGAGACCCGTCGGGGGTTTTCGACAACTCCAACATGAAAGTTTTGAAAGTTGTCGAGACCCGTCGGGGGTTTCGACAACTCTAACATGAAATAAGATTCAACAGGTTTCAGAGTGACCTCTAGGCATAAATAAGATTCAACAGAATGACAAGACAAGAACCAGATTCACCAGCCAACATGTTTCTTAGTACATCATAGACACTTCAACAGGTTCCACACCCCAAATGACCACATAAAGCTAGGTAAAAGTATGTTAGTACATCATACAGACTTCAACAGGTTCCACACCCCAAAATGACCAGCAAACAACCAGAATGACAAGTTTCTTAGTACATTAGGTTCACATGACCACAAATTCACTCTCACTGATTTGTGCCATCTAGAGGACCAACATTTGAATCTCTGCCAGCACTTGCATTTGCACCAGCAGTGAAATATGACCACAAACCCTGCCAGCTGGTTCATTAGGTCCTGATGACTCCCAAGTGCAGGAGATCAATTGTAGTACCTTCGATTAGAAAAGGTTGTCGAACCCACGAGGAGCTGAAGGTATTGGTTAGCAAGATTGATAAATAAAACAATAAAGATGCAAGTGTTTTTGGTATTTTTGGTTGTATAGTTAAAATGCAGAAAATAAACAGTAGCAAGTCAAAGCTCTCAAGAGAGAAAGCCCAATCCTCTATGTAGCAAGAGGACAAGCTCAAGTGTGTGTTTCTCATAGGTGGAAAACGTTCCCGAGGGCGGCATGGATATTACTAGGCATAGAGATTTATTAATAACACGTTGAATATCTTGTCAAGTTTTAATCTTCTTTGGACGGAGCCATTGTTAGGTAAAGCTAAATAAATAAACTAAACCCCTTATGATGGATCATGTGGCCAAGTAAATGATTGCACAAGAATTATTAAGACAAAAGTCCCACCATAGCATTACACTCTAAGGTCCCCGATACTAATACCCTCATAATGCAACTTCATGACTCGGACGAGGGTTTACGTGTCCTCCCAAGTCTCCCTCAATTCATTACACTACGGTGTTCTCCTATGAGCCCATAAAGGTGAAGTGTTGTGCAGTCGACGTTCGCACAACAACATCATAGAATCACATAAAAGATAAACTCTTGACAAAATACCAACACATGTCATATATAAATCATTGCCAATTCATCATATGCCCTCAGGAACATACGGGAACTACTCACAACGTGCAAACATGATGATATTCAGTGGCATAAGAGGTACAACGCAATCTGAAAATATAACTTCACTCCAAATAATGACAAGTACTCAATCACAAACATGAATAGTAGCACAAGCAAGTATCTAGGGTATAGCAACTCTCAAACTACGAGGGGAACGAGTGGATCACGGAGATGATGATGGAGATGGTGCTGGTCTTGGTGGTGGTGATGATGTAGAGGCCTCCTCCCACGCCAAGGAGGAGAAGTGATGACGATGACGGTGATTTCCCCCTCCTCCGGAGCTCGGAGCAGCAGAGTCTGATTCCCCCTCGGAGGAATCAGGAGTTTCGCCGCCGCCATGGCCTCGGATGGACTTGGAAAAATTAGGGCGTCCCTTTTCGGGGAGGACGAAGGCGTGCATAAAAAGCCCCAGGCGAGGAATGCCGAGGCTCCATTTGGTGGGTCCCACGGCCTAGGTTTTCGCCGCGTGGGCCCACCCCTTTTGGGCCTCGTCGCTCTCCTCTCTTCGGTCTTCTTCCCTCTGCCTTGCTCTCGACGAAAAAATGGCTGTGTAATTTTCCTTTTATTATTTGGATCCCTGTAGCTACTGAAACATTAAAAACAAGAAAAAGGAGGTTTTCTGCCTCCCAGAAATTAAATACCAAAATAGGGACTTTGTAAGAAAGTCCCATAAACCATCTAAAACATGTAAAAATAATGATATTACATGCAAATAACATTCTAATATGATACTAAAGATTGTATAAATGATGATATAAAATGCACGTATCAACTCCCCCAAGCTTAAACCTTACTCGTCCTCGAGTAAGCAAGGACATAGATCATACATGCATCAATGGACTTGTGGTTGATAAATAAATACGAGCATTGTATCATCATCATATTCAGTTGCAATGTAAGATTAATGAACTAAAACTCATACACATGAGGGCAACATAAGTAGAAGCTCTAGCAATCACCCCTTACTTTTGAAAGCAAATAACCATGTATGTTGGACAATTGAATCATACTCTTTTTCACATTCTTTTGCTCATAGCATCTTGAATGATTAAGTTTAAAGTGAAAGCAAATATGAGTAGTGTGCTTGACAAAGAAAGGTTGAAAGTCTCATGCCCCTTGAATACGAGTACCTACTCCATGTGTTACTCAACTCGAAAACAAAGCAAGTTCAATTTAAATATCATTGTAAGTAAAATAGTATCATCAAGAGCGTCAACTGGGGTACCTCTTGTCCCAGGATATGGAACAAGCCCATATCAAAATGACAAGACAAACAAACATAATGAACAATCTCAACACTTTTTTATTTACCATTGGATAGCTTTTTATTGTAAGGTGTATCACAGAAGTTCACCATAGCATGTAAGTAAATTTCCACCATGAATGATGCATGGCTTAGATTAGCGGCCCAGGCGTCTCTCTAACCATTATACAAACTCATTTAAACCTACTCATTTCCACATTTATTTCACCCATGGTAAGCATCATAAACAAAAGTACATGACATCAACTAATATAATGAAGTGCAATGTTGAAAGCTTGCCATGTGACAGCACATTTGCTAACTCTCAACCAAAGACATTTGTCAAGCTCATAACATCATAATTTTAATCACAATGGTTCATGTTCATTAAGTGCAATAAAATAATGTTATCTCTTTACTTATTTTATAATGAGATAATTCTACAATTGTCCAACATACTCAAGTTAATTAAATTCAAGGCAAGATGTGATTGAAACTCTAAATATGCCACGCTCATTTGCATGAGTGTTACCCATAAATCTCCAAACAAGAGAATCATGGATGACACCATACTTAATATTCATTGATAAACCATAAGATAGGATACATGATAACGCTCCATGAGCTCACACAAGCCTAAAAGAGATTGATAACTAAACGATAAAAGTAAACTAAACCATGACTAGATAGATATGATAAACTAGTAAAGATAAAGGCTAGGCTGAACTCCCCCAAGCTTGACGTTTTGCTAGAGGCTCTTATTTCTCTTCCTTCTTGACTTCATAATAATGATCTTCAAGGTCTCCAACGATTCATCATAAGATTGTAGGCTTCCTCAAACTTGCTTGCAGCTTTTCCCAGTTTCTCCATGAGTTCTTCTCCACCGTCTTCTTGTTAGGTTTCCACTCCGGGCTTGGTACTTTTACCTTCGGGATCTTACGATCCCATTCACCAGGATAGTTCTCTTGGGTGGCACGCCGAATTCCCTGTCAATAAGAGTAGACACCACGTTTTTGCTAGCAAGTGCGTGCCTAGGAGCCTTCCCTCCGTGCTCATGTGCCGTCTGCCTCTTGTTTCCAAGAGACACGTTCACACTCACACAGCAACGGAGATAGGAGAAGGTGGTGCTGTTGCAATAGGTGCGATGTTGACGAAGGGCTTGTATTCTTTTTCTTCCGCTCCTTCTCCATCTCCTCGTCAGGCTTGTAGTCTTCATCATCCGAGTAGTCCTTCCTCTTCCTATTCCTCCTCCATATGGACGTGGGGCTGTTGCCCTCGAGTTCATCATCATCGTCCATGGAGGAGCATTGGTAGGAGTCTCCCGAAGACATAGCTAAAAACCTGACAGGCAGAAACAGCAAAAGCAAAGATCGCTCGAGAACGCTCGGTGCGAGATTAGATCAACGAAAAGGGGTATATATTGACGGTTTTTAGGTCAAGACGAAGAGTCGGAGACGAAAACGAGACGAAACGGGACTCCGAGGGGCAAAAGGAGTGGGCCCACGCGGCCTGGTACTGTAGCCGCGTGGGACCCCCTCTTTTCCTCCTCGGGGCTCCGTTCCTTCCAAGTTTCTTGTCCTATATGCTAATTTCCATAAAAAATGACTCCGTAAAATTTTACGCAATTCCGAGAAACTTTCCAATACAAAAGTTACCTATTATTAATTTTGGGTTCTGAAACTGCAGAATTCTTCGCAATTACCTCCTCCGGTGTCTGTAAATTCAACTCCTCCACCTTTCCGATGAAGCTCTTTCCTGCAATATAATGTTTAAGGCGTTGTCCATTGACTACATGAGGTTTACCTTTCATGTCACCGTGAAGACGGATAGCTCCTGAACGGTACACCTCCTGTATCACTAATGGTCCCTGCCACTTTGAAGCCAACTTCCCTGCAGAAAACTTGAAACGAGAGTTGTATAATAAACTTGATCACCTACTTTGAATTCTTTCTTTTTAATTTTCTTGTCATGCCAAATCTTAACTTTCTTTAAACATTTGGCACTTTCATAAGCTTCATTTCTCCATTCATCTAGTAGGTTTAAATCAAGAATTCTCTTCTCTCCCGCAGTTTTAAAATCAAAGTTCAATTGTTTAATAGCCCATCTAGCTTTATGTTCTAGTTCACAGGTAAATGACAAGCTTTTCCATAAACCATTTTATAAGGAGACATTCCCATAGGATTTTTAAAAGCAGTTCTATAAGCCCACAAGCATCATTAATTTTAATGGCCAATCAGACCTAGACTTATTCACTGTCTTTTCCAAAATGAGTTTAATTTCCCTATTACTTAATTCAACTTGTCCACTTGTTTGAGGATGATAAGGAGATGCAATTCTATGGTTAACATCATATTTTGCCAATGTTTTCTAAGAACACCATGCAAGAAATGAGAACCACCATCAGTAATTAAAAACCTAGGAACACCAAACCTGGGGAAAATGATGTCCTTGAGCATCTTCATTGCTGTGGCATGATCTGCACTTTTGGTTGGAATTGCTTCCACCCACTTTGTAACATAATCCACTGCAACCAAAATATGAGTATGCTTTGTCTTTGATCTGGGAAAGGTCCCATAAAGTCAAAACCCCACACATCAAATGGTTCAAGTGGCAAAGAATAATTCATAGGCATTTCATTTCTCCTACCAATATTTCCTACTCTTTGACATTTATCACAAGATTTAACATATTCAGCACAATCCTTAAATAAAGTAGGCCAATAAAACCAGATTGTAATACCTTTGCACCTGTACGATCTCCTGCATGATGCCCTCCATAGGGACTGTCATGACAATCTCTTATAATAGCCTGTTGTTCATGCTCAGGTACACAACGTCTAATAATACCATCCACACTTTTCTTATAAAGGAAAGGATCATCCCAAAAATAATGTCTAAGATCATAAAAGAATTTCTTTCTTTGTTGAAAGTGAAGTGTGGAGGTAAAACTTTACCAACAATAAAATTTGCATAGTTGGCAAACCATGGAGATGCAACTTTAGCACTAGAAACATTAACAATTGCAAGTTGTTCATTAACAAAGCTATCATTAATAGGAATAGGATCATCAGGTATATTTTCCATTCTAGAAAGATGATCAGCTACTTGATTATCTTCCCCTTTCCTATCAACAATGTGTAAATCAAATTCTTGCAAAAAGTACCCATCTTATTAATCTAGGCTTAGCATCTTTCTTATTCATCAAGTATTTAATAGCAGAATGATCAGTATGTATTGTGACTTTGAATCAGTAATATAAGGTCTAAACTTGTCACAAGCAAACAGTACTGCTAAAAATTCTTTTCAGTTGTAGCATAATTCTTTGAGCAGCATCAAGTGTTCTACTAGCATAATAAATAACATTCAGTTTCTTATCAACACGTTGGCCCAAAACAGCCCCAACTGCATAATCACTAGCATCACACATAATTTCAAAAGGCAATTCCAATCAGGAGGTTGAATAATAGGGCACTTATTAAAGCATTCTTCAAAATATTAAAGGACTCAATGCAATCATCATTAAAAGAGAAAGGAACATCCTTTTGCAAAAGATTGGTTAGAGGTTTTGATATTTTGGAGAAATCTTTAATAAACCTACGGTAAAAACCTGCATGCCCAAGAAAACTTCTTATACCTTTGATGTCCCTTGGGTATGGCAGCTTTTCAATAGCTTCTATCTTTGCTGGTCAACTTCTATTCCTTCCAGAAATCTTATGCCCAAGAACAATACCTTCAGTAACCATGAAGTGACACTTCTCCCAATTAAGAACTAAGTGTTGGTCTTCACAACGCTGCAAAACTTTGTTAAGGTTGAACAAGCAATTATCGAAGGAAGTACCATACACAGAAAAATCATCCATAAAAACTTCCATTATCTTTTCAATATAATCAGCAAATATAGCATTCATGCATCTTTGAAAAGTAGCAGGAGCATTACAAACCGAATGGCATTCTCCTATAAGCAAATGTACCATATGGGCAAGTAAAAGTGGTCTTTTCTTGATCATCCTTATGGACAGGAATTTGTGAGAAACCTGAATAACCATCTAAATAGCAAAAGTGAGAGTGTTTAGATAACCTTTCTAACATTTGATCAATAAATGGCAATGGGTAATGATCTTTACGAGTTGCTTTATTTAACTTCCTGAAATCAATACACATCCTATAACCAACAACAGTACGTTGAGCCACAAGTTCATCCTCATCATTTGGAACAACAGTCATTCCACCCTTTTTAGGAACACAATGAACAGGACTAACCCACTTACTATCAGCTATGGGATAAATGATACCAGCTTCAATAAGTCTTATTACCTCTTTCCTTACCACTTCTTTCATTTTTGGATGGAGACGGCGTTGATAATCAACAACAGGTTTTGCATCTCCTCCAAATTAATTTTATGCATACATAGAGCTGGGCTTATACCTTTAAGATCATCAAGAGAGTATCCAATGGCTGGTCGGTGAGCTTTAAGCACATCAAGTAATTTTCTTCTTCTTCAGCTGAAAGGTTAGCACTAATAATGACAGGATATATGCTCTTCTCATCCAAATATGCATATTTCAGATTTTAGGCAAAGGTTTAATTCAAAACTAGGATCCCCTTTAGGTGGTGGTAGCACTCCTAAATTATCAGGTGGGATATGCAATTGTAATTGTGGTGGTTGTTGCCATAATATTTGTTCTAAAGCATCTTTTTCCTCATCATTAAATGGTTCATCTTGATTAAGCATATAACGTTCTACAACATCTGTTGAAGCTACAGCTATATGAGCAAGAGTTTCAATTATATCTTCAGAAATTGGCTCTTTCACAACATGTTTATCAGCAAATTTGGAAAAGTTGAATTCAAGTTTCTCACCAGCACATTTAATAAACACTTTCTCTTTAGGCAAATTAATTTCAGCACCAACAGTGTTTAAGAAAGGTCTACCAAAAATGATAGGACAAAATGAATCTTGAGGACAACCAAGCACAATAAAATCAGCAGGATATTTTATTTTGCCAACCAATACTTCAACATCTCTAACAATTCCAAATGGACTAATATAATCTTTATTAGCAAGTTGAATTGTCATACCTGTCTCTTCCATAAATAGGATCAATATCAGGCTTGATTTCAAGATAAAGAGAATATGGAATGACACTAATACTTGCTCCAATATCACATAGACCATGATAACTTGAAGTCCCAATAGAGCATGATATAACAGGTTTACCAACTTTGGCCGAATTACCTTTGATGACTTTAGTAGCATCTTCACATAAATAAACATCAACAGGGTCTTCTTCATTTAATTGTTTGATAATTGAAATTTGACTGTTGACTTCCACCTGTTCATAAGGCTGAGAACATCTTTTTTACTCTTGTTAGTAACAGCAATAAGTAAATTCTCCTTAACTTGGTTTGGATATGGAGGTGGTTCAACATACTCCTCAATTGTCACAGATGACACTGGTTCTACCTGTTTAATAACTTTAGGAACAACAATAGATTGTTTAACAGGTTCAACATAAACTTCAAACCACTTTGAGGAACACAATATGATCAGCAAAACCTTTAGCTATCTCAATTATAACATAAGGATCAAGATTAAAAGTATCACTCAGATTTTTAAACAATAGAAGTAGAGAAGTTCTCTACACATGAATATCCATAATCAAAATAGGCTCATTACCTTTATCAAGATCCCAATGAGTATTTTCAGAAATAGTCTCCAATAAATTCCATGCTTCTTCTTCAGTATTATTAGTAAAACTTCCACCAGATGAATTATCCAGAATTCCTTGTGCTTCATGGTAGCCTCACATAAAAGTTTATCAATATAAGTTTCCTTGTAAGATCATGACAAGGATTCTTGCGAAGGAGTTCCTTTAACCTCCCCCAAGCTTGAGTAATACTCTCTCCCAGATGTGGCCAGAAATTAAATATATAGCAGCGGTTCTCATAAGCTTCTTTAGGAGTAAAATATTTAAGAAAGAAAACCTTCCTCAAGATATTCCATTCAATAACCTCTTCATCAAGAGACCTGTACCAATCACGAGCATTACCAGATAAAGACAAATATAATAACTTCCTTTTTACCTGATCTCAGAAATACCAGGAAGTCTAAATAACCACATATGTCTTCAATTATTCCATGTGTTCACGTGCAGACTTAGTTCCATCACCTGTAAATGGATTTTTCATAACTCTTTTAACATGACCACGGGAATTTTAATCCCACTTTAGGTACCTCAGACACAGTAGTTTCAACCACTTTGAGTAGTGGCATAAGCACTTTCATATAGAGCAAGATGCAGCGAGGCACGATTCATAAATGCCATAGTAACAATGAGATAAAACAGCTTTCAAGTTTCCTTACCAAACTTCTTACCAATAGCGCTACGCTCCCCGGCAACGGCGCCAGAAAAGTATCTTGATGACTCCCAAGTGCAGGAGATCAATTGTAGTACCTTTCAATTAGAAAAGGTTGTCGAACCCACGAGGAGCTGAAGGTATTGGTTAGTAAGATTGATAAATAAAACAATAAAAGATGCAAGTGTTTTTGGTATTTTTGGTTGTATAGTTGCAATGCAGAAAATAAACAGTAGCAAGTAAAGCTCTCAAAGAGAGAAAGCCCAATCCTCTTATGTGCAAGAGGACAAGCTCAAGTGATGTGTAACTTATATGTGGAAAACGTTCCCGAGGGCGGCATGGATATGCTAGGCATAGAGATTTATTAAACAACACGTTGAATATCTTGTCAAGTTTTAATCTTCTTTGGACGGAGCCATTTTAGGTATAGCTAAATAAATAAACTAAACCCCTTATGATGGATCATGTGGCCAAGTAAATGACTGCACAAGAATTATTAAGACAAAAGTCCCACCATAGCATTACACTCTAAGGTCCCCGATACTAATACCCTCATAATAACTTCATGACTCGGTCTCAGGTTTACGTGTCCTCCCAAGTCTCCTCAATTCATTACACTACGGTGTTCTCCTATGAGCCCATAAGGTGAAGTGTTGTGCAGTCGACGTTCGCACAACACCATCATAGAATCACATAAAAGATAAACTCTTGACAAAATACCAACACATGTCATATATAAATCATTGCCAATTCATCCTATGCCCTCAGGAACATACGGGAACTACTCACAACGTGCAAACATGATATATTCAGTGGCATAAGTGGTACAACACAATCTGAAAATATAACTTCACCACCAAATAATGACAAGTACTCAATCACAAACATGAATAGTAGCACAAGACAAGTATCTAGGGTATAGCAACTCTCAAACTACGAGGGGAACGGAGTGGATCACGGAGATGATGATGGAGATGGTGCTGGTCTTGGTGTGGTGATGATGTAGAGGCCTCCTCCCACGCCAAGGAGGAGAGGTGATGACGATGACGATGATTTCCCCCTCTCCGGAGCTCCGGAGCAGCAGATCTGATCCCCCTCGGAGGGAATCAGGAGTTTCGCCGCCGCCGCGGCCTCGGATGGACTTGGAAAAATTAGGGCGTCTTTTCGGGAGGACGAAGGCGTCATAAAAAGCCCCAGGCGAGGAGTGCCCGAGGCCATTTGGTGGGTCCCACGCGGCCAGGTTTGGCCGCGTGGGCCCACCCTTTTGGGCCTCGTGGCTCTCCTCTCTTCGGTCTTCTTCCCTCTGCCTTCTCTCGATGAAAAAAGCTGTGTAATTTTTCCTTTTATTATTTGGATCCTGTAGCTCCTGAAACATTAAAAACAAGAAAAAGGAGGTTTTCTGCCTCCCAGAAATTAAATACCAAAAATAGGGACTTTGTAAGAAAGTCCCATAAATCATCTAAAACATGTAAAAATATATATACATGCAAATAACATTCTAATATGATACTAAAGTTGTATAAATGATGATATAAAATGCACGTATCAGGTGCTGATGCTGCTGGAGCTCTTCTTGCAGGTGCTGGTGGAGCTCTTGCTTCTGTTGATGCTGGAGTTCTTCTTGCAGGTGCTGCTGGAGCTCTTGGGGCTGCTGGTGGTGTTGTAGGTGGAGCTCTTGGTGCAGATTGAGATGGATTAGTAGTACCATCCGTCTGGGTGGTTGAAGAACTTACACCAACATCTGGCATTTTCCTGTAGCCTGCATTAATGTAGGGTTAGTTATGTTTTGCAGCTTGAGGTGTAGCACAAAGACACTGATTTGCAGAAATGAATTACCTTGTGGTTATTTTTCCTCATTTCAAGGTCTGGCCTCAAAGGAACTAAGCAGCTTGTATATTTGTGCCCTTGCAACTTGCAGTTATTACATGTAATTGTAGCCATCCTAGATGTTTCCTTGGGTTTAGGGACTTCAAATTTCCCTTTCCTTCTCTTCTCATGCCTTCTACCTTTGAGATGGTCTTTGAAACCAGGGGCCATGATGTCTGGTGTATTAGTTTTAGTCCAGCCATGCTCCCTTGGCATAGGATAGAACACAGGGTTGTAGCTCTTCAAGTAGAAGGGTTTTTTGAAAAAATCACTCACGAAATCTTCTGGATGCATCTCTGCTTTGTATATAGCACCGACAGCATGATTGCAAGGCAATCCTATCATCTGCCATTTCCTGCAAGAACATGTCCTTGTGTCCAGATTAACCTCAAGTGTTCTTTTACCACTACTAACTTGCCACAGTCCCAAGTCAGCCCTCTAGAGATGCAGTCCCTGGAATATTTCTTCATCAACTCCAACCTTTCTGCATAATGGGGAGTGATTTCCCAGCTAGATGTTCTAGCCCCTTCTCTCTTGCCATCATGCCTGACCATTTGCTTGTCATAAATACCAACAAGCATAGTAACAATGGGCTTGTTTCTGACATCAAGGATATACTTGTTGAATACTTCACTAAGATTATTAACTACCAAGTCTGTTTGGCAGTTGGTATCCATTGCCCACCTTGCCCAAGTATGCACTGGTATTTGTGAAAGCCAAGCCCAACCAGGCTCACATTGCTTCTTCAGTTCCTCCATGCCTGCCTCAAATCATCTTTTGTGTAGGAGTATGCTGCATTATCCATACACTTCTTGAGATCCTCTCCCACAAATCCTGCTCTTTGGAAGTTAGCATAGATGTGCCTAAGGCAGAATCTCTGTGAGCAATTTGGAAACACAGTGCTGACAGTTTTGATTAACCCTTTCTGCCTGTCTGACATTATTGTGTAGTACCCAAATTTACCTTGTTCTCCACCTATTGCTTCCTTCAGTTGTTCAAGAAACCATGTCCAATTCTCTGCATCTTCCTTAGCAACTACTTCCCATGCAACTGGATATATATATGTTATTCCCATCTCTGACAGTAGCTGCAAGTATTTGAGCTCATGTTGTTAGCTTGATGAAACAGCCATCTAGGCCAATGAATGGCCTACACCCTTCAAGAAATCTTGTAGCACTCACACAGAAGAACAGTCCATGAAATCTTGGTGTGTTGCTGATATGAACAGCTTGTCCTTTCTTCATTGCCTCTATCTGATCTTCTATTGGTCCAGTAACTGTGGTCACAATGCACCTGGAACCTGGGTTTTTACAGTCTGCAAATAGTCTCTGAGCCTGTAATACTGCTTCTTGTGATCGCCAAGGACCATCTGCATTGCTTTTGTTCTGGCCCTGTAAGCTGTTCTCTTGCCAACAGTCACACCAAAATCTTGTCTTGCTTTGTCTTGTATAGTAGTGATGCCTGTGGTAATGTCTGACTTGTACTCGTCAACATAAACACTGCTCAGCCACTTTATATTAACCCTGGTCTTCTTAGGATTTGTTGGACAAGTGTGAGGCCCTTCCATTTTTTTAATGCAAAATGTCTGCTCATGCTTTATTTTAGAGGCTGTCATGTATAATTCACAACCAAGCGTCTCCTTCTCCAAGCACCTCACAATTACAGCATCTGGAGTGTTCCTGTGGAAGTAAAAATTCCTTTGCTGAGCTATGTGTAGCCTTGACAGTGCTTCCCTAAACGGATAGACATCTCTGAAACAAAGTGACAGTCTAAACTGTTTCTCTGGATTCTCTCTAGTTTCATCATACCAAACCCTTTCCTTTGGCTTCTTTGCTTTGCTCTTTCTGCCTCCTTTAGGCAATACAAACGGCACTGGCTCATAGCCATCATCATCTTCATCTTTTAGGAAGCCCATCTCTTCTTCATCATTAGAAGGAACCCATTGTGGCATAGCTTCTTTCACTACCTGAGAATGTGATCTCGTAGTTGGTCCTTGCCTCTTAGGTTTCTTCTTCACAGGTTGTTCTGATGCAAACACTTCTGCCTCCTCTTGGATGTCATATATATCCTCTACATATGTCTCACCCTCACAATGGAGCATGGATCATTCTTCCTCTTCCTACTCTGTGCAATTCTATTCTACAACTCTTTCTCCTCATCCTCATATGTGATAATGTAACCAGACGTGTCCTCTCGCTCTGTCTCCTCTGCCTCCATTTCTTGACGTACACACTGTCTTGAGTCTGAAACTGAATTGGGTTGTGTTCATCAATCTGTGTTGTGTGCAAATTCTCGTAGTTCACACTACTCTGAGTGCTCATTTGGATAGGAATGGGTTCTGCAGCATCTGAATCAAGATCAATATGAATTGATCTCGGCTTCTTCACTGGGGAAACAACAATTGCTTTACACCTCCTGTCCTTCATCACAGTCAAAACAACTGCCTTTTTATCATCATACTTCCTAATCATTTTTTCAACCTTCAGATGACTGTCAATTAGTTCTAACCCATTCAGTCCCTCCCCTTCATGCTTAACAAAATACAGAGAATCATTCATTCCATACCCCTCTGACTCCATGATTGACAACAAATGCAGATATCTAATTTGGGAACGGCACACTCGTTTTGCACAAATTTAGCTCCATCAAACTGAATGTAAAGATCCCACATCTCGGTCTGAACCCTAAATTCATAATTAACAAACAATTTAGGCTAAATTCTAGAGCTACAGATCCTAGAACGTTCGCTGAATTGGACAGAGAGGTCGCACGGATAGAAATTGACTTACCCGTCAAGATCGGAGACGTAGTGGCTCATTGGGTCCTCGCAGCTCGATGTGGTGCCCACCGACGTCCAAGCTTTCTGAGATGCGGGATGCGGTGGACTAGCCGCGCGCAGCCGCGGCGCACCTTGCTCGGTGTCGTTAGATCTGCCGCCTCCGCCGCCACCATCGTCGTCGCCTCCTGACCGGTGGAGCGACCGGCCGCCACCACCTCCAGTCACCATTCGTCTTCGAGGTCAGAGCATAGCAGAGGGAAAGAGTGAGAGTGAGTGAGTCAACGCGTGGTCTCCGTCGTCCAGACAGGTAAACAACGAAAACCTAACGGCCGTCGTCTCCCTCTGTCAACGCCGTGCCACGTCGGCCCTGACAGGTGGGCCAGTGCGGTCAGAAATCCTGTTACGACGACTAAAACGAGTGATAAGTGCTTTCTGTCACAACCCTGCCCTGAGATGGTAGTTAAGTGACATTTACCCCAAATGTGTAGTAAAGTGATAACTGAGCCCCAAATGTCGTAGTTTTCTGGCATTTTCTCGCTGCGCGTCGTGAGGGGACTTACGCACCTAAGGGCTCGTTTGGTTGCAGGCATTCCATGGGGGTTCCGCCTTTTCCCTGGCCCAAGAAACCCCGGGCCAAATTTGGCCCGGGTCAACTTACCGGACCGTTTGGTCGCCGACGAGACGAGGAACGGCGGCCCGACCCCGTGTTTTCCCGGGCGACTATTCCGCGAGTCGGGAGGTGGGGATCGCGTTCCGCGACTCGGGAGGCGGTGGCGCAGCGAGCACGCCACGATCTCCTTCCTCCGGCGGCGCAGCACGGCCATGATCTCCTTCCTCTGGCGGCGACCGGACAAGACGCGGACCGGAGCGAGTCCTCCTCCCCTTCGCCTCTGCCTCTCGCATCTCCCCTCTCTCCACTCCCACGGATCAGCCCAAGATCTCGTCGGCTTCCTCGTCCAAGATCCGGTCGGCTACATCTCCTGTCGAAGGTTTGCTTCTCCCCCTCCCCCTTGTTTCTGTCCCCACGTCTGACGACGACGGCCATATTTCTCTAGTAGCTGCAATCTACGAGTAAATCAAGTTTTAGGCTCCTATCTGCGCCATGCTTGTGGGGATGGCTCTATATATTGCTGTAAATCTGCGAGTAAATCTAGTTTAGGTCTTGTACGAGCTCTGACCCTGGCCTTGATTCGTTGGTTTCTATTGCAACTGTTTCATACTAGTTGTCGCATGGTATGCTACCGAATCATACCATTTGTTGGCTGTTAGCGTTTTGTAGTTGGTTGTTAATCGTGCATATGGTATTGGATAAGATATTGGTTGATTCATTGGTTTCTATGTCACTGTTTCAGACCATTGGATATGACATTGGTTGTTGGCTAGTGTGCTACTTGGCTGGGACATAGTTTCTGGTGCAGATTTGTTTAGTCTTCTAGCTAGTTACATGTGGATTAGTTGCTGAACCATGGTTAAGCTGAATACTTTCATGTCATAGTGAGGAGTAGTTGTTGGTTTTACCTTCTTTTTACACTTTGAAATGTATTGTTTATTATTTCATTAATTTACTTCTTGTTGAACCTTGCTAGTGATGGATTCTAGAATGGATAAAATTAGGAAGTTTATGTCGCAAGAAGAGGAAGATGACGATGAGCTGTTCTTAGTTCTGCTTCCTGCCATATACTCTTCTCTTTATGAGGAAGGGCGGCCCGACCCCGTCTTTTCACCATTGCCAGTTGTGTGGCTGCACTTGAAACTATAGAGGACCTTTCTGTTGCAGAGAAGTCAAAGTCGCTACGGCTTTTCAAATGCCAGCTCAATCGAGAGATTTTCCTCAACACCAAAGACCCAATTCTTCGAACTTTCTGGCTGAAAGAAGAAATTTCTGCCATGGAGAAAGCATGAGGTGCGATAATCTGTAATCTTCTGATATTTTGCTTTCCGTTACTGTCTGTGGTATTTTTCGTCTTCATGCATGATCATCTGGTTGTATTTCTCTCGCTAACATAGATCATTGATTTAGTTAAATGTTAGTACAGCTCAAGCATATGTGCATACTTCATTTTTTAATTCAAGGTGAAGGAGGCACCACAACTTCTATCTGGAAACTTGTATCTCCATTTTTTTCCTTATATGCTAGTATAGATGTCTAGACCGCAACGTGTTGTTCTTGGGCTTGTTTCAGCTGATGTTATTCCCTATTGCATTCACAATTAAATCAATCTCCCTGGTTATGTTGAGTGCACAAATTTAGAGGTGCAAGTTACTTATTGATGTATGCTCACAAGCTTATTGATGAATTCTGCAGTACAAGCTTGGATTCTGGAGAGTTAATAGCAAGGGCCCGAGTCAGAAATCATGATGAAAATGCGATGTTTTGGTTGAGAATTGGAGTCATGATACACCATTTTTAATTTATGAATTTCTAATAATGAATGGGAGTAATGTATGATGTTGTTGCGGTTGTTTAAACTTATGTTTATTTGCCTGGAGATGTAAAGATTGATGTTTGCTTATGTTGTCGTGGTTGATTATGTTAGTTATTGCTTACTATTTGTGTATTTCGGAATATGAGTATTCCTTGAAATTTTGTATTAATTTGTAGCCTGAATTTTCGTATTTCTGTGAAAAAGGTACTACTTTGGCTTTATTTTCGAATTTTGCATCTCCCCTGCTGTTCCCGTCCGTTCCCTTGCTCTGCTCTCCAAACAGCAATCGTTGTTGTTCCCGATCGGGAGGGAAAGCGGGGGTTCCCTCCTGCCCAGGCAGTCGGGGATTACTTCCCTGGTTTAATTAGCGCCTGCAACCAAACGAGTCCTAAACGGAGGGAGTAGTATTTTGGTGCGGAAATCCATATTGGGTCATAGGTGAGATGCACCCACTATCTGAAAATCATTTTTCAAAATATCAAAAAGTTCCAACTAAAAATTTCGGATATACATCAAAATATTTTATGTTAGCACAAAAAGTTTCGTGAAGAAAACACAATTTTTACGGGTTGTGCAAAAAATACAAATCCGGGTGCATCGAAATGACTTTGTACACGACATTTTCTTGTCTTTTTTGCACAGGTCATAAAAAATATTTTTCTTTGCGAAACTTTTTATGATTTGGAACTTTTTAACATTTAAAAATGTTTTACATAACGGATGCATCTACGCATATGACCCGAAGCGCCATGTCCTATTTGGGGGCTCCTACCTACGTTAAACTCGCGTCTTTATTTTGGCTAGAGAGGAGAGAGTCAAGATCTGGTCATCCTTATTCGTGGTTCTGTAGTAGTATTTGGGTGCTCCTACGCTGAACTCGCGTTTTTATTTTGGCTAGGGAGGAGAGCCAAGATCTGGTCATCGTTGTAATTTCCTCCTATATTACAGATTCATCCATCCCATTTAAGCTGTTCATTAAACTATTTAATCCATTCTTCTATCTCATTGTAGAGCGAAAACCGAGTGTTTCATGTACAAGATATATGCAATAAACAATACGCATGTCCAAGATATATGCAATCGACAATACACATGTATAAGCAAATGGGCTCAACCAACTAGATTGAAACATACAGCAGCTCCTCGTCTAATAATCAGCAGGACATAATTAAAGATAGATTGAAATATTATTTGTACTCCGTTACACAGGTTGATCTCCATTTCAAAAACTTAGGACACAATCAGTTGTTTGGCAAAAACCAAGTCGATTTTGCTACTCAAAATTTCGGGACGCTTGCACCAACTGATTGTACTCTGAATCTTTCAGGACGCGCATGCACTAGGAAGTGCTACAGAAGATGCACCAGGAAGTTGTTGAAAAGATGCATGTACATCAGATGTCATCCAAAGACCGACACCAACAAGCTTCAACATGACCAGCTAGCTAAGTACAAAAGCCATAGATCACCCAATTGCAAGGCTACAAACAAATGTACCATCATGCTAGCATCTCCAGTCACAGTCCATACGCAGGCATACATTTTCCTTTTGGCAGCTTATGACACGATGTGGTAGTATCAACCAAAACGGAATAGCACCACGACAGTCTGCGGCGACTACCACCGGCTGAAGAAGAAGCTCGGCTCAGTCCACCCATAACCTGTAACAGACCAAGTCAGGCCAGGCATCAACATATTCAGTAAGTGATATAAACAGACAACACTACTGTATCTAAACCTCATCAGCAGTTGCATATTTATATACACACAGAGGAGGTGATCAGAACCAGCAGATCATTCCAATATGACACAATAAAATCCAGCAATCCATAATCCTAAACATCACAGAAAGAATGACCAAATCGTCATTCCATGTCTATTCACAAAGAAACAAGTAGCTAAAACAGCAGACATGACAAGCAGTGATATGAAAGAAATTGCCACGATCAACCAGGCTCAGTTCTAAAAAAATGTGGCTATTATCCACACCTCTACATCAGTAGACCAATGAAAACTTCTTCAACACATCCTGTGAGACACTTTTCTTGATGAACACAACATATGGTGAATATCACTTGAGCTTCCAGCCACTATTATAGTTCCTACTTAGTAAGAAAGTGCCGAAAATATATGGCCGGAACAATACTAAAACGAACTAGTGAAAATTATTGATGTCAGAACAATTACCAAAATTATGAAAACTTATATATAGTTAGTTTTAACTTCTAATAATCTGCATAGCTATTTGAGCTTCATCCACTATGGTGGATAACAGATTTGATAATGATAAGAGCATTTATCATGCATCTAGGTCTATGATTCATCTCTACTTTGTGTGGTCATTTACAGGTGCCAATAAGAACAAAAAACAAGATAGTGGCCATAAACAGATCTTCCTGAAATGGTAAATCCACCCACCAAAATAGTGGCCATAAAGTAACAACTTTCAACTACTGAGAGTCAAATGGCACAACAACAGATGGCTAAATTCTAGTTAATCTCAGCACACATAACAACAATAGAGCTGCAGTACCACTAAACGGAAGTGATTTAAAAGCTACACAAGATTCATAGCCAACAGAAAGCAAGATTATGCCAGAAACAAATCGTAGAAATCATGCCAACTAGTCAAACTCAAATGGCGACAGCATTCTAGTTAGTACGGATCATATAGCAGAGTAAGGTGACAGAGAAGAAAAATAACGTGTGCTGATCCCAAACAGGGCCTAAGAACGAGCTGCTAGGCACGTGCACATGCCCATGCCCAAGCGTACACCGAAAATGCAATTTCACATGAGGGATCATAATTCTTGCAGACTAAAACAAGACAATCCAGCATTACTTGACTTACCACATAATAAAATAATGCTAAACCCACCCACCTAAATTGTGGCCATGAGGTAACGACTTTCAACTATTGGGGGTCACATGGTGCAGCAACAAATTGCTAGATTATAGTTACTCTCTATAGGCCACACATAACACACATAAGAGCTTCAGTAACACTCAAACAAAAGTGATTTAAAAGCCACACCGGATTCATAGCCAACAGAACAGCAAGATCATGCCACTAAATCCTAGAACAGCAAACTGCTCAGTACTCAGGTTCATCTAACAAAGCAAGTCATATGCAGGAACTGATAGCTTGTTTATCATAAGTTACCACTTTGCAGTTTTGCAAAACGTGGAGACGAGCTTAGTTGCAGATAGCTAACCAATGCAATTACTATTCTAGGTACCTTGATTCACATTCAAGGCAATCATGTAAGAGACGGTGCTGGGAAACATGAATCCATATACCACACATATATGCTAGGCATGATTTGTACATGTCAGATCAGGGACCATCAACAGCAAGCAAGCGTAAGCAAAATTCAGTTTCATATCACAAATTCTCAATTAACTGAAGCATGAATAAGTATTAAACAGAGGAATTCACGCTAACTCATGTACTTGCACACCATCATTTACCTGGCGCACTTGGCCTTAGAGTCATTTGCCACCCAACTGGGATGTTCACTGAACTATGTAATTCTGAATTTGCCTCCTAGGAGGATTGTAACCAAACTATCTACTTTTCAAGGAAATGAAACGCAAAGCTTTTGCGTTTTCTTGAAAAAAAAAACATTTACCTACGCAAACAGTAAGCTCAAGTATAAGATGCATTCATAACACCGAAACTTAAACTAATCTACTGTTGCAAGCATGTTGCCCGATCTGGCACAGCACCACAAGCCGAACATCACACAACAATTCAGGATCTGTTTCTTGACCAGTGCTAGAAAGATGAGAATAAAATACTTACACAGAATAGAAGGGAAATGCAAGGTGAGAACCAGCAAGACCAACAATCCAGTGGCAACTAGAAGGGAAATGCAGGTGTCTTCGACATGCGCTAGACTGTAAACTGCTAAGAGAAAACAGAGAAATCGTTCAGAATAGGTAACTCCATGTTTTCGTGTCGACCTGATGTAGAAAAACATTGGCACATCAGATTATAAGAACATCACCACCAACAAGTATCTCATCAGATTTGCCCCATTTCCGTCAAGTAAAGGATATGCAGTAAGCAAAGGCAGATTTCAATTGCACGCTTACCCCTTACATTTTATTATGGTCTCGACAAAATGTGCGTCCACCAGATACCTAGTACAATTTCTAGTAAAACATGAGACATGAAATCGGAATATTTTGAGAGCTATCAGATTGACTTCAGTTGATAAACATGCACCAACAATATTTTGTTCCAAAAAGAAAATGCAGCTATTGACTTCAGTTGATAAACATGGACCAACAATATTTTAGTTGTGGGCAACAATCTTGTCCTACAACATAACGTCCAGTAAGGACAAGAGGAGACCTTTAACAAAAAAACAATCATGAATCACACCGACTACTAGCCCAGGAAGTCATCATCACCAAAACCAATATTAATACACAACAGATGATGAGCCATTCTCATGCCCCAAAGAAGCAACACACTTTCTGAATCCTAAAAAATATCCAAAATGAGGTAAGAAAAGAAGCAAACTAATTTTCTACTCAAAGTTCACATAAGAGGTAAGACTACCGCAATTTCTAAACATACCGGCTCTTCATGCACGGTAATTGGTAAAAGAATAGAAATATAATTGGACAACAACACCTATGAGGTTTCACACAAAAAATGGTAGACAATAGGGCAAATTACAGTTTTTTTATGATACTTTGGCTGTGAATATTGCATAAATCTCATAGGCATATATCAACTTTTTAAGTAACTATGTAGATTGCTACTAGAGATTATATCAAAAAATAGCATAAAAGAACTGAGCCTTACGGTTTCATTCACCACAACCACTCGAACCACTTCCTTATCTTTATCCCCTTTCTCAGTAGTCGGTCACGTGGAACATGAGGCTTCAATTCAACAAGAACTTGGTCATGGGGTTCTTTCATGGAGCCATTTAAGCCCTCAGCAGCCTGTCCAGCATGAACATAAAAGTTTTGGATGAACTCAAGAAAATGGTGTGTCCATTTCTACTCAAATTCAGTGGCCTTCTCTACTCAACTTCTTTACCGATTTCTTATGGTTATTGTTGATTCATTCATTACTTCTTCGATTCGGATTTACATCCATTGGGTCCTAAAAATCTAACAATCTCATATACAAGTAAGGAAAAAAATACCATTTCATCATCAATGTCAAGATTATCCACCATCTCAGAAGCTTGTCAATGTCAAGCGTTTCTCCAATCTGAAGAGGCTTCAAACGATTCATTAATTGACGATTGTGCTTGTTAAGAACAATTTCATTTGTGGCTGCAATCTCCATTCATCTTCTCCTACAAGAAAGAACAAATTCATTAGATGATAGCTCTCTTTGACGTATCTCAAATAAGAGTTAAATTACGTACCATCAGCAGCAACCCGAGAAAGACGAATTACATTAGACTTGAGATCGGAAGCTCGAATTCTACCAATGCCAGACATCAAAATTTTCTTATGAGAGTTGCGCCGCCGACAAAATCGCCTATGTGAGTTAACAAACTCTAAGTACTCCTCGCCTTTCTCCCGTCCTGCACCTACTAAACAGACCGCATGCCCCACAATCTTTTTCTTCTTATTACTGCGATAGTTGGAAGGACGATAGGATTTGTAGATCTGGCCATATTTTAGCTTATTCAACCTTTTCCCACTGTAAAAGGTAGTAACCAATGCTTCACCTCGTGCTAAGGCGGTAGTGATACCCTCAAAGTCATCTTTTGGGATCACGGTAACATCACCAACCCTATGGACGTTAGGCTGTAGAAGAAGAAAAAATTAGTATAATTGCCAACTCTGGATTCATGATATTATCACCAATAAATTGAGAAAATTAATTGTAAATTTGACATACTACATCACCAAAGTACAATGTTGTTGTTTTCACGAATTTCTTTACTTTCCTGGTGAAGAACAAATTGTCTAGAGTTTACAAACCCAAGGAGATAGTTAACCATTATATTTCACACATTGCTTAAAAAATTATGACCATTTTTCAGCGTGTATAACTTCAGGTTAGTTCTTTGACATATTTCCTAATATCTTTATTTTAAGTAGGAACTTTACAAACAACTACTAACAACGGATGTAAAAGTAGATTTCTTTATATAAAAATCAGAATGGAAGTTAGGTCATTGATCAATCATCGAAGGAAATCTATAACAATACAAAAAATTAGCTCATCAGTACAAAAAAACTATCTAATCATTTGCCAAATCTAAGTTTATCCTTGGCCTACTATTTGTGTACCTAATGCACAATCGAAGCTAATATGGACAAGTTGCACTGTATAGGTATACAAAAACTATAACCTCATCATTGCCTAGTGTTAACCAAGGTAGAGTACTACTAAAGTTTAAGTTTTGAAGTGTTAAATCTTGCAAATAAATGCTAGCAAACATATTTTTAATCATTACCACACTTTACGAATAAACTGATGGAATGTTATAGCATGTGTTGTGATAAGAAACATCTTTTATACCTTATACAGTGGAAGGAAAAATGTGTAGTATTTATATATCTACTTTAACTGCTGCTATTAATATGACTATAAATATGGTTAATAATGTAATTACCTCATGGAATGGTCTATGAGGCCAACTTCCTTCAATATAAGTCCTAAGTGGACCATCTTGACGTCACGGAAAGGTGTCATGGGGCAACCCACTTTGGTCATGTCAAAGAACCTGCTATCGAGCATCCCATACAATTTGTCGGGATCCAAATCCGCAAGGAGAGAAGGATCTCGTTTCATCAAGATAGCTTCTTTACGCTCCAGAACTTGAAGAGCGTGCACATATGCATAGGCTACACAACGCGCTGCACAAGAAAATGATACATGAACATTTGCAATACATAAGTTTTTTTTATTTGTAAATGTAACAACTTACGTAGAGTTTGATAATGAATTTTTCCCATCAGATTATAGCTGTTGATTTTTATATCATCAAATGAGATCCTAAAATCTCCCTTAAACTGTAAAAGGGTAAACACAGTTATATTCACTAAAATACTACTAACAAACTTTTTTTGATTCATAACAAACAAGATAATGAGCAATAGAGTAGGAGCACATGTTATACCTTTTTCCCACAATCACATAAATATTTTGGGGCCAGAAAAAACAACTCCCTTGTAGGCGGATTCAATCTTTGACATTCACATGTCCAAGATTTGCTAGCCTCAGAAAAGCAATCCAAGCCATATCTAATAGTGGGGGGCATAGTGTAACCTACACAATTGACATATAAAAATATTTATTATGCATGCGTTTCTTCAAGGAATTCATGGCATGTAGATTTAAATTTTGAACATATATCTATATACAGTCACAATGTTCGAATGAAACAATTCACTATAATCATACACATAGTCAAGCGCAAAGTCAACACACAACCCTCACGACTCATAGAAAGAGAACATAATTAGAAATATCTATTCTAGTCTAAGAGGAATAAAGTGCTAATGGGGTTATCCTCCTTTACTCTAATGATTAATTTTCCACACACAATACATAGAGGCACCTAGGATCAGATTATGCTAGCATGTGAACTAGCATGTAAATTAAGGCAATGTTGTTATTAACATGGTTTACAAAGCGACGCTTTGGCGCTTTGACATGGGGGGGCGCTTTGGCGCTTAAGCGACGCCTAAGCGGGCGCTTTGGACGCTAAAGCGCCTAAAGCGGGCGTTTTTCCAAAGCGGAGCTGGGGCGCCTTGACGCCTAGGCGTCGCCTAGGCGTCCTGAAGCGGACGCTTTGAAAACCATGGTTATTAATATCCAAGAAGATGATTAAAAGTTAGGATGTATACAAATTTCATCAAGAGACACATTATCAAAATGAAACCCAATGAGCTACGGAAACCAACAGCAATATAAGCTAACTGCAAACTGTTAAACATTGGCAAATACGTCTAAACTGAACTATTAATAAAAAAACATCTAAGTTGGAGTTTCATGTACAATATTTAGCACATATTATCACTTATTCACTTATAGGAGATCATGAGATTCAGATAAAAGTATTCTTGGCTCCACGAGTACCTTCTTGATAGATCAATAAGCCAAGAAATGAAGAGCTTCAGATTGGAAGATGCTGATTAAATTTCCTGCAAAAAGGATAACACGAGATGAATTATATTCTATTAACCTTCCACTAAATCCAGCACTAAAATAAATCTAGATACGTGCGTCACAGAAAAGGCTAAAGCATCTTATATTTGGTAGAGCCCATTCAACCTACACTAATCATATATTCATATACTATATAGGAGCACTCAAATCAGTAAGAAGATACAGTGCATATATTAAATTTTGATACGCTCTAATCTCAAGATTGCGGGTACATATTTCAAGATTCAGGTGTTTCAGGTAGGGGTGGGCATATAAATCGAGAACCGAAGGGCCGAACCGTATTAACCTGGGCCGAAGACGAACTACCGAAACCAATTTATTTGGTACCATGCTCCGTTAGGCAATCTCAAAACCCGAATTAGTTTCGGTGACTTCGGTCCAACCCCTCGGTTAACCGAAGTGACCGAGAAACAGACCCCCCACTCCCAGCTACGAGATATGCAGATGATCCGGCCGCATTAGACTCTATTCTCTCCCCCAAAATCAGCAATCACCTGGCAGATTTTGTCTCCAGAAACTGCGGCACCGACGAGCGATCCTTGCCCTGCCCAAATCACAAGAATCTCGCGTGATTTCCTTGTTCGATTGATCCCCTGCCTCTCCAAATTTCTATATGAGCTCCCTTTTCCTACCGCCCGGATGCATCAGTTCGTCCCAATCCCTAGCGGCAGGCCACCGGAAGAACAACGACCGCCGCCGCAAGCAACACCAAGGGATTGGACTAATTTGGCACAGAACGGCCTGCTCGAAAGGAAGGGCTGCAAACTCAAGTGCTCTCCATTATTGAGAGGAGGTGGGATAATCAGATGGAGCACAAACTACATGGGGCTGCCTTGTCCTTGAATCCAAGCAAATTCTTTGCCATTAGAGACACTAACATGAGACTACCTACACAGCTGCGTTCCATGTTCAATGATGTGCTATGGAAAACGGTAACCGATGATGATCTCCAATCCAATATAAGCAATTTAGCTGATGATTATGATAGGACAGAAGGTAATTGTTTCACGAAGCAAATGGCAATAAAAGTGTGAAAAAGAGTCCTTGTAAGTAAATCTAGTTGCTTCTTTATCGGAAAGTGTTATTTGCTCCCGAGCTACATAATAGTGGTGATAGTGTGCATACTTGGAAAATTGACCCTGAAGCTATTAGGGTTGCTTTTATTCGCATGATAATAGAGGATGAACTCCCATTTGCATTTGGTGGAAAGTTTGGGTTTAGAAAGTTCATGTCTATAGCTTGCCCATGTTTCTAAATTCCATCTAGGAGAACATTGCACTAGGGACACAGTTGGCGCATTTTTTTCCTTAGAGAACATTGTGAAAGAGTGTCTCTTACAACTGATTGTTGGACATCTCAACAACAAGAAAGCTTCATGACAGTAACTACCCACTTCATTTGTAAAGAATGGAAACTTCACAAGAAAATCATTAGCTTTTCCAAGGTTAAGGGTCATAAAGGAGATGATATTGGGAAACATATACAGAAAATCTTGATTGATTGGGGGGTAGAGAAGGTCATCACAATTACCGTAGATAATGCATCTAGCAATGATGGTGGTATTTCTTACATGAAGAAGGAACTGAATAAAGCTAAGACTAGCATAGCAGGAGGCAAATATCTCCACATGAGGTGTGCTGCCCACATTGTCAACTTAATGTTACCGATGGTCTCAAAGAAGTTGAACTGTCAATCAAGCGTGTGTGTACAGCTGTTAGATATGTGAAGAACAGCCCAGCAAGGATAACTAGGTTTAAAGAATGTGCTGGACTAGAGAAGGTCGACACCAAGGCCTTCCTAAATCTTGATGTCAGCACTAGGTGGAACTCCACGTACTTTATGTTGCAGGCAGTTGTTAGCTATGATAAAGTTTTTGCAAGGTACACAGATGAAGATCCATATTTGCTATTGATCTTCTTAAAGGTAGGGAGAAAGGGGTTGGAGTTCCAGATAAGAATGATTGGGAGAATGCTAGGAAAATGGCAGCACTCTATGCATATCAATTAGTCAAACTGTTCAAAAACATGATGTTTGGCAAATACGTCTAAACTGAATTATTAATAAAAAAACATTTGAGTTGGAGTTTCATGTACAATATTTGGCACAGATTATCACTTATTCACTTATAGGAGATCATAAGATTCATATAAAAGTATTCTCGGCTACAGGAGTACCTTCTTGATAGATTAAGCCAAGAAATGAAGAGCTTCAGATTGGAGGATGCAGAGTGTGCTGATTAAATTTCCTGCAAAAAGGATGACACGAGATTAACTCTATTAACATTCCACTAAATCCAGCACTGAAAAATGGGAAATACAATTGAAGAACAGCTCGCAAACCTCGTGGTTGGCCAATGTACAACAAAGCCAGCCTACTTCTTAGAATCCACAGCAGAAGGTTTTCGGAGCAACGATAGATTTCCTGCCAAGAAATGATAAGTTTCAATTTGGTGAATGCAGAGTATACTATTCAAAATATTCAAGTACATGTGCCTACCAAAATATGACAAGAACACTACAGTTTCTTTGGGTCTAAAATTAAGTCTCTACATACACAGAGCAAATGACGCATTTATATTTATACATATAGCATCACAGCAAAAGCCATGAAACACATAGGAGTAATGCTAGGCAACATAACAGATAATAAGTGGTTTGTTATTTCATCATGAATGATTACAATCATACCACAAAAGAGAGCACTCGTACTCAAACAAATTGTTCCAAGTTTTGCATAATTAAAGAGAAGACATGCTCGGCAAAACAGTACTTGCAAGTTGTGTGGCTATGCTGAGGAGTCACTGTATCATTCTTCGATGCAGTGAGATCATGCAAAGAAGTTTTGGTCGGTGGCACTTGACAAATTTGAGTTAAAGTTGTCGAAGTTGCACCCTATGTCCTGGGCTGGGGACATTATTAATGGCATCTTTTTTACCAATAAAGAAGCTGCACTAGTAGTGACAATCATAAGGTGCATCTGGAGTAGTAGGAATAAATTTGTCATGTACTCCCTCCGTTCCAAATTAATTGACTTCCATTTGTCCACATGTGGATGTATCTAGACATGTTACATGTATAGATACATCCATATTTGTACAAATGGAAGTCATTTAATTTGGAACGGAGGGAGTAGAAGAATGCTATCAGCCACTGAAATCTTTTCAGCTGATTGAGAAGCATTTGTCAAATCTTGAGTTGCCGATCAGGGTCAGGGATAAAGAGGTTTTAACACAAGCACAAATTAGAAGAAACCTCCAGCCGGATGGCATGTTGTTAACACGGATGGGTCTCTGGACATGGTTAATACACTAGCTGGGTCAGGTTTTGTTATCAGATATGATGCTGGAGCTTTCGTTCATGCAGGTTCTATCAAGCAAAATCATGTGAACGACACTTTTTATCGAACCAGGAAGCGAGAGAGAGATGGGTGACGGGATACCTGGAACTGGGCGGTCTCAATAAGGCGGCGGGCCAGCGGGAGGAAGCAGGCGAGGGGAGGTGGACGACTTGCCAGGCGGCGCCTCCAGCGCCCGCGTCGTGGGGGGCCGCGGCGGAGGAGTGCGTCGTGGGGGGCAGCGGCGGCGGGTAGGAGACTCCACGCCGTGCGGCGTCGCTGCTGGATGTGGGAGCGGCAGAGGGCGCCCTCGTCCGGTGTCGCAGCCGCGTCCCAGCACAGGGCGAGGTGCCGCTGCCGCCGCCGCCGCCTCCAAACCCTAGCGGTGCACCACTCTCTTTCCGATTTTTTTTCTACCGTCCTCGTCAATGGGAAACCATGTTTCGGCGAAATAAAAAAGAGCTTAAGGATTAGCGGAGGTGTTAATAGCACATAGCCACCGTTAAATCAAAACCCATGAAACATAATTACGGAAGCGTCAGGTATTCGGTATGAAACATAATTTATTATCACCCGTAGTAAAATAACAAAGGTTTTAAGTGCATGTTGCATTTTCTATGAAAAAGTAGTGTAAATGAGTCCTTTGGAATTTTTTTTGAGATTCCATCCTACAAATCAAACAATTATCATAGAAAACTTTCACGTAAATTGAGGGCTCCTTTGATTCACAATATTTTCAAAAGATTTGTATAGGATTGAAATCCTATGAAAGTTCTTCGAAAGCCGTTTGATTCATGTAATCATATCCCGTAAGAAATAATCATATGATTCTTATCTCTACTATATAATATTGCTTGAGGTGTTGGTGCGTTTTTCACTTTTCCGGTTTTATCCTAGGCAGATTTAGAATATAATTACCCTCTTTGCCACCGCCAAGTTAAATAACGGTTCGAGCCGTTCTGTCTTGCGTTTGGCCCAGCGCACATGGGCCAAGCCCAACGGTGGCCGTTTCTCTCTCTGGAGCTCATCCCCGCCGGAAAGGCCATGGCCACCACCGCTGCGCCGGAGACGGTCCTCCACGCTGTGGATGGCTTAGGAGAAAGAGCGCTCTGGAGTACGCTAGCCCCACGTCATCACTCGAGGAAGCTGCGGGAGCCCCTCACTGTTCCGAGAACGAGCAGTGAGATCTGGGATGGCACACGGGCACACGAGCCACGATGATGGTTGATTTTCCTTGCCTTGGCATGCGAGAGTATAGAAGGTAGGCGGCGGAGGTGGAGACTAGCAGAGCAGTGTGCGCCATTGCCTGCCTTGCGCCTCTCTGCTCTCTCTCTCCCGAGCTACGCACGTCGCTCTATTCGATTTGTGCTTCTTATGCCTCTTCTCTCTCTACACTGAAAGAGAGACAGAGGTGGCCGGCGTTGGGGTGGGCTGCCGCGGAGGCACGCTAGGGTGGATTGCCATGGAAGCGCCATGCCCTTCCACGCTGCCCCTGCAGGCTGCAGCGAGCTGGTCCTCCAGTCACACGGCCGTGCTGGATCCAGCTCTCCTCTCGTGCAAGGTAATTTTAATCTCTGTTTTTTTCATGTACAACGAGGTCTCCACTCTCCTGTATGAACTTGTAAAGAACTGGATTGTAATGAACTTGAGTTGATTGATTACATGTAAGACAGGCATGCTTGTGTGCATCCGTTCTGAATGTGACAAAACTGTGTACAATAATTCTGAATTTTTAAGGCTGAGTTCATGTGCATATTTATTGGATGACCTCCAGTTTCACGTACATGTTTCTTATTCAATTGTTAGCAACATTATTTGTTTCTCAAACACAGGAAATTACTAGAGCTAGCAGCCGGCATATATACAAATGGGGTTGCAAGGCTATACGAAAATTCAGTGACTATGTCGGTTTTGATGGGTCCCGTTGCAACGCACGGGCAATTTGCTAGTATAATGTAAACTTCATAGGAAAATAATATCAGATCTAACCCCATGCAAGATTTATTCACACAATCAACGGGGATTTCTCTTCTCCTAGAATTCAATTAGACGTGTCATCACAATCCTATAACTTTTCTATTTCTATACTTTTGTTATCCTACGAATCAAGGGAGCTTTGAATACTCCAAAATCACCATGAGAATCCTTTCGATCAAATAGTCACTCAATCCAAAATCGCAAACTCCGCGGGTGTTGTCAACGTGAACTGTTAGGTGAAAAGGTCAAGGCCGTAGTGTGCAGTCTTTTCCAAAAAAGGTCAATCCACCCAGAGACCCAAATTTGACATAATGCAGAGTTGAAAGAAATTACTATAGCTTTGCCACCATCAAATGAAAACACCAGTATGGCTTGAAAACTGGAGTGTGCAATAAAATTGGTACACTGAAAGGAGGTATGTGGACATATCTAAGTAGTTCCTTTCATGCATGGCTACCTAGTAACTTGACACTTAACGAGAAAAACTACTTAATGGACATTCCCTCTTTTATCTTTCAAAATGACAGTTCGTACCCACATGTTCCACGAGAAGCGGAGGTGAAGGAGGAGTGCTCCAAGGACGAAGAAGGAGAAGGGGAAGGGAAGGAGTAAGAAGCAACAGTCCGGTAATGAGTGGTGTGTCAACACGACAACCACCGAATGGTTAATCTGTGGTTGGACGGGGTAATAACCTAATAGGCATGGCTAGGTTTAGGGGAAACTTATCAAGAAACCTTAACGGCGTTGGCAAGTCATCCTTATGACTCAAAGGTGGTGGAGGAAGAAGGAGGTGGTGGCTGCCAAGCAATAGAGCTTGGACATGGTCTGACAGCTTTTGCTTTGGCAAGCAAATGCCCATACAAAGTGACACTAAAACCCTCGCGCGATACTAAAATTAACGAAGGTTTAACGGAGCCTCGGCAGTTGTCTAGAGTCGTCGGGGGTGGCTCCGCCATTCGGTGCATGATGATGAGGTGAGAAAGCTGCATGTCCGACATGAGAAGGAATATGACCGGACCAGGGGAAGAAGATGCGTTTTCGCAATGCACGGTTTTATATCCTACTTAAAATATGTATGTGGCAAATATCTAAGCCCAAAACACACGTAGAGAGAAAAGGTTGTCATGATCTACACTGCTATTGTACACATGAATATTTCTGAATAAAGCTTAGCAGGTTTCCCCTAAAAAAACTAAGGTACCGTGGCAAAAATGGGTATACAAAAACTGAAAACGATTCATAGAATTATCATGCCACTGCATTACTGCAAAGCTACTGTAAAAAGTCTCGCAAAAAAAAATAGTGTAAAATGAACACTGACCTTGCTCCACGTCGCTCCATAAATTACTACGCATCTGCGTAAGGTAATTGACCGCGTCGCTCCATTATCCTATTGGTTATTAATTCTGAGCGCGCAGCTTCTGCGGATTTTTCTATCCATGTCCCGTAAAAATAGCCAGCCACAGCACTTCGGCATGATGCAACACCTTCACAGACCAAATATAAAAATGTCAGTAAAAGGAGCAAGATTAAGGGTAGTGGCACGATATCATGAAATGTTAGCTGGCAGATTAGTCGAGCTAGTGATAATTGAGCAAGAGGTTAATTATTTTTTACACAGTACAGTACATCGGTAAAGTAGTCTTGCCCTTGAAGGGTTCAATTATTTCTATATTTTTTCTGCGAGGAACATTAAGGGTTCATTTCAAACATTTCAGACAAGTTAAGTGGGCGCCGGAGTATCCGACCGACCGATTTAAGCTAAGAAGAGCATTCAATTTGCAGATGGATCGATCCATCCGTCCACACTTGGTTCTCACGGCTGATCAGGCAGGAGGTTATGCATCATGGCGCATGAATCGAGAGTAGGTGGTAACTGATGGAGCTGCAAGCACTCGGCTGGGGAAGCTACGACCCAAGATCGATCTCAAGGGAGCGAGCTAGCACACGGAGCTACTTTAGACTAGTAGCTGCCTAGCTTGGCCGAATTCGATTCATGGACGGGAGTACATACCTGTACCGGCGGCACCCGCGCCTTGCCTCTGATCTGTTCGCCGCTTCCGGCGAGCCCGCCATGGTGGAACCAGCCGAATTCGGCCGGGATGAGCTAAGCTTGGGGGAGAGGGGAGAAAGAGGAACGAGCAGTCAATGCACTCACTGCGAGTGGCTAGCACTACTAGAAACAGAGGCATTGGTGCGCCCCTTTAGTACCGGTTGCCACTAAAACCGGTACTAAAGGGGGCATTAACACCGGTTGGGATTGGGCGGCAGCTAGGGCCCCGCGGCGAGGACCTTTAGTACCGGTTGGTATGAACAACCGGTACTAAAGGAAACCTTTTAGTACCGGTTTCTAATACCAACCGGTACTAAAGGGTTTCCTTTAGTACCGGTTTCTAATACCAACCGGTACTAAAAGGGTTCAGCCCCGCAGGCCACGGTCAGTGGCCCCACGGCAGGCCCTTTAGTACCGGTTGGTATATAAAACCGGTATTAAAGGTCCTGCCTATATCTTCCACCCTGGTCGAGCCAGCTCCATTTTGGAGAAACTCGACCCCAACCCCATTTTTCCTCTCTCCCAAGCCTTCCCAAGCTCTAGGTCACCCATTTTTCTCCAACATTTGTCAAGATTGGTGGCACCCTATACAAGGGTTAGCAACTTCTTCATCTTCTCTTCCGGCTTTTCAAGTTTAGCTCATTTTCGTGCAAGTTTAGCAAGTTTGATTTTGGTTGTGCTTGCAAGGTGTTTGATGAAATGACTAAATTAGGGATTTCATTTGTTTTATATGCATTTTGAGCTCGAATTGAAATATAATTTATGGTTTTATATAGTGTCGTCCCGTCCCCTGATTTCGTGAGAACTATGTATTACATTTGGGCAGTACTCTACTTTGATTTTAATGTGATGAACTTGTATAAATTAATTTGGTCACGTATCTCTATTCATTATTTAGCTGGTGTAATGATTTTTGATATATTTATGTAATGTAGATGAGCCGAGAATGGATGTACAGTGATCGACGCTGTCCCGAGTTCATTGATGGCATGATTCGTTTTCTCGATGTGGTTAAGTTAAACAAGCTGAAGAATGGTTTTATGATTTGTCCATGTGATGAATGTCGGAATAACAGGAATTACCCGAGCGTAAGAACCATACACTCCCACTTGTTGCGACAAGGCTTCATGCCCAATTATTTTTGTTGGACCAAGCACGGAGAAAGAGAGGTTATAATGGAAAACCCTGAAGAAGAGGATGATGACAACTATCCCGTGTTCTCTGATGAACACGGTGATACTACAATGGGGGAAGAGCATGAGGTCATTGTTGATCAGTCCGACGATGATGATCTTCGTCAGGTCATTCGTGATGAACAGATGAACTGCGTAACTGAAAACGAGTGGTCGAAGCTGGAGCGCATGTTAGAGGATCACAAAAAACCGTTGTACCCAAATTGTGAAGATGACCAGAAAAAGCTAGGTACCACCCTGGAATTGCTGCAGTGGAAGGCAAAGAATGAAATATCTGACAAGGCATTTCAAGAGTTGCTACAAATATTTAAGAAGAATCTTCCGAGGAATAATGAAATGCCCCACAGCACGTACGAAGCAAAGAAGATTGTCTGCCCTCTAGGATTAGAGGTGCAGAAGATACATGCATGCATCAATGACTGCATCCTCTACCGCGGTGAGAAGTACGAGAATTTGAATGCATGCCCGATATGCGGTGCATTGCGGTATAAGATCGCGCGAGATGACCCAGGTGATATTGAGGGCGAGCCGAGCCCCAGGAAGAGGGTTCCCGCGAAGGTGATGTGGTATGCTCCTATAATACCACGGTTGAAACGTTTGTTCCGAAACAAAGAGCATGCCAAGTTGTTGCGATGGCACAAAGAAAACCGTAAGGAAGACGAGATGCTCAGACACCCCGCTGATGGGTCTCAGTGGAGAAAAATCGACAGTGCGTTTGGTGATTTTGCAGCTGACGCAAGGAACTTAAGGTTTGGTCTAAGTACAGATGGCTTGAATCCGTTTGGGGAGCAGAGCAGCAGTCATAGCACCTGGCCCGTGACTCTATGTATCTATAACCTTCCCCCTTGGTTGTGCATGAAGCAAAAGTATATTATGATGCCAGTGCTTATCCAAGGACCGAAACAACCCGGCAACGACATTGATGTGTATCTGAGGCCATTAGTTGACGAACTTTTACAGTTGTGGTCTGACGAAGGTGTACGTGTGTGGGATGAGTACAAACAAGAGGAATTTCCCCTACGAGCGTTGCTGTTTGTAACCATCAATGATTGGCCTGCTCTTAGTAACATTTCAGGACAGTCGAACAAGGGATACAAGGCATGCACGCACTGTTTAGATAAGACTGACAGTGCATATATAGGTAAGAAGATTGTGTACATGGGGCATCGTCAGTTTCTTCCAACCGGACATCACGTAAAAAACGGAGGCAAGCACTTCAAAGGTTTGGCTGATATCCGGACGAAGCCTACACGCCGTGATGGTGATGTTGTATATGGAATGGTCAAGGATTTGGAAGTAATATTTGGAAAGGGTCCTGGCAGTCTAAATGTTCCGAAAGACGCAAACAAGCGCGTACCCTTGTGGAAAAAGAAATCTATATTTTGGGATTTACCCTATTGGGAAATCCTAGAGGTTCGCTCTGCAATCGACGTGATGCACGTGACGAAAAATCTTTGCGTGAACCTGCTAAACTTCTTATGCGTGTATGGGAAGACGAAAGATACAACCTGAATTCAGAGAAGTATGAAGGTACTTCCAGCTACGCTCTTACCAAAGAAGAGAAGGAGATCTTTTTTCAAGTCCTGAGCAGTATCAAGGTCCCGTCTGACTACTCGTCGAATATAAAGGGAATAATAAACATGGCAGAGAAAAAGTTCCAAAACCTGAAGTCTCATGACTGCCACGTGATTATGACACAATTACTTCCTGTTGCATTGAGGGGGCTTCTACCGGAAAACGTTCGAGTACCCATTGTCAAGCTATGTGCATTCCTGAATGCAATTTCTCAGAAGGTAATTGATCCAGCAACTCTACCAAGTTTACAGACGGGTGTGGTCCAATGTCTTGTCAGCTTTGAGTTGGTCTTTCCACCGGCCTTCTTCAATATTATGACGCACCTCATAATTCACCTAGTCGAAGAGATTTCCATTCTCGGTCCTGTATTTCTACACAACATGTTCCCCTTTGAGAGGTTCATGGGAGTCTTAAAGAAATACGTTCATAACCGTGCTAGGCCAGAAGGAAGCATGTCCAAGGGCTATGGAACAGAGGAGGTCATTGAGTTCTGTGTTGACTTTCTTCCAGATCTTAAGCCCATCGGTGTTCCTCAATCACGCCATGAGGGGAGACTGCGTGGAAAAGGCACACTTGGAAAGAAAGCAACAAGAAGTATGGACGGGCATTCTTTCACTCAAGCACACTACACAGTTCTACAAAATTCCAGATTGGTGGCTCCGTATATCGTGGAACACATGGATATTTTACGCTCAGAATACCCGGAGAAGACTGACTTCTGGATTAAAGAAAAACACGTGGATACTTTCGGCAGTTGGTTGCGTACACATCTCATTAATGACAACACTGTTGGACAAGAGCTATACTTGTTGGCCAAGACACCATCTTCGACTATATTGACTTTCCAATGGTACGAGATAAATGGGAATACATTTTACACGGAAACCCAAGACAAAAAGAGCACTAACCATAACAGTGGTGTCCGCTTTGATGCAACAAACGATGATGGAACAAAGGACACATATTATGGTTGCATACAGCAGATATGGGAACTTGACTATGGACCTTATTTTAAGATCCCTTTGTTTCTGTGCAAATGGGTTAACCTGTCATGCGGGGTAGAGATAGACAAGCGGTACGGAATGACTACAGTGGATCTCAAAAATCTTGCGTACAAAACCGAGCCATTCGTCCTAGCCAATGATGTGGCTCAGGTTTTCTATGTGAAGGACATGTCTTCCAGACCGAAAAAAAGAAAAGATAAGCAAGCCGGTACATCATACAATGAGCCAAAGCGCCACATAGTTCTTTCAGGAAAAAGAAACATCGTGGGAGTGGAGGACAAGACAGACATGTCAGAAGATTACAATAGTTTGCTGAAATTCCGCCCTTCAAAGTGAAAACTGACCAAGCACCGTGTTGAATGATGAAGATTGTCCATGGCTACGACGCAATCAGAAGAAAGGGACACACAAGAAGAAAAAGTGAACACTAGATAGGGATGTTGTTGCTGATGTGTAATAATGTATTAAACCTTTTATGTAACTATGTCCTGAAAACTCAGAAGAGAGATCTAAACGGTTGCAGGACGTAGCTAGGGAACCCGAATATATGAGTGAGTAACCTGGGAAACAAAACACTCGGTTTCTCCTAGCTACAGCCCGACACTGATTCACGGTCGAATGTCGTTGCATTCAGTGTCGGGCATAGCTAGGAAACCCGAATGTTTTGTGTTTGAGCGCCACTTCGATCAAGCAGAGGTAAGACGTCTCTGATGATCTACAACCGTCCGGCAAGACATCTCTGATGATCTGCAACCGTTTGGAACGGTCGCAGGTCATCAGAGACGTCTTGCCGCTGGTTGCCCAAAGATGCCTCTCCGAGTGACGATGGAATGTTTTGTGTGAGTGAGTGAGTGAGTGACGCTGGAATTCCGGGAGGTGGGCTATATATAGGGTCATGTGGCTCACGAAGTGGTCGTGATACTGCTGATCCAACAGCTCACAATTACTCAAAAGAAACACACCTCTGATCCAACGTCTCACGAGCGCTTGAAAGAAACACACGATCCGTGTGCTTCTTTAGTACCGGTTGGTAACACCAACCGGGACTAAAGTCGGGCTCACCCCTGATCCAACGTCTCATAAGCACTTAAAAGAAACACACCTCTGATCCAACGTCTCACGAGCGCTTGAAAGAAACACACGATCCGTGTGCTTCTTTAGTACCGGTTGGTAACACCAACCGGGACTAAAGTCGGGCTCACCCCTGATCCAACGTGCTCGCCTGAAGAGGATTGAATCGGGGCGTCGCCCCCGCCGATATGGCTTTCCTCCGTCTTCAGATCTCGGCGTCCGCGTCGGGTGACTACTGCGGCGCGACGACCAAATAGAGAAAAAAACAAAATAGAAACCAAATAGATATAAAACAGAAAACAAAAGAAAGAAAAAAAACTAGAGAAAAAAATACAAAAAACCCATTAGTACCGGTTGTAGACTACAACCGGTAATTTTCGCCGCGGCCCAAAACACCCCTTTAACACCGGTTGTAGTCTACAACCGGTACTAAAACCCTTTAGTACCGGTTGTAAACTACAACCGGTGTTAAAGGTCGTTTGGCTGCAGTTAAGGCAGGGGATCGACAAATCGATCCCCAAATTCGCCTAAGTCCTCTCGACGCCGACGACGCGCGCCTCCTCGCTCCTCGACACCGGCGAAGCCCTGCCGCGCTCCGGCGAAGCTCCGCCGCGCTCCGGCCGGCGTCCGCCGCGCCCCCGCCGTCGCCGCGTCCTTCGTCGCCGTCGCCGCGTCCTCCATGCACGGCCGCGTCCTCCACGTACGCACGGCCGCGCCCCCGCCGTACGTCGCCGCGTCCATCGACGCGGCCGCGCCACCGCCGTCGCCGCGTCCTCCCTCGACGCCGGCCGCGCCCCCGCCGTCGCCGCGTCCTCCACGCACGGCCGCGCCCGTGCGCCAACGCCGGCCTGCACCACCGCCGTCGCCGCCTCGCCCGTGGTCCGGCCCTGCTCCACGAGGTATGTTTTTTTTTATTACTGTTTTTTTTCTTACTTTTTTGTATTACTGTTTAAAAATGTAGGAACTTTTTTGTATTACTGTTTAATAAAATGTAGCAATTTTTTTGTTATTACTGTTTTTAGTTAAGTTTTAAATTTTGTTTAGCATTTTTAGAAATTTGTAGCAATTTTGTAGATAGCAAAATATAGATAGCATTTTTTGTAATTTAATACTTTTGTAGTTTTGTAATTTTTGTATGAAAATTCTTGTTTAAAATGAGTATGAATTTTTTTTAAATGACACTTGTGTATGAAATTTTAAAGTTTAATTAGATTGTTTAAAATTTGTTTATGAAAAATGTTAAATGACACTTTACAATTATGCAAATTTTTGTGTTGTTGCCCATTTTTGTTAGTTAGCATTAGTAAAAATAAAATTGTCAAGTTTGAAATATTGTAAAGTTAGAAATATTGCAAAGTTTCAAATATTGCAAATTTCAAATATTGCTAAGTTTCAAATATAGTTTAACATTGTAAAGTTTGAAACATTGTAAAGTTTGAAATTTTGCTAAGTTTGAAATATTGCTAAATTTCAAATATTGCTAAGTTTGAAATATTGTAAAGTTAAAAATATTGTAAAGTTTGAAATATTGCTAAGTTTCAAATATTGCTAAGTTTCAAATATTGCTAAGTTTGAAATATTGTTAAGTTTGAAATATTGCTAAGTTTCAAATATTGCTAAGTTAGAAATATTGTTAAGTTCGAAATATTGTTAAGTTAGAAATATTGCTAAGTTTCAAAATTTGCAGTGACATTGAGCTATGGCGGACGATGCCCCCACCTTCGTCCGAGATTTGGAGGAAGAAGACCGTCTCCAACAAATAATATATAACACCGCTGCCGGACCCAATTCCGATGGAGAATATTCCGATGGAGAAGATTCCGACGGAGAAGACGCCGAAGAATTCAGCGCGAAATGTTTGAATGACTCCGGTGAGGGACTTGAGTTAGAAAAATTCAGAGATGACGACGACGACGAAGAAGAACCGTCTGGATCTAAGGCGGACGATGCCCTAGCTAAGAAGAAGGTATATATTAAGTCTTGTTGATCACTATAGCTAGATGCATTAATTGATTTATATGCGCACTTATTAACGAAACATTTTTCTTTCAGCCCTCTGGATCTAAGTCGTCAATCCCCGTACGAGGCCCGGCCCAAGGGTTAAAGCTCCCGGAAGGTGCAACGTTGTCGATCGACGAAGTTACCTTCAAAGGCAAACCAGAGAAACCCGATGGAATCTACAATAAATATGTACGGCAGTGCGGAGTTTTTGTAAGGGACATGGTCCCGATCACTGTGACAGAATGGAATGAGCCGAAGAAAGCCAACATAGGCGCAAAATATCTCGAGGAAAGAATTAAAGAGACCCTTTGGGACTCGATGATGTCTAAATTCAACCTACCGGCAGATCTCCCACAGAAGATGAAGGATAAAGTCAAGGAGTGGACTCTTAGCAAGATGGCCCAGCAATTCAACAACTGGAAGAACACATTGTGGAGAAAATATGGGAACAAAGATATAGTTTTCAAAGGACATCTAGAGAAGCTAAAAGATGATTGGGCTGAATTTGCGGCGTATAAGAATTCGGGCGTCTCTGTGGCCCGATCGACACAAAATAAGTTGAATGCCTCGAAGAAGAAATATTTCCATCATTTGGGCTCAGGTGGCTACAAGACTGCCTTGCCTAAGTGGCAAGCCTATGAAGACGAGCTGCGACTAAAAGGGATCACTCCACAGACAGATGACTGGCCCGACAGGTCCAAGTTCTGGTTGTTCGCGCATGGGGCAGTGTTGCACCCAGAAACAGGGCTGATTGTTGCAAAGGGAAAATGGCGGAGAAAAATTAGAAGAGTCATCAGAAAAATAAAAAATGTCATAGTACTAGTCAAGGAGGGAAAATTTGTTCCCGATAGAGAGGACGACGAGCTTTCACAAGCCCTCGGGAATAAAGAACACTGGGGGCGATGTCGAGCCAGAGGAGGCGGGGTTGGTTTTCTTGAAGGGTTTCCGGAAGACGTTGCAACTTATAGAAAACATTGCAGAAGTAAGAAGAGGGAGGCGGAGAGGGTTACTGCATTAGAACGCACGGTGCAGGATGTGCAGAAGCAACTGGCCTCAATGACCCAGACCAGGGAATCTCAACTGCGAGTAGAAGATCCTGCAGGCGATGCCTGCCCATCTCAGCGGAAAAGCAGCGTGGGTTCCACGCAGCTACAAGATCCTGCAGTTGATGAACCAGTTGCTGAACCATCGGCGGCTCACTACCCCGTGGATGATATCACGGAGAAGACAAATTGTGAGTTACATGCGCCGATGATGAACATTACTTGTCCGGTGGCGACTGGCTATGCTTTACGACATCAACCTGGAGAAACCTTCCATTTTGGTGTGATTCCGCCTGGATTTGCTCGTGTCGGGGTCACGAAAGTTATGCCGGGATTCAACGCAATACGTCTTGAATTTCCTGGAGCTGAAGGCGAGAAGACATTGGGAGAAGTTGAGTTTGGTATCGTTCTATGGAAGAAGAAATACATCAAGTTTCCAGACTCGGAGCCAAGGCCACCGACTCCTCCCGTTAGACATTCACCACATCAAAGTCCACCCGCCTCCCCCCACGAAGTTTGGGATCCCGCCGCGAGTCCATCTCCCGCGCTGTCCCGTCAACCGACTGATGCGCCCACTAGTAACTTGACAAAGCGGAAGCTGTTCCCGTCGTCCACCCCTGTCAAGAAACGTGGAAAAAGTGTGCGGGCTCCTGAGAACCCCAAGGAAGTCAAGGCTCCTGAGAAGTTAACTTCTGAGATGACTCAGCAGGAAATAGCTGAGAGCCTACGTGAAGGGTCGAGAGCCTTTTTTGAGCAGAAAAAGAAGGAAAGAGTGGAGGCAAGACTTGACCCCATAAAGGAACTTCTGAAGACTATACCAAATGAGGTAAAAGATCAAACCGTTGACAACCTATATGACCCTCCACCTCCGCCCATTTCAGACTACGAGCGAGGTATTGACAAGGTACTTTCCTCGCAGAATGAGCAAGAGAAATTGTGCGGGAAAGGAGTTGCCCAGCTCGGAGAACAAGAAGCACAATCGCTCGCCCCGCTCATTGTACCTTCTGAAACTCGGGAAATCGAGCATGGAGAAGTTGTCCTTGGCGACTCAGGTTACCCCATGGCGGAGATTGCCCCACGATTTGATTTTGAACTCGGGCTGCCTATGGTGGAAAATCCGAGCCAGCTAACAACACAGTTATGGAATTTGAATCGCTGGTACATGACCGCCGCAAAAGAAGGGAAATTCTCTCTCATGGCGGCGGTTAAGGAACAACACTACTTCCGAGAATATTGTGTGCATGTTGAGTTCCGAGAACTTTTTCAGATGTACAATCAACGTGCTCTCGACAAATCTCTCATCAGCTGCTATTGTCTGTAAGTAATTTATTCGTGTAATTTAATTATTTATAGTTATAAGCTCTCGTTCATTGCTTGTAATTATCGTCACAAAATTCTTTTGTACGCTAATTATGCAGAATGAAGATACGTGAATGCAGACTCGAGGAATCTGGGACATTGGTTTCATTGACCCGGATAAAGTTCATGTCAAGACCGTGGATGAAAATCCCGTGAACACAGAGGACGTTTTGCTAACGTTCTTTAAGCGACAAAGTACCAAAAAGGAAATACTATTTCCTTACAACTTCGGGTGAGTTTTACCGTCTTCTACACATTCTATTTTGCTTCCCCGATATAAGTGTAATCGATAAGTTCTGAATACCTGCGTATATAAACGTGCGCAGGTTCCACTACATTCTGCTAATCATTAGACTCGAGGAAGGAGAAGTTGAAGTCTGGGACTCACTAAGGAAGATCATAATGAATACAAAAGCGTGCGTCTAATGCTCAAGAGGTAATTTCAATCGCACTATATCAGCCTCTTTCGTTCATTTCCGGATATCAAAAGTATAAGTAATAACTACTCAATTCATTTTCTTTTCCGGACAGGGTTTACAGAAAGTTCAAAGCGGAAGAACGCGGTGTATGGCCAGAAAAGCTGGAGTTCAAGTCTAACAACGTAAGTACTACTACGTGTATCTTTCTAATACCATTATCATTCTCTTGATTATTATTTGATTAAATTATATTCTTGTATATATAGTGGTGTCTGCGACAACCACAGGGGACAGAACTATGTGGATACTACGTTTGCGAGTACATTCACACGAAGGTCAATGAGAGAGTCAAGAGTGTAAGAAATCGAGAGGTACGTGAACATCATACACAACTTTTATTTTGCCACCATGCATCAATTGTGTTTAGTTTCGATCATAGCTGATTTTATTTCCTTCTTTTAAAGATGTCAAACAAGCGGAGCCAGCTCCTACCACGCAACCGCGTAAAAGCTATTGCGGAGGAATTGGCGGGATTCTTACTTACACATGTCATAGATGAACACGGTGAATTCTACTTTGACGAAAGACCACCTCCACCCCCTGCAGTCGATGCTACAAGGGAACCGCCGGCAGTCGATGCTACAAGGGAACCGGCTCCATTGTAATTAATTAGGAGTACTTAAATTTATATGTGACGAGAGTACTTTGTATGTGTATAATGACTACTTTATATGTGTAGTGAGTACTTTATACGCGATCTCCTCCGAAACCCTGAAAAATGAGCGAAAAGGAAAAAAAAAAACCCTAAACCCCGAAAAATAATCGAAAAGAAAAAAAACCAAAACCCCCCTGAAATAATAAGCAAAAAAAGCAGGAACCTTTAGTACCGGTTTGTATTACAAACCGGTACTAAAGGTCCTCAGGGTCGAGCTCGCCTGTTCGCCCACGTGGAGACCCTTTAGTACCGGTTTTATTTAGGTGCCGGTACTAAAGGGTTACCCCTTTAGTGCCGACCCTTTAGTACCGGTTGTGTGGCCGGTACTAAAGGCCATCTACAACCGGTACTAGAGGTGGGTTCTCTACTAGTGTAGGCTTGGGTTAGGTTAGGACAGTGCTCTGCTGTCAGCTCCACTACGCTAACGCTAGAGTCAGCTGCCTGCAGGGGCGGGCCCAGCTCAATTCATGGGTATTCAGTTGAATACCCATTATTTTTGGCAAAACATTTCATATATACAGCATACGTATGAGTTAATTTTGGTATTCAGCTAATTTTTAGCTCATGTGCAAGATACATCTGCTCCTAGCGCTCACAAACTCCTCTGAATCAAACCCAACACCCACCCCATGAACAGACTTGTGTTCTGAAGAAATAGGCCGTAGCCCCGCTATATAAATATAGCAACCAACCGATACAACCAACAGTTTTGACATGCCGGGCGGCAACAAACATACACCCAAAGAAAAGAAAAATAAAAGAAGACATAGGCGGATTGACTAAACGACGGTGACCCGGAAACGTTGCGCCCTCTCCGATAAAGTACCACCACACTCCTAGCACCGAATCGACGAGTACCAAGCAGCACCTTCAAGAAGGAAAGCTATGCTGCTGCCCGGACCAACACTGGTCCTAGGGTTTCCCCCGGCACATAGGAAAGCAGATGAAGGTAGCCATGACGCCCTTCAGGAAGGAAAGGTGCCACCCAGAGCGGCACCGCGTCAGCGTCGGACGAACCGACAAGGATTTCTCCCGAAGCCCTATCCGCGGTCCTAGACGATCCGTAGCCGAGGAGCCCCGCGAGGACGGGCCTCGACACCACCAGACAAGCCGCCCACCGCCATGCGCCAACAGATTCCGAAGCCACCAACGCCGTCTCACCAAAGTGGTCGTCACGAGGACTGCAAGACAAGGGTGTGGCGAAGTATGAACCGAGGTCAGCAGAACCACGGCCGCGCGGGAGGGAACAACCTCCACCGTCGAGGACGGTAGTCGACCGGACGAGGCAGCAGAGCATACCAGTCCCTGTCAGGTCCGGCCAGGTCCAGCGGATCCGTAAAGCCCCCACGGGGCACACCAGTCCTAATAGGGTCCAGCCGGGCCCAAGCTGGGCCCGTGAAGCTCGCCGCCAAGCTGCAACAAGAACCGCCGTCGCCCGCTGCCCCCTGCACCATCCACCTCACCGAGGTCTGCAGAAAACACCTTGGAACGGGGCGGCCCGCCCGGACCTAGATGGGGCCCGCCGGGCCCAGATCTGGGCCGCAGGGCCCAGCCGCCCCAACCTCGCTGCACACCGGCGCTCTCCACTGCGCCGCCCCGCGGAAGAGCACCGCCACCGCGACGCCACCACCGACCGAGGCCGGGCCACCGCCTCCTAGTCCGCACCGCCGCCGGAGATAGGCCGCCCCGCGCGGCCGCCTTCAAGCGCGGGTAGAGGAAGGCCGCCGCCGCCGGCACCGCCCGAGCCTCGCTCGGCGGCTCGTGCCGATGGCGGCGGAGGAGGAGAGGGGAGGCGGGGGAACGAGGAGTCGCCGGAGGAGAAGCCGCGCCGGCCGCCGCGGGGGCGGCGCGGTCACGGGAGGGGAGGGGTTGGGGAGGAGAGGGGAGTCGGGCGCTTCACAGACTTGTGTTCTCCGAGGTCAGTAATATAAAGAAGCCTCCCGAACAGCAAATAATTTGAAATTTTCAGTCTGTAATCGTTCTTGTTCTCCAATGTTTAACCTTTATTTTTGCAAAAAATTAGACTTTGAATACCCAGTAGCAGAATCCTGCGCCCGCCACTGGCTGCCTGCCACGAAAAGCGTGTGATGTGAACCACGTCGACTGACTGCCGAAGGCACATTTTGTGCATCAGAGTCCGTGAAGCCGGCAGGAGCAGGCCTTGCTTTTTTTTTTTGAACAGGAAACCGCGATATATTAAAAAGCTAATACAACCTTACACAAACAACACACGCTGAAACACTGAGAAACATCGAGACAGGCCACACGCCTAGGAACATTTGCAGAAAGGACCCCAAGAAAGACAAAATTTACAAAGCAAGCCGGTCGGCAGCGACGCCTGTCTTCTTTCTGTTTTTTAAGAGATTTTTACCGGCGGTCAGGGAAAGAGTTTTTGCTGTAAAAACTTCACAAACTAACGAGTTTATCATTTTTAATATATCTTCTTTCTTAAAGGGGGGAAACGCCATAGGATTTCTTTTCTGCAATGTCCTTTGCTTGGGTGCTAATGTGCCACGTACAGATTAGTGAAGGACATCCTTTATCCTTAGGAGCTTTTTGGATCATAAGACGAGTGAATTACACCTTTGGCCCATAACCTCACAGCGAACCAACCATTTAGTCCTCAGGTAAAAAAAACTATTTAGTCCACAAACTAAAACACACACGCATAAGACTATAAACTCGTTTAAGTAATTCAACATTAAGGAAGTCATGCACAATATTATCGATGTCAAAAATAATGTAAAGTTGCCCCGCAAAAAGAGTAAAGTTGAAACAGGTTTGTAGAAAAATCCAATAGTAACTACAATACCAAATCAATATCACCAGATACATCATGATATATCTTCTTTTCATTTGATATGTATATTATTGGTAGTTTTTTTATATAAAACTGGTCAAAACTTTACATGATTTGATAACTTATAGGTCTTCTCTTAAGGAGCACACAGACTACCTCCTCCGCAAATGCGTGGATATTATACACATGGAAATCTGAAAATATCTCTTTATATTATACACATAAAAATTCAAGTGATCACCGGCGAATAAGTGCAAATATTAGAGTGTATATTATGGAACCAGATCATATGAAACAATTAGACATGAATTTTATAAACCAGTTTCATTGATCCAGCAGGCTCCGGGAAAAATTATAAGAATTTATATGCTACGAGAATGAGAACCCCAAGAAATCACCATGACCATGATTACTATGTATTGATTTCTCTTAGGATTGGTAAACTTGTGACATTTCACTCAATTTTCTTTTCCGATTCCTACACTATGAATAGTCCCGCACCCCAAGGGTCACAAGTTAGGTGTTAATTAAAGACGTGCAAACAAGCGGCATGGTGGAAAGGTTGGTGGGATAGATAAGAGTGTTTGGCTGGGTAGTCCTATTTCACTAATGTGTATGTGTGTGTTCCAATTTGATTTACCGAAGATTGTTCATATTACAGACTCCCCACTCCATACTTTTACTCTCTCACCTGCGGTCGCTTGAGGTGATCACCAGAAAGGCCACCTATTTGCCGGTGAAGGTGGCGGTGAGGCTCTTGCCGCTCCGCCTCACATGGATCGCCATGGATCCCGGGGGCGGCCCTGGGTGGAGACAGTGGTGTCGATCCTACGATGGATGGTCGCCAGCTACCTCGTTCGTGCTAGTTTTCGTGATATACATAGCTACTCATTCGGTCTGCAGAAATATTTACATACGAAATACCAGAATTTCCATCTTGTAGAAAATCTAGTGGTGCTACCTAAAGACTTAAACCAAAAGCCAGCACTTTTTAAGAACAACCGAGATCCAGGAAGAATTTCTGCGTAATTTGTCTTTGACATATGAAAGATTGTTACAACAAAACTGGCATTTTGTTTTTCTTGTCTCATAGGTGAAAGAAAAAAGAATATATAGTTACTTTTATTCTATAAACAATCTAACGATTTTACAGGCTTTTCATGGAACGATGGAATTCCCATTGCTCAGTTTTTGCTCCGCTCATATGTGGCGCGAAGGGCGTATTGGAGAAAGAAGGCATTACTTTCCGTACGGGCCCATTCCCTCTCACTTCTAACCGACAATCCTGGCAGCTTCGTGCGAAATGTGCCTAGGTGTTGGTCGAGGAGGAGGGTGCTTGGGGGCTCGTTTCCTTGGTCGATAGTGGTGGACACAATGGTGGGATGATGTCACGCTTGACGCATCAACGATATAGGTTCCACTCCCACGCAAGATCCACCTCTATGACTGTAGGGGCACGTTAGGGTTGCACCACAACCCACTTCTACTAAGGGCGAGCTTAATCGGAGACTTGGTGGCCACAACCATAATGATACACTCCTATCATAAGAGTATTATTTTTTCATGGAAATGCCATGCCAGGTGCCTATATAATAAATCGGAACAAACCAATTGCCATATCCACCTGTCATAATAAGAGCTGATGCATCTGCGAGTTATGTCCTCCCATGCAAGTGCGGTCATCCTTTGAGCTTCATTTTTATTTTTTCATTTGTGACCACACCATGTAGCTTGTGTCTTCTAGGGGTCATGCCTCGGGTGAACAATGTGCTTTTGAGGGTGACAAATGTGTTTTTGAGAAGCATAAATTGCTTGTTGGGTTCTAAGGTGAACCCACCACTACTAGGAAATAGCCTTTCTGTGACGCACCATTTTTACATTCTGTGGCGCATGGTGGGTGCGCCACAGAATTCTCGCCACAAAAATATTAATTCTGTGGCGCGCCTGGGTGCGCCACAGAATTTTTCTGTGTCGCACCCCTACCCTGGTGCGCCACATAATTTTTTTAAAATTTAAAAAAAGGCGGCCAGATTTAGATCTGGGATTTTCAAAAAATTAAAAAAAAATCCAAAAAATCAGAAAAATTCAGAAAATGAAATAATTTGGAAAACCCTAAATATTTGAACTTTTTGAACATTTTTAACACTCCAAGCATATCTCAAATGATGACTTCCCAGTAGGTCACCCATACTCAGATTGCTCCAACCCAAGCACGCTTAACTTCTAAGTTCTATTCAATTCAACTACCCTCATGCTATTCAAGTTCTTATTGATAATAGTATGATATCAACCCTCTTAACCCTTGTGTATGTGTATATATGTGTAGTTTATGTGTGGTATGTGTATATATGTGTTTTTAAAATTCAAAAAAAATCAAAATCTTCTGAAGGAAGTTCAAAAAATCAAAAAATTCAAAAAAAATCTTCAAAAAATCAACAAATCCAAAAAATTTGAATTTTTTTATTTTTTTGCTTTTTTTCGATTTTGTAGAAAAAAATCTTCTTGTTGAAATAACTTTTTACTCTTTTGAAATTTGCCGAATCTGAGAAAAGTAAACCCCGGTGAAATCGAGCTCCTTTTTTCTCACGATTTTTTTGGTATATTAAACGCATTTTTTCGACATCGTATGCAAAAGTTATGGCCGTTCAAACTTTGTTTTTCTGTTTTTCGCAAAAAAGGTCAAAATTGATATTTCAAAATTTCTATACCTACTAGACACTAAAACCTAACTATATCTCAAAGGATTTTATTTTTTGAAGGTTTTATCATTTTCTTTTCTTGTTTGGAAAACTGAAAAGGCGATCCAGGGGGTGGGATCTGATTTCAAAAAAAAAATTATGTGGCGCATAGGGCCTAGTGCTGCACAGTTTTTTGTGGCGCATGGCCTCATGCGCCACAGAAGTTGCCTTTCTGTGGCGCATCCCAACCCATGCGCCACAGAAAGGTCAAATTCTGTGGCGCATCTAGCCCGTGCGCCACAGAAAGTAGGTATCCAGTGGCGCATGGGACCTCCATGCGTCACAGAATGTGAAACTTTCTGTGGCGCACCAGCTTAGGTGCGCCACCGAATCTTTTTTTGTGGCGCACGGCTCAATGGTGCGTCACAAAATGTGGACCCATAGAAAGGCAGTTTCCTACTAGTGCACTAGGCATCTCTACGGTGCGGTGCCCTTCCAACAAGATAGGCAGGTGCCCTTTTCGACGGACGTAGCTGTGCCCGTATTCTTACGGTGAATCTAGCTACCGAGGAGGTAGGACGATCGATTTCTCACGCGCCTCGCACTCTTCCCTTTCCCTTTCTGGCTTCCGATCGCTTTCCTTTTCTAGAGCCTAGTACAACATGTGTTGAGGCCCAAACTCATATGCACGGACCTTGTGCAATTTTTTGGATGAATCGTCCGGGCTATACCTGCCACCTTTGTTTCCTTTTCACTTTTTCTCAAGTACGTACAAAACAAATACTCGGTTTGTACTACTCAGTTTTGTAGTACAAAAATATCAACAAAAAATCCTGCAATACAACAATCCAATGTCTAAAAACCACGAAGTACAAAATTTCTGTAGTAAACTCAAAGTACAAAGTACAAAACACGCGAAGTATAAAGACACTAAAAGATGAAGTACAAAAACCTTGAGAGTCCAAGTACAAATACTGCGAAGTACAAAATAAATCACCAAGTACAAAAAATTACAAAGTGCAAAACTCCCAAAGTACAAAGTACAAAAAAGTCCAAGTACAGGAACACTGAAAAACCAAAGTACAAACACATTGAAACCAGAAGTACAAAAAAAAACAATCAAACCCGAAGTAAAAAACACTGAAAACCGAAAGAAAAAACAGAAGTTATAAAACTGAAACCCGAAGTACAAATACACGTTTGCGCGGCGTACAAAAGTATTCTGAAACCCAAAAGTACAAGTACATTGAAACCCTAAGTACATGTATTCAACTTTTAAAAATACAAAAAAAGTCCGTCAAAACCTATCAACATGAAATCTACTTTTAAAAATCTCGACACGAGTAGCTCAAAAGTGAAAATGGTTCATAATGTGGACGAACAGTTCTCATGAATTTTCATTTTGATAATAATTTGTACTCTCACCTCCCGTATCTCTTTCTCTCTTATTCGCATCCCACTTTACTTCTCTTTGTGAAATTCGACGGACATGCAGACAACCTGCAGGGACAGCGCGATGGAGAAGGCAACACTTGGGAGCGCATGGAGATTAAGAACATGCCAACTAGCGCGAGGAGCGCGCACGTGGTGACGTTTCAAAAGGTTTCTTTCTTTAGTGATTTTGCGCGTGGCGCGACTGGGTGGTGCCGCACACGCCTCTTCCTGTGTGGAGCTCGGTTGGGGCGAGGCCCATCAGGTATGTGTAGTTCCTCTTTTTTCATTTATTTTCAATTTCAATATTTTTTAAATTTGTATTTTTGAAATTTGAACATTTTCAAAATCTTGCCATTTTTTGAATCTGAACATTTTTTCAAAACTGAACATTTTCAGAATTTGAACATTTTTCAGATCTGAGCATTTTCGAAATCTGAACAATTTTCAAATTTAAACATTTTAAATTGTTTTTAATACCCTAAAATGTAAAGTTAAAATAAAAAAGAAACAAATAAAGAGAAAAAATGATAAGAAAAACGTCAAATGGGTCGGCCTGTTATGGGAATCCTTTAGGCAGTGCGAGTTGGTTCCGCCGCTTAAGGCCGCAAATAGGATTTGCCTAATATTTTGGCATTTCCTACTATTTGATGATGATGATGCCTACTGAGTCTGTTAGTGGCATATCTAAAGTGCGGGACCATGGTGGGTAAGATTTTTCTTTGTTTTTGTTTCACTTTTAATACTTTTTCAGTCTTCTTTGATTTTCCACACCATTTTTGTGCTACCTTTTTCTCATTCATGTTTTATTTATATTTTTCCTAGTATAGAAAAATCATGGGTCTATAAAGAGAAGTCCAAAAGGACCTTGATCCAGTCAAGTCAAGTCAGACAAGAGGAACAAAAAAAACATAATGGATACCACATCAGATATGCAAATCTTGTTGGTTTAATATGATTTGCACCTCCTGTCTTCTCATTATGTTTTTAAATATAGTTTTACCTTTTGGTGTAGTCTTGTAGGCCTTCCAACTTGCGCTTACATGCGGAATATTTAATCATACAAGTGAGTGACGGAGCCAACATGTGACATTGAGGGGAGCTAAGTGGATAAATTTAGTGTCACAAACTTATTGAGGAGGGCAGATTTCAGTAAATGACTAAAAAAATAAAAGCTCTAATGGCTAGTGTTCTTCAGAATATCTAAACCATGGGAGTGGCCTACCCCACCCCCCACTCGTCCCCCTCTGTCTCCGTCCCGGAGTGCGAGGGACAAGCAGCCACCAAGGAATTCAGTCTCTGATGCACATAGAAAGCTAGCACGGGTCATTCAGCAAAAGTCTCACATGTCACAGATGCTCATTAATTAATTAGTACCCATATGGGAGTACTTTTTATCGTCTACTTGGGCATTTATTTATTTATTTTGGTTTATAACCTGCAAAAACCATGGGGCATTATTTCTGAAGGCATTGTCGTTCTGCATCTCCAATTGCATTCATGGGGCCACCTTCTGTTAGCTGCTGGTGGAGTAGTGGCCTTGTGAACCACTACAGCTGTAGAATTTCTGTTGGATGGACAGTGACGTATTTAGTCCTTGTTCTGGCTTAACCAGATCTCGCGGCTTAGACAGTCTCGCTAATGTGCTCAATATTGGTCACTAATTGTGTTTTCGCACTCAAATTCATGGGGTCACCTTGTGAACCACTGCAGCTGCAATTTCTGTTGGATGGACAGTGACACTAATGGTAGGGTTCATGACAGTTTACTCCAGATCGAGCTGCCTTCCCAGCGTTTTCGTCGTCGCCTGCACATGAAGTGATGTGTGGCTTGGCTTGCTCTGGGATCAGCAGTTGACTAGACTATGATGACATGATTGATCTGTGTCGTCTGGGGTAAAAAGCATCTCACCGTTTTTCAGAGCTGCTTCTCAGCGTGAGGCCAAATTAAGATTGAGATGAGCAGACAAAAGTACTGGACGACATCCATGCGTTGAACTACTGCTACTATTACCCCTGCATCAATCATCTAACATTTCTTTTCGTACTTACCATCTTCGGTTGGGATATATATATATATATATATATATATATATATATATATATATATATAGGGTAGGACTAAACAGGAACCTACCCTTAAGAGTTCATATTTAGCTTAAGTAGGAATTATTCTTGTTTTAGGAAACATCAGACAAACCCACCCCGTCTCCCCCAAACTGACGCAACCAGCCAACCACCTACCGATCCACTCCTCCACCTCCCATGGCAAACAACCACCGAGACCCCCCGCCGGCGACCACCACCGACGCCCCGGGCGGCGACCACCGCGCGTCGCCCCCGGTGGCGACCTCGCGCCGCCACGGGCCGCCCGTGCCGGAGACCACCGCGCTCCGCCCCCGCTGGCGACCTCGCGCCGCCACGAGCCGCCCCTCCTGCCCAGCGCGGCCCCTGCACCTCCCGCCGGCGGGGCCCCTTCACCTCCCGCTGGCGCGCTCCCTTCCTCCTACCCGGCGCTGCTCCTCCACCTCCGGTCACCGGGGTAATCCACCTCCTGCTTACGCGGCCCCCCACCCCATCCCCTCCCGGCGCGGCTCCCCTGCTCGCTCGCGAGATGCCGCAACCGGAATTCCCTGCTGCAGCTCGCGCCGCCATGGCCGTACTACCCTGCTCCAGCTTGCTCTCCACCTCCGCACCTCTCCGTCCATCCCCATCTCGCGAGCTGTCCCCGGCAAGGAAGTCGTCCCGTGCGACTCCCCTGGAAGAAGACGACCACGTGCTCCTCCCGGCGAGGACGTAGCACGGGCGTTCCTCCCCCACGGCACATGCTGCCGCTCTCAACTCCCATGACACACGGAAGAACTTCAGATGCGCGAGTTTACTTTGGGAATGTGTCGGAGGTTCATATTGAACGTGGTTGCATTGCTTGTGGTGTTCTTCGGATGAAATTCCTGCTGGTATAGAGTAGACATGGATGACCAAGCTCGGTAAACAAAGTTCACTTCGCCCAGAAATAAAGTTCACTTTAACCAGAAACAAAGTTCACAGCCTCATTCGTACTGCACAAAGCTGAACTTTCAGCTTCGTGCAGACATAGATGAATGAGCAAGCTCGATTAAAAAAGTTCACTTCACCCAGAATGAAAGTTCACATTGACCAGAAAAAAGTTCACTCTGCTAAAAAAAAGTTCACCTCATTCCGAAAAAATGTTCAGAAAAAAGTTCACTTTGTTCACAAAAAAAAGTTCACTCCGGTCATAAAAAAGGTTCACTTGGCTCAGAAAAAAAGTTCGCCTCGTTCCAAAAATTGTTCAGGAAAAAAAGTTCACTTCATGTTCCGTCTGAAGGTTCACATGTCATACGCGAGAAGGTTCACTTGGTACAGAAAAAAGTTCATGTGCAATTGCGAAAAAAAGTTCACCTCGTTCCAAAAAAATATTCAGGAAAAAAGTTCACTTCATGTTCCGTCTGAAGGTTCACATGTCATGCGCGAGAAGGTTCACTTGGTACAGAAAAAAATTCATGTGCAATTGCAAAAAAAAGTTCACCTCGTTCCGAAAGAATATTCAGGAAAAAAGTTCACTTCATGTTCCGTCTGAAGGTTCACATGTCATACGCGAGAAGGTTCACTTGGTACAGAAAAAAAGTTCATGTGCAATTGCGAAAAATAGTTCACCTCAATCCGAAAAAAATATTCAGGAAAAAAGTTCACTTCATGTTCCGTCTGAAGGTTCACATGTCATGCGCGAGAAGATTCATTTGGTACAGAAAAAAGTTCATGTGCAATTGCGAAAAAAATTTCACCTCGTTCCAAAAAAAATATTCAGGAAAAAAGTTCACTTCATGTTCCGTCTGAAGGTTCACATGTCATGCGCGAGAAGGTTCACTTAGCATATCCGAGAAGGTTCAGAAAGTTCCTGTTTAGCTTAAACTGGAATAGGTTCCTTTTTAGTTGAGTTATATATATATATAGGAAGCCCAATTGGGGCACCTAAGAGCCTGGGCACCTAGCTTCATAACCGTCGGATCTGGTATCATGATTTAGCATTTGATTGTGGATTCTATTCTACGGGTCTACCCGTTAGCAAATCATATTGAAGTGTATGCATTTAGTACGTGAGGAATTAGAGTGTAATTGAGAAACCGATTTTTTTCCTTTTTTTACCCTATCAACGAGGATATTCGTCAAATAACGTATGTGTTTTTGAGTGATTTTCGGCGAATTAAATGTGAGGTATCGGCTGGTAAGGGCATCTCCAGCCGTTCGGCCCCCCCAGGCCGAAAAACGGCGCCTTTTTCGACGGCCTGGGGGAGCGCCGGCGCAATTCGACGCCCTGGGTTCGGTGTTTTCCCAGTCGCCGAACCCAGGACGCCCCCAGCCGGCCAATTTTCAGCCAAGTTTTCAACATACAAATCAACACTTTCGGCCAAGTTTCGGCCAACTTTCGGCATACAAATCAACACACAAATAGTTAAACATACAAATCCACACACAAATAGTTCAACATACAAATCAATAGACAAATAGTTCAACAATGCAAGCAAATAGAACAAACTAGGCGTCGGCATGGGCATTGCCTTTGCGCCTCCACAGGTGCTCCACCAGATCATTCTGCAGCTGTGTATGCACCGTCGAGTCTCGAATCTCCTGACGCATAGTCATGAAGTTTGCCCATGTTGCTGGCACCTGGTGATCCACATCTGCAAGAGGACCCTGCCTGTAGTACTCAGTGTCAGCCACCGGCTCATCCCGCTCGCTCTCAATGATCATGTTGTGCAAGATCACACAACAGTTTATCACCTCAGACATGTTGGCCTTGGACCAAGTCAGAGCTGGGTACCGGACAATAGCGAATCGAGACAGCAGCGCACCAAATGCCCGCTCAACATCCTTCCTGCAAGCCTCCTGGCACTTGGAAAACCAAGCTTTCGCGCTTCCTGGCACAGGGTTGGAGATGCTCTTCACAAATGTTGACCACTTCGGGTAGATGTCATCTACAAGGTAGTAGCCCTTTGTGTACTGGTGGCCATTGATCTCATAGTTCACCGGAGGGGCATGACCTTCAACAAGCTTGGCGAAGACATTCGAGCACTGCAACACATTGATGTCGTTGTGAGTTCCTGGCATATCAAAGAAGGAATGCCAAATCCATAGATCATGTGTAGCCACGGCCTCAAGAATCACACTGCACTCTCCTTTGTGGCCTTTGTACATCCCATGCCATTCAAATGGACAGTTCTTCCATGCCCAATGCATGCAGTCGATGCTTCCAAGCATCCCCGGGAAGCCTCTTGCTTCATTGGTGGCCAGGATCCGGGCAGTGTCATCCGCATTAGGCGATCGCAAATACTTTGGCCCAAACACTGCCACCACTGCCCTGCAGTACATGTTCAAGCTTTCAATGGCGCAAGACTCGGACATGCGCAGATAGTCATCCTGAGCGTCAGCGGGAGCACCATATGCAAGCAATCTCATCGCCACCGTGCACTTCTGAATTGAGGTAAACCCTACCGTGCCGGTGCAATCCGTCTTCAGCTTGAAGTAGGTGTCGAACTCCCGGATGGCATGCATGATGTCGAGGAAGAGTTGCCGTTTCATCCTGAAACGGAGCCGGAACACAGCCTCGTCCTGCGTGGGGTTCTCGGCGAAGTAGTCGGAGTAGAGGATGCAGTAGCCTTCGTAGCGCTGCCTCGGCTTGCTCTTGCGGTGGCCGGGCTTTGAGCCACCACGCCGCGGCTTCGCCTTGTCGAGCAGGCCGGCAAGGCAGGCGAGGACGAGCAGGTGCTCTTCATCGTCGATGTCGGCCTGGGCTTCCTCGTCGAGCAGTTCGGCGAGCAGCTCCTCGTCGTCGGAGTATGTGTTTTGGATTTTATTTTGGAGAATTAAATGATAGGTTACGGCATGGAATAAATGATGATTATGCTGGTGGAGACCTAGACTATCGTTGGACTATTTATTGGCTTCATTTGCGTACCCATAAATCATGGACGATCTGTATGTTATTAATGGTCGGATTGTTCCTTTTTTGAGGTATATAAGATTCGTTGGTTCAGGATACCCAAAAATCACGGACGCGCCTTACACCATAAGCGCTCTGGGTCTATAAAATACGGAATTTTGACTGGTACACACGACATAATTACAGTAATGGGCATGCATTAGAAAAATTGAAATGATGATTTGGAAACCATGAACATAGCACATGCATACTGATTATCATTGTAAACAAGGATTTAACTAGGTATGTAGTACTCAAATTACATTTTCTTGAGTTGCTAAAGATCGCCACACGTTGTAGAATTATGACCTGGAAGTTTGCACTTCTTGCAAACCTTATCGATCTTTGGCCTCGATGAACTCTCTGGATTCGAAGGGCAATTAGTTCTGTAATGTCCTTTCTCCTGGCAGAACGAACATGTCCTCTTCTTGCGTATTGCACCCTCGATTTGTTTCTTGTACCTCGATGTCCTTGGGCGTCCACGCTTCTTACGACGATCAGGAGGAAGAACGTCAAGGTTCTCCTCTTCCTGGATGTGATTATCTTCATCACTGGAGCTGTTTTCCTGTAACACAACACTTGTAGTTGTAGTACTTGTGTTGACGGGAGGAACAACCGTACTCTCTTCTGGGGTACATGTAAGATCAATCTGTTGTACAGCCTCAGCAATTTGTTTTTTTTTTTAGATTATAGTGTGGGTATCGTGAATACCCTAAAATGTGTGTACTGTGAATAAAACATGGTTGGTTGCCCCGCCTAGAATGATGTGTGTGGGTATCGAAATTGCGGACTAAATGTCTTACGATATGTAGTCAAAAATTAAATTCAGCTCGGATGTACATGTTGTGTCCTCGGGTTGTAATAAATTCTGAGTATCCGTTTTGAGGTCTCAGTATGGTACACTATGTACCATCCGTTCTGGGTATACCATCCGTTCTGAGTATGGAAATCATTTGACGTATGAACTTGAACTTTTAATAAATTCTTTTGAAGGGATCTGTGCTATTAGTATGGTGTAGACACATACTCGGGTTGTAATTATCGATGCGTAGTCAGTGTTAGTGAGGAATTGGGTGTGGGTACACCAGATGAACATTATCAGTACCATATAATTTTAAGAAGAAAACACATCATACTTATTACGTAACACTCTTAGTAGAGCACCTTGTTCGGAAAGGAAAAAATTGAAATTATTACATAGACATTTCTTAGTAGTAAAGATAATTGACAGTCCACATCATCTCAGTTCTACGTATGTCCGCAGGTGTGTCGCCTCATAAGTATAGGTATGTGTATTGTCTAATCAGTTCTTGCACGAACGGGGGTGGCGACAAAGCATTATCTTTCAATGTAACGATGTCCATCAGTATATCGGTTCTGATTTTGTCCATGCAAGCCTGTGTGGACAACCAATAGAAGGAGTAACCAAATGGGGTATGTGGATTTTTGAAGTATGAAGTGTAGTACGGAGTGTTATTTATGGCTTACCGAGTTGAGTTGTTTAGTACAAACAGTACCATTCCAGTTCTTCATCAGCTCAATAGTGTAAACACCACTTTCGACCCTTCAAAAGAAATAGGTCCAAGTAAGATTAGGAGGCCGGTAAATATTGAACTGTAACGAACAAAAAGCTAGATTTGTATAATAATTTCATACTCAAATGACTGTGTAGGCACAACAGGTTCCTTGTAATCCCACTTGGTCACATCTTCACTCCAGTCGTGGAAGAACAATGCCAAACATTCTTGCATGGCTCTAGCAAGCATGGGTACAATCCAGTGATGTTTACTGTGAATTTAACAGGTATGTTCAACCTGGGAGGTGGATCCATGAAGTCGTCGTCGTCGTCGTTGTGGTCTCCATGGAGAGACATATTGCCTCGGACAGCAGGAGATGCACGCTTCCTCCTTGCACTAGCACACTTCTGCAGCCTGGGCATTTAGATACCTACAATGAAAATAAACCAAACATTAGAATGAAGCGTAGTAGTAAGAACATAAACCAAACTTGTGATGAAAAAAGATTGATAGAATGGAGAAAATCAGCCACAAAATCGATTGAAAGGATTGGACAAAACCAGCCAGCTTCACACCTGAAGCCACAAATCATTTTAGGAATGTAGGCTGGTGGGTGCACGTACAAACCTGAAGCCACAAATCGGTTGTTGAAATGGACAAAATCAGCCAGCTTAACCTCCACCTAGCTCATGACGTGATGGTGAAATAGAAATTCGTTTGAATCAGACGAAGCTGTGATTGTGGAGCAATTAAGGCGCATATAAATAAGGCATGTTTGATACGGGTATGCTGTCACTAATTCGGCATGAATCAAGCAGCGCACGTACAAGGAAGGAAAACAGCATTAATTGCTGATTGATTTAATTAGGAAAGAGCACCACGTATATTTCAAATTTCAAACTTGCTATTAATGGCTGGATGATTTAATGAGAAAATAGCACCACGGTTCAAAATTTGAAATATGCAAAAACGGGTTACTAACGGGTATTGTAGACCTCACATACCCGAATTGTTTCCAGCTCTAATGATCATGATCAAATAAATCCAACGGTTGTAGAACTAGGAGCCCAGACACCTAGGAGTCCCTACTAATTTATATAATTATATATCCATCTCAGCGATCTCACACATGACACCCACTCACTTTATTTCGATGAATGGAAAAATATTAATACCAAAACAACACCAATTATACCCGATCTCTGATCATGAGTTTTCATCCCGAGCAAACTCAAGGCAATGTGTTCAACAAGAGAACGCCGTCATTGTCAGGTTTAACCATCAAAGGACGGACCTCTAAGCTTGAGACCTAACACTCAAAGAGCGCCACCACGCTGAAATCGCCATGTGATGGCACCACCTACTGTTTCATCATCGCACAACTCCGCATGCACGGGCTTGACGGATTTAGCCAAGGCACTAACCATACGTACGTAACAACTCGCCGAGCATCGATTGGGAACGTCCGACATCAACACCGACCCCCTAAAGTCGAGGGCCCTCCCACGTAGAGTCCATAGGCCAGTCATGTGTGACATGGTGGACAAGGTTAGAACCCACGCAAAGTAGCGAAATAGAGTTTCTCTAGATCCATCGTTACAAATGCGCTCATGTGCTATGTTGAGCGCTCTCACCCCAATCACAGAGCGCCGCCGAAAACCTCCATGGGAGGCTTAAGCCCGCCAAGGTTGCGCTCTGTATAGACCGTGCCTCCAGCCAGGAACTAGAAAAGATGCGTCATCGTTGCCACCACCAGGCCGGCAACGAGAACCAAAAAGGTGCACCCGGCCTCACCGTCACCGCCGCCGCTGTCGATGCAAAGACCCGTTGTCGCGCTGCCTCCAAAGCCACAACAGCACAACCACCGCTGAGAGAATCCGGGATCGCCGCGCCGGGTTCAAGGTCCTCCTCAGTAACACCACATGCAGCACCCCACAGGTACCCGCCCCTGCCAAGCACTGGCGAGACCGATCTAGAAGGAGCACATGCATGGAACAGGGGTCCCAACGAGCATCGACGACGATGAACAGGTCCCAAGGCGCTCCCCTTGAGGCTTTTTTACCTGAAGGAGGGAGGAGCGGCTCTAGTTGAGGTTCCCTATTATGTGCATCTTTCTGTTGTGCTCTTGAGCAATCAAAGGCCGTACCTGCACCTGTACCTAGACATGGAGTTGAAAGGAGGTAACTGCTCCCTGGCCAATCCAGCCAGTATGTTCTCCCTTTCTCGCATACGACGACTCACCTCTCATCTTCCCCATCAAGGGCCATCATCTGTCTTCCTGGCTGTGTCTTTCTATATGCATACCAGCATTTGTAAACTGTAAGATGAGTGCTTCAGCATTATGGGATCCCAACTAACAGCTGCAATTTTTTTTTTGGGAACTGCCTTTCCTTACTCAACTGCCCGCCTAGTTAATTTAGACATGTTATGTTTTCTCCAGGTCTCTGAAATATCCACTACTTCGACTGTCAACGTTTGGGCAAACTAAATTGACTTGCAAAAACGTGTTATAAAAGAGAAAGGTGGAAGAGAAATCTGCTTTACCTCATAGGTGTACATGCACCCACTAGTCCACTACCCAAGAATCGCATTTTAAAATGTCAAAACATTCCAAACAAAAACATAGATATACATCTAAACATTCTATGTCTGCAGAAAGTTTTGTAAAAAAGTACAATTTGTGTGGCATGTGTAAAAAGACGAATTTTGATGCTCTAAAATGACTTTTCACGAGGCATTTTTTTTTGTCTTTTTACACAGACCATGAGAAATGACTTTTTTTCGTGAAACTTTGTGTGCGAATGTAGAATCTCTGAATGTACACCCGGATTTTTTGTTCGTTTTGTACAACAGGTACATCTGAACCTATAAGTCAACACAACACGGAGGAAAATTACTATATCTGGTATCATCTCTTCTGATGCTAGCTCCCATGATCTTGAGTAGTTGAGTGATATGGACTAGTGTATTCCATTCCTTTTAGCTAGTCACTAATATAATGATGAATCTTTTCTCTCCCCTTTCCCCCCTTGAAGAGATAAGGATGGTCATGTTCCAAAAGTGTGCCAACCAACTAATTATGCGTGTGATATCTGTAGCAATGATCTTGTTCAGTTCCTTGAGGCAGGCAGGTCGAGGGCACAAAACTCTGTTGTCGTCTTCTTCCGCGGCTACAGGCCATGGGTGGACCCTCACCTGACAATAATGCAACTCCCAGATTTAGGACGTGGTCTATAAACACACTAGCTCACTCCCACGCAGCTAGGCAGAGCTCACCTCATCAGCCACATAATTTAATTAGCAGCAACACCAACAACAACACAAGAGTTTAGCTACCAGTACTCTTGTGAATATATCAAAGCCTCCTTCGATCTCGAAACAATGGCGGCTCCACCACCTTCCGCCATCGGCGACGACGCCGTCGACCTGTCGCTGACACTCGCCCACATGCCGCCGCCATCGTCGTCTCCTTCTCCTCCTCCTGCTGCTGCATCATCAAGTGTTGGCAATGGCAATGGCGTGAGGCTCTTCCCTTGCCTCTTCTGCAACAAGAAATTCCTCAAGTCGCAGGCGCTAGGGGGGCACCAGAACGCGCACAAGAAGGAGCGCAACGTCGGCTGGAACGCCCACCTCTACACCGACCCCATCGGCGTCAACTCGGCTGCCGATGCTACCTTGCCAACCCACCACCAGATGTACCCCATCCGGGTCTCCCACTCCTGCCACCACCAGGGGTACCCCCAGGCCCAGCAGGTCGTCGGCGATGGCTGGTGGCGCGACGGGGATGGCGGCGAGAAGCAACAGCAGACGAGGAAGGTTGATCTTAACCTCACGCTCTAGCAACGATCGATCTCTTCTTGATTTCTCATTGTTCATTTTCATCTCTTATTTTCTTCTATGATAATGAAAATCGGTCCCAGTGGGGGATCGCGTTGGTATCTCTTATTTTCTTCTTCTTCGATCCATCTCTCCCCTTTTAACTTTCTTCTTCTTCGATTAATGGCAATAAACCATTATTAGGTGTACTTCTACCTACATTTTCTGTCTGGTACTGTACTTGTTCTGTAAAATGATAAGATGGAGGAAAATCACCGATGTAGTGGCATTATACTGGTGTATAAACGTTGAAAAATTCTTCATAAAATGTGACTTGTCAATTAATTAATGTTTTGAAGAAAAGAGAAACTGAACGACATTGGTCGTACTTTTCCCCAAGAAGAAGACATGCATGGTTATGTCCAGGGGCGGAGCTAGAAAAAAACAACCCTGGTGCACAACTTTGACATGGTCTCAATGGTATAGAAACTTCAACAAAAATATGCTAATGAGTATCATTGTGCAATGATCATTCTAATCTTCTTTTTACCCTCCAAATTTTCATAAAGGTACTCGAAGAGACATGTTTAGTTTTTTTGGTGTCCATCATCATCGCGTAGGGGCACACTTATCTTTTTTGTACCTTTCAATTTTATCGGGTGTCCTGGAGGAAAACAATCCTATGAGACCGGGTCTATTTCTCCCACGAATTAGACCCACCTCGGAACAAGTCACGTCGTAATTCATATCTCAAAACAGTTGTGCCTTCTTCTCCCCCAAGCCATTTGTTCCCCAATCTCATCTTGTCAAAATGATCGCGACACAATTGGCAACCCTGGCGATATAAATATATTTTCGAAAGACTTTTCTACATAGAGTTTGAAACAACATGCAGACACATTGGACAATGACAAATGATTGGTGGCTGAGTTCTTATCCAACAAAACTATAACAACTGGTGGTAAAAAGACATCATCTACCTCGATTACTCGGTAACTTACAAATTAAAAAAAAAAATGAGACCAGCCTGGACTAGCCCTTGGCGGTTTTTGTATTAAGCTTTCAGCGCACACAGTAGTGCAACGGTGCGTACGCGCCCGCGAGTGAGTACCGGGACTCGAACTCGAGCGGGGGGGCATCACAGGTATCATCACCCTGGTAGCCATCCGGGCTAGGCCTCGGTTCGCGTAACTTACAAATTGAACAATAACAAAGGAGAAATGAATCAAAATAGTAACTTTAGACCCCGGAACAAATATGTAAGAATTAATACTCTAGATTAGATCTAGTACAATTTCTTACTAATAGGAGAACTGAGATTTAGGGCGTCTTTTTGTTTGAGGTACCTTGTTAGGATCTAGGGCGGTGTCGCGGCGACTGATCTCGATTTTCAAAATAACTGAAATCACATGCATTGAACGTCGTATTTCCCTCTAGACGAGTCGGTCCAAAGGGCAGGTTCCAGGGCCCTATCCTCCAACTCATGGGCCATGGAAGGCCTGTACACGATGCCACGTCCAAGGTTGAGGCCAATAAGCTGAGCGTTCACATGCATCAGGAATGATTTCATGGCCGCGTCGTGGAGCTTTTCGCTGGACCTGGTGCACGACTGCTCCAATTACCTGGTGCACGCGCTGCTTATGCAACGTACCTCTCGACTAAAAAAGTTTCGGACCCTGGTGCCTGTGCATCAGGGAAGCTCTACCTAGCTCCGCCCCTGGTTATGTCCATCTATTTGCTACATGCGATCCGTGATTATTTTTCTACTGCACCTGTGCATTCGCATTTTCTTTAGTCCACTATGATATGCAGTGAAGTGCCATTGATCTGGTCCACGAGATAGATCCTCATGTAGGGCCCAATTTTATTTTGTGGTAGATCCAGTGCAAACCAAATCTTGTGACGTGGGGCAAATTAATCCCTTCCGTTACTTACTTCCACGTTATTTATCTTGTCCTGCTAGACTAGACACACATAAGACCTCTCATAATTGTGGCAACATATATATGATCCATGTTCCCAAAAGATGATGTGTTATATTGATTTAATAATGAATAGAGACTAGCATACTTTTAAACCTTCCGGTGCAAACATCGTAAAGAACATACTCCCTCTGTCCGGAAATAAGTGTCGCGAATACAGTGCTAGATACATCGTGTATTCGCGACACTTATTTCCGGACCGGGGGAGTACCGTGATACTATGCACAACTTATGTATCTAAATAGAAACTCCCGCTACCTTATTTCACCGCTCTCTCGTGCGTCCACGTCACCACAATTGCTCAACTCTTTGTCAAGGATGTATGTTACCTTGACTAGCCTAAGACACACTTGATATGCTTGCATGTATCAATGCACGCATTTCTTTACAAGAGCAAGAAAAGGAGGGTACCCAGCCTAAAGGTTTTCCTTTTACCTACAAAAAAAATTCCTTTTTTAAAAATATGGCCATGTATTCAAGTTGAGTGTTCTACAATCGCATTTCAATAATTATGTTTGTAAATGTAATTTTTCCTTTATATTATAAATAATCTTTTTTGATTAATTGTTCTGGGTTACGATCTGGTATTTCCACATTTGTTTCCACATTTCTAGGAAACAAAAGGTGAATTGGGACATGAAGATTGTGCTATTTTTCTTGAACACCACCAATAAGCGGAGTTCTTGTACACATCACATGTCTATAATAAATTCCTCCATAACAAATCACAGATGGCACGAAACAAGCTAAGGAAGCAAGCCTAGCACATTTGGTTATTAGTCTTACGGTATGTGTTCAATGTCCAGTGAGCATGGATATGAGAGCTTATTGATAGCGTCAAGGCTTAAAAAACAAAGTATATCTCGGAAACTCTATTTGCCTTATGAGATCCAATCATCCATTTCGAAAATATTAGTGCTAGAGATACATCCAGAAATATTTTCCATTATTTTCAAAAATATTACAAGTTTCGAAAATAGTTGAAAAAAATTCTGGATGTAGGCAATGATGTACCCTACAAGCAAGCAAAATCCCAAAGCTCATTTCTTTGAATTCTGAGTAGCACAAAAATGATAAATCTGATAAATTTGGAGTTATGAACATATGCACCATTTATTATACTCAGATCCATACTTTTTCGAAAAAATAGCTAAGAAAATAAAACGTATCAAATTAATATTTTGCACGTTCATAATATAAGACATTATGTATATAAAAAACAATTTTAAAAACTTGTGACAGGATTTTCGAATTTAAAAAAATTAAGATCACTGGATCTCGGGAGTCGAATATCCCTATAACTTGGATGGTTAGTGTCTTTTTTAGAGTATTCGGCAGGAGCACTGCCTCTTCAATAGAAAGAACAAAACCACACTGTACAGAGATGACATGTTTTAGTTTAAGGTGGTAAACATGCCTAAAAACCTGGTTAGTAAACCGGTTGTTAAATAAATGTATAAACTACATCTGGATCAAGCCTAGCACTGCCAACTAGCTAAAACTACCACTAGGAACAGTACTAGTAGTACCTTGACTAGTCTGCGTCGAATGTTTGGGCTGGGGCGCAGGTGTTGATGTTAGAGATTCCCTATGTCCCGTATAGCGCGCGCGTGGCCGCCAAACCAAGTGTCCAAAATAAGTGTGTTCTAAATATTTACACCGGTGCTAAGTCTATAGCCAGTCACGATGCTCATATCTTATTAGTCCTGTGTAAGTCTGCATTTTCAGTTAAATAGTCGATCAACTCCCGTGTGCACAGTTGCTCCCGGGTAACGGTAAATATGTGGTGAAATTTATATTTGTGAAATAAAAATATGGGGTGCTCTGAGCAAAATAAACAAAATCTAGAAGATATATGGGGGTGTTGTGAGCAATATTAAAAATCAAAGCCTACCAAAAGGCAATCTTGGAAGAGGGCGACTAGCTAGAGCGCGCGCGTCCGCGTAGAACCTGGCACATGAGTGAGCCCAACGCGAGAACCCCTCCCTGCCTTCCACGTGGCCTGCTAGTAGCACGCGCACGAAACGTTCCATCGTCGTACGCGTTGCGCGCCCCTGCCAAACGAGACAGCTAGCTACGTACGTGACGCGCGCTGTCTGCGGGTGCCAATCGAGCCAGCTAGGCTAGCTAGCTGATCGATCGGAACGATTGGTACACGCTGGCTAACTAGCTAGCTTCCCGTATGTTTTTCATTTTTCTCCTTTTAACGTGACACAGTACATTATTGTACAATATTTTTACGTGTGCTAAAAAGGCAGTGCACTGCAAAAAGAAGGCAGTGCCCATCGAGGCAGTGCACCGTAAAAGAGCAGGCAGTGCACCGTAAAAAGAGAAGGCAGTGCACTGTCCATCTGAGGCAGTGCACCGCAAAAGAGAAGGCAGTGCACTGCCCATCGGAGGAAGTGCACCGTAAAAAAAGAGGCAGTGCATTGTCCATCCGACGCAGTGAACCGCAAAAAGAGAAGGCAGTGCACTGCCCATCCGAGGCAGTGCACTGTAAAAAAGAAGGCAGTGCACTGCCCATCCGAGCAGTGCACCGCAAAAGAGAAGCCAGTGCAATGTCCCATCCGAGGCAGCGCACCGCAAAAAGAGAAGGCAGTGCACTGCAAAAGAGATGGCAGTGCACTGCCCATCCGAGGCAGTGCACCGTAAATGAGGAAGCAGTGCACCGCAAAAAGAGAAGGCAGTGCACTGCCCATCCAAGGCAGTGCACCGCAAAAGAGAAGTCAGTGCACCACAAAAGAGAAGACATTGCACTGCACCCAGAAGTCAGAAAGACAGTGCAACCTACACACTCCGGGCAGTGCACACAAAAAAATTATCGAAACATATCAATATGGGATCTAGTTTTAAAGATCTCGACATGACTAACCCATTCTAGAAAACGGATCTTGATTTCGAAACTCGGTTCGCAAGATATTGTATTTTTTGTCTTTGAATTACAAACGAAAAGAGAATCAGCTAGCTAAACTCAATGTACCAGACCCAGCGAGAAAGCAGCCTGGCCACCACGTGGCGTGCAGGGAAAGGATGAACGGGAGGGCACCAGGCTCCACCAGGTGCTGGCACCGCATGCTACGGGTTAGCGTGCATTCGGAACGCGCGTGCTTTTTCTAACAATTTGGGTCTTGGAAGCACACGAATTGACGCAGCCAACTTGTCATTTTTCGACGAAAAAATATCGTGTGCACATGGAAGTATGGGCATGAGCATGTGTACATAATTTTCGGAGAAGGAAGAAGTGAGCCTCCCTCACACTCCTCCACGGTGCAGTTCCGCTGTTTATTTTGCGGCCGTACGCTGGATTATGTCGCCACGGCCAAATCTTTGGCTTCTGTCGTCATGCATGGATGCATCGGCCTACCAGACCAGAGCCGTCCTCTCGAGCTACAGCAATGCACGGGGTAAAATGGAAGAGACGATGTTGCCATTTTTATAACCTACCCTAGGAAGAAGGAGCTGAAGCATCTGTCACTTCGTGCCCTCAAGATTTGCAAGTCCAATCCGGTCTGATCTGTCCGCGTCCCCCACACGGAACAGAAGGACACGTGTTCCTACTCTGGGAAATATTAAGGACAACGTCAGTTTAGGGTAGTACGCTCCACTGGCACTATCTATTGTCTGCTTGAGTCGACGAGTGATCACACTCTCGCTGCATGCATGCAGTTGTGGCCACTCCCAAATCCGCATGCAAAAGCTAACTAGTATCATACATGGCATCCTCCCCCATGCATCCAAACAGATGATCAAGACCCTCCTAACGTGGATAAGTACCTACCAGGAAAAAGAAAAAGGAAACCTGTAGCATGCAACCTCTGACTGACACCTCCAACACAAGCTTCAGCTCCCTCCGCTTCTCACCGGTTTTGCACAACTGGCCGGCCGGATGGCACTAACTCGCCTTCCACATCCCTTGTCCAAACTGAAATCGGCAGGAAAAAACCAGGAACATGATGACATCAAATACATCCTCCACCTCCCAAACAGACGACCGAAACCGTAACGCCGAGCGGCGTACAAGAACTTACATGAATTTCATCAAAGATTATAGAGCGGACACATGGGCAACCAAAGAATAGCTAAAAGGGTCTCTACATACTTCAGGTGCTTCCACAAATAGAATACAGCGTCTAAGACCGACACAACCAAGATCGATCACTACGAGGCCACAAGGTGAACAAGAACCAAGGGCGTTTCTGAATCCCTGGAAAACATGTAACTGGGCAGCACACCTAGTTACTATCGACAGAGCTCCTCGACGGCGGCCACGATCTGCGCAGGCTGCACAACGGTGGCGTCCTCAAGGGTCGCGGCGTACGGGGTCGGCACGTCCTGCGACGACAGGCACATGGGCGGAGCATCAAGCTCGTCCCAGAAGTTGTCGACGATGGCCGACCTCAGGCTGGCGCCGATGCCGCCCGTCCGCATGCACTCCTCCACGATCAGCACGCGGTGGGTCTTCTTGATGGAGTTGCCTATGCTGTGCAGGTCGAAAGGCTTCAGCGACCTGATGTCGATCACCTCGGGGTCATACCCCTTGTCCACCAGCGTCTTGGCGGCCTGCATCACGTGGTACCTCATCCGGGAGTAGGTGAGGATGGTCACCTGCGAGCCCGGGCGCACCATCTCGGCCTCCTCCAGGCAGCACACGTACTCCTCGTCAGGGATCTTCTCCTTCAGGTTGTACAGGAGGACGTGCTCGAACAGCACCACGGGGTTCTCGCTCCTGATGGCCGCCTTCAGGAGGCCCTTGGCGTTGTACGGGGTGGAGCAGGCCACCATCTGGAGGCCCGGGATCGACTGGAAGTACGACTCCAGACGCTGCGAGTGCTCCGCGCCGAGCTGACGCCCGACACCGCCGGGGCCTCGGATCACGATCGGGATCTTGAACTGGCCACCCGAGGTATAGTGAAGCATGCCACAGTTGTTTGAGATCTGGTTGTAAGCGAGGAGAAGGAAACCCATGTTCATGCCTTCGACTACTGGCCTCAGCCCCTTCATTGCTGCTCCCACTCCCATGCCGGTGAAAGAGTTCTCGGCGATAGGGGTGTCAAGGACCCGGAGGTCTCCAAACATCTCAGACAAGCCTTTGGACACCTTGTATGATCCTCCGTAGTCACCAACGTCTTCCCCAATCATGCACACTGTTGGATCCAAAGTCATCTCCTCTATCATGGCTTCATGGAGGGCCTCAAACATCAACACCTCATGACTAAACATGAACAAAAGGATAATTAAGTCAGGAATTTTCCGACAGATAGAATGACAGATAAGGTATATGAAATGCAGATTTCTTCTCGGTTCACACAATGCAACATATGTCATATCTGTATATAAGAGAACAGACCCGCAGTATTCATTAGATTATTCTAGCAGTATAGCACCTGCCATTCTTGTAATGGAAGTAAGAAACTTACACAAAATAAGAGTCACTGCAGATATTGTGAGGAGACTCTGATTAGTTTAACCCGATAAGGTGTTACTGTCTTTAGTCAATTAGAAAGCAGGCAATTGATGGGCTTAGAGTTTATATAACTTACATCTATAAAACGTATAGGGTAATAACTTTTCCGCCAATTAGTAGGGCATGTATATCAGAGATGGGTAATAATCGGCCTATCTTTTGCCAGTTACAAGCCGGGGAATGGCCGTCTATGGAGAAGTACCAAGAAGTTCCTGCCATAAGTTGTGTTTGCAGCAAATACCTACTTCCATCTCAAAATTTGAACCCAAGCAAGTCAGACCTTGTTTTCTACACGCAAATGGATGGCCGCGAACACGCTGATGGTTAACTGAGGAGAGTACTTTTACTAACCTACTCCGTTGGAGATGCAATACTCTCGGTAACTGTATGGCAGGTTGACATGTCTTAATGTGTTCCAAAGCTTTGCATAAGCAAGACGCTATCCTACAGAGCGATCTTTGGAGGAACACACCTATATGAACCTGACTGCTGGTCACAGTCTATGAGATTAGGGTGATCTCTAGTAAGTTCATGAAAAGGCCAAGAGTGACTAATATGCTCCACCCGAGGGGTCAGCCTTCGGCAGCCTAGTACTGGTAAGACATTCAGTGAAACTACTTTACGCCAAACTGACAATTCAAGGTCTAGTCCATTGTCAGTTGTGAAGGAGTGTAGCTGATTGCTCTAGGTGGATGTTCAACCTTAACGGGTCTCCACTGAAAATACTGGTATATCAAAACAGTGTTTGGAACAGATGACAACATCATGCGTCTTTGGGATCTGGTGGGGGATTACTGAAATATTGGGCCATTTAGCCCATCTAACAATTCTGAAAATCCCTAAGTCCCATGTTGTCATGGCATGTGGTGGGAGTTTAGTCCCATACCGCTAGTTTAGTGAGATGTGCATCAGCTTATATACTGAGACATTCTCCTACTAGTATGAGTTGGTGTGATGTATTAGGAGAATGGCTGTGTACCACACGCGCGCTCCTCCTCCTCCGCCGCCCGCCTCGCCACGCCTCCCCTCGTCACGACACGTCACGACGCGCCGTGGGTTGCGGGAATCTCGCCGAGCCGATGTATTCTTTTTGTCACGCAGGAATAAAATGTGAATGGTCATGAAACGTTTTTCCTTAATGGAAATGAATACGAAGTTGAAACGTCTGTCTTAAGTGCTCTTAAGTACGACCGTTTCCAGAATTCATTTGCCTTAACGGAATTGATTGCACGCGTTTCTGTTGGACCTCTCGCCTCCTGCGCTGCGTGTATAAAGGAGAGGTCGCTCCTCTCTTGCGAACACAGAACAGAATCATCTGCTCCACGCGCCGCTACCATCGTTCCTTTGCTGTCGCTGCCATCGCTGATCCCATCCCGTCCGCCGCGTACAAGGTCGACGGGAGAGCAGGCCTCCGAAACCCCGCCTCTCCGTTTCCTGTACGGGAGAGGGGCGATTAGATTTTTGGGGAGCGTCTCCTACGCGACTGCTCGCCAATCTTCGTCCCCTACGTCGTCTACTTCCTCTTCGTCCACTACATCTGCGTCGCCTTCATCATCATCATGACCAACGAGGACGCCACTGCTGCTGCGGCCGCCAATGCAGCTGCTGCGGCCGCCGCCGCCCAAGAGACTGCCAACGCTGCTGCTGCCGCTGCCGCCGCAGCCTCCGCTGCTGCCACGGCCAACTGGCCTACTGGAGGGTATAACATGTTTATCCCTCTCCTGTTTATTTCCATGTTTGCAGTACTAGTCATATGCGTAGATGTTTCTACTATTTGTCTAGTACGTAGTTTCATCATGAAGTTTCAGTATGTCATTAGCACTGTGTATGCCATGTTCATGATTTATTCTTGGATTAATTTAATCGAACAATTGCCTATATTCTCAACAAGTTTTATGCCGATGGACAACCAACTCACAATGCTCCTCCAAATCTTTCAACAACAGCCCCTCCAGGGAGCTATTGTATAGAGATCCCGGAAGCTTAAATGGAAGTCTGTCCCGTAAGGTGAAGTTATTTATCTGACATGTGAAGAACATATGTTTGGACCAGTGAGCGGCTCGCGAGACCTGGGTTGCAAAAAACATAAAATGAGTTGCCCGTTGTGCGACTAGTCCGAGGAGACCAGTTGCTCATTTTCTAGGATTATCTATTACGAGGAGTTGTCTTGTGCCTGATCCACTTCTAGACCACCTGTTTTTTAGGACACTTTGCAGACTGGTGGGCGAAGGTGCTACATTCCACCATTGACCATTGTGCAAGGACACTTCATCGTTGATCATTTTGACGCTTTGGTGTATCCAAATTTTTTACTCCCTCCGACCCGAATTACCGTTCGCGGTGTTTTTTTTTGCGAAACCCCCCGGTCTTTTTCACCTGAAGTCACACATCCTCCCCATCCTCTCCGTGCTCTGCTCGCGGTGCGCCGCCTGCTCCGCCCCTCCCGCGCCGCCTGCTCTACCTTCCTCCTCGCCTGCTCCGCCCCTTCCGCGCCGCCTTTCTTTCACGAACCAGAACCCAAGGACGAGGGAGATTGAAGACGAAATTGATTCCTTTTCCCCTCAAGATCCTAACTTTCCCGGCGGCGGCGGCGGATACGGGTCGGTGGCGACCTCACCTCACTCCCACCACCGCCACAAAGCTGGGATCGCCAAGGGGATGGCGCGGAGAATCCGCCGCCGGCCGAGGACGACGTCTGTGCCGACGAGCTCGACGAGGAGGAGCTGGCGTTGGCGTTGGGGGAGGACGACGATGAGCTGCTGCTGGCAACCCCAGGGCCATCAGGGGAGCAGGGCGCCGCGGCCAGGAGGCGTGCGGCGCAGCCGACCAGGGCCGGCGACACGGAGCCCGAGTTCGTCGGCGCGCCCTTCATCTTCTCCTCCTCTTCTCCTCTTGATCCTCTTCTTCTCCTCAGGCTTCTCTGCTTCTATTATTGGTTGTTTTCCCTTCCTCTTCTCCTGCTCAGGTTTCTCTTCTTCTATTCTTGGTTGTATTGCAGCTTCAAATTCGCCTATTTGTGTTTCCCGAATGAGATCAAGTTTCTGTAAATAGTAAACACAAACTTCTGTCAGTAAGATGCATCAGTTTGGACCTATCTTAAAACAGATCAAGTACAAGCAATAAGACATTGACATACACTCTTGACTCGACGGCATGGACGGACAATGCTTGATGGGTCCTCCAACCACGTGGCATATTCTATTGCTGGGATAAATGTGTCATCATCCACGATTAGTTGGGACCTTCCTTTTCTCTTTGATGCTTTCTTTGCTTGTTTATCCTTCATCTTCTCCTCCTCTTTCTCCACTTGTTGTTTTTCATAGTCGGCTATTAGCTTTAAGGTTTCTTCATATAGTTTTCTCTCAACCTCTAGTGTGTTAGGCAGCTTTCCCTCTTTTATTAGCTTGTCCTTACCCATGTGGGGTGGCTTATATGTGTTTCCACCTTGGTCTTTCATAATCTCCACCAGGACAGACTGCAAGGTGACATACACTTTGCCAAGTGTCTTCACGTCATATGCATCATAAGCTTGTTCGACTGATTCTATTAGTTCTTTGAGAGTGTTAGGTGCACTCTCAAATGCCAAGAATTGGATGGAGCTGGAGAAGCAAAGATCCAGAACATTTACATCCGGCGAGTTTGGAGGTTGGAAAGTCAACCTAATATCCAGTCCTGAAGCTTTTACGGCGGCCAGAAATACAGGATCATTAGGCTGAACATGCGTTCTAGCATTGTCTTGCTGGATCCATAGTGTTCCCACATCTCCATCGTCAGGCCACACTTCTACAATTGCTGGAATTACCTTCTCACAGAGGTATTCCCGCATGACGTCTCTAGTAACATTGAGGTTCTTTAGTTCCATCGTGCCTTTTGTCCTATACTTCGAGTTGTATTTGGCTGCATCTTCTGTGAAAAAAGCCCAGATGCCTACCTTTCCGTCAAATGTCACATTTCCTTGCGCATCATGTCTAGGTCTTGCAACTATAGTTAAGAACATGACCTTCCCGATGCTGTTTTTGTTATGGATAGTGCGAGCTGGCTCTGGTTCTTCTCGTGTTAGGTAGTAGGTCCGATCTTGCTTAGTCATATCAAACCATTTTTCATCCATATGCATTGTGTTCCCCATCTTTTTGATACAAATCTTTGCTTCTAATATTGTTGTTTCATCGATCATTGAGATGCAATATAGGAGCCTTCTTATTCTGTTTTCCAAAGTTAGATGTGGTTTGAGGCTATTGGTATGGCGCCTTAAATCGCCCCATTCCAACCTCCTTTGCAGTGTTGAGAAAGGGGTATCAAGGGACCTTGCCAGCCTCCTCAATGTACCCCTTTTGTTCAGTACAACTTGAGGCACCCTTTCATCGAGATTAAGCTCTCTCCTCTTTCTTCCGCACCTGCCCTTCCGCTTATTTGAGAAATCAGGCACTTCATTTCTGCTCTCTTGATCTATGGCCTTCTTCCATATCTTCTCGACAGATCTAAGACTTATTCCCAAAAGTTGAGCCACAATTTCTTTATCCGCCTTCACCACGGGTCTATCTTTTCCTAGAGCTTTCAGTGCAATATATGCTGCAAATTTAGAACTCTCCGGCAGATCTTTATGGTACCTCTTCATAGCATGTTCTTGTGCTTCTTCTTCTGCAATGTGGTCTAGCTCCGCAGCATGTTCTTGTTCTTCTTCTTCTGCAATGTGAGCAGCTTGTTCTTCTTCTTCTGGAATGTGAGCAGCTTGTTCTTCTTCTTCTGGAGCATGTGGACTGAAGTTGAGATCCAGCTCTTGTGGAAGAGTTAAGTTGATATCAAAGAGGACCATCTTGTCCTATGGTGGACTGGGCAACCTGCAGAAAAGCAATTGAGGAGTATTTAGTTTCTCTGAAATTGATATAGGCAGCATAACCACAAGACAAGACCATATACAGTACATCTTGTGCAGTTTAATATAGGAGTACCTGTTATATTTTCAGTCATGATGTACATTATGTAAATGATAATCACCTAGACAGAACCAAGATCGCATATGTCTGACTTGAGCCTATACCTTACGAGTGTTTTCACCGAGTTGATCCAGGAAATGCAAGTAAAAGGTGTACAGGTTAGCTTTTCGGGCTCATTGTTTTCCTTGTCTGAGCATAATTTAGATATAAATTCTCTTGTCATTTATCTTTGATATGTTGTCATGCAATTATGTAAAATGCTTTATATGGAATTGTTTGGTGAGCTGTGCACTTTATGAGTCTTCTGAGTAGGTTTTCCCCTTCTGTAGAGAAGTTTATGATAATCTGATTGACCCTGCTATGAGGAAATATCTCTACAGCTCTGCCATATGATGTCTGTATGATAAGCAGCATATACATTAGTCAAGGCTTATTGTTAACTCATAATAATCCTGGCAGTCATTGTGTTTAATGTAAGCTTGTATGCCACTGTTCAGTCAATGCAAAACGAATGCGTGTATGGTCAGTTTAATTACCATGCCTTCTGATACAGTTACCACCAAATAACAAGTGTAACACTGCCCATCTACCATGTTCTGTTGCACACAATGCAGAAACTATTCTAGTGTAGAAAGTATTGCTTTGTTTACAGGTTGAGTTTGCAGTCGTACTATGCTCTGCAGTTCACTGAAACCACAATAGAGAAAAACTAATGTGTGGTAGTCCTCTGTTCTTCCGGTTCCCTGATCATGTCTGCCAATGCACTGTTATTTTGTCTAGGCAATGCGTTCTCTGGTTCAGCTGGAACGAGCTTCACTCCTCACATCATCACCGCATCTCCTTCAGAGGTATGCACAGAATGCAAGCTGAAGCAAGCCCACAATAGCAGAAACCAGCACAAGGAGTACACTGGACTGAATTTCATTTATAATCCTCTGCTATCATGTGGCACCTGAATTTGCAGACAGACTGAACTGGCAGAAAAATCGTATCAATCACCTTGTTTGCCAGGACGTCGCGGGAAGGCTTGATGGCTTCGTCCACCGCGGGAAGGCTTGATGGCACCGTCCACGGCGCTGACGCCGGGCCGGAGGGACACGAGGTGCAGGGAGTGGCCGGAGGGACATGAGCTCGTGCGCCACCTCCGCGGGCACAACGGGAGGGCAACGTCCCGGACCAGGGCGGCGAGGGCACGGTCGGGGCGGCAGAAGGCGCGGCTGCTCGGAGCCCCCGCGGTGGTTGCGCAGTCCCCGCGGCCGCAGAGGTCGGACCCGGCGGAGGCGTCGCGCGGCGATGTGAAGGGGAAGTAACCGCGATGGGAAGGGGAAGCGCCCGGCGGCGGGAGCCCTCCGAGGGAGCCTCCCAACTGCGGGCGGAGCCGCCGTGGACTAGCTCTCTCCGGCGAGCTGCGGACGGCAAGGCAGCGCTCCGCCCCGCCGTGGACCTGCGATTGGACTTGATTTCAAAACATTTCGAACTGGCGGGGGGGTTTTTGTAAAAAAAAATTAAAACACTAGTCCGCCCATTAATTCGGGTCGGAGGGAGTACAAAGTTTCGAGGAATTTTTTTTTAGTGGCATGTGTACGAAAGAAAATTTTCGATGCTTCAAAATAATATTTCACGAGTCATTTTTTTCCTTTTCTCACAAGCCATAAAATGTTTTTTTTTGCAAAAAACTTTGTGTGCGCCTATACAATGTTTTTTCTGCCGGGCCGACAGTGGTACAAAATGTGCCGGCAGCACAGGGCCCACGATTTTTAGGGCCCCAAATTTTTTGGGTTAGCTTAATTTTTTTTTTGCCAGGAGCTTAGTATAATTTTGGCAGCAACACTAACGCTATGCACAACCACAAGCAGAAAACGATCAGCCCACCCACGACTCCATAACTCGTGGAGATCGTGTACATGTCGCTGCTCTCTCGGCTACCGATCCATTCGCTCAAAATAAAAATGCTACCGATCGATCAGGCTAATGACAGAGACTAGAGAGGGATAGAGGTAGACTCGTGTAGGGATCGTCAGGCCGCCGGCCGCCGGTTCGTCTCCTCCGTGCGGACGCCAGTTTGTCTCCTCGATCCGATCTGTACAGTGGCCAGTCGATGGCGTCACCGGACAGCGGCCGCACGCCGGCGCAAGGCGTCGAAATCACACCCGCCTCCCCTGTGTCTTCCGCATGCTCGAGGTTCCGACTCCTATACCATGATGTGTTCTTAACTGTATGGAATCAAGAGCCTACTCAATCGAATGTGTACTCGGCATGATCTACTTGAACTAGTGCTTGTCCTCTTTTGGGATTCGATGGCAAAATTTACAGATGTTTTTTGAGTTGAAAAATCTATCAATCAATAGGTAGATGTTTACTTTCGGCTGAACGATTCTAGATTTTAGTTCTACTGTCTTTGTACATGATGCTTGCAAAACTGCACTCTCATCGGTTACACAATTTTTGTTGACCGGTTTTATTATACTCTGAACCTGTGTTGCATATGTAGAGCTCTACACAAGGGTAAGGGTGTGGTCACAGTAAAAAAAACCTCTAAGTATATGTTCGTGGATGTTGAATTGGAACGATTATTCATAGTATAGACTAATTTCCATGTAACATTTTATGGGCCATACATTATTATAATTTATATAGTTCTATTTTTTATATGAAGGTGGGGCCCATTTTAGAGTTTTGCACAGGGCCTCAAATTTTATCGGCCCGGCCCTGGTTAGACCGGTGAGCGGCTCGCGAGACGTGGGCTGCAAAAACATCCAATGAGTTGCCCGCTGTGCGACTAGCCCGAGGAGACCATGTCACACGTTCTTACCGGTTGCTCATTTTCTACGAGGCCTGTGCTTCGATAGGCCCCCAAGCCTCACAATCACATAAAGGTACCGGTTCAGCTTGAGCCGAGCCAACTTGGTGAGCCGCGAGCCAGCTCAAACTGCAGACTCGGTGAGCCACTCCATCTCGCGTCTCTCTCTCGCTACCGCATCGCGTTGACGTCTCCGTCTCGCTCCCCATCGCCGCCATCTCCCCCTCGCTCCCCGTCACTCCCCACCGCCGCCGGCATCTTCCTCACTGCCCCCCACCGCCGCCTCGCTCGCCACCAGACGGATTCGTCTCGCACCCCTAATCCTCCTCGTACCCCGCCTGAGCTAGAGAGTTTGAGGTCAAAGCTCGCATTTTTTCGGCCGGCGACGAGCTGCTGGGCATGGAGGCGATGGATTTGCGTGCGCCGGTGTTGTATTTACAATCTGTAGAGGAGTTCTGGATGGGCGACGTAGGTAGCGGCGGATCTGGAGCGGCGCCGGAGCAACGGAGCGGCTGAGCCGAGGATGCACGTGAAGACGGCGTCGTCTTCCTCACCATGCCCCCACCATGGTAGCGCGGACCCTTCCCGCCCACGCCATGGTGCCACGGCTCTCCGTGCGTCAGGTACTGCTTCCTCTTCCTGTCTCCGTGCAAAATTACTCCAGGAAAAAGAGCTTTTCTTGATGGTACTAGTAGCAGTAGCAGTAGCAATTTCTTGATGGTACTGATCTTGGAGTAGCAGTAGCAGTAGCAAAATTATTTTTTGCGTCAGCTACTGGATCTAGAAGTAGCAGTACCAGTGGCAACTTGGAGTAGCATTAGCAGCTTGAAGTAGCAATAGCAATAACACTCTCTTTCAGTAGTAACTTGAGTTCTTTCTTGTGTACTGAACTTGCAGTAATTTCTAGGGTTCTACAGATTATTGCAGTAACTTTGGGTTTTCAGAGTTAAATTCGTTGTACTCCTTGCTTGGAGCAGTAGAATTCCTTGTAATGTTGGAGTAATTTGCATTATTTTTGAGTAAAATGCTGTATTTGCCGTGTCGTGCGGACGGTATTTTTTGAGTAAAATGTTGGAGTAATTCTGTGCTTGTACTCCTAAACTTTTCCTGATCTTCTACTCCTAAAATATTCCTAAACTTGTGCTTACTTGTTCAAGCTTGTCTCTTATCTCCGTAGCTTGTTTCTTGTGCTACTGTAGTGCAGTAGCTTGGTGCTTGTTTATCAATTGATTGCAGTATAAACATATACTCCGTGCCGTGCAGTGCCAGTGCATTCCTTGCTTAAATTATTTGCTTGCATAGGAGTAGCATCAGTACAAGCTTTACTACACTTGCTTGTTTCAGTTTCAGTTTCATAAAATTTCACAGGTTCTGTTGCGAGTGTAGTTTGCTCAATACTGTTTCCTGCAAGCTTGCTTGCAATATGGAGTACAGGTAAAGAGGGCCTCTCTGAAAAGGTTGAATATAGTTCAAATCCACTCTGTTTATTAATCACATTATTATTGATTGTTTAACCGTTGCTGAATTATAAAGGCTCGGGTTTAATTTCCAGGGAACCATAGTCAATGTTTATAGCAATAAATAATCAGTAAATAGGTTCCTTTCTGACTAGTCATTTTCATCGAGCTCTGTACTTTTTGAGTAATGCAATAATTTTGTGAGGGAGTAGGACACCAATATTTGCACATCTTGATTAGTACAGAGTATGTTGATTAGTCCAATTATTCTTGCTTGCAAACATTAGCACCAATTGATATCTTGCAGTAGTGCAACTATTGGAGTTGCTTGATTGCTTGCTGTAATACTCCTCAAAATTGTTAACTTCAGGTTTACTTATGAATTTTTTCATGCTTAAACTAGAATCTGGGAGAGGAAGCCGTGTAAGCTTACAGTAACTTGCTTGCAAGACTCCTGCATGTATTTTGCATGAACAAATTTGCATGAACTTGCAACATAGTCCTGCTATACTCCAAGGAGCTCTGATTTCTCTAGCTGGAGCTATGATTTCCATGTGGATCTGCAGCTGCATCTCTGATTTTTCTAGTTGTTCATAGCCTTGGTCCCCATTTAACTTTTGCAGTTCAGTTAACTTTGTTCATCATATACTGTAGTAAATGGGCCAGAGGAGAATCACAGCGAGGCGACGAGGACGAGATCACGGCCTGGAGGCGAATCCTGGCTAGCTGATCACGACGTAGGGGAGCTGGGGTTCCGGGGACGACCTGCGGCTCCGGTGATCTTGTGCACCGGCAACTGATGCATGTAAAATGCATACATGAACTTTACATTTTATTACATGTTATTCCATGTTATTTGCATCATATAAGGGTTATATTCATGATTTATATTAAGTTTTGGGGATAATTAACAATGTCCCCATTTTTCTGGAATTAACCCTGCACTGTCAGAAAACCCGTTTTTCTATATTTTTACGTTTCAGGCGACCAAACGACGTCCAAATGACCTGAAATTTTACGGGGATCACTTTTTTGGAAGGAACGAAACGTAGGCGCAAAGAAAGCGAAGAAACGGGGACCAGAAGGCCAAAATAAGTGGGCCCACGTGGCCAGATTCCCTGACCGCGTGGGACCCCTCATCCTGGCCCTCGGGCCTCCGCTGCTGTCGATCTTTCTTCCCGAAGCTTCGTCTTGACCTAAAAACGACTATATATAGACCCCCCCCAGGGCTTTCGCGAAAGAGAGCGCCGCCGAAACACAGAAACCGCGAAACAGAGACCTGGAGCTGAAGATTGGAGGGAGAAAACTCCGGCGGGGCGCTGCCGGCGTTGTCTCCTTCCCCTCCAACAACATCTCCACCGACACCATGATGAAGAGGGAGTAGTCCACCCCAGGATTATGGGTTTGTGGAAGTAACTTATGTATCTCTCCTCTCTATGAGCTTCACTAATTAGTACCGTATGAGCTGCTGAATATGATTACGGTCATCTGTGTAATTCCTTTGTGGTGGATCTTTATTATGAGTTAATACATGTTTGAGATTGCAATGGTTTTGTTTCAGTTATGAAAGTAGACGCATATTATGTACCCCGTTCTTATTTACTTGTCATGATCAAGCATGTTTATGAGAGCATGTGAGGGGGAACGTGTGCATTAGTTGGAGTAACGGGGGGTGGCTAGTGCAGTGAACGTGGCAGATAGTTCTGCGATCCACTTGGGTTTTCTACCTTACTTTGTTGCCTCACTAGGGATAAACAAAAATACCATGCTACCGGAGAGTGAATGTGACCTTCACCACTACCTCCATGACTAGATCTAGCATGTTCTTATTTTAACTTCATGTCATTGAACTTATTGCTATCCTCTGATTTATCTTAATTACTAAGGTGTTATGATTTAGTTTGCATCTTGGTGGAGCATAAGAGAGAGAACAACTTATACTTGAGATCTCTATGTTAGGACGTGATGCCCATATTATTAATAACTTGTCAAACCATGTCTTGCCATCTTTCATGTTAATTTTAGTGTTCCATTATCTACCACGTTATCAAGAGAGAGTGCATTTGTGAAACCATGAACCCGGTCCATTTTTAATCATAAGAAACACCTTTCCAACACTTTTATAACAACTTTTGTTTGCTGCCATTATTAAATCCGAAAATACAAAAACACTTTTATATCTTGCATTCATTATAAAAAAACCTAAAAATATTATTTACCATTGTTTCCACCATCATTGCATATTTATTTTACCATCATTGCATATTTACTACTATTTTGCATTGCATATTATTTTATTATCATTCTCACACCTTGTGCTTGACAACCACTTGGTGAGGTTGAGGGCACAAAACAATTTATTTTGTTGCAGGTTCTCAAGAGAAGGATAAGGAGATAACACCTGAAATACTGGTTCCCCGAGAGTTCGATATTAAACCCTCGAGTCACCCCTCGTGGGGAAAACTGTCTTCCACTACTACATACACTCTGCACTTTGAGTCTCAACCTAACACATATTCTTTTGACGCAGGTAACTCTACGCCATCAAGACTGTTTTCATGCGTCCGTTATAATAGCATCATTGGGTATCAGCAACCTAGGGCTCCGGTGATCTTGGGCGCAGATGTGATCTGCGCCGATCTGATGCAGCGAGGATAAGCGGGAGGGCCGGCGACGTGCCCCAGCGAGGAGATCTTGGGCGCAAAGGCGAGGATCTGCGTAGACTGATGCAGGGAGGCTCAGCGCGAGGGCCAGGGAGATGTTCCTGGCCGGCGACGACCCCAGCGAGGTGATCCAGATCTCAAACTTTTGGCTGGGGCGAGGGCCAGCGACGCCGTCGGTTTCAATTTTTTCTTATGTTCGCTGTAAGCCTGTAATTGATCGGTTCGCTCGCTATACGTACTTCGGGAGGGCAATGCACATTATTTCCGCTAATGAGTTGGGGCAGACACGTGATTTGGGCGATTTTTGCACCCTGTCGGAAATTGCTTTAAGGTCATATATTTCAGAACGAAGAGATAAATATTTTTGTTAGTTAAAAATCTAAGGAACAAATTTCCGTGTTTAGTTTGGGCATCAACGAACAATGTCATATTTTATTTTTTTGAGAACAACAATGTCATATTTTGGTTTTCATGTCACGTAGACTAAGATATCTTCACATTAGTAGTAAAATGTATTTTAGAATGTTTTGAAATGTCAAAAAAATTATCGTGTAAATCTCGACATTCTATGTGCTCACAAAGTTGTTATACAAAATAATGAAATTTTGTGTGTTGTGTTTAAAAAGATAAAATTGATGCTAAAACAGGCTTTTCACATAACATATTTTTTGTCTTTTCTACAGAGGCACAAAACTTGGCGTGTGCATAGAGAATGTCGATGTATGCTCTGAATGTTTGTTCGTAGATATTTCGAAATGTTTTTTCCCGTATTGCATTTTTATTTTTGTGTTGAATCGATCGAGACTCCTTTTCCAATCGCGTGTGTACCACTCGAAAAGTTGGACTTCATCATAATATTCCTATGTTGGTGTGGAGTGAAGTTGACGAGACAACATCCAACATCCAAATTCACAAAATTACCATTCTGCCAATAATCCCAACATGCAAATATTAAAAATATATATGAAAACATTGCCAAAATGCAAAATAACATTGCATTCATGACTAATTTGGTCTAGCTAGACTCCTTTGACACATGTGGACCAAAATTAAACACTCATAGCCATTTAGTTATATATCTATCACATTTGGGAGATATGGACCCACACGCAACACTCCTTATTCTTTTGTATGTTGTGGAACCCACATGCAACATAACTTGCTATGTTGTGCACAAAAAAAACATAACTAGCTATGTTACATGTTATGGTATACCCGCATGAAAGTTGTAGGTCAACCTGTATAGGGCTGGTGCATGTTGATCCATATGTCTAGTAGGCCATATAGGTATGTATCTACCAGCTTTGAGACAGGTGGACCCATATGCTACACCCTAACCATTTTGACCTAGCAGATCTCAGATGTCTAGTATGTCATATAGGTATGTATCTACCAACTTTGGTACATGTGTACCCACATGCAAACCCCTAGCCATTTTGACCTAGCACATTCAGCACATGTGGACACACATCTAAAAACTCATAGCAATCTAGATAACAATCTAGTTGTATATCTACCACATTTGGAACATGTGGATCCACAAGCAATACTCCTAGCTATGTTGCATGTTGTGAGACCCACGTGATAGTTCTAGGTCAAGCTGTGCAGGGTTGGTGCATGTGGGTCTAGATGTCTAGTAGGTCATATCGGTATGTATCTACCACCTTTGGTATATGTGAACCCACATGCAAAACCCTAACCATCTTGACCTAGCACGTACATCTGAGATATGTGGACCCACATGCAACACTTATAGCCATCTAGTTGTATATCTACCATCTTCATGTGGACCCACACGCAACACTCCTAGCTCTTTTGCATGTTGTGGGACCAACATGATAGTTCTACGTCAAACTATCTAGGACTGGTGAATGTGGGTCTAGATTTTTAGTAGGTCATATATATTTATCTACCACATTTGGTGCATATGGCCGCAGATGCAAAACCCCTACCAATCTTGACCTAAAACATATGGGACACGTGGACCCACATGCAACACTCATAGCCATCTAGTATATATCTGCCACCTTTGAAATATGTGGATCCACATGCAATACTTCTAATTATGTTGCATGTTGTGAAACCCACATGATAGTTCTAGATCAAGCTGTCTAGCTAGGGCTGGTGCATGTGGGCCCAAATGTCTAGTAGGTCATGTAGGTTTGTATCTACCAATTTTGAAACATGTGGATCAACATGCAACACTCCTAACTATGATGCATGTTGTGGGACCCACATGATAGTTCTATGGCAAGCTGTCTAGGCCAGGTGGATGTGGGTCCAGAACTCCAGATGTCTAGTAGGTCATATAGTTATGTATCTACCACCTTTGGGACATGTGGACTCACATGCAGCACCCCTAGCCATCTTGACCTAGCACATCTGGAAAATGTGGACTCACATGTAACACTCATATCCGTCTAGTTGTATATCTACCATATTTGGACATGTGAACCCATATGTAACACACCTAGCTATGTTGCATGTTGTGGTACCCACATGAAAGTTCTAGGACAACCTGTCTAGGGCTGGTGCATATGGATACATATATCTAGCTAGTAGGCCATATTTAGATCACTATGAATGTTGCATGTGGGTCCACATGTTTCAAAGGTGGTAGATACATATGGATCCGTATGTATAGAAGTGCTGCATGTGGATCCACACGTCCCAAACATGGTAGATATACAATTAGAAAGCTATGAGTGTTGCATGTGGGTCTACATGTCCCAATGTGCTAGTTCAAAATATCTAGGGGAGTTACATGTGGGTCCACATGTCCCAAGTGGTAGATACATACCTGTATGACCTACTAGACATCTGGACCCACATGCACCATCCTTAAACAAATTGACCTAGAACTATCATGTGGGTCCCACAACATGCAACATAGTTAGGAGTGTTGCATGTGGGTCCACATGTACCAAAGTGGTAGATATACTACTAGATGGCTACGAATGCAGCATGTGGGTCCACATGTCCCTAGATATGCTAGGTCAAGATGGATAGGGTTTTGGATGTGGGTCCATAAAGTCCCTAGATATGCTAGGTCAATATGGATGGGGGTTTTGCATGTGGGTCCACATGTTCCAAAAGGTTATAGATATACAGCTAGATTGCTATGAGTGTTGCATTTGGGTCCACATGTCCCCCGGATGGACCCATCTTTACCTAGCACATCCAGGGGACACGTGGACCCACAGGCAACACTCATAGCCATCTACTGTATATCTACAACATGTTCCCGAGATGTGTTGGATAAAAATGGCTAGGGGTTTTGCATGTGGATCCACATGTCTCAAATGTGGGTCCACGTGTCCCAAATATGGGTCCACGTGTCCCAAAAGGTTGTATATATACAACTAGATCACTATTAGTGTTGCATGTGGGTCCACATGTCCACCGGATGGACCCATCTTGACCTAGCACATCCGGGGGACATGTGGACCCACATGCAACACTCATAACCATCTAGTTGTATATTTACAACCTTTGGGACATATGGATCCACATACAACACTCCTATCTATGTTACACTTTGTGAGACCCACATGCTAGTTCTAGGTCAAACTATCAATGTCTCGTGCATGTGGGACCAGATGTCTAGTAGGTCATATATGTATGTATCTACTACCTTTGGGAGATGTGGACCCACTTGCAAAACCCTAGCCATCTTTACCTAGAACTATATGACATATTAGACAACTTGACCTAAAACTATCATGTGGACCCATCTTGACCTAGAACTATATGACATACTAGACAACTTGACCTAAAACTATCATGTGGATGCCACAACATGGAACATATTTAGGAGTGTTGCATAGGGTCGACATGTCCCAAAGGTGGTAGATATACAACTAGATGGCTATGTCAATGAGTGTCGCATGTGGGTCCACATGTTCCCGAGATGTGATAGGCAAAGATGGCTAGGGGTTTTGCATGTGGGTCCATATGTCCCAAATGTGGGTCCATATGTCCCAAAGGTACAACTAGATGGCTATGAGTGTTGCATGTGGGTATACATGTCCCCCGGATGTACTCGGGCAAGATGGGTCCACATGTCCCCCGGATGTCCCACATGCAAAACACGTAACCATCTTGACCTAGCACATCCGGGGGACATGTGGACCCACATGCAACACTCATAGCCATCTAGTTGTATATCTAAACATTTAAGATATATGGAGCCACATGCAACACTCCTCTCTATGTTGCATTTTGTGAGACCCATATTCTAGTTCTAGGTCAAACTGTCTAGGTCTCGTGTATGTGGGACCAGATGTCTAGTAGGTCATATGTGTATGTATCTACCACCTTTGTAACATGTAGACCCACATGCAAACCACCTATATAGCTATATAAGAATATTATGATGAAATGCAACTTCTTGAGTGGTCCCGATACATACTATCATAGATTCTTGATGAACCTTGATAATTTGTATGTCGTGCGTCGTCTATCCCTTGGACCGACATCGAAATGGGTAGACCATTTGATTTTGCTCATTAACTATGTAAGGGTAGGACATAAAAGCACGTGAGAACCTAAAATTGAGTCTCGGTTGTCGCAAGTTTCGATGCACATGCTAGAATGCCCTTTTTCGTCACATTCATTGAGAAAATAAATAATTTGTTGGAGCTGTCAAAAAACAAAACTGACAAGGATGTCTAATTTGGTTGTACTAAACTATGGGAAAAATAATGGTTCATTTCGAGCAGGTAAAAAAAAAATTACTTCCTTACAAATGGAACCATTCTATCTATGTTGAGAAAAAAATATTAATATGTTTTACTTTTCAAAAACAAAACTACTCGTCAACGATGCCTAATTCATTCATACTTTATTAGGAAAAAAGTAATGGTCAATTCGAGCAGGTCAAACAAATCACTTGCAACAATTATCAATTTTTTCATTTAAACGGATTCATCTCTATTTGAATTTCATGTTGTTAGTTTTTTAGAATTAATTTTGAATAATTTGATACTTAATTTCAATGATTAGTACATCAAAGAACCTGACGTGTCATGCGTGCCCACGCTCGTTCATTCATTTCCCACGATGGAGACGAGGAAGGGAGCAGCGTTCGGCTCCGCTCCGCTCTGTGAGAGAATGGGCTGGCAACACATTTTGGTAAAATGGAGCCCGTTTAGGTGGTTTCAAGTCAATCTAGTTAATCAGAAGCTTTAGCTTGATGGGCTTTGAGCCCATTAATGCATTTCTGGCAGAATAATACTCGTCACGGTTGGGGTCGTCTCAAACTGGAATGGAGCAAACTGCTCATGGTGGAGGTCGGAACACGACCGCTGGGAGCCTTTGGCAGCGGAGCAAGGTCACGGTGGCGGGGTCCTGGCAACGGAGGGGAGATCGTTTCGATTCGGCAGCACGCGGCCTCGATTCAGGGATAGTTGCGGCGTGGGACCTCATGGCGGCAGCAACGAGCTGCAGCTCGATTTGCGCAGCGGCGAGGACGAATTGGATATCTAGCGTTCAATTCCGGAGGTCAGTAGGTCGATTCGCTCGACGGCGGCATGCTGGCCTCGATCCAGCGGCAGCGGGTGTGAATCGGACGATTCTGTCTGAAATTCATTAACGTCACCTGCTATGTTTATATAGTCTTTGATTCCAAAAACTGAGACGTAGCCCAGCGGTATGCTCCTTGTGTCTCGTTGGAGACCTGGGTTCGATTCCTGGCGGCTACATTTTCCTGTATTTTTGTCTAAATATCCGACTCGGCTAGATAACTTTCAGACTCCCAGGTTCGACTCGAGCCGAGCTGAATTGGCTTGGCTCATAGTAAGATTAAATCCTAATCGTTCTTGTGTTTCTGCTCATGATTACCCCTTCACCCTTGGGGGCCTATGCAAGCACAAGCCTTTCTAGGATTATATATCTGTTATAAAGTGTTGTCGTGTAGGTGATCCACTTCCTGACCACCTGTTTTTCAGACACTTCACGGACTAGTGGGCGAAGGTGCTACATTCCACCATTGTGCAAGGACACTTCGTCGTTAATCATTTTGACGGCTTGGTGTATCCGCAAGCATCGCAACGATCAGGGCCGAGGCCCGATAGTTGACGGACACAGCGGCTAACAGCCCTTGGCCAGCTGCTCCCCCATATTAACTTGTTGTAGTTGAGTTGGATGATGCAGTGTTGGTCTGTTCTTGAGCTTGTACGTAAACCTTTTTTTCTATCAATTCATCGAAACCCATGTGTTCTTGCGGTTTTCCAACAAAAAATAGCAGTCAGAAGGTTTTTAGAAAGAAAAAAATCATCTCAACCACTGAGTGAAACCAAGGGATGGGACACCTGGGTTTAACACGATGCCCGCTGAGTCGCTGACGCTGGGTTTAACACGATAATCATTTAGACGTTCTCTCAGATCCCTGATCAGATCTGAAATTAACCCGCTGTTTCTCTACTAGTATATACCCTGCGAGGCTGCGACCACCACCAACGACACAGGGAGGAGGAGTGTTACTGTATTCCGAGATCCAAGATGTTAATTACCGCTGACCAAGCTGCTTGCTCGATCCTCTCGCTCGATGCGTGCTATCTGCTAGCTCGTCAATGCAGTGTGCAAGCATAGCAGCACATGCACGCCAAGTCAAGTCAATTTCCTTATAAAACCGAATGCACTCCCTCGTCTCTGCTTATTAATTTGATCCATCCGATCGAGGCGCGATCGAGCAAGCCAAGCTAGCCTCTCTCCATCAGGCCTATGCCAATGCAAGTTTTTTAGCACGGTTTAATAGGCATTTTGCTTACGTGGCGTACTAGTTAATAAAGAAAGAGGGTGATGTTGTATCTTAGCTAAGATACAACCTTTGCACGTGGCCATAGGCAAAAAATAGTTCTACCCCAATCATATGTATGCATGAGGCCAAAATCATTAAATGTAGATACAACACATAGTATACAATGCATTATACTAGTTGTATCTTAAATATTTATTACTTCTATGATTTCGTGCTAAGAGACGATGCATTGGCACAGTCCTCACTGCAACTTCTGTCTCACCCGTCTGATCGATCCTTCCATCCATTCTACTCCAAGTGTGCCTTCCTCTTTGACCGCGTGAAGGACGCCTGCACAGGTTAGTCATGCTCATCCTCCTGCCATGGCCTGCAGGGATTGGTGATTCTCATGATCTCATCCTCCCTCCCGCAGGACTTGTTCACTTCTTGCGCGATATCTCCATGGCGGCGGGAGAGATACCCACTGATCCGGATGACCGTTACGATGGCTGCAGCATGGATAATGATGCCAAGTTACACCGTGAGCCGCAACTCGGAGATACTGCGGATCAACTTTCGGAAGAGAAGATGCTGCTGCTAAGTGGCGCGGCGATTCACAAGGTACCACTAGTGTGATATAACACTTCGATTGCTTGATGTGCATCCACTTGGTATGTGGGTGTCTCAGCTTGAACTCTAGCAAATAAGTTGCACCTGTTTCGGCCAGCAGGGAAAACGAATTATTTGTCCACAACTGGCGCCAATCTCTTAGAAAATCCATCCAAAAAATCATTTTAGAGGACATGGAGCCGTGTGCCTTTTGAGATTCCACTAAAACTGCATTCCCTCCAGCTATTTCTCTTCTTCTGTTTCTCCTATGTATATGCACATATATAAACTCCGTTTCAACTCTAGTTTTCAATCAGTATAGTTCAAACTTTCGCTTCAGCATCAGATAATGCAATAACAATTTATATGCACAATTTAGAAGTCTCGTATTCAAACTAAATCATAAACTCAAGATACTAAGATCTCCACTCGCCTAATCTCCCAATATGCTTTCGCATTTTCATCATTTCCATTGGATCCATCATAATGAGCCCATTCTCCTTGACTAGTATCTTTTGACACATCTGGTTGTCCTCGAGAAAAAACCTACGCTCCTCAAAGGCATTGCGCTTCTCCGTCTTCAACCTTCTCTCGTTATTCTCCTTCGCATGTTGCCACCTTGCCGACTTATCGTGTTCGCTTTTATCCGCCAAGTCCATATTTATTTGTAAAGCTTGAACCTTCATCTCCATCATTGCATTCATCAATTTCACCTAAAATATCTCTCATACTCACAAGTTCTCCATTTCTCTTGACCTTCTCATTCGTCGTCTTATTTCCCTCGAGACTACCTTGTGCTTGCCCTAACCCTGGAAGTAGTACTCCTATCATCTTCCTCACAACCCTCATCGTCATCATCTTAAGTTCCGGAGAGGACAAGGTACTTGACCTCAATCATTCATCGTCTTCCACTTCTCATTTTGTTCGAGCAATTTCTAACAAAGGTGGAAGAAAATGGCTTGGCCTTTTACTTGGGCATTTGCTTGCACCTCTCTTGAGAATAGATATCTTGTCCTACAACATATGGTTTCAGGAGCATTTTTCCGCACAATATGGTAAACATGCACCGGAAAAAATCAAGCACTGATAGACCCCACCAGCCTAAACATGGCGACAAACGGCGAGTTCCTGCTCGTCAGGCAAATCAATGGCAGGCTGGCCCAGGTGTCAACGGGTCATCGTGGCAGCCTAGACATCGGGAGGCGCAGGCAGTGTGAGAAGGGTGTCGGCTCTAGCGCGGTGTCCTTCGCATATATGACGACAAGTTCTAGCAATTGAAGGGGGCCAGCCGACGACTCGCATAGGGAGGTGAGAGCGTGAGTCGTGCGCAGTGAATTTAGTGCCAAACAAAATTCGGAAAGAGGGGTCTCTATTTTTTCTGCCTCAACTGAGTCTAGCAGTTGACGAAAAGATATGAGGGAGAGGTGGGTCCCCTCCCCACTGCCAATCTTCATAAAACATCAAATCTCGGCGTCGGACCTTTGCAGCTTTGTCCAACCCCGCAATATATTTTGTACTATTCTAGCGGCCGTACAAAAAATGTCACAAAATCTTCAATACAACCATGCAACAAAAGAAATATGAGTATGTAGCAAATCCCCACCGGTGACAGCAACATTCCCATCGTTCACACCAAAATCACCGAGAAAAAGTCAGTTCACATATATGCAGTATGCAACATGGGAGACCAATATTTACGGGGCTTCATGAAAACATTAGCAACATCGACGCGACATTTACAACAGATGGATAGAATCATCGCAACATCTCAATGTACACAAGTTGCAACATGCGAAGAAAAAAAATACCAACGCAACATCGGACCTTGCAACTGGACTCACCGAAGACGAATCCAGATCACCAAAGCCCGTCCTCAAAACTTTTGCTAATTTGCCACACTTTACTTCGATTTTGATTTGATTATTTACTACATTGGGCACCACGTGTCAGTGAGACGTGAGTGGCAAATTATCAAATCCCGGCTCCTCCTCGCCGCCGGTGGCGAGTCGGCAAAAGCGCAGTCCACATTGTACATTGGTCTCACGGAACCTTTTCCGCAAGCCCGAGATCGGTGTGCCGGCGCGCCCTGCCGTAGCCGGCGGCTGCCGCGCGCACGCGCGCCAGGGTGATGTCTGATGTGGCCAGTGGCCCTGCGCCGGGTATGTCACGACAAGGAAGTGCAGCACTCCCGCAGCCCCAGCGTCGCCCGCATGCTTTACAGCGCCGCCATGTCCGGCCGCCGCCACAGCCACAGACCTCACGACGGCCAGGAGGAGGCGACGCAGGATCATTGGTGCCTAGGGCGTGCGCAGCGGCGTGGCCATGGAGACGGAGGCACGCGCGTGGTGTTTGCGGGAATGCTATCAGGAAGGCATGGGCACGCATACTCAAAAAGGTGTTTGCGGGAATGCTCCTGCTCTCCCGATCTGATCCTTTTCGTATTCTCGGGATGGGATGGCCTTGGCCTGATCGAAGATGCGTTCCCCGTGCTCGCGTACTCACCAGGACTCTCATGGCAATTACCCAGCCGCGAGCGTCGTCTTCCCGAGCGAGACCACCCAGCGACCAAGCCGTTCTCGAGGGCGCGGCGGCCATGTCCATATCATCCCGACAAGTCCAATCGCCGTTGGCAGGTACCAAGGGAGCGGATTGTTACTTAGAGCTCGTTGATTTGGAGGAAGTAGGCTAGCTCTGGTTGACCTTTTATCTCCTGCTGTATGTATCTGTGTTTTCCCCCACATCAGGCGCCAATCAAAACTGATTAAGAAGGCAGGCTTGTCCCAGGCACTATTTTTGCCAAGGCACGCCACACAAATCTTGAACCAAGTAGACGGCTAGTCAAGGCCAAATTCTAGCATGCACATTCTCAAGTGCCAGCACAGGGTGACAAATTATAACCAATTTCTTCGAGTCATAATTAACTAAGAAATAGATGACCTAACGCCTTTGCAAAATGGGGTGGAGAACCATGTACAATCTAACATTTTGTACTCTTCCATGTTTTATTATTACCTGTGATAAAAACACTATGTTTAGTAAAGAATACTAATACGATATGTCAAACAGGGAAAGCATCAAAATGGGCAAGAGGTCATTGTGGAGGTGCCTCAGTTGACAGAGAGAGTTGGTGAAAAACAATTCGAGGATGTTAATGAAGAACAAATCTCAGCTCTGATGAACTATTCCAAGGTAGACTATCGTCTCTGAAATTTATAGTGATCGTTCTTCCAACAAGCCAAGTTTTGATTAAGAAAAGAAAATTTGGTGGAGTGTAAAACTAGTGCATGGAAGTTATTTCTCATACGGCTTAATGGATTCTCAAAACAATTATGTACAATTTTAGTCCGCACAAATATGCCTCTTAGTGCAAATTGATTAAGCCTTCAAATTTGTGCAGATTGTTTTCCACACCGTACTGTATTATACCTTTCCTTCACGTCTATGACAACAACCATGATTTATACTTATTGAAACAGATCTGCTCCCTTTTTCTTTTCCTTCAGGATCCGTTCTTGAACTTCTTATAGTAGGTTGAATAGATTTCACATACACCCCAATTGGTAGATTAGCACATAGCTAAACTAATTTGGTATACTCAGATAGTAATTCGGCATATTCAACACCATATATAGGTAGAAACATGAGTTCAAAGGTACCGACCACCTAAAGTGAATTAAGACCAGGATGGCTAGGAACGAGTAGAGAATCAAAATGCCTTTGTTCCAAAGGAAGTAAGTGCCAAAGCAAAAATAGAGTAAAGAATAAAAGAACAAAATGCAAGGGTTGCTTTTGCTGTTTCAAATCCGGACGGTTCCTTCGCTAGAATACTTGTGGTTTTTCCCAGGTGCAACTAGACAACATCTATCACCGCTTTTAATATGACATCTAATGCTTCTATTTATCCGTTAATTCACGTGTTTCATGGAGGTCCTGATTTTTCTCTCGAGAAAACGCAAAAAGTTTGCATCTCGTTTCATTGAAAAGGCAGGAGAGTTCTTACAAGCCTAGAGAGGCTGATTGCAAGGGGTTTTGATGTGTTCCATCAGTGCCATGGAGGTCCTGATTGTTTAGTAATAAATACTAACAATATATGTGGAACAGGGAGAACATCAAAAAGGGCAAGAGGTTGTTGTGGAGGTGCCTCAGTTGACAGAGAGAGTTGGCGACAAATTATTCCAGGATGGGGCAGAAAAAATGACGAGGCTTAAGATTCCAAATGTTGAAATGTTTCCAGGCTTCTGCACTCAAGTAGAGAAATCAACAATTGAGTGCAACGGACAGATAGTTATTGACATGATACGTCGGGCGTTGTGCTTCGAGTATCTACCGAAAGGGAACCTTGACAAGTATCTATCAGGTATGGTGCTTCCGTCACAAATGCTATTTAGTATGCAAAGCACGTTTTATTTGACGCTCGACTATTTATACCCTGTGTTTGGTTTCACAGATGAACATGAGAAGCTTGATTGGGATACATGTTACAGGATAATTGTTGGTATCTGTGAGGGTTTAAGATACATTCACGAGGAACTGGGAGTTCCCATGTATCATCTTCACCTCAAACCTGATAACATATTGATTGATGAGAAAATGGTGATAAAAGTTACAAACTTAGGTGTTTCAAGGGCATACGACGAGCAAAGAATCCGGTGCATAACCAGTCGGCTAGGAGGGTAATACTAATATCTTATCTGAATGTTTTTTTCTCTTTCTTTTAAGCCAGCTAAGATGTGCCTCTTACTCATTGTATTTGTATCATTTATGCTGTCATGTAGTGAGCTTCTGCTGCCAGGTTACACAAAGCAGCAAGTTCTCTCAAAAGAGTTTGACATATTCAATTTAGGTGTTCTAATCATGAAGATAATGGGAAGACCAATGACCGGTGACATGCAGCACACAAAAATTGTTGAGCTCGTACGAATTAAGTTTTTTGCATATATTGGCCCAACTTTTGTAAATACCGTGTCTTGTTTACCTTAGAACGTTATTATTGTACATATGATAACTAATGTTTTTCTACATCAAAGGTACATGGTAGGTGGAGGAAAAGGCTTCAATCTACTCCAGGGTGTAAATCACTTGAAGTAAATTGCCAACCGGAGAAGAGATGTATTGAAATAGCAATAAATTGCTTGGAGGGAAACATATATGAAAGGCCTAATATAGGGGATATCATCCGAGAATTGAACAAGGCATCCATAAATTTTCCGGTGTCAACTGTAGGAGAGGTATTACCTCTCATGCCATAGATGCTTGCTCACATAATAAACTTTAAGTATTTGTTGTTCCAGTACGATTTTTGTTAATTACCGAATAATTAATTAATCGGTCTACTTTTTATTGTTATTGTTCCAAGTAATTTTAAGACTCTCCTAGCAAATTTAGATAGCCAATTATTTTTGATTTAATGCTCAACATGATTTAGCGAGGGCTAATAGGTCACTCATGACTATTACATTTGCAATATGTCAATTTACGGAAAGACTCCATCCTATTTTTCAGGAAGTAGACTCCTTGCTTATTGAAACGAGCATTTTTTTATTTTCAAAACTAACCACAATCACCTTACATGATATCTTTCGTTAGTACTTATATGTGTTAGCTGTCAAGCTTCGTGCGCTGACCACTATTTTATAAGACCGATCTGATGGAAAGGGCCAGACAATCAACTTATACACTCAACACCCCGTCCTCACATATGACGGGAAGAGAGGCCAACATGTGTAAACTCAGAGGTAGGCGCATGAAGAGAAAGGGGCCTTGTACGTTGACGGAGGGGCATCAGCAATTTTTAGGAAAACTGCGAGACCTTGGCTCTGATACCATGTCAAGCTTCGTGCGCTGACCACTATTTCATAAGACCGATCTGATGGAAAGGGCCAGACAATCCACTTATACACTCAACATTAGCTAGCATTGATCGAGATTATTTTTAAGCAGACATTAATCAGTATTTTTACAAATATGAGGTGGTCAATACTTGCAAATTTATACATGTTTCTATGGAAGTTGGATTTTTATTGAAGTTCTTCAGCTGAATGTTGGTTGATTTCCGAAAATATTTTTCGGGTTCATGAGAACAAGCATGTTCAATTCTTATGTCTTCACATTTGTAGCTGGTATCATACATATTCGTAGATGTATTTGTATCAATTTCACTGAACATTTCATATGAAGATTTGCATACTAACCACCCAGAACATTTCACCGAATAGCATGGTATATACCTTTTTCACCATGGTACACTACTAGTAATAGGATTTAGGTATGATTGTGGCAAGTGCTTATTATTTTATATATATTTGTATAGCAAGTCCTCGTACATCTATTTGCCAAGTACCATACCACTATTGTCAGGTCAGTAACTACGCCACCAGCCTCCATGGTAACCTATATCACAATCATGGTGGTGAATTTTTACATTCCTGTAAATACATCACCATTGTATTGGAGTTTCTTTTAATTTGGTTATAGTGTTAATTAATAAAATAAGACTAAGTTGTTTTCTTCATTGAAAAAGAAGGGGGTAATCAGCTATAGAATTATCGATTTACTACTCTATCATGCCCAGGTGATAAATTGCAGCATCTTAAAAGATCTTGTTCCATTTCTCTATATGGTGACTACACTAGTAGGAAAAGTCCTTTTAGTGGCGCACCAAAAAGCCTTTCTGTGGCGCATGGTGGGTGCGCCACTAAATCCTCGCCACAAAAATATTATTTCTGTGGCGCACGGCCCATGCGCCACAGAAAAGTGCAAGATTCTGTGCCGCACTCCCAAGTGCATGCGCCACAGAAATATTTCTGTGGCGCACCCCACTACCATGCGTCACAAAAGTGTTTTTGAATTTCAAAAAAAAGGGCGGCCAGATCTAGATCTGGATCTAGATCTGGCCGCCGGAATTTTGCCAGAATTTCGAAATTTCGCCGGAATTTGGCCGGAGCTCGTCGGAGGCCGTGGTGCCCGTGGCCATGGCCGTAGGTGGCTTGGCCGGAGGTGGGTGGAGGAGTGGGTCGCCGGAGGTGGGTGGGTGGAGGATGGGGGTCACCGGAGATGGTGGAGGAGGAGAAGGATGTCGTCGGAGGAGGTCGCCGGGGTGGAGGAGGAGGTGGAGGTCACCGTCGCCGGAGGTGGAGGTGAAGGTCGCCGTCGTCGTCGCCGGAGGTGGAGGTGGTGGAGGAGGTCGTCGTCGCCGGAGGTGGTGGAGGAGGTCACCGTCGCCGGAGGTGGAGGAGGTCGCTGGGGTGGTGGAGAAGGACACCGGAGGTGGAGGTGGAGGAGGAGAGGAGAGGAGAAGTGGAGGAGAAGTGGAGGAGGGAGGAGAAGGGGAGAGGAGAAGTGGAGGAGAGGAGAAGTGGAGGAGAGAAGGAGAGAAGGGGAAAATAGAGGGAGAAGGAGGGCTTGCGCGGGATTCAAAATTCGAATCCCGCCCAACAATTCTGTGGCGCATTCCTAGTCATGCGCCACAGAATTGTCTTTTCCAATTTTTTTATTTTTTTTGATTTTGTAGAAAAAAATCTTCTTTTTGAAATAACGTTTTACTCTTTTCGAATTTCCCGGATCTGAGAAAAGTTCACCGGGTAAACCCGGGTGAAATCGAGCTCCTTTTTTTCTCACGATTTTTTTGGTATATTAAACGCATTTTTTCGACATCGTATGCAAAAGTTATGACCCTGCAAAGTTTTTTTTTCTGTTTTTGGCAAAAAAGGTCAAAATTCATATTTCAAAATTTCTATACCAACTAGACACTAAAACGAAACTACATGTCAAAGGATTTTATTTTTTGAAATTTGTATCATTTTTCTTGTTTGCAGAACTGAAAAGACGATCCACGGGGGGGGGGGGGGGGGGGGTAGGCATGCGTGAGACAGAAAAAAATATCTGTGGCGCACCCACCTCCATGCGCCACAGAAATGTCACTTTCTGTGGCGCACTAGGCCATGTGCGTCACAGAAAGTCACATTTCTATGGCGCACACTCCCCATGCGCCACAGAAAGTCACATTCTGTGGCGCAGATGGCAAGGTGCACCACTGAAAGTGACATTTCTGTGGCGCATTTGGCCTGGTGCGCCACAATTTTTTTGTGGCGCATGGCTACTTGGTGCGCCACAAAAAGGGATCCACATAAAGGCACTTCCCTACTAGTGCTAGCACAACTTTTGCAGGCTATTAACGATGGCATTTATGAGTATAACTCGAAGTATCCAGGATTGGTGTCCCAAAGATTAAAGCTAGATTTTCTCAAAAAGATTACAAGTAATTTCTCTAATAAGAGAATACTTGGTGCAGGGGGTTTGCAACCGTTTACAAGGTATACTGAGATGTCACTAACGATTTCTTACTTATCTAATGTTAGTCACAATTGACACAAGAGCATTAACGGTAATTTGAGAGCCTGGGCAGGGAGAGGACGAAGATGGGAGCGTTATTGCTGTGAAGAAGATTTCAATTACATCAAAAGTGGATTCTAAGCAATTTGAAAACGAGGCTCGACATCTTTCAACTCTCACACACCAAAACATAGTAAAGCTTGAAGGCTACTGCTATGAAGATAAAATGCTTGTAGTTCAGCATGAGGGCCGTGAAGTTCAGGCATGGGAGATATACATGTTGCTATGCTTCGAGCTACATCAAAAAGGAAGCCTTGACAAATATCTATCAGGTATGATACTGATATGTAACATATGTTCCTATCTTTGAATCTTGTTCTTTTTTGTTTCCAAGGCTCCATGCCTAAGTTGTGTGACCGTATTGCATTGCTACATAAACCTGGCTATACCATTTTCGTAACTTTGCGGACAATTTCATGATGAACTTCTATCATATATCAACAAGATTTCAATATTTCCAAGTATACATGATAAGCCTAAACGTGTACCGAAAGAGGCAAAAATTACTTTTACTAAATTGTGAAAGGCTAAACTTGATCCCAACACCTTTGCATAATACCATATTAAGCTTCATGCACCTACCAGTAGAACCAAAAGTTCTTACTGACGGAGAAGGTTGGGAAATCCACATATATTTCAACACCCCTCTCACGTGTGACTCGGTACGATAAGACCTAAATGTAGGCAGAGAGCCAAGACTTCAACTCGAGAACGAAACAAAAGTACAAGTTTATGAAGTGAAAGTTGGACTATCCACATATAATTGAACATCAATAACAAATATGATATATTTTCTTGCAAAGCATCAAATGGAAGGGTTAAAACATATATGTATGAACATATAGAAGGATGGATGGGGTAGACCAAAACCTACCTTTTTTTGGGTGCACTTAATTAGTAAATGGGTAATTTACATAACAAGTTTTCCAGTACTAATCTTAATTAATTGATTAATCAGATTAAAATTTCTTAACTCTAGAGATAAAAGTTTTTATGTCTTAGAACTGCTCCAATAATTTTCTAACATTAATTACTGCAGATGCAAGTTGTGGACTTAATTGGTCACAACGATACAAAATTATTGAGGGGATTTGCAATGGTTTGCATTACCTTCACGAGGGAAGGAAGGTTCCCCAATTATCCATAGAGACCTCAAACCTGCCAGCATATTATTGGATGATAACATGATACCAAAGATCGCAGACTTCGGTATTTCAAGACTCATCGGTGAAGATAAGACTCATACACGCACGGTTGCCCTCGTAGGTACATGGTAAGCTACTAATTCGCAACACTCCATTGTGTTCTATGAGCAATATTAAAATCGTCGCTTCTCAAACAATGACGACTTCATGCATGCAGGGTATATTTGCCACTAGAATTTATACAAAACGGCATCATCTCCAAAAAGTTAGATATATACAGTTTGGGTTTGATAATCATAGAGGTAATAAGTGGAAAAAGGATTTGCTGTGACAACATCGCAACACTCAACGAGGAGTTTATTGAGGTTGCAACGAAATTTATTATAAGATTTATTGATTGCATGGTCCATTTTAAGTTCATCGTATCATTTTAACTTTTACCTATCTGTTCGAACTGTAGTTACTTGATAAATGGCGATCAAGGTTGCAGAAAGAAGGATCAATGGAAGAGAACTACTCACAGTTACATGCGTGCATCATATTATCTATGGAATGCATGGACATAGACCCGCAGAAAAGGCCGACCACAGAACAAATAATTCATACCCTTAGTAAAACTAAAGAGTGTCAGGTATGATTATTTCTGCCACGATACCCGCCTTTTTATGATGTATACCCTATTTTTTATGATTAATTCCTCTATTTCTCGATACTGGTTGTGCAGAGGATCCTCACGCTTTCTCACCTGCCCTTACTTTCTTGACAGCTTCGCAGTGGAGGATCCTTCCATCTTCCAAGCACCTTGGAATTACCTTCTCTCGGTTAGTGCTACTTCATTTTCCAAATGCTCTTTTCCCTTGAACTAGCATGGTGGCCCTCGCAAGTACGAGGGCAGTGTCTAAATATGACTAAGATCATTTTTATTGGCGAGTGCAATGTCTGAAATCATTTTTCTAGGCGAGGGTTGCCTAAATAGGTCTAAAATCATTTGTATACGCGAGGGCTTCCTAAATATGTCTAAAATCATTTGAATGGTTCGATAGAAATTTATTATATATGATTAGAATTAGCATGGTTTTGTAGTCACCATAAATATTATTCTAAATGAAAACTTGCGGAGAAAAAAAGTTTGACACACGATATTAACCTTTTAATGGAATGATAAATATATTTTGTAAAAAAAGCAGAATTTAAAAAGACTTGTTGATTGTTAGGGCAGTGGCATAGGATCGATTATGCTAAGAAATAACGTTCCGACATGGACAACATAGTTTCGGCATTACAAACAATTCTCGATCTTACCGCCCACCCTTGATCCCACAACCTCTTCAAAACTCATGGCACCACCGAATACTTCCCAGCCGGCCATCAGTATTATATATTACCGTATGTCATACTACCGCAATACTTCAGCAAAATAATGAGATTGAATTTTCACTATGAGTATTTAAGCTCACAATTGAGCAGCCGATCAAGCTACGCCTACGTGTAATTAAACGTTTGTGCTCAATATATATGGTTAAGCTGTAATGGTGGATAAGTCTACTTTATATTGATCTCAAATCTCAAATTTACAAACTGGTCTGATGTGAGTAACCAATGTGTGGGTATAAAGTCGTGTCATTTGGAGCACTAATGAATTAAAAACATTGTTTCCCTTTGAAGAAAAAATTAATTAAAAATGTAGAAACCAAATGCACATAGCCATAGAGATCTGTAGGTATTTCTGTTCAGTGCATGCAGCCACCTGCCGTTGGCTTCGAAACGTGCGCTTCACAGACATGTTTTTGTGGGGCTAGTTCCCGTATGGTAATTGGACTTCTACATGTTTAACCAACGCATCTGTTTTTTTTTTTTTAGAACAACACGTCCGGTCGGACTCATTCTGTTTGGTTCTACCAGGGCGGATGGGTCGTGCCGTGCACGATACGTGCATTGGCCGTACCGAGACATATCTCATATGTACACAATTTAAATCTCCACAGTTATTAGTCATAGTTAACGAATAATTAATGGATCAGATTATTTAGCATATGTGGCTTAACGTGGTGGCTCTGTTAGCTAACTCATTTTGTTTTTAGTATATAATAGATAGATGCTGGCTATAACCGAGTTCCATGGATAGGACTAGCAAAACCCTTATTTTAATTTGGAAAAAGTCCATGTATTAAGCCTGGTCACTCCAAAAAAAAAATCACTTTTCAGTCTGAACATCAAGACTGTGTGGGCTGCTGCCTTGAACTATCGAAATGATTTACGACACTGCCCACTGTCAGAATCCAGGAAAACAGACGGGAAGCGTCGCTCACCGGAGACTGAGACGAGCAGTGATTTGCCGTAATCCTATAGTTGATGTTTGGAATATGAAAGAGAAGGATAAAATGGTATGGATCGAAGGAATTGAAGATTCTCTCACGGAGCTGTCGGAATCGACGAAATTGTTCTGGTGAACTACTGACCGTAACGGGGGGAACAAGGATTATCAATAAAGCGGGGCGAAAGCCTATTTCGAGAGAAAGGTTTTCGGGAGGGAATTTTCTGCAAATACTGACCTGAACACCAGGAGGAGGCCGGCGAGGAGAGTTGATCCGGCTGCTGTCCAAGCTGTTTGTGCAGCATGGATGCCGGCGTCGAGCGGTGGCCGCTGCGTAGCGACATCGTAGCTTACGCGCGTGCGTGTGTTGGTGCTGGCTTGACGCCACCCTCTCCGTCGTGCGTCCACTGCTCAAGTGTGGTAGGACCATTCCTCGTTCAAGCAGGTGAGGAGTGGACCAACTCTGGATTCCGATAGTGGCAGCTCCGATCTGGTTATCGCGGTGCTGGTGCTGTGGCTTATTTTCCGTTCGTGTGGACTCTGACCAATAAGAGTAATACACTTTTGACCGTGTTAACCAAACGATTTGTGTTCTGTGCAACCAATTACCACAAAATGTGGTGTTTTGTGCAAAGATAATTTGTGATCGTGGTTTTGCGCAAAAAATGCACCACATCTGGTGTGTTATGCGCAATTTCCTTTGAATAGTGAGAGTAAACTGCTGCAATTTTTCACAATTTATGAGATTTTCGACTTGTCCAGTAGATCGATACTATATTAAGAACACGGTATATATTGTAAAAAGCATTCATAATTTATGAGATTGAACAAATGGGGACCTAGATTCTTTCAAATGCAAAGTTATATTATCAAAATTTATGCGATGGATCGGTACTATATTAGGAACTTGGTATATACTGTGTGACATTTCTTGCGTGATTTTTTTCTCCGCCCCCCTCATACTCATATCCTGGCTCCACCCCTGTTGGCTAGATGGTGAGGTTTGAGTTAGAACTTTATTGAGGTCTCACTTTTTTCGGAGCAGGTGGTTTCTCACTACTCATCATGTGATGTACATAACCATAGTTCTCTCTCTTTATTGATAATTTTGGTGTTTGACAGTGATATTGCATCGACGTCAACAATATCACTAGACCACACAGATGAGTTGGACTTCATGGTTGAAAAATTGAACATCTACTACGGTTGATGGTTGGGAACATAACAAGTGATAGAAAAATATAAAACACATGGCATTTTATCAAGAAAAAATCTACTAGGGTTGATGGTTGAGAACATATCAAGAAAACTAACCTGAGAAAAACCAATAGTATGTAACCCATACAAACATAACAAGTGGTAAAAAATATACTCCTAAAACACATGGCATTTTATATTTTTGTCTCAAACGGCACAACGTATTAACGTGAAACTTTACGGGTCAACATAACCATAGCACTAAAATGTGTAGAGCTTTTTTCTTCTTCTGAAATTCAAAGGACGCTTGAAATATCTAAAGTAAGTGTATCATATAATCTAAAAGAAATTACTTTGGTAGCTAATGGTCTGAAAGCTTGTAGATACTTGCGTATAAAAAATGGTTGATGTTACTAAAATTCTTGGCAAAAGGATTTTTTCCGCAATGAACAAAAGTTGTTTTTGATCTTGTTTGAGTGGACATTTGCACTATTAGAAACATATGATGGAGACAACGGACAATATAACTCGGAGAACGAGCTAGAAGGTGCCAGTCCATTACTGATTGAGTTAAGTTTGCAATTTTTAAAAGACATTACCAAGAATTTCTGCAGAGAACTAGAAATTGGCCAAGGAGTGACTGGGGTGGTCTATCAGGTACTTTCTACCCCGCGGAGCTTATTGATAAATAATTTAATATATAATGAATGTTACTCCTACTAATAAAATGAGTATGCAGGGAGTACATCCGAGTGGGGAAATAATTGCTGTAAAGAGGCTTCAAAAAACTATAAGAGGCAACGAAAGACAATTTCGCAACACTGTTGGTGATCTTTTGGCGCTTGAGCACAAAAATGTAGCCAAGTTAATAGGCTGCTGCTACGGAGTAGAAAGAGAAGTGGCTTCCTGCAATAGAGGCTCTCTTCACGTGTACAAGCAAGATAATTTTCTCTGCTACGAGTATTTACACGGTGAAAGCCTCGATAAGTACATCTACGGTATGACAACATAACAAATGACTCAAGTGGCCGTGCTATATTTTTCAAATTAACAGTGACTAACACTAATTTGTTCTTGATATGATTTGTTTTTCGCTGGGTTGATCAGAACCCAACACCCTTAGTTATCTCCACCCCTGCACCTAATATGGGACTTTGACCGTTCTTTCTCGTTACTAGATAAAATACTACGAGAATATAATGTTTAGGAGTTAGAAAACGAAATATCTGGTATATTGTAGCTTTTATATGAAAACCTTTGATAATGTTACATAAAATTTTAACTACAGAATTACTGCTTGAAATTATACATTTATAAGCCTTAATATCAAATCAATAGAGAATATCAAACATTTTATAATCGTCCACTCTCTTATCTAATTCATGTCGGGTGGTCCAAGCAATAGTGCAAACCAGTTAGCATTCTTTGCATATAAACATGAAAACACAAAATCGACATGTATGTTTCGAAGTAAGCTCCATTCTAGTGAGAAAATTCTGTATGGCTTGTTATATATGTAGGAACATCTCATGAGAAACACCATTCTGCGAGAAACATAATAGATTTGCAAGTATCTGAATCAATGAATATCTGGTTTCAATTCCGCAGATAAATCTTGTAAACTTAACTGGGACACACGCCTGAGAATACTTAAGGATATTTGTGAAGGGTTACATTTTCTACATGTGGAGTCAGGCAGAGACATTATTCATCTCAATCTTAAACCTAGCAGCATAATTTTGGATGATAAAATGGTGCCCAAGATTGCTAATTCTGGTCTACATCGCCTATTTGGACAAGAACATACCCCACCGCGGGCTGAAGACGTTTCAGAACGATTGTAAGAGTAACTTGAGATTTTAAGATTCCTTTATTTTTGTCATTTCCCTATTTATACGTAAATTTACTTGGAGTAGAGATCTCTTAATAATTCACTATTTATGTCAATGATTCAGAGTATACATGGCTCCGGAATATTTATACTGTGGGGAAGAAAAACTCGAATCAGACATATACAGTTTAGGGCTTCTCATCATGGAGGTTGTAACAGGAAAGCGAAGCTGCTCTAATGAGGATGTCCTGCTTCCGTGGCACTTCATTGGGAATGTAAGATACAAATGTACTATTACCCTAGTAATATCCAAATTAAGCCCCATTTTCTTTGTAAAAAGTGTATTTTATTTATTTTGTATACTATCATTTAAGCTCTTACTCCAACTGAATATATAGGTACGTAATGACTGGACAGATACATCGTACATTAAGTCAGAATACCCATCATTAGACACAGATGGTCTCAATCAGGTAAAATGCTGCATTACGATTGGGCTTAAGTGTGCTGATATTCGTCCCAAGGAAAGGCCTCGTATAGGAGTGGTTCTAAGTGAACTTGACAAGGTATGAATAGCTTCTTAACAAAAATACACTCCATTTTGTAGTTTACATGGAGAAAATTACCATTTTTAAAGCCTCCAAACACTTAGAATAATGTGGAAAAGTGGTTCTTCTCGCGAAGTCTTTATTTGTAAACACAGCTGATGCACACAGCCATTGGTGGTACATGTACCAATGGTGATATATAGTTTGCAAAATCTATTCCTTCCTTCCATTTCCACCCCATTAACCGTGTGCATATTTTTCTTTCTTATCTTGCACTAGATATGCCCCGTCCCCACTGAGCTCCTTAGTGTCTACCCCCTTCAGCTTCGCTTCCCATTCAAGCGAAATAGGCTATGTACGCTACAACTAACTAACATGACAGACAACCGTGTCGCCGTTAGGCTTCTGTCAGATAACCAAAAAAAGTGTACGGCTCGTGGCGTTGTGCCACCAAGATCCACATACACCCTCGTAGTGTCTATGCGGAAGCCACCGAAGAGCGGTGAGTTCTTCAGCCTGGAGAGCTGCACTGTTGGTGACGGGGTCCTTAACCTCAAGGATGTAGACCTAGATTCGACCAACAGAGAGTTTCATGATTTTTTCAAGGAAGCCCAAGCCTCATCTGCCAAGAAGTTGCATCAGCAGAAAATGGAGGTCCTTTGTGGTGCTCAAGATGAGGTAACCTCTGGTCAACTGAATTTGCAATGCCTGATAGACCTTTCTGTATAATACTACAATGCAATCCTACGTGTTTTTTTTTTCATTTTTTTCTTTCTTTGTGGCTTTCTCGGTGCTGCTTGGCGTGGCAGCAGCTAATCCAGCCTGGAATCGAGGTAGTTTCCTGCTTTTCATGTCGCCTCACAACTGATCAAAGTAGCAATTATTATCGCTAATAGCGGTTGGTGTTATGTTGGATCAGATCATATCCAAGACGAACTTCCCTCAGGTGTTGTCTGTGGATGTCCATCCGACAGAGCCATGGTTAGTTCATTCATACTAGTTTTTTCATCTAGTGTTTGTTTCATTTCATCTAATGTTTTAGCGTGGACACCTTACGTCGTAGAAATGATTGATACTTTTTCTTTGAAACGAGGCAAAAGCTTTGCCTTTATATTGATATAGAAGGAGCAAACATAACAATGCCGAGGCCAAAATAAAACGGCAACAACAAGGGGCGAACTAAAACAGGGTAACGATCAGCCAACCCCGTCTAGTCTCTCAACAAGATAGATCGTCATATCTTCAGGAGGCTGTCAATAAAGCCAGTTGCTTGGCCCCAGCGTGAATCCAGTTCTTACTTTCGTCCTTTATCTTCTGCATCAGGGCGGATGGCATGATTGATTTGTTATTGAAAACACGCTCATTCCTTTCCTTCCAAATCTCCCAAGCGATCAGGGTTATGGCGGTTTTGAGGCCCATGGGGAACGCGGTGGGTGTACAGGAGGCCGCCTGCCAATATTGGAGCACCGTTCCCCGTCCAGAGCCCACGCATGATGAGAGAGCCGGACAAGACAACCAAGAAGCCGCGGCCTGCCAGACCCTCCTAGAGAACCGACACTCGAAGATGATGTGTCGGGCAGTCTCCGGCTGACAATTGCAAAGCTTGCAGACGGGCTGGTGAGGCCAACCTCTAATGGCCAAGCGATCAGAAGTCCACAGACGGTTTTGCACTGCCAGCCAAGCGAAGAAACGGCATTTCGGAGGGGCCCAAGGCTTCCACACTATGGGCGAGAAGGAGCACAGGATGGAACCCGCAAACTGAGCTTTGTAGGCAGACCCTACAGTGTAAACCCCACTCTCTGTGAGAGTCCAGGTGATTGTGTCAGGCATGTTGTGAGAAAGCGTCACATCCTCCAGAAGTTCCTCAAGCGCGATGTATTGGGCAAAGTGTTCCACCGTGAAGGCGGCAACATCAATGTCTGCCACCCACCTATTATCCGCCAAAGCATCACGCACGCATCTGTTCTTCCGCTTGGATGCTTTGAAGATGAGGGGGGCCACGGAGCAAGGCGTGACGCCATTTATCCAAGAGGAAGTCCAGAAAGCCGCACGGGTGCCATCACCCACAGTGACCTTGGTTGCGGCGTTGAAGAGATCACGGTCATGCTGATCGTTCGGGGTGTCAAGTCCAACCCAAGGTTTATCAGGCGCAGTCCATTCAAACCATAACCAGCGCAGCCTCAACGCTCTTGCAAAATTTTCCAAGTCCAAGATCCCGAGCCCAGCCATGTTCTTTGGACGGCACACCTTTTGCCATGCCACCTTGCATTTGCCGCCACTAACACTAGTATTGCAGTCCCATAGCATTCCCCTCCTAATCTTGTCAAGAGCTTTTAACGTCGCTTTGTCGAGCTTGATTGCAGTGAGCAGAAAAATGAGCATGGAGGTCAGCACTGACTTGACAAGGGCCAAGCAGCCAGCGCGGTTCATGAACTTGCTCTTCCACGGGCTGAGACGCGAGGCCGCCTTGTCGATGTATGGTTGCAGGTCAGTACGTCGAAGCCGGCCTAGGGAAAGAGGTAGTCCCAGGTACTTGATAGGAAACTGGACCGCCGACGCAGGGAAGTTTTCAAGGATAGTCGCAAGATCGAGCCCCTCACATCTTATGGCAGCCACCGAGCTCTTCGTGGCGTTTGTGACCAGCCCCGAAACCTCGCCAAAATTGCTAGGTTGGAGACATCAGCAGCAGTTGGGGCGACAAAAATAACAGCGTCATCAGCATAGAGCAAAATGCGGGCTTTGATCGCTCTGTCAGGCAGCGGCTGCAGCAAACCATTCTCCGTGGCAATCTCGAGGATCCGCTGCAATGGGTCAATGGCAAAGTCGAATAAAAGCGGTGAAAGCGGATCCCCTGCCTGAGATCCCTTCCATGGAGAATGTCCAGACCCGGAATGCCATTCAGAAGGACGCGCGACGTGGAGGTCGTGAAAAGCAAGGCAGCCCAAGCGCGAAAGCGAGGCGGGAAGCCCCTTCTCTGCAGGACATCAAGAATGTAGTCCCACCGCACAGAGTCGAAGGCCTTGGCAATGTCAAGCTTGAACAAGAGGGTTGGCTTGTGATTCTGGTGCAAGCGGCGAGCCGCATTTCTGACGTAGAGGAAATTGTCATGAATGCTCCTGGATTTTATGAAGGCACTTTGGCTGGTCGAAATCAGGTCATCCATCCGCGGACGCAGTCTTATCGCCATAGCTTTGGCGATTATCTTCGGGATTATGTGGATGAGACTGATGGGCCTGAAATCAGAGATGGAGTCCGGTCCCTCTTTTTTTGGCAGCAGGACAATGTTTGCCGTGTTCATGATGTTGAAGTTGTTAACCGAGAGCTCGGAGAAGGCGTCGATGACCCGCATGATATCTTCCTTGATTATGTGCCAGCAAGAGCGAAAGAAAGCGACAGTGAAGCCATCCGGAGCCATATATACTCTGAATCGATGACGACGGGGACATATATGTGTACAGTTAAGCTGCTACCATGCATAGTAGAATTTTTATGAGGGGGACTTCAAAAAACCATCTAAAGTTGAATGTACCATAGGTCCCCACGTATTCCACAAATGAAGTGTTTGCTTAAAATATTATGTTGAGAAAGACTTCCTTTGGGGAAGGCATGTTTCGCCTTTTAGCCAGTTTATATGCGTGAGATGGTAAATGTGCTGCGCCGAAGAGAGGCTCTTTAAATTGGTAAACTTGACCAGATTAATACAGTACGTTTGGCAGAGTAGTTTGGATATAAACCTTTAAATAAATATGAATTAACATACTGTATTTGTGTTCTTATCTATCAAGTTTCCTGAAGCATCATATATATTTTAGAAATTAACAGCTAGCCTCTTAAAATCACAGGACTGAGAAGACAATTGGTCTCAACCTCGGCGCAGTTTATGCTTTTGGGTATTTAACAGACTTAAGATGGTAACAGGAATTATTGCGATCTCTTTTATAATGTCAATCTTGTTTGTTCTATGTGAAATAATGATGGATATATTAATTTATGCAGTGTTATCGTTGGATGTCACCGGGGAATAGCAATAATTGGACCTAATTTGTTGTGAAGACGCTATTGCTCACGGTGGTTTACCAAATTCCAACATTTTGTACCTTCACTTGATCGAGCTCCAGATGGCCATCTTATATGGCTGACAAAGTGGCTCGACATCGGTTGCTGCCCTAAAGAGTGACAAGGGGTCGAACCCTACAACGCGTCAGTACCAGCTCCTTTTCTTGTTGGGAATGCCTCAGTTCATGTGTGGCGACGTCGGCCGAGAGCCAGCATGGTGGGGTGGTGGCCCCCCGCCATGTGTAACATCCTAATTTTGTATAGTCTATGTATACACTATTGTTCTTATAGTTTCGGAAAGGGAAAACCCTGGCCTCTACACTATGTTCTTATAGTAATTTATCGTGTGCTGCTATGGACAGTGGCGATTCTATGGGCTAAACCTACCCTCCAATTTTACCAGATTTATTATTGTAGTATATACCATCAATATTCCGATGATAGAAAAGGAGGTCAAAACTTCGAGTTACATAAGTGTAGGAGCAAGTATTGTCATACTAGCAAGAAAGCGATTTGTAGCCCGGGCTCACATGCTCCCGTGCATGAACAGTAACTTGGTAAAAGCAGCAAAATTTTCCAAAAAAATCTGAATTTTTTTGGCGTGCAAGATGCTTGGCTGCGCAAGGTGCGTGTAAATTTTCGTGATGTTTGGACATTCGACGAGCTCTCGGCAGAAGAGAAAAATTTCTGCCCTTTGTGAAACTTTGAAAAAATGCACTGTTGAGAGCCGATTTTCCTTTTTTTTGCCACCCTCTAGGTTGTAGCGCCATGGTGATTTGACGCTGGTAGGCCATGAACTGGAGGCGAAGACACTAGAGAAGCCGGAGGAGCAGCCGGAGGCAACTCCGGCAGCGTCTCCCCTCCAATTTTTGTCGCCGACGAAATTTTGTCTGTTGTTTCTTCGTTTCGGTGGTGGCGCCGCGTGTTTCTGAGGATCGTGAAGTGGAATCTATTTATTGTCTGTATTTGAAAAATATCTTAGATCTGTTTGAGATCGGAAGGTTCCTGAATTAACTACATTTAATTAACTTTTATTGTGAAACTAAACCGGATAGTGTAAACGTGGGGCGGTAATTAAGAAATTCCGGATAGTTCCTCGGTACCATAGTATCGATTCATCGATGCGCATGCATGTGCCAAACAAAATAAAACAAAACAAAACAAAGCAAACAGGCCACTCACTGTTAGATCTCTTTTTTTTTTTTTTTGAGGAAAAGGACCCGATCCATATATCAGCATACTCAGTACAAATTACAACAAAGTCCAAGAACTAAAAGAAATTACAGAGAGGACCCTGCAATTTGCACGAAGCACCCCGAGCACCGCTCACCGCCGGAGAAGAGGAGCCACCACCAGAGGAAGACGACCGCAAGATCCAACCGCCGCTCCGCGACGGCATCTGGCTCGATGAACGACCACGGCCTAAGCTCCAAAACTCCAGCACCACCCAACTCCCCACCGACGCCGCGCCGACCAGGCCCGCCCGCACCACACCACCTCCAGGTCCTGCTCGCTTCACCACCATGGCCAGCCGCAACAGAAGCCCCGAGGAAGAAGACCACCCAGCTCACCTGCACCAAAACCAGATCACCGATCCCCACCGGCTCCTCCCCTCGCCTCCACGGCCGGCCAGAGGAGCACAGCGGAAGAACCGCGCCTGACGAAGAACCTCCACTGCCTCCCCGGCGAACGCCGGAACGGGGAAGGAGGGGGAGGACAGAGCCCCACAACGGCGCCATCATCTCCGTCTTCAACGGCGCCGCCAGGCACGCACACCTACACTACCACCTAAACTACACCCGCGGCGAGAAACGGAGCTCCCCCCGCCTCCCGGTGCCGGAGCGGCGACCGGAGGCGGAGGGGAGCGGCGAAATCGCCGGCGAGTTCTCGAAGACGCGAGTCGCCTCGGTGTCGCCTCTCTCTCCTGTAGCAGAGGGACACCCGATCTCTAAATTATCGAAACTATTGTATCTCTCACTGTTAGATCTCGTGCACGCTGATTGCAAAGCTTGGCTTTGACCTAAATATCTCTACCTACTCGCGCCACCTGGACTCTATGATTACCAAAACAAACCAATTAACCAATCATCAACCAAAGCTAGCTAGCCAGCACGAGTATGTACGTACCTCAGTCGTACTCTGACACGTCCTGGGTCAACTCAATACAATATTATTAGCATGTACGTACATACTCCGACATGTAATTGAGGTACACACGCAATCCGAGGAGACACGTCAGCGTAGCAATGCGAACTTGCTCGTCCCTTCCTTTAGCTCGTTCCCTCCGTTTCTAAATGTAGGGTGTATAGTTTTCTGCATAAATATTAAGACTTGTTTATTTTGCGTAGAATGGACTCGCGAGAGATGAGTTCTTAATCGGCACAAAATGAATACAATCCATCAAATCCCTCTTTTAAGACTAGGTCTCATTTTTTGATGTGTCAAATTATCCATAAATAGCAAATACACCTTATATTATGGATTTTTTTTCCAGAAAACTATACACCTTACATCAAGAAACGGAGGGAGTATAATATAAGAAAATCTCAATAGTGACAAGTCTAATTAATTAGTAGTACTCCCTCCATCACAGTTTATTAGGCATAGTTTGTAATTTTCTGCAACCTAGGTGAATGGCTATAGGGCAAAGGAAACAGCAGGCTGCGCAGTAATTTTTTGGTTTTGTGCCCTATTTTGATAGAAATCGATGCTAAAAATAAATGCAGAATTCGAAACAGCAGCTTAGGCCACCTACGATAGGCTGTTCACACGACATGCATGTACGAGAGGGAGTATAAAACGAATCTGCATGCAGATTAGGAAGTGAATTAAATTGGGCGTGGGCCTGGTGCAGTTTCCTCTCCACTAATTCAGCATTAATTATCTAAATTGTGCCTAATTCTTGAGATTTCCTGGATTTCGTATTATGCCTAATTAATAAACTGTGATGGAGGGAGTACTAATTATCAAAACATTTCCTTTTCCTGTAATTGTGACCACTATTTCAATCCATGTACTATCATTGATTTGCAATGCTCTGTTGGAAATTACTTTGCTGTGAGCAACCGGGCATGTAGACTTAATTTCTGGAAATTTAATGAACGCCTTGTCTCACTAAAAGCGAACCCATGCCCCCAGCCCCCCATGTAATTCCCGAAAATGACTGGTCATAGTGCGTCATGGCGATTTGGTATCCATCTTGTGTTAATATTTGATCGCCGTCGATTCTAACTGCGATGATATGTTCAGGCAAGTCAATAAAAATTGTCCCAATCTACTACATGAACTGAGATGATCAAGATCTCCAACACAGTAGACGTTGGTAGGCAACAGAAGCCCTAGGAGGCTAGGAAGAGCGACACGTGTGGCCATGGAGCACATTATTATTTGCTTTTTAATATTTCCCCAATTATTGATGGGAAAGCTTCAGTACGTGCATAAAACATAATGAGAACAAAGGATTTAGAGGGGGGGTGGGGGGGTGGGATTTGATTATTGATGTGATATGAACTGCGTATATATTTGCATTAACTCATTTACTCTCTAATGATTTGTTTTTGTCCTGTTGCTCGGCTTGTAATCATTTTGACAAGCTGAAGCTAAGTCTTTTAAGCCGTTCCTTGTAACTACATAAAAGTGTTAAAGCTGGAATATATTGTCCAAATTAAGAAGGTTCACTTTTTGAACCATCAATCTCATTATGATTGGATTTGTGACGTGATTTTTCCAGTCGCACAATATTCAACATCCATGATTGATGTGAATCGTGGAGAGGCAAGCCATTAATCTTTTCGTTTACGAATTTTAGACGAGTAACCAAAGTTCAAACATCAGGCTATGACGTTTTGAGCGGATTACCGCAAAATGTAATTTGGTACAACTGCCCGCTATAGCGCTATTTAGTTCTGCTCTAGCTGATTTGAAGGGCTGCCACTTTTTGTCATACCCCGCTGAAGTTCAATTTGCTAAAGTTCTCACATGCCCTAACCCCAAGTGATAAATTGCATACTGAGCCATGTACTCAAGATGATATACTTCAAAAGTTAATTTTTGAACGTTTGTTCTTATGCTAACCCTTCATGAATGCTCGTGTAAGTTTAAGCCCTTGTGATATTCCTCTTATTTTAGTTCCTAAGAAAGATGGTACATGGCGCATGTGTGTAGATTGTCGAGCGATTAATAACATCATTATTCATTACGTCACCCTATTCCATGTTTGGATGACATGTTAGATGAATTAAGTGGTGCTGCTATTTTCTCTAAAATTGATTTGCGTAGTGGTTATCATCAAATTAGGATGAAAGAAGGGGATGAATGGAAAACTTCTTTTAAAACAAAATTCGGTTTATATGAGTGGTTAGTAATGCCTTATAGGTAAACTAATGCACCTAGTATGTTCATGCGATTAATGAATCATGTTTTGAGGCATTTCAATGGAAAATTTGTGGTTCCAATTGCCGGCGAATAAAAATTTCAGAAAAAAGATTAAATTGTCACAAACATGGATCCTCAGTCACTCTCTCCATAGTGGTATATATGGATGAGCACCATGGTTTTGATCCTAGCTTTGCTATATATAGCTAGGTAGGGTGTGTGGTGTAGATATAAGGTAGTATGCTCTTAACTCTGCTTTTCCAAACCAAACAGCCATGCATGCATGCTTTTCTCTCCACGCATATCATTGGTTGTCCTAGCCTGCCGGCCAACATGTGCTACAAAGCCCATATGTTCTTACCCAAACAGTGTGCCCCTCCTCTGCAAATTGCACCCCAAATATCAAAATCAAATGCAACACCATCACATAGCTAGCTAGCTTGCCCTCCCTAATCAGGCATGCAAAACCACCATACCTTTCTTTACCCCATCTCCATCCGTCCAGCCACAACTTTGATTATTGGAGAGGTACTAGTAGTAGTACTAGTGATGCTCACACTCCCCTCCATGCATGCATTCTCTCTCGACACACACCAATCATTCTCACCCACGTACAAGGCCTACACCTACACAATTTGCAGAGACAACAACAATTAGCTTGCATTAATTAATATACTCTCTCTCCCTCTCTCCCTCCCTCTCTCCCTCTAGATCTTTTCTCCTATAAAAGGGACATTTCATTCACACCACGAGTCCACAGAAATCACAAGCTCGAGCTCAAACACGCCGGCCATAGCCCATAGCAAGCAAGAATAGGCGTAGTAGCTGTGCCAGGAAAAACAAAAGGCTTGCAGACACATGCTGCTGTCGCTAGTGAATATGCAAGCTCCTTCGGAGAAGATGACGATGGCCAAGGTGTCCATCTCCATCCTGGTGATGGCGCTGCCCGTGCTCTACGTCTCCGTCCTCCGCGTCCCGCCCGCCACGCTCTTCCGGGACACCACCTTCTGGTTCCTCATGTCCAACTCCATCATCGTCGTCATCGCCGCCGACTCCGGCATGCTCTTCTTTGGCTCCTCTGTCTCCTCCACCTACATGGACAATCGGCCTTTCCTCGACGCCTCGAGGACGATTGTCCCGGTTGAAGCACTGCTGCCTGTCGTCATCATGAACGACGACGAGCAAGCGTTGGTTGTTGCGGGGGACGTCGTCCATGGCGATACGGTGGTCACCATAGACAGCCATGCACACGCATTGGTTGTGAGAGGCGACCATGGCGGCGATGTCAAGCCGGAAAGACGAGAGATGGCGCCGGAGGCGGACGGCGCGACGGTGAAAGCGAGGCTGACGGCGAGCAGGAGCGTGGCGAGGGAGGAGAGGGCGGCAAGGAGGCGGCGGAGCAGGTCCCACTCGCACGCGCTCATGGCTGATCATCCGGTGCCGGAGCAGGAGGACAAGAGCGTGGTGGTGGTGAGGGAAGAGAAGCTCCATCGGACGGCGACGGAGGGGCGGCGCCGTCCAACCGCCACCGCGGAGGAGGAAGAGGAGAGCGAGTTCTACGCACGGCTCTCCGACGAGGAGCTCAACCGGCGGGTGGAGGACTTCATCACCAGGTTCAACAGGGAGATCAGACTGCAGGTCGAGAAGGAACTACAAGCCTGATGGAATTCTCAGCTCGAATCCTGCTATGTACATACTGTTCAGTTGTTAGGGAGCTGTAGTAGTGTCAGTGTGAGTGGTATTTGCTAGTAGTAGTAAGTAGTAAAAATTAATGAGTAGCTTTTTCTTTCTTGGAAGATCTTCTGCTGCAGAAGAGTGATAGTGAGAGGAGCATCAACAAGCAAGGCTTAATTACACTTGTACTCCTACATGGAGAGATCTAGCTAGTTGCTAATACTTCTACTTGATGAGGCATGAGAACAGCTAATAAAGAGAGACAAGGAAGGATTAATGTTATATAAAATATGTTCTTCGTTATAAAAAATTGTGATATGACTAACTACTATTCACAGCAAGCGTCCTCTGCGTGTACTTCCCGCAGGAAGATCCTTGTCCTGTGCATGGTGAATGATCAGGAAGTGGGCCACCTTAAGGGGAAAAACTATATTTATGTATGGCCAACAAATTGTCCATGTACAGTAAAAGAAAGAAGCTAATTAAAATGAGGTTTTTGAATATTAGGCTGAGGATTCTAAAGTTTTCAAGTTTAAAGGTGGATGGGATCATGGGATACAATTCAGTATCTGTCATTTGCTCGTTATTTTCTTGATCTCCTGAAGATTTTGTTTTGCAATCAGCTGAAGATCATGTTTGCAAACAAAACTGTGTCTTTCTGACAAGATCTTGTCCTGGTTGATCTACACAAGTACACAACCATTTTTTATGGCTCCAGAGGGCAATCTAAATCTCTTAAATAGGTAGTGTATCCGTTAACTATTTTATCTCTGTAGATGAGACATTAGGATCCAAATGCAGGGCAGGAGCAGAGATGCTCCATAACAAAAAAAATCCAAAAGCTGAACACCATCTTGTCATGTACTAATGCTTAACTTGCTGTTAGATATTCCTTGGGAGGAAAAGAATTCATATGTTAATTAATGTGTTCACTGTGTTGTTAGTGGTTCTAATTAATCACAATTTTTTTTAGTATTAAATCTAAAGAAGCAGAGCAAGCAAATCAGTCCAATCACATACTACTTACCTCAGCTAGCTAAGCTGGCTTGCTCCAGGTTAATCAAGATCTTCTATCATTTATTAATTAAGCTTATGACTGATGGCTAGCTAGAACTTCAAGTTATCCCAGCACCACGTCATCACCCAACCGTACTAAAGTAGAGGAGAAGCATTGACATAGCTACTAATTTCTATGAGCTTTCATGCCACGTCCGTATTTCTTGTGATATGAAACTTACTAAAAACTGCGTAGTCAGCATGCATGATTTGATCTAGCTGGTGGCACTCTCTAATTGAGATGAATCAAATCATTGCTGCATTACAATTCCTCATGCATGTGCCAGAATTAGAATTTTGTATATATCATTGCTACATCTTGCACAACAAGATGAAGCCATACCACATCATGTTGAAAAACACAAGCTGGTTTGATCAGCTGGCAAAAGCTCAAATTTAATAATGTTTGCCTCATCCTGTGTATACAATACACCAACCCATGGCTGCCCTACCTTGGAGATAAGGCACAAGGCCCATACATGCGCCATCTGGTTGAAATTGTTAGAAGATAGATACAAATACAAGCAACAGGACAACACACTTGTGCCTAGCATATCTGATTTGACTTTGTCCCCCACGAAATATCCCTAGCTTGACCTGATCGCACACTGGATTGCGATGTACTCCCTCCGTTTCTAAATATAAGATGTTTTAGCTTTTATCCACATTCACATGCACACAAGTGTATCTAGACATATTTCATGTGTAGGTTCACTCACTTTAGTATGCATGTAGACAACATATGTAACACCTAAAACATCTTATATTTAGGAACGGAGGGAGTATATGATTTGATCTAAGGTAGAAGATCAGTAAAGTTCTCAGCAAGTGTCTGCTTTTTAGCTACCAAACCTTTATGCTTTTACATTAGTTACTACTACATATGATGAAGTGTCCGATTATAAATTTTATCTTGGGACATGTTTCACTTTCGGAAGATTGTTCACGGTTCTTTGGAGCGCCTTCAAACCGAGGTTTCGTCGGATGTTGCAGTGGCTTTTTCAGACCATCTGTTTACAATATTTTTCAGACCAATATCTTTTTTAGAAGATCTCGTCTGGATGCAACGAGATATTACTGATTAGTAAACTTTTGCAGTGCAACAGATTAGGATTTAGAAATCGGCTTTTACGATTGAGATATCTACAGGTATATGACATGTCGGAAAACTCGGCTCCCATATGTTTAGACTCAGCATGCCAACTGCGGTACACCTCACCAAACTTAAAAGTGACTCCTCTGTGCTGTCAGTGGTGCCCTATCAAATTTGGTTGCCTGCATCCAATGGCAGCACGTACTACAGGCATTTGTTGCACGAAATCGACGGTCGAAAGCAAGCACATCTAGACATTAGGGCCATGAACAATGCACCAAGAAATATTGTTGCAACGAGGACAGATAAAGATTAATTGTCTTTCAGAGGTACCTGTCAGTTTGTCGTTGTCTTCTTGGCATACGTATGAGGTTAACGCAACTGGGCGCGCGAGTAAAAGCTCAGATTTGTAAATATTTCTTTGAGAAGATCTTAGGATTAGTACAAACAGTCTTTGTTGCATATCCAATATTTTACCATTCCTTCTTGTTTTTAAGTTTCAACTAGGAAGGATCCACAGTGCGAATTAATAAACAAATTCCGAAATATTAATTAAATACTTTATGAAATTTTGTGGTGTCTATTCACATTCATTTGCTAGCGTAAATATTGATCTTTTATTCTACATATTTGGTCAAACTTGGTAAGATTTGAATTTTGACTAAATTTATACGTCGTCTTCATTCGAACGGAGGGTACAGTACTATGAGAAATATGACTCTATTCAAGTAAAAAGAAAAAGAAATATGGCTCTATTTACAAACATAATAGTTGTGGCATAAGTTCGGCAAGAAATAAACCTTATATTGGACTACCATGGCAATCGGCAAGGATAAACATCCACCAAGTACAGGGAGAGTTCATTAGCATGGGATGCATGGGGGTGTCGACACGTGTTACGGCGCCACCACCCTCTGGTGGTAAGACTTGTAATTGTAAGCCGAGGTGACAAGGGTTGGGCAGGCAGGCACCAACTATACTGGCGGCGGTTGGCTCCGCCTCTCCTACCCCTGGAGATGAAGCTTAATCAGGGAGCCTGGCCATGCCTCCCTTGACGGAGACGAACATCTGGCTTTTTCCGACTACTAGAAGCTCCATTCTTTCAGAATTATGGATGCAAGCAACTCGTTTATTTCTTCTTCTTTTTTTTCTTTTCTTTTGCGAAGGAAGAGCTTTCTAAATTAGGAAGAAAATTCTAGTTGGTAGAATCGCCGAAAATAAGCCCCGGCACGCTGTGTCGCTACACTCGACTCAGACTTGGCTAACTCAAGAGCTATGACAAGGTATATTTGCGGCTAGTTTTAACAAACTGTCAAGAGCTTCGAAGCTTGATGCCTTGGACATCTGACATGACAATAGGAGCTGAAAGGGAAAAATATCATCTGGGACGTTGTAAGCGACCAGTCTCTCAATGATGCAATGGAATGGAAAAAGATGACCAGCCATAGAAACATCTACGCTGCCGGTTGCAAAAGGCAACTTTGGGCGGCGGACTCCGGGCCAGCGGTACTGGACTAGGTCTCTCTTGGTCCAGTTGCATGTAAATGCCTTGGAAAAATAACTGGAGAAAAATAAAGGGTGCATAGGAGAAAGAACAGAATGTTTGGCTGTGTATAGTCATGGTTGGTGTCCTATCGGGGTCACGCATCAACCCTACCCTCAAAGATCTCCAGTTAAGGCAAAATTCCATAGACTCCTTAGGCCACCACCGAATTCGGCAAAAAAATTCACAGCACACAGTTTAATTCCGGCAGGGAACAAAAAGGTCCTAAAAATCAAAGCCAACAATCATAATAACCAAAGAAGGAAGACGTTAATTCATAGAGGAATATGTTGCAGACAGATGTCAAATGCTGCTTTCTGCTCATACTGAGTCCGCAGTCATGAGCCTGTCGCTGTTATCGTAGTGTTAAAAGGGGAGTACCTTTTTTCTCTCTTGACAGTGTGTGAGATGAGACGGATCGTCCTGATAGCAACATGAGTGTCACCCAATAAATCGGATTTCCTTTACCTTAAGTTGCTTGCTCGTATGTGTTGACGAAGCTAGCGCCCTTAGCCTCATGTGTACTGTAATGATCACCTTTTAACCTTACACTTCAGTCATCACTACAGGGTGTGTCACCTAAGTTTTTCTGTGACATGGAGAGAGGGAGAGGAAAGACGCCGTAGTAATTACTCCAGAAATAAACAATCTGGGCTTTCTTGAAGAGGCGATCTTTGAGCAATGGACAGTAAAGAAGCGCGACGAAGAGAGACCTCGCATTGATTGAGCTTGAGCAGAGAATGTACAGCAGACAAAGTTAACTAAAACCTATTGCTCACAGTGGTTCCATACACTATCAGGGTAGGCACCGACTGTACGACGGTGTCGATAGGGATGGCGAAGTTCACCCCGGATGAGATGCCAGATCCTGCAACACATAGACACGAGGATCTGTCAGTTTCCAGACAAGCTTTCACTTCGGTATATTTTCTGCACAGAATCCTGAACACTAAGAAGTGAATCCATTGATGGCTGTACTACGGGAATGTCTATTTAAGCTGTGAGATCTTCCTCGAGATAGCTAATGTGCCTATGTGTGCCAGAACCATGAGTGGTATCAAGTCAATCTGGTACAAATCATCACACAATACCGCGATCTATGACTAACAGTTTCTAACCAGTAGTTTGCACAAATTGCTGTAGAACTATCATTAAATGAAAGTGATCCACTGCACCGTCTATTTAATGAAAATAATATCATCTTGACAAAGAATGTGCTTGAGTTTTCAGAAGAAGAAAAACCAAGCTTGCCGGAGAACCAAAGGGAGCTTGACCATGGCGTAAGGACACTTTGCCTGCCTCTTGGGGAATATCATGAAAAGGAGAATAAATATTGATCTTGACATTCTGTTAACTATTCCTATCATGATAGAAGAAACAGGGCTTCACAAAAGGACTCACAAGCATGAAAGTCCATTAATTTGGTTGGTGCTACAGTATGTTCTGTTCTTAGTGTTAGGTATCTTCCAAGCAAAAGGTTTCTCAACGACTAAAACCTACTTACTCGCAAATATAACTACGTAATTGATTTTATTGCGCAAAAATATAGCCTACTTTACAACTCGGCATTTGACACCACAATAGTCAGGGGAGAGAAAAGGAGGCAAAACAAAATATGTTCAACAATCTATCTTTTGATATTGAGGTAATACCTTTACGTGTGAATGTAGCTGTGTTAACTCCAATTACATGGCCATATGAGTCAATCAGTGGGCCTCCAGAGTTACCTGTCGATGTCAGCAAATTATGTAAATAGCCTCACTGAGTATTCCATGCATGTTAGCATTCACATTCAGCTTACATGATAAATGAACTGTGCACAATGAGCAACAAGACTAAATAAATGAAAAATGGAACAGAAGTGAAAAGAGGAATAGTGGAGTAAGAAACACATAGTTTCCCTCAACTTTTTTGAGGATTCATGGGCTGGTGCCTACTAAACGACAGTTGATGAAGCTGAACCGCAAGATATGGGCACAGACAGTTTGACCTCTCCCTTAGAAAAATATGTTTCTATGGCTTTGTAAGTGATATTTTCTTAGTAAAAAGAGGTTGGGACAGTATGCCTGTGACGCATTTCTATGTACGGAGGGATGCATATTATGAATAAATTATATATGCCAACATGAAAACACCAAAAATTCTCTTCCCGGAAGTCAGACCACGTCACAAAATCATTTTAGCAGCCACCCTATCTAGTATTGGTAGTACCGTAGCAGACTAGCAGTATAGCACAGCTGAATCTGCGGCAAAGTTTCAACTAGACTGTTGTCAACTTATATACTAGTAAATCTATCCAGAATTTCAGTACAGTCAAGACCCTGTTTATGTATTTGGACAACTGGACCATCAGTAACATATGGATATTAGTCGAATTATGCATTTGGGCCAAATCTATTCACCCAAGCAGACCCAAAAGGTTACCATATAAAGAACAATAGGTTCACCGACAAGTTCTAATCCATACAATTATAAATATGTTCCTGTGTATGTGCTGCTTTCTTCTATATTACTGATGATTCATGATATGCAGTGAAGCAAGCCATTACCAGCATTTATAGCAGCATCTGTCTGTATGGCCCCACGAATCATCCTCCCATTGGGAGATGGTATCTCCCTCCCCAATCCGCTAACCACCTATAGGATACTTCAGGGATCACAATCAGATTATCAGAATACTTTGGCACATCAAAGGAGCTTCAAGATTATAGAAAACTCCACAATGCTTGGGTGCATCCATCTTGGAATGATGGATTCTGGCAATTACAAAGTTTGTATTTAACAAGAAAAATGGATAATTTATAAGGTGGCATTACCCCAGTAGTTAAGGTGTGTTCATATCCTAAAGGGTTCCCAATGGCAAAGCAGCTCTGCCCAACTCGCAAACCCCGTGATGTGCCAATAAGAGCAGGTCTCAACTTATCATCGTCAACATCAACCTGCAGAACCAATCTGACTTCAAAGAATGCAATATGGAGCCAAATTTACACCATCGCAACTTCACTAGTACAGCCAAAGAAAGTGAAGTTTCAAACCTTCAGAACAGCAAGATCATATGTTGGATCATATCCTACTAGCCTCCCTTCCTTTGAGTATCTAGTGCCATTTGAATCCTGTATGAACACCTACAAAAACCATTAAGCAATGGGTAAAAAGGCATACACAACTATCTCTCTTCTCTCTGTAAAAAAATGCATAAACACCAGTTCAACAACTAAGAAAGTCAGAAAAGGCAGAAGTATTATCTTTAGAGAGTAGATAGTAAAAGAAAAAGAGAAAACCTTGCAACGATGAGATTCAGATCCATCCCCAGCTAATTTTGCAACCACGTGGTAATTTGTCACCTGACGCGCCAACGTAGACAATCGATTAGATATTTTAACAGTATATTACATGAGTCAAGATGAATATATGTTCTAGCAATGTGTTATGTAGGAAAACACTACATAAAAGAGCCAAGAAAAATAGTTGCTGAAAAGCCTTGCAGCATAACAGGATTATGGATATAGTTCTATTACAGTTTTGAGAATCTATTTACAATTTTGCAGTATATCTGGTTGCACACATAAAAGTAAATAGTACATGACTTAATGCTAACAAATTGGACGGGATCACACTTGATCCAAATGGATGTTTGGTGTAGCCTGTAGGTACTCGCAAGGTAGCTAATGAAACACCAGACAGATACAACCAATTATCCAATCTAGTCATAGAGCTGCAACAGCCTAGTGAATCGAAATGGTCACTTCTCACAATGTGAATTGACTGTCTGAAGCTATTGTTTAAGCTAGCTTACTCGAGGGCGATCAAAGGTTCTTACATGATGTACCAGATTAACAACCGGAGAGAAAAGCAAAAGACGGGAAAATGACACTGGAATTGTACGTCTATTCTTACTACTTTTTGGTCGCAGCGTCAACCAAGTTCCCATTCCACGACTAATAATTCGCATCAAACAGTAACGAAATCGCACGCACAAAACCACTGCTCTGAAACTCGTGATATAACTGAACCAAAAAAGGAACACTGAAATTAAGTCGCTCACAATGTGTCCCGAGGAGTCCCAGACGAAGCCAGAGCCGGTCCCCTCCACCGTGGCCCCCTCCTCCTCGTCATCCAACGTCCGCGCACCCCCGCCGGCCCGTCCCCGCGGTGGCGGAGCGACGAGGAGGTCCTTGATAAACACCACCGACGGCGTCGCCTCCTGCAGCGAGTGTCTGACAGTTGAGGCTTCGCGAGGTTCCGTGACGCGTAGGGGGGCTAGTAAGGCGGATAATACCTCGAAGAGGCGGACGACGCGGGGCTCGTCGACGTCGTCCTCGCCGACGGGCTCGGCGCGGGTGGGCCGCGGAGGAGGGGCGGCGGCGAGCAGGAGGAGCGCGGCGGCGGCGGCGCGGCGGGTGGAGGAAGGGAGTGGGAGGTGCGGTGGCCGGTGCGGGGGCGGAGGCGGTGGGGGTGGGGGTGGCCGGAGGAGGAGGCGGAGCAGCGGCTGGAGCGCCATGTGTCGCTCTGTGCGTCAAGCAGCTCGCCCGTTCGGAGCGCGCTATCTGCTGCGTGGGGCAGGGAGTGAACCGAACACGGCCAACTGTGGCAGGCGCTTTCCTTCTTGGAAAGCGGATTTCGTGAGCCTTGTACGTTTCGAATGTTTTTTCTTTCTTCCTACTAGTTGAATACCTGTGCGTTGCTACGGGATCTCAAGTTTTTTTATTTCTTGTCGCACATATAAACATAATCCACCTACATTTTGAATATTTCAACATCAAAGTAACCAAGCCAAGGGAAAAAAAACATGCACTCTCTTGTCTTTTCCCACCAGCGTCCGCTTCACTTCTTTCACCAGTAGTCACCCGACTCTTAAGAATGTCCTCAATGATAGTCACCTCATTCCAACATGTGTCGCTCACAACATTATGCACATGGTTTCAGAGAGACTGCAACACTCATAATTCTACTTTCGACAACAGTAGTACAGTACTAATCGTGGTGGTTTCCATTACCATCTTGAAGTTGTGAAATGTAGCGACCTTTTAGGCTATATTTTCATCTCTTACTTTTAAGCATAATGTTAGGGCAAACAGTTCAAATCATAAGAAATGCACATGAGAATTTACTACTCCACTAATCTTAATGTATGCACACCAAGTTCCTATGTATGCAAAAATAGTCACATAGGATTTCAAAAACATTAAGATTCCACTAACCTGAAGTGTAATTCGATAAAAGCTAAATAATCATGCGTTTTTTAAAAGCCATATGGCACTTTATTGCTGATAAAATATGGTTACATCATCTGCAAGCAGCTCAAAAATAAAATCGGGTGGTTCCTCCAGCCAAACACACTGGGGACCCTCCACTTTATCAGCTAAAGTATGAGCTACTCTGTTCCTCTCCCTTACCCGAATGCAAAAAAAACAACTTGAGCAAAACCTCTAGCTAAAAAGGCATACTCCTCATAAATTGTCGCAGCAAGACCAATGGAGTTTCCGCCATTTTGCATTGTTGAAATTACCTCCAAGCAGCCAGTATTGACTGTGATCTTCATGCATCCTACTTGCCCATCCAGAAGGAGGCCATCTTTCAATGCTCTCGCTTCAGCTTGAGAAGCATCTGCCACAGACGGTATGCCACAATTACTGCCAGCATCGCGTATGACAGTTCCTGTTGCACCTGTGAATGAATCAGGTCGGAATGAGGCATCAACATTCAATTTACAAAATCCTTCACTACAAGAAATATGCTAACCTATGACCTTTTGATAGTGACCCTGAAAATATTGGTCATAGATCTATGACCATTTTGTATCATTTGGTCACTCGCTGTTTTGAAGGGTCTAAACCCGAAAATATAACGACCAAATCTGTCTGAAAAGTCATAATCTTCTTACATGAATTGGTCATAATGCAAATAACATTAATTTAATATATTTTTTCTACCCGATTACGACCAATTTAAATGGTCATTTGCATTAGTTGACAGCCAACTCAGCAGTCTCGCCTACGTGTCGCTGCTTAGGTGTCATTTTTCTTACGTGTCACTCTAACTGGACAGCCAACTCAGCGGTCTCGCCTACATGTCAGTGTTTAGGTGTCATTTTCGTCTACGTGTCACTCTTACATGCAGGACCCACTGTCAGGAGTAGCACACACAATGACCGGTGGGACCCGCCCAGCCCAACCGACATGTGGGACCCGCCATGCGGGACCTATGGGACACGCCATGTGGGACCCACCGTGTGACCTGTGGGACCCGCCATGCGGGACCCACCGTGCTGCCATGTGGAACCAGTGGGACCCACCCTGCTGCCATGTGGGACCCACGCATAAGCAAATGAATAATTGGAATAATTGGAACAAAATGTGGAGATGGGGACTCGAACCCACAACCTCCGATCGTCCCAGGAGCACATAGCCACCAGGCCACTTATACGTGTGTGTCATACAAGTGGTCTGGACCTCTTTAAACAATGCAAAGAAACGCTGGGCTGGGCCTTAGTTGGCGAGGCCACTTTTTTTTTTGCTTTTCCTATGTCGAGTGGGCTGTTCCGAGTGGGCCGTCCGGCCTGGTTCGGCTGCGCTACTGGGCTAGGCCGGGTTGGCCCGGCTGATACTTTTTTTTGTTCTTTTCATTTATTCTTTTTTGTTTTCTTTAATAACTTTTGATTTTGAACTCCAATTTTTACCAAATAAAATTTGAATTTTTTGATGATGTACTCTGTCATTGTATACTATTACAGACTGTTTTTATTCAAAATAAAATACGAAATACCCCTAAGCTTATATATTGCTTTATACTGTTTTTATTACAGACTGTTTATATTGTCGTGACCGTTCGTATGTAGTGATTGAATCATGCAAATATTTTTGTATATCTCTGATGAAATGACTAGTTGTGAAGCTAGAAATGAAATTTCTAAAAAATAACGGGCAAGATATATAGCACTTGTAGTTCAAAGTTTAGCCATTTCCAGCTGAATTGGCAGGAAACCGTTTAATTGACCGGAAAATGGTAGAAAGTTCAAAAATGAATACTTTTTGGTGATTGTACATAGAATGATATCTACTATGTGAACAATTTTTATCGGTTCCATTTTGGACGACACTCTCAGTACCTGCTTCACAAAAAGTCGGGCTATTAGCACTTAAAAATTGAAAAGTGAATTTTTTTGTGAAACATGTCGAAATCGCTGGTCGGCAACATTATTTGTCATGCCACAATGCACACATGTGCCAAATTCGGGCATATTTCGACAAACTATGTCATGAATGTGGCCAAAACACTGCTTATTAGTCTTGAAAGTTATGAATGTCTATTCATGATAGCAAGTTTCCGGGAACACGTTTTAATAAAACTTCCGAATTGCAAGTTTATATTTTTTTATGGTAACTAGGTCACATGTCATGATGCTACGCGAAGGTTTTCCATTATTTTGATTTTTTTTGAATTTCTTATGCTTGTTTGAAAATCTAGTCGAAGTCTCGGTCATGACCGTTCGTGTGTAGTGATTGAATCATGCAAATATTTTTGTGTATCTATGATGAAATAACTAGTTGTGAACCTAGAAATGATATTCCTAAAAAATAACAGGCAAGATATATAGCACCTATAGTTCAAATTTGACCCCGTTCCAACTGAATCGGCATGAATTTGTCTTTTTTACGAGAGGTAGACGGAAACTGTTTGACACACAATCATTTGGTTATTTGTAAATACATGTGGTCTAGTATTTTCAAATAATGTAGCGCTCCTATTTTACGACATATTTTTGGTAGTTGCTTCACAAAATAACCCATTTTTTGCATTCGGAAATAGAAAAATGATTTTTTCGTGAACAGAAAATAAAAAGTTTCTTCAGCAACATTGTTCACAGTTCCAAGATACACGTTTGTGCTCAATACGAGCATATTTAAGCAAACTATACCATGAATGCAGACATATCATTCGTCATTTAGCCCTAAAGCCATGAACCTTCATAGATGATACATCATTTCTGAGAACACTTTCTTAAGAAGATTGCTTTATTCCAAGTTTATGATTTTTTATGGATACTAGGACACATATGATGACACCACGCGAAGGTTTTCTATTTATTTGATTTTTTTTTAATTTCGTACGCCGGTTTCAATATACGCTCAACTCGGGGGACATGACCTTTCGTAGCTAGGGGTTAAATCTTGCAAAACTTTTGTTGTATCCCTGATGAAATAGGTACTTGTGTACCTAAATATGATTTTTTTTCAAAAAAATCATGAGAAAACTACGAGGCACCTGTAGTTCAAATTTGACCCGATTCCTGCTAAATTGGCAGGAAACCGTTTAATTGACCAGAAAATGGTAGAGAGCTCAGAAATGAATACTTTTTGGTGATTGTACATAGAATGATATCTACTATGTGAACAATTTTTATCGGTTCCATTTTAGACGACACTCTCGGTAGCCGCTTCACAAAAAGTCGGGTTATTAGCACTTAAAAATGAAAAGTGGATTTTTTTGTGAAACATGTCGAAATTGCTGATCGGCAACATTGTTTGTTATGCCACAATGCACACATGTGCCAAATTCGGTCGCATTTCGACAAACTATGTCATGAATGTGGCCAAAACACTGCTTGTTAGTCTTGAAAGCTATGAATGTCTATTCAGGATAGCAAGTTTCTGGGAACACGTTTTCAATAAAACTTCCGAATTGCAAGTTTATATTTTTTTATGGCAACTAGGTCACATGTCATGATGCTACGCGAAGGTTTTCCATTATTTTGATTTTTTTTTGAATTTCTTACGCTTGTTGGAAAATCTAGTCGAAGTCTCGGTCATGACCGTTCGTGTGTAGTGATTGAATCATGCAAATATTTTTGTGTATCTATGATAAAATAGGTACTTGGGTACCTAAAAATGATTTTTTAAAAAAATCTTGAGCAAACTACGAGGCACCTGTAGTTCAAATTTGACTCGATTCCTGCTGAATCGGTGAAATTTTGTCTTTTTTTACGAGTGGTGGTTGGAAACCGTTTGGCACGCAAAAATTTAGTTTTTGTACATAAATATGGTCTAGTGTTTTTAGAAAATGTATTGTTCAAATTTTGCAATATATTTTTGATAGGTGATTCACAAAAAACCCTATTTTTCGTACTCAAAAATTGAAAAATGATTTTTCTGTGAAAGGAAAATGAAAAGTTTCTTCGGCAACATTGTTCGCCACTCCAAGGTGCATGCTTGTGCAAAATATGAAATCATTTAAACAAACTATGTCATGAAAGTGGCCATAACATCCGTCATTTGCCATGAAAGGTGTGAATTTTCATACATGATAGGTCTTTTCTGTGAACACTTTTTTAAAATATTTGATGTATTCCAAGTTTATATTTTATTCTCCAAACTAGGTCGAAATATGCCCAAACTTGGCACATGTGCTCATTGTAGGATGGCAAGCAATGTTGCCGAACAAAGATTTCGACATGTTTGACAAAAAAACCACTTTTCATTTTTCAAGTGCTTAAAATAGCGTTTCTTGTGAAGCGGCTACTGAGAGTGTCGTCCAAAATGGCACCGATACATTATTTACACAAAGTAGACATCATTTCATGTACAATCACCAAAAGACATGCGGTCCAACTTTATCAAAAATAAAGCCCTAAAACTTGCGTGTATCAGCTCAAAGTTTTTTTTTTGTCATTAATATTCTGCCAACTGGGCCGAATCTGGTCTAGCCTATGGTCCCCTTCCGGGCTTTTGGCCCGTTGGACAGGTGCTGGAGCACCACCACCGTCCGATGCCATCCGACGGCCGGGAGCGCCCACGTCCGCCATATAACCAACGAGTCCCCGCCTCCCTCGGTATAAATCCTACATCCTCTCATGCTCGCCCCCTTCTCTCTCGCGACGGCGACGCCGCCATCACCCACCGGCCAGAACCGACCGCGCCAGCGCCCACCCTTCACCCCCTCTCTCCCAGCTACCCCGAGCCCCTCCCTCCCCTGTCCACCAGGCCATCCACCTTCGCTCGCCGTGGCGGCCGGGGTCGCGGCCGAGATGAATGGCGCCTCTCGATGTGGCGTCGGGGTCGCCGGATGTGCGTCGTGGTGGACGAATCTGTCAAGGCGGTCGCCGGATCCGCCCGCCTCTTTCTATCTCCCTCCTCTCCCATACCTAACCACTGTCTTGGCTTATCTCTCACTATCTCTATCTTGCAGACACCCCCATACGCGAGCTTGGGCGGGACGTGGAGCCCTGCACGGAGCTTGGAGCGGCGTCAACAGGCCCTTTGGTTTGCGTGTCCTCGACGGCGACTTCTGGAACCACGCTGTCGCCCTAGGTCGCCATGCTTCACGCGCCGCCGCTCCTCCGACAAGGCTGCCGAAGCTCCTCTCTGTAAGTACGTACATACCTACCAGATCCATTCATCCAACTAAGTACTCATGTGTATTATACCAATTGGTTCAAGACTATGCTTCATTTGTCCATCCTTGCAACGATAGGAATAAGGAGACGGTTAGATTGGTCATTTTTTGATTTATACATGTCCATTGATTTCAGCCAACATGCTTTATTCAGTCATGCAACTGGTAGTATAATCGGTACTGTTGATTGAATATTATACCTTGTACTCAAATGTGTATGATTTCTATGCTTGACATAAAAAGATGAGCTAGATGTTGTATTCTTGCTCTTGGCTGCATGGAGTTGCGTCAACTTGCGCTTGTTATAGTTTTGATTTCTGATATCTTGTTATAGTTTTGATGATTTATGGTCGCTGGTAGAGGAAAGACATAGTTGCATATGATTGCTAGGTACTATTTAGTGTGGCACTGTTTATCCTAGAGTGTGCAATTGAATCTAGTACAAAGCTATTGTTAGTGTCCCTCAAGGCCTTGCTTTGTTCAAATATTATGTCTTATTTTGTAAGTTGGATGTGGTTTCAATGGACAGCAACCGTCTCTACTGTTGAGATTGTCTTTAATTTTCATTGACTGAGATGTTGCCATACAGTTTGTCACTAGCTACCTTTTTGAGTAGCACAGTTCTGCGTTAATTGTATAGTTAATTGTGATGAGATTACCGCTATTATTTTCACTACATTGTACATTGAATGGATAGTTGAATACACTTTGCTGTTCTTTTCACTCAGTAGTTGCGCACAGTGGTAGTAAATATACCTCTTTCGGAATGCATGGACATGTACTACGGTTAGTTGAGCGCAGGTACTCCGTGTGCAGCTGAGGCAAAGATGCATACCAGATCTTCTTCAAGTACTCCCATACGACTTGCCGTCACTATGTCAGGTATGCACGATCTCCCACTGCCTTCTCGGTACTCAAACTGATATGCTAGAGTAGATGTTTTGTACCTGTAGCGTCCTGGAGGTATAGTTTGTCAAGATGTAGTTGTAGAACATTGGCATGTTAATTTGATTGAATTTCTGCTGGTTATATGCTGCTTATTCTAGAATAATGCATCAACTCGAGATCACCGTTGTTAAAATGATATTGCTTGACTTTAGTTTTCACTGTCACTTGATATATACTTGGCCTGTACTACAAGCTGTTGGTTAACGATTGTGATTCTTTTATACTTGGATGCATTGGTACTCATCATCGAGCGTACGGAGCGGTAAAAAGATCATGGCCGTGCCCTATCAAGCACACGATGGAGATCATCCACCACCTCACCAATGATAACTCAATCCAGATCATTGTCTATCAATGATAGGTACCTCTTTTGGTTCCTTTTATTTTCTCATGCCTTTGTGATGTTAGTATCTGTGTGCTGACTAGTAGTCTTCGATCCTGCCATTTGAATGGATGGTCGTGGTAGTGGTCTTTTTGTATAGGGGCAATGTGTTGCAGTGAAATTAGTTGCAGGACCTGCGCTGGAGCTATGCGTATTATGTTGTTTCTGTTTTCTTGTATGGATATCTCATTTTGACTAGCTGGATAACAAAAAGCATGGTGCTAGCTAAATTGTGTTATCATTCTAACAAACTATGTCATTTTGAATGGTATGTTCATAATATTGGCTCCAGTTTTTTTTGATAATTCTCTGCTTGTTCATGTAACAGGAGCCGTGGAAGGCATGATGACGTTACTTTGGTCATCCAATGAGTCAATATGACAAGAGCAGGAGCTCCATGCTGAATCTGCTACTGTTATTTGAAGTTTTTTGCGTATAGCACTTGTAGGAGCAGATAGCACTTGTAGAGCTTGTATAGTATCTAGATGTTTTTTGTGTATTCTGTAACTTCGATTTCCATTGTATTATGTGTTATCTGTAGAGCAGGAGCTCCATACTGAATCTGCTACTGTTATTTGAAGTTTTTTTTGTGTATTCTGTCTATCAATTTAAATACTTTTATTCAGTTACTGTCAATTTGAATTATGAAGTTTATGACCTTGGCATCTGGGACCTATATAACTGAAATCTGATCGCCACATATATGAACCTGACAACTGGGACCCATATAATTAATTCATGCATATATCAAAAAGAAATTCTGATATTGTTGATCCAAAAAGGCCATAGGCCTAGAAAATTAAAAGGCCAAACTGTTGGGCTGGGCCCATATAGCCGTCTAAAGTAATCTGCGAAAAAAGTATGTTAAATGGGCCAGGCCCATTTAGATGGCTGAACTGGGCTGGGCTGATTCTGATTTACGACCATTCCATTTGGTCACAATTTTGCCACGTCAGCTCGGCCACGTTGGATCTGACTGGGACTTGCCACGTCAGCCACGCCACGTCAGCTCAGCCACGTTGGATCTGACTTGGACTTGACAGATTGGTAGTGACCAAAACAATTGGTCATAGAATTTGTGACCTTTGATTTTGGTCACAATTGTCTATGACCAATCCCCAAAAAAGGTCGCAAACTGCCATTAGTGACGCTCATCTTTTGACCAATCATTTTTTGTCACAAAAAGGTCACAAATGACAGTTCATGACCATTTTTGTGACTAATATTGAGGGTCACAAGTTAGCATATTTCTTGTAGTGCTTCCTTGGGTTTATCCCAACCCTGTTTGCGTACGCGAGATATAGCCTGTGCCGAGTTTGTCGGATTAGCTACACGTTCACCATGCGTGTCAACGAATGTACTAAAGTCTTGAATTATGAGAAGTGGCCTGTGATGACTTTGTCGAGTTTCGAGATCACAGCTATAAGCAACAAGTCTATATCTAAAGTTCCATGCACATTGACGGCAGTTCTTGATTGACCATGTAACAGCAAGAACACAAAAATAGATCGATATACTGCAATGTGCTCGTCTGGTGCAGGTCTGAGCAAAATATTGGTGCAACAAAATCAATTTAATCATGCTTCCACTGTTTCTAGAAAACCTCAAGTACAGGATATGGTCATTGTTCTGTAACAGTTTAACACGCATCAAACTTGTAACAAATCAAGTCAAATTTAATTTGATATAACGGAAATTATCATCCATTACGTATATCTCTTAAAGCTACTAAAACCAATATATAATGCATGTAGTAGTCACCTGAACAAATGAAAACATATATGTAGTAATATTTGTCTAGTCCTAGGAAAAGAATAGGAACACAAAAGCCTGAACTTCTCACTTGAAATTTTCCAAGTTCGAAACAGAGGATGACGTTTTTATGGCGTACTAAAACCTGACCCATGCATATGCATTTGCAAACTTCTTGGCTGCATTCATAACTGCAGACAGAGATACACGCTTTAGATTTCACATACGTGTACACGACAATGACATTGTTACCTGAAACTTGTGGTGTCCCTGATCGTTACTGATGCAGTACACTTGTTGGTCATCCTCTCTTCATGCGTTGCTGAAGATACGAGTTTGATTCTTCCAGAATACGAGCAGAATAGTATTTATGCATAACGGCATTTGGCTGTTGATCATAGAAGCAGGACCTCATCAGAAATCAAAGGTATATACTCTGGTGTAGTCATGTGCACGATCGCCAATTCCTGAAAAAAATATCTTTTGCCTTACAAGATAATCCAAAGTATCATCAGAAAATGAGCGAACCATGCTTAACGAATGCGCTGGTAAATAAAATAGCAGAACCTTTGGCAGGAGGTAAGAATTTTGTTTCACAAATCCCCGATCTAAAATTCCCACAATACACACCCCTCTGCGGGCGAATAGCCCAGGTGCGACGTCTTTGCATGCTATTCACTGGAGAACGACGTCGTTCGATGAAATAGCTCAGAGGCGACAGTTGAACGGCCCAAATAGCGACGGCCCGAACGGCTCTTTTAGCCCTTAAACGGAAGCAAACTGTCAGCTTCAATTTGGATTATGTGAGCTGGGCTGTTAGAACGCGGGACCCACCAGGCAACCGTTGGAACGCGGGACCCACTGTGGGCCAACTGAGACAGGGACCCACCACTTATCCACGTCAACCTTATCCATTTATAAAGAGGCAGAGTGAGCCCCGCTCCCGTGGTCCTGCCCTGCCCCCGACATTACCGTTGCCTCTCTTCCTCTGTTCTTCCGCGCACCTTCTTCTTCCTCTTCTCCGGCAACGGTCCACGGCGGCGGCGGCGAAGGATGTCGAGCTCCGCTTCTGGCTCCCAGAAGTCATGGCCGCGTTATGGAGAAGTCCCGATGACTACATGCCCGGACTGCCCTCGCCTAGATCCACTTAAGCGCTTGATATGTGTGCGCTCGACGAGGGGCAATGTCGGTCGGGAATTTGTCAAATGCGAGAGCGCCCCGCATCGTGGGAAGGATGGAAAGGTAGGGTTTGTCTCGATTTGGCCTGAATTTGATTTTGCACTATGGATTTGGAAATTAGTGTTTTCGTTCCCCTTTTCAGGATTTGGCGGAATGCGGCTATTTTGTGTGGATGGACAAGTATATTCGGGATCGAGGGCTTCAAGTTGAATTGCTGCCCCCAATTCAGGGGCCCCCAATCCAGGAGGCTGCCATCTCGTCTGCTGTGGAGGAGGAGATCTCATACAGAGCCGATCGTCCTCCATTGGGCCCTCCTCCATTGGAGGAGGATGTTTTGGTGAATAGGGAGTTGCAGAAATTGAACAAGCAGTTGAAGAAGCAGTTGAGCCAGCTTGTGGAATTGAAGAAGCAGTCAAACATGATGGCCGGAGCATTTTATGTGTGTATCATTGCCATTTATTTGGTGTATCTTTGTCGTTCGAATTAGAAATTTCGATTTAGGAGTTGGGGATTTCGATTTAGGAGCTGTTTGTCTTATGAACAATGTTATGATTCGACTAAATTAGCTCTGAAATCAGTTAACACCTCGAACAGGTTCAGTTAGCCGTTTCCGAAATAGAAAAACCGACAAGTTCATGGGCCCGTTGTTGGGCCAAGCCGTCAGTGCTCGCTTAAAATAGGTGCAGGGAAAAAAAGAATTTCATGTTGTTGGGCCCGTTGCTGGACCTGTTGTTGGGCCAAGCCGTTGTTGGACAGAAACAATGGTTTAAATGAAATATTGTTTGTTGGCCAATAAATGACGTGTCAAGTTAAAAGAAATGTCTAATTGGATGTGTACATAGAAGTGGTTTTTTTATAGTTCTATGAAATGACTCCATATTGGTCACGGACACTATATTTGTGCACTAGATGTTAACCCTAAAGTTTGAGTTCATTTGGAGAAGGTTAAAAAATTCCTCGGATTAGAAATGAGGTTGTTTGGGCTACGTTTCGGGCTCTTTTTTAGAACAAGGAAGATTTTGACCACCATGAGATTGTACTCCTTGACCACCGTGAGTGTTATAAATTTAATTTATATTTTTTTATTTTCCACGATTGAAAATTGCAGTCCTTAACTAGTTATTTTTTATTTGTACATCAGCGACCAATGAAAAATAAGTAGAAAAATGTAGTTTTAAATAAATGTGGGTTGAAGACTAGCACACTTATAACGACATAAGATTAATAAAATGCACACTTATAACGTGTGCCCTCTTACACGACTAGCACACTTATAACGTGTGCCCTCTTACAACTTACGAGAAATAAACTAGGATGGAAATAAATAAACATGGAAATAAGCCCGAAATAAACTAGGGCACTAAGAGTTCTCCTTGGGGCACTTCTCCTTGACCTTCTCCTGGGCTCCTCCTTGGCTCCTCCTTGGTGGCTCACTCGTCGTCCTCGTAGGGGAGGCCGTGGATGGTGCCCCGGTAGTGGAAGATGTCGGTGAAGTCCGTGAAGACGTTGAACGGCGTGAATGCGATGTACTCGCACCCATACCAAAACGCCTTCCGACGGAGGAGGAGTGCGTCGAAGAGGTTGGTGAAGGTGACGTAGTAGCCGATGACGAGGCCGCCATCATAGAACTCCTCGAGCCGGTACATGGGCGGCCCGCCACGAGGGAGGTGGCGGAAGCCGGACGAGAGGAAGAACTCCGCTAGATCCCTTGCGCCCCTCCACCTCGAGAAGGCCCACACGCGCAGCTGGCGATGCTCTACGAGATTGGGCGTGGTAGAGCGGTGCTCCCGCGTGAGGTTGGGGAGGCGGTAGGTCGGGGCGCTGTACTCCATGGTTGCTGGGGCTGCTAGGGGCGGGCGGGGCGGCTGCTTGTTTGAGAGAAGAGGGTTGGAGGAAGATGGGATGCGGTGTGCGACTTGGAGAAGAACTGGGTGCTATTTTATAGCGGATCTTGTTTAATGCGATGGTGGGGAGGTGAAGTGTAAAACTCGGTTTAATGTGATGGTTGGGAAGAGGCACGCGCACACTGCAAGCGCGCAGCCGGTCGATTCATTTCTGGTCTGCGTGCACACTGCAAGCGCGCCGCCGTCCCGCCGCCGCTGTCAGCGCAAAAGTCAATCCGTCAAAAAAAGAGCAACAATAGCCCTGATACTACGTGGCGTACAGCGCAGCGGGGTGCAGCGCGAAATCGCTCAGATGAGACGTCTGCATGCACTGCCGTCGAATCGCTCAGCGGGGCCCACTCGATGGCATGCATGCGTCTACGAGGGTCCGCTCAATCCAACGGTCCGACGAGTGCACCGCTTCTCAGCCAATCAGGTAGCAGAACCAGCCATCCCACGGATCGTGTGTTAGCTCAGGGCCAGATCGCACGGCCACAGTGCAGCAAGGTAGCGATCACACGGATGAACGGTCGACGTTGCATCCGAATTTGAAATAATCATAAAATATTCAAAAAACATCAAAAAAATGAAAATCCAGTGCACATGTCTTATTTTGTCATGTACTAACACTCCAACTGATAACAAGGTCTAGATACATATTAAACAAGAAATGTTTCAATATGGTGTGAAATAGGCCGAATTTGAAATAATCATAAAATATTTAAAAAACATCAAAAAAATGAAAATCCAGTGCACATGGTCTTATTTTGTCATGTACTAACAGATCCAACTGATAGACAAGGTCTAGATACATATTAAACAAGAAATGCTTCAATATGGTGTGAAATCTCACATGTCAAACTATGAACTCTAATGTGTGAAGAGAGGTGGTTTGGGATTTGCAACATGAAATTTACAAAAAACTCACCAAAGCTTCATTTTGGATTGACTAAGAAGGATCCAAGCTTGGTTTTTCATTTTCATGTTTAAAACTTGTTTAAATGCTGATTTGGCTTGAGTTTGGCCGAATTTGAAATATTCATGAAATATTCAAAAAACATCAAAAAAATGAAAATCCAGTGCACATGTTCTTATTTTGTCATGTACTAACAACTCCAACTGATAGACAAGGTCTAGATATAATTAAACAAGAAATGCTTCAATATGGTGTGAAATCTCACATCTCAAACTATGAACTCTTATGTGTGAAGAGAGGTGGTTTGGGATTTGCAACATGAAATTTACAAAAAACTCACCAAAGCTTCATTTTGGATTGACTAAGAAGGATCCAAGCTTGGTTTTTCATTTTCATGTTTAAAACTTGTTTAAATGCTGATTTGGCTTGAGTTTGGCCGAATTTGAAATATTCATGAAATATTCAAAAAACATCAAAAAAATGCAAATCCAGTGCACATGTTCTTATTTTGTCATGTACTAACAACTCCAACTGATAGACAAGGTCTAGATATAATTAAACAAGAAATGCTTCAATATGGTGTGAAATCTCACATCTCAAACTATGAACTCTTATGTGTGAAGAGAGGTGGTTTGGGATTTGCAACATGAAATTTACAAAAAACTCACCAAAGCTTCATTTTGGATTGACTAAGAAGGATCCAAGCTTGGTTTTTCATTTTCATGTTTAAAACTTGTTTAAATGCTGATTTGGCTTGAGTTTGGCCGAATTTGAAATATTCATGAAATATTCAAAAAACATCAAAAAAATGCAAATCCAGTGCACATGTTCTTATTTTGTCATGTACTAACAACTCCAACTGATAGACAAGGTCTAGATATAATTAAACAAGAAATGCTTCAATATGGTGTGAAATCTCACATCTCAAACTATGAACTCTTATGTGTGAAGAGAAGTGGTTCTATGTTTTGATAAATGACTCCATATTGGTCTAGGGCACTATATTAGTGCAATAGATGTTAACCCTAGAGTTTGAGATCATTTGGAGATGGTCGAAAAAATGACCAGATTAGAAATGGGGCTGTTTGGGCTACCTTTGGGGCTCTTTTGTAGCTCATTTTGGAGAACCGCTTACTTGTTGGAGATGTTTACCCTAGCAAAAGGGAAGGATTGTTCACAAAACGAGCATAACAACTGAGAAATCAGGGTTGGTTCAAATTGTGAGAAATATTTCACACAATTTTGAATTTGGTTCAAATTCAAAACCAAATTCAAAATCAAATTCAAATTATTACACAAATTTCACGGCTCAAGTTTCATCTCAAATTTCACGCTCTCGATTTTCTCTTGTTCGTACCACCAGATTGTGTCGGCACACCAGACAAAACCCTCATGCTCTTGGTTTTCTTCGAGTCAGTCATACGAGGCCGAGGCCACACAAGTCGTTCTTCGTCTTCAGATGACACCTCTTCAGATGACAGATTCAGTTCTGGAACAGCTTCAGCGTCAGCTTCATTTTGCACCGCGGCATCAAGAACTGCATCAGATGGCACCACATCATCCAAAACTGAATCAGTTTGCACCACATCATCCAAAACTGAATTAGATGGCACCACATCATTCAGAACTGATTCAGATGGCACACTTATCTGTCTTCGGCCATTTTGTCTTGCCCTTCTTGTTGCCCAGAGATTGTCAACAACAATGGGCTCACTTCCAGCCTTTGCTCTGAAAAAATAAAACAGAGTATGAAAACAGAGTAGAATTGCAGTTGAATTTAAATAAATGATCAAATACTTCAACTTACTTTGGTTGTTGTGGACGAGGGTACCGACATTTGGATGATCCAGCTCGGTGACCAAGTACCTGACACTCCTTGCATCTATTTTTGGTACCTTTCTGAGGCCGTTTTGGTTTGTCATCTTTTTTCGCCCTCTTACTACAGCCTCCTTTCTCAAACCAGGCCTTGAATCTGCTCATTTTAGGCCTGCCAGCCTTTCTTTTGGCAAGGGGGGGACACATATCAAAATCAAAAGGCACTTCAGGCCACTGCGACTGATCTGTAAGTGCTGGTATTGGAGCTGCATACGCAGCCTTGAATCTTGCTACTGAATAATACTCATGCAGATAAGGGTGCATGTTTACCCTCGGTTTTCCAGCCAAGAAGAGTATGGCATGCTCACATGGTTTTCCAGTATGTTGCCACTCGAGGCAAGTGCATTCATGCAGTTCAGTGTCAACCACATGCCTTCTTCCAGTCTTGGTATCTCTCACTTCAGCTCCCCACAATGAAGAATTCTCAACTGCCAAATGTGTAAGATTTCTGCTCCTGTTAACCACCTGCTGTACCACTGCTGGAAGCTTATCCCCTTGCAAAGCATCACCTATTCTTCTTCTCAATTCCCACATCCGCATGATTATGATCCTGATTTGGTCAACCATGTCATGCACAGGCAAGTCTTTTAACTCTTTCACCTTGTTGTTAAAACTTTCTGCTAGATTGTTGTTGATATGATCACACTTGATGTCTGTATTAAATCCTGACCTATACCACAAAAGAGAATGGTATGCTTCCAGCCAGTGCTGAAACTCAGGATCTGCTGCAATAACCTTCGCAAGGTGATAAGCATGTGTCTGTTTCGAGTAAGATCTTGCTGCTGGCCACAGTCGCCCAAAATCTTCTCCTCTATGTTTCTTGATCACATTCATCCACATATGCCCGAAGCACTCCCTCTGCTCAGCATGTGGAAATACGGCCTTGACAGCATTTTCTAGCCCTTTACAAGCATCAGTGTGTATAGCCAAAGGTGTCACTGTCCCAATGGATCTTTTCAACTGCATCATGAACCATGTCCATGAAATCTCTGTCTCTGATTGAAACAGGCCAATAGCAACAGGAAACATCCAGTTGTGTCCATCTAGAGCATTGCATGCTGCCAATTGACCATTCCACTTTCCAGTCAAAAAAGATGAGTCTATGCTCAAATATGGCCGACACCCTGCTTTGAAGCCATCGGTGCAAGGCTTCAAAGCCATAAAAAATTTGGAGAAAAATACCTTGCCATCAGGTGCAACCTCGGTATCTATCTCCACAATACTGCCAGGTGACCTCTTCTCCACCTCTGCCTTGAAACTATACAGCATCCTGAAGGTATTTGCCCAATCACCATATAGTTCTTTCATTGCCTTCTGTTTTGCCTTCCACACTGTGGTATATTTCAGCTTAATAGGGTACTGGGCTTCCATGTCTAATTTCAGTCTCTTTGCAGTAGTGTTTGGTGTTTTGGCTAAAATAGGAGTGATCTTTTGTGCAACCCAGGCCTGTGATGTCATGGTTGAGGGATTCTGTGAACTAGTAATACAAGTATGTTCATTGGGGATTTGATTAATTCTGATTGTACTGCCATCAGGTTGGCGTCTAGCAGAAATGTACCACTTGCAAGGTTGGGCACTGCCATCAAAGCCTTTGCACTTCGCATAAAATTTCTTTGTATCTGTCCACAGAGTCTTGCTGTCAAACTGCTTCTTCACTGCATAAGTCCTGTAACACATCCTAAACTCAGCCATGGTTGGAAAATACTTTCCTACTGCAATTACAGGGTTATCTTTGTCATATACATTTATCATCTCATCATCATTTTCATCATCTACATCATCAGCAGCTTCCTTCATCAACTCTGCATCCACAACTCCAGAACCAGCAGCCGCATTAGCCGCATCCCTCTTCTTCTTCTCCTTGTCTTTATCATCGACTGGAATTCCAAAAAGGTCTGCCATCTCAGTGTCATCCAAGGGTGCAATGACCAAATCAGTAAGCTCTTTCAGTTCTACTGAATTCCAGTCAACAACAGCCGGGCCCGTACCAGCCACCCCATTAGCAGCACCATCACGGGCTGGGTCTTGTGCATCATCTGCTAACACTGTCAATTCGGTTACAATGGGCATTATCTGTCTAGCTGCAGCCCACTCATCATCTGCAATCTGCATAGCCAACTTTGATGCCACATATCCTACTCTTGAATCTGATTTCAGATCAACCAGCTCGGCAAGAAGTGTAGCACGTTTCTTTTCAAAGCCCTCTTGTTTATCGATTTCATCAACAACGGCTTCGCCATCCTCCATTCTCACATACTCTCCCTTCCAATCTTCGTACCGTAGCAATGCCACTTCTTGCTCTGGACCCCAAGGAATACTCTCCCCTATTTTCTCCACAATATCTCTCACCGCTTTCTCTTCTTGGTTCACTAGTTCTTGTGGATCGATGTCGTAAAATGAAAGCTCCAAACTAACTAATGTGTCGTGATCTATGGTCCTCACGCTACCATCAGCTAGCTTCGCCTGAGATAGCATAAATTTGACACCCAATTCGAAACTTTTTCGGGCATCTCCCCTGTTTTGACAACGACGCGGGAATGTGACGACAGTAGAATTTGATGACTTGGAAGTGAACGAGCTCAAATCGAAAGCGGAATGTGCACGAGAGTGATGAATTACCTCGAATTTGACTGTGCCGGCTCCGCGGAGCTCGCCATCTACCTCCTTCTTCCGGGCTGCTTCCCCCGCCTCCAATACGCCTGGCCGCGAGCAAAAACGGCAGGGAATGTGTCAGATTTGGGGCAGAATTACGAAGGGAAGGCCACGCGGGTTCGATTTGACTCACCCCAGATGCCGGCGACAACGAATTCGACGCCCAGGAGTGGATAGCTCCGCCGCCGGAGAGGGAGCAGGGCGCCCACTGTCGGGGTTCAGATGGCGCGGTAGGGCAAGGTCGGTCTGTGCGGTCGCTCGAACCGGTTGAGTTGACCGGGTACAAGTTAGTGGGTCCCACGTCCGCTAAACCCTCCTTAACTAGCACAAGTAAGTGACACGGCCGTTTCATCACAATGGGTGGGTCGTGGCTATTTTGCTGCTCTCACGCGTCGTACCCTAGCTATTATCTCCAACTATGTCGCATCGCAGCCAATTCCCTGAAAAAACGTAGTACCTGAGCTATAAGCCCCCCCTCTGCATACGAAGAATCCACTTCTACTTGAAAGCAAAATCAACTAACACTGGCTATAAGCGGCCACAAGATACATATCCAACGCCATGCCTAACGAATGCGCAACTAATTGTTCTCTGTCTAGAAGTACAGATAATATTACAATCTGCTCATATATTTTCCTATCTATGATCGCATAATTACTCTGTCTATACCGATGATCGCATCACATTATCTCAGGTAGTGTGCTTATAAACACACCTTGAATCCTCGATCCCTTGAACATATCTCAGGTAGTGTGCTTATAATTACCGATGATCGCATCACATTATCTCAGGTAGTGTGCTTATATCCCAAAATGCATCGTACTATCGTTGCCAACTACCGCCAAGGCGCCAACATGAAGATAACAAATCACTCAGCACAATTCCACGACTCTGGTCATGGGAAGAACAAGAAGACACCAGCTTACCTCTGAACCTCGGAGCCGCGCTGTCCTCCAGATCCATGTAGCCTGCCGGAGGCTCGACCCAGGAGTCGTACTGCTGCGTTGAAGGGAGCTGCGGTCGGGGAGAAGTAGGAGAGGATCGCGTGCGGCTGCGGGGCAGGGAGGGCCGGCGGTCGCCGGAGTACGACATCCTCTACCCTCAGGGCGGACGTGAAGTCGGGTGGAGAAGTGGCGAGGACGGCAGCGAGATGCACACGATGAGAGATCCAGTTTCCAGGGGATTTCGCTCGCTCGGTCCCACCTGTCGGCGCGGAGAACGGAGCGACGGCAGACCACCGAGGTAACACGGACCAGAGGTGGCACTCGTTTCCGCCGGAGGTGGAGGCCGCGTTCGCCCCGTATCGATGGCAGATGTGGAGCTCCTCGTTCCCGTCGGCACAGCGAGAGGGACCAGGCGGAGGGAGAGGCGTGGGAGCAAGGCGGCCGTATTCGCTGGAGATCGGCGGATGGCCTCACGATGGGGAAGAGCCAATCGGGTATTTCTTTGATTCGGGAGAATAAAAGGCTACGGCCCGGTAAGTGAGGACTGCGGGTTGATTCCCAACTTTTAGAGAGACTAAAGTGTAAAACGACCGCGACGTACGACCAGCACGATTTCGTCCGTCCGACCGAGACAGGACACTTCGTTCTTTTGTAGTAGAGAAAATGGCACCATTGCCACCATACTCCTCGGCAGTGGCGAATCCATGATGAATTTGGAGGGTGGGCTCGATGGCCTATTCCAATAATTAAATTTAGAAGAAAAAAAACATAATAATAGATGGAGAAGTTTTGAGCATAAAAACATGCGACTAAACCAACTTTTGAGGAGAAATTGGTTCAATCTGAGCAAAAAGTACAGGGCAAGTAAGAAGCAGAAAACTTGCGGGCCCAGTCAACCACTGAGGCAGAGTGTAAAAGATTGATAGCTTTATGAATGCATTGGACAAGGCTAAGAAACCCAAGATGAAGAACAATCTAAAGGTGACTCCAAAGAAGATGTGTGTGTTACCGATCGGGAAATTGGACTCAAACCAATCGAAAAATCTTCTTGCATGTTCTCAAAACCTCGACAAGTCGTGAGGGTTGGTGTTGACTTTGTGCTCGATGCTGATGGAATACTCCGTATACAATTATCTGGTGTATACAACCACAATTTATATTTCTCAGTAGTGAGATGTTTCATTTTAATTGTAAATGTACGTAGACATATGTCTAAATTTTCAATGTGTTTCTCATAATAGGATAACCAACTATAGAGATTTATTTCTTCTACACTAGAACAAGCAATTTATGTAATTGTGTTATCTTTCTATGTTTCATGAATTTCTTGTGGAAACACATAAACACCAAATATTTTATGTTTATGTTCTGTAGGTTACAGTTTGGCCCTAATTATTAGATATGGCTTGGGTAGTTCTTCCCCGATCTTGGCCATGGTGCGGTGAAAATTGAACTTGCCTACAACAAATTTGATTTTCACGGTTCCAAAAAATTTCTGTGATTGTGGGAAAAAGGTTGTAGTCCTACTCCATTATTATTAGTAGTATCTTGTTTCTTATGAATCAAATTTCCTTTTTTCTTACTATTTTACTTAGTGTAAACTGCATTTTATTTTCCTTTATTCTTTCACAGTTCGATGGAGACTTTAGGATCTCCTTTCACGATGCAAGAATCAATGGCCACAATATTTTGGGCAAAATTCATTATCAAATAAAAAGCAAGTCGTGAAACTATTTGGATAAACTTTTGTTAACATAGCTTGAACGTACATTTTTTCATATAGAGTTGCAAAAGTTATGAATTTCTCGGTGGAAGTTATGTTAGGAGCGCGCTTGATCCCCCGGGTGATCCTATGGCTTTTCCCAAAGTTTAGTACAAAATGCGTGCGGCTGTTCGTGCGCTGCCCTATATTTTACATCACCTACTGGAAAACCTCGTGCCCGAAAATACATCACCTCTTTGAGTTGGATACCCTCGGTGAGAGCGAAGTTTTGTAGCCCCTTATTTTGGCCATTCAAAAAATAAATTTCAAAGTTTAAAAAAATCTAAAAATATATAAATGTAAATTTAGCAATGAATATATCCTACAGGTGTGCAAAATGTCAATACGAAATACGCTCTATTCTCGGCTACACAAAAAAGACAAAATAATAGATCTGGGTATGTGAATAGTGCCCACCAAATCTCGTAGAATTCTCTTTTTTACCTAGCCTAAAATAAAAAATGAATTGAAAATTTGCACAACTATTGGATACAATATTGCCTACACCTAGATTTATTTTTAGAATATTTTTAAACTTCAAAGTATTGTTTAAGAAAATCAAAATAATGTCCTACATGTAGCCTGAGCAACAAATGCCTTTTTCGCACTTTCAGTGCTATATAAATCATGTTTGGTGATGTATATTTTACATCACGTGTTTTTTGGCTCCTATTTTAGGGATATGCTGTAGACTCGCTAATTTGCTATGGTCGCAGGTCTAGATGGACCACACCGTCGACAACTCCCCTGTTCAGCCCAAAATACACGGCCCCGACTTGCAGACCGGCGTCCACGACTTTCTTTCTTCCTCTCCTTTCTCTCTCGATATCGACGAACGAACAAACAAACACCGCCTGGTGCGACCCGCCTTCAGCGATGCATACGTCTTAGCTTTAGTTTTGCAAAAACCGAGGTAGGGCGAGCGCGCCACCTTGCCCGGCTAAGTCCTCCGCCACTGCTACGTACATGAGAAGTTTGAGGTTGGTTAAACTTATTTCATCTTGGCATATCAAGGCATTTGTATATAGCATATGTTCCTCCACGTACGCAATGGTTCTAGGAAAATAATTGTTTGTGTTTTCTCACACTAACTAGCTAGCCGTCAACAGCCACTGGCCCTATGGTGTACACAGTGAACCAAAGGCCTCCCTTCTTGTCACCCCCTGTTAATTCTTATATACCCTTTCTCGGCCCGGCGGCAGCCCTAAGAATTCTTTACAATCCAATAATCTATCCCTAGGTGGATCTCCTGAGGTGGTTCCGTAGCCCACAACTGTAGCTTGGTGGTCCTCTGAAGACGCCGCGTCTATGCTCTTGGAACCTTGTGTTGTTGGCGTAACGGGCAACCACCACCGGCTGCACTGACACCGCTCGCATGAGAGCCCGAGTGTTGTTGGGCTTCACGTAATCAAAGTCGCTTAGGTAGACAATCGGTTCAAACTGGAACCGACAGCTCCGGTTCCAGCCCACGACCGGCATAGTTTCCCATGCCTTTTTAGACCATCCACTGCCACGTAAACGCAGGCACTGGCTGCATTTCCGCCGGCGTGAGAAAACCGGAACCCCAAACCTAGTATTTATTGGTATACTCCAATATCTCATATTCTTTTAACTATAGAGAAATGCATGTATCAAATTGTTAATTCTCAACGTCAGTGGAATTCAGAGCGGGTTAAATGTGAAGCGCTGAGTAGTATATATGGGGGATATTTATATTACTAGGATATATTACTAATACGGCTATATGTCAGGTGTCTCTGATGATTCCAACTAACTTTGTCATGCAGAAAGGCAGGCGAGTGCATTCTAGTATGCTTGAAGTCATAAAACTTCTATGGACACAGCTAGAAAAGTCATGTAACTTCAATGTTTAAGCGACTAGCAGAAGAGTGCATTCTATGCATGACAAGAATTCAAAAATAAAAGACGATCCAAAAGGTATTGTGTTGCAGATAGACCGGAAATCAACGGACTCTTGTACCACGGTAACGAAGCTCATCATGCACTTGGACTGTTGCTCCCACTCTCTCATGCATGTTCCACACATAAACGTGGAGCTGAGCAACTACCCAAGAGCACACTAACCCAAGTGGTGAAATTCTCCCTCAACATCCAACAAGAGTTGGATTATAACAAGCTGATGAATAACTGCATGAGTGGAACCAAACATGTAGAACTTTTGCCGAGGATAGGTTACTTAAAACTTAGAAGAAACATTGAGAGAGAGAGAGAGAGAGAGAGAGAGAGAGAGAGAGAGAGAGAGAGAGAGGAGCTTTACCGAGTTTTCTTTTTGTACAGTCAATGGGCATACTGAAGGTTTCTAAAAAATTCAAGTTAGGATCATACTAACATTCTGAAGCTCCTATTTGCTCTTTTAAATTTAGAACTATTAAGATGTTTTATAATTGTTTTCAGTTGATTTTTTATTGAAAAAATGTATATGAAAATTTTGTAATCAGGTAAATTATCTTGTGGGGTTATGGATGTTAAACTTCATAAGACACGGGAGATATTTTGTCTCATATTCCCGGACGGACATATATTTTGCTCAGTGTTATGATACTTGTATTACGTTATAGTGTTATTTAAAACGAACCCTGATCCTACCAGATCCATATGACACATTAGAGGCCACCCCATGGTTTAGATGTTATGAAGAACACTAGCCATTAGAGCTTTTATTTTTTAGTCATTCAGTGAAATATGCCCTCCTAACCAATTTTGTGACCCTAAATTTATCCACTTAATTTAGCCCCCTTCTATGTCACATGTTGGCTCTGTCACTCACTTGTACGATTAAATATTCCACATATAAGTGCAAGTTGGAAGGCCTACAAAACTACACTAAAAGGTAAAATATATTTAAAAGCATTCTAAGAAGACATGAGGTGGAAATCATATTAAACCAACAACATTTGCATATATGATGTTGTATCCATTATGTTTTTTATTTCCTCTTGTCTGACTTGACTTAGTGGATCAAGGTCCATTTGGACTTCTCTTCATAGACCCATGTTTTTCTATACTAGGAGAAATATAAATAAAACCTGAATGAGAAAAAGGTAGCACAAAAAAGTGTGAAAAATCAAAGAAAAACTTAAAAAGAATTAAAAGGGAAACAAAACAAAGAAAAAACAACAAATAAAACCTTACCTACATTGGCCCACCACGCTCCCGCGCTTGAGATATGCCGCTAACAGACTTGGTAGGCATTATCATCAAATAGTAAGAAATGCCAAAATATTATGCAAATCCTATTTGCCGCCTTAAGCGGCGGAACCAACTCGCGCCGCCTAAAGGATTCCCATAATGGGCCGGCCCATTAGACATTTTTTCCATTTCATTTTCTTGTTTATTTGTTTCTTTTTATTTTTTATTTTTACTTTACATTTTAGGGTATTAAAACCAATTTAAAATGTTTAAATTTGAAAAAATGTTCAGATTTAAAAAATGCTCAGATCTGAAAAATGTTCCAATTTTGAAAATGTTTAGTTTTAAAAAATGTTCAGATTCAAAAATGATAAGATTCGGAAAATGTTCAAATTTGATAATATTTCAAAATTTTAAAAATATTCAGATTTAAAACAAAAAAGAAAAAGGAAATAAAAGAGGAACTACACATACCCGATGGGCCTCGGCCCAACCGAGCTCCACACAGGAAGAGGTGTGTGTGGCGCCTCCCATTCGCACCTCTCACGAAATCTAAAAAAAGAAACCTTTTGAAAGGTCACGCGCCTGCTCCTCGCGCTACTTGGCACGTTAGTATGCTCCCAAGTGTTATCTTCTCCATAGCGCGGTCCCCGTGGGTTGTCTGCATGTCTGTCAAGTGCCACCAAGAGAATTAAAGTGGGATGAGAATAAGAGAGAAAGAGATACATGACGTGAGAGTACAAATTTTCCCTTTTATATTTCAAAACCGAATTTTTAAAATGAAAAATCTTGAGAACCGTCCGTCCAAATTACAAACCGTTTTCACTCTTGAGCTACTCGTGTCGAGATTTTCGAAAGTAGATCATGTGGATAGGTTTTGACGGATTTTTTTGTATTTTCAAAAGTTAAATATATGTACTTCAGGTTTTAATGTACTTGTACCGGGTTTCAGAATAATTTTGCACTCCACGCAAACGTGTATCTGTAATTCAGATTTCAGTTTTCTTACTTATGTTTTTTCTTCCGGTTTTCAATGTTTTTTACGTCGGGTTTTAGTGGTTTTTGTACTTCTGGTTTCAATGTGTTTGTACTCCGGGTTTTCAGTATTCCTGTACTTGTAAAAAAAATTAGAGATTTTTTTTGTAATTTGTTCTTTGGGAGTTTTGCACTTCGTGATTTTTGTACTTTGTGATTTTTTTGTACTTTGCAGTATTTGTACTTCGACTTACAAGGTTTTTGTACTTCGGCTTTCAATGTCTTTATACTTTGCATGTTTTGTACTTTCAGTTTTAGTACGGAAATTTTGTACTTCACGGTTTTTGGACTTCGGATTGTTGTATTTCGGGATTTGTTTTTTGATATTTTTGTACTACAAAACTGAGTAGTACAAAACCGAGTTTTTTTTAAAACCATCCAACAACTTTAATTAGGAATCAACGATACATATGTGAGTTTGGGCCTCAACGCATGCTGTACTATCCGATTAGCTTGCGAGTTGCGTCCCTCAAAGCGGGTCCTCCTCCCTGTCGCCTGGGCGATCCCTGGCTCTGGACTCGCCCAGTTAGGCCGGTAGTGCGGGCGGCGCATTTATATCGTTCCTATGTTTCTTTCGTCGCGTGTGTCAGGACCCGGTGGTCTCCGACATCAAGAGGATCACGAAGAACAGAGATTTGGGGTAATCGGTAGATAAAACTGGTAAATTGAAGAACTAAATAAAGGTAAATTGCAGGAAAAAGAAAGTAAAATTAGGGTTCATATTTCTTGGTTGTTGAACACAGGATACAAGCTACTCTTATATATAGCTAGGGATACAAGGTGGCCTCATATAGGAAATACCTACTATGCCCTCACAACTACCACATATTACTATTCCTTGCCACTACAGATACCTGACATTACTCCCCCCCTGAAGCCATTGGTCACCAATGGATAAGTTTCTACATAAACTTTTATCACTGACAATTATCCATCTTAGTTCGTTCATGTGTATCAGGGAGGCAGAAATGTAATGTAGATCATATCCAGCTCCCAGATCTGAAGATAATCCTGGGAAGATAGCAGACTGGTTGCATTGTAAACCTTCTGGAACCCTTGCTGATGGACAAGCTCCAAGTGATCATTAATGAATTCCATGGTGTATGCATAGAAAGTGATGCACTGAGATGTTGTACTGGTCCTGTTGTTACTCTGTTGTAGATGGAAAACCAAATCGAGAGATAGGCTCACCAGCTTTACTGTTGCTTGAACTATAGGACACGATGTGTGTGGGAGACAAGAGAGCAGACTCAGGTGGCATTCATAATTAGCAGAGCATTCCGCTAGCTGAATCATGTGTATCTGCAACCCTTGGAGGAAAGTATTCGGCGGATTGTACCGAGAATGACACTGTATCAACAACTGAGCCCAGAATTTCGCCAAATCAACAGGTTGCCCAATAAAATATAACAGCCTGAATGTTTTCTGACTTCTATGAATTAGATTTGGCACTACCCTTTTGTCGACCATCACATCCATTAGGCTCAGACTACCTGGAACCAATTTCTTTCTTCCTGGTTTAGTCATCTGCATGTTCCACTGTTGGTTGTTTACTTGTTGTGGCTTTCCAGATGTACAGCACAGTGCAGATTCTAGCAATGAGCAAAGTTCTATCCTGAGGTTCCTCACGCTGCACTCGATAGCCCCATCAACAAATAAACAAGGAACAAGTATAGATGTAAAGTTTGTAGCATCTTCACTGAATGCATGATCTGAAGCCTTGTTGGTACACACGATAGTCTGTTCATTATCAGGTTTCCCATGCTTTGTCAAACTGATTACAACATCAAGAGGTCTCTCGTGATTAAATGTTGGCTTGGCACTATGTACGTTGACCTCAACATTTTTGGCTACTGCTTCAATGATATTAACTGAAGGATCTAGGCAACGTCAGCCAGTAGTTGCATCTTCTTCATATATATCATAAACAAGTGTTTCCTTAAACAAATGGGAAACATATTGCACCTTCATTGGCAGTTGCAGGTTGGGAACAAGCAGTGACTCAGAATGTTGTATCTTGTTTGACATAAGAGGCAGTAAAGCTCCTGGATCCCATGGCAGCCTCAATTCTCTCATACTATGCTCAATGTTGAGCTGGCTGGACCTTGTGGTAGATGAATTGGAGGCCTTTATAACAGGAGAACTGTATACCCTTTCTTCATCTTGTTGCTTGCTTAAACACCTGAGAAGAGGTTCACCTTCTTTTTGTGCTTCGTCATATGGCTGATGTACAATTACTGATGCCTTCTTATCATCAAGTTGCTCTATTTCATATGTCTGCTTCTCAGGCTTGATAGCAAATACGTCAACAGACTCATTCGAGGTGTCCTCTGTTTTGTCATCAAAGACAGCAGACATTTGCTTGGAAGTAGATCGAGCTAGGGGATAATTTTCTGGTAACGCATAGTAGCTCTGCTTGGTACCATCTGCTCGAGACACAGTTTTGAGACTGAGATTGGTAAAATCATATTGTTGTGACGTTTCATCAAAATTTTGCTCACTGAAGTTGCTAACACATGCACTCAGAGACGGATTATGACGCCCAAAACAACAATCAGGAACTGAACCATGTGTTCCCTGCCACAAGCTTGATGTTGGCGTTTCACCAAACACCTGTGGAGCAGCATAAGTACTACCTGATGCACCAAAACAGAAGCTACCAGAGGTCGTTGGCGAGCTTGCTGCTGCACTCGAGTGCTTGCCAAACACCTTCGAACACCCAGAGCTTGATGTTGGCATTGTATCAAACACCTTCGAGGCGACAGGAGCAGTACCAGCAACTCGCAATGGTGATGAAGCTGGAAGTGCTAGATTCGTTTGCTTGCTGATAGAAAGTGCGAACTGTGAGGCCATTGATGTGAGTTTCGCAAGCTCACCTTGCAAATTGTCGACAGAAGTCCGGTCACGTGCCTGCAGCTCATCCAATCGGCGCTTGAGGTCGAGGACCGCCCGAGGCATATTCTTGCTGATGCTTGCTTCCGCTCGAATCTGTGCTTCCGCTGATGTCTTGCTCTTCTCCAGATCAAGTGCCGGACTTGGTTCAGGCCAGGAAGTGGTGGGTGAATCCTTCTGCTGCTGCAGCATAGGACGGCTACAGAGAGGGCTCGAACTGGAGAGGTCGCCGGATGGAGTGCTCGGGTTGGGGATTGGGGGATTTCTTGAGGGTGGCGGCTGGAGAGGATGGGACCGCCAAAGGAGCTGTGGTGGAGGTCACGGGATGTCTCGCGCTCACGTGATGAGGAGGACGCGCCGTCGGGTTCCTGGAGCTCGAGCATCAGTGTGGGGGCCGCCTGCATCTTGGAGGTGGTGGTGAGGAAGGTTGGGCTCGACGTTTCAGCAAGGAGAGGAGCACTGGGGATTCGGTCGGAACGACTCAGGAGAGCGGTGGCCGGCCGTCGTGCGGGCGGTGATGGAGAAAATTGCACGGAATCAACAACGGAAGTAAAGGAGGTGGCGATGGATGGGGAGGTGCGAGTGGCGATAGAGGAGAGAGAAACACCAGGCGCGGGTGATGGGGAGAGGATGGTTGGAGTCGGGGAGAGCGCAGGCGGCGGTGGTGGCCAAATTGGCCAATTTGGGGAGAAGCCTGACGTGGCCGTGTACGTTGAGGCGGGAGGCGGGTAGGGGTAGGTTGGTGGCGGCGGTGGCGGAGGGAAGAAGGGGAAAGGGGATGGGTGGTAGTAGCCATGGATTTGGGTGGGAGCAGGGTAGGGGAAAGCAGATGGGAATTGTGATGGTGGTGTCGCCATGGATGCTAATCAAACAGCAGAAGAGGAAGAGGAAATCGTCGGTGCGACGAATCGAACACGAGGGAGGGAAGGGAGGGAGCACGCCCGTCGATCGAGCTCGCTCTGATACCACTTTGTCAGGACCCGGTGGTCTCCGACATCAAGAGGATCACGAAGAACAGAGATTTGGGGTAATCGGTAGATAAAACTGGTAAATTGAAGAACTAAATAAAGGTAAATTGCAGGAAAAAGAAAGTAAAATTAGGGTTCATATTTCTTGGTTGTTGAACACAGGATACAAGCTACTCTTATATATAGCTAGGGATACAAGGTGGCCTCATATAGGAAATACCTACTATGCCCTCACAACTACCACATATTACTATTCCTTGCCACTACAGATACCTGACAGCGTGGGCCTGCCTAGTCAGACGTTTGCACGCTCGTTCATATTGCTCGTACAGAGGTAGCCACAGCGAGCTATTTAAACTGCTGCAGAGGTCTTCCAACTTCCGATGTGGGATTATTCTAATGTGACTTCCGCGGGCGCATTGTGTGTTATGGAACGAAGGAAACCCGGAATGCGAAGGAACAGGACTCCTTCGGGAGGAGGTATGCTTTGCTATTTTATATTTTTTTTGCATGGTAATAGGCTTCTCATTTATATAGTAAAGATAAGTTACAAGACACGTACACACTGACATTACAGATCTGAATAGATAGGATAAACCTATGCAAAAAACCAGCGCCGATCCTCCTCCTTTGCCAGCACCGAAGTGACCACCAAAAGAACGGAAGACAGATCACCTCTACAACTGAGCTCGATGCGGCTCCATCGCTGATCAGCAGCTTTACAGACCTCCAAAATAGTTTGCCAGAAGCAAAACTATTGTCGTTGAAAGAATCAGACCGGGGCATCATGTCCCCGGACACGCCATCGAACTCTAGAACTGGCACCGCCGCACGACTACGACGTCGAACGAGTGAGCCAAAACTGTCAACCTCCAACCATAAATCCAGCACAGGATACACCATCTTCCAGCTGTCACATGCGCCGACAACAGTCTGCGCGTACTCCTGAACAACACATCCTCCCTGCTCCACCATGACGTCGGAGACAATGCCACAGCAACGGGGATAGAGCAGAAGGAGAGACACACCTGATGGGGTCGCCGCCACCGCCTCACCGACACCATCCATGAACACTAAAACCACCGATCTGAAAGATCGGCAAACACACGATGCCACCAACTCCAAGACGCCGCCATGAAGGAAAACGCCGGTGTGGGAGTAGAGTTGAGGCAGATTTATTCGCCCGGACGCCGCTCCCACCACCCCAACGACGCACCATGCAAAAACTATCCAAACCCTAACCACCATGCAAAAACGAAGAAGACGGGGTCCCCCTCCCTCCTGCTACCGCCGAAGCAGCAAGCGGAGGAAGAGGGGCCCAACTCGGCCGCCGGTGGAGATGGGTGTAAAATTTTCTACCTGGTCGCCTGTCGCCTGAGGCGGCGGCTTGCTTTGCTATTTTCTTGCAGCCTGGCATTGTACGCTGTCATGCACAATTTTTTTAATATACTGTAGAGTGGAACCAGCATGCATGGTATCTATCATCAAGGCTAGTTAACTGTCTTGGCTGGGACCGAGTACTTCATTTTTTGAAGGGAGTTCGTGTACAAGATCAGCCAGAGAAAGAACAAGCACACACGAACAGAGGCAAGACGCACACGACGCACGCCGAACACAGAGCCACCAAGCAGCACACCACCTTCAAGCACCGCCAGCATGCCGCCGGGAAAGAAGGAGGCGAGCTCACCTCGCACCGAAGCAGCCAGCTCGAACAACCATGTTGAGACGCCGCAGGATCCAACTGACGCAGGCGCCAGCATCTTGACGTTGAACGTACATCGGCTCCGAGGCGCCAGCTCGCCCTCGCCGTCTCACGCCGGAGACGAACACGAAGACGCCGACCATCTTCCACAGCACCCACCGAGATCGCCGGCGCAAAAGAGCTTCTCACCTGCAAACTCCCATGGATCTTGAGCAAAAGCACCTCCAACCGCCGAGGCGGAGGACGAAGGACCCCCCAGACAAGAACCAGCACCGCCATCACAGTCGCTGGCTCGAGGGGACGCGCGCTGCGACTCTGAGAAGCAGCAGACGCGCAGAAGACGGCAGCTCTGCCGAGAGCCTCCACCGGAGCACCCAGAGCAGAGGAGAGGACCGCCGCCGACAAAAGCCTCTCCGGCCACGCCGCCACCTCCACAGCGCCGACGGCAAGCACCCCACGCACACCTAGACTATGTATACACCGGGATCCGTCGATTCCCCGTCCTCCCGCCGCCGGAGCGGCCGCGGAGAGCGAGGAATCGAGCGGATCGCCGGCGGCGAGCTGGTCGCACGGGGAGAGCCCAAAAATCGCCTTATTTCACTGTAGATGGGGAAAGGAGGGGGAGGGGTCCATGCTTTTTGATTGGGACCAAGTACTTCATGCGAAACAACGCATGAAGTTGAACTAATGCATGGTTTCAAGGGCAAATTTAACGGATCTTGGTAAATAATATTAACAGATTAATTTTGTGTCGAGCGAGCAATCATATCTAGAGTGGAACAAAAAATCAGCGTCACATCGGGAACCATTCTGGAACGACGACATATGGAACAAAAAAAAGTAGCGTGAGTAGAAAAAAATCATCTACTTAACAAAAAAAGAGAGTCCTATAAATAAATTTCTTCTAGACAGAGAACAACAATGTAGTGTCCGTGAAACTAATCTCGTTTACTTAAGGAACAAAAAAAGTCCGGGGAATAAATCTCATCTACATAAGAAACAATAATGTAGTGTCTCTGGAACAAATCTCATTGACACATGGAACAAAAATATCGTCCTGCAGCTAAATCTCATCTACACAAGGAACAATAATGTAGTGTCTATGGAACAAATATCTCCATATGGAACAAATCCCGTGTACATAGGGAACAACAATGTTGTGTCCATGGAACAAATCTCATCTACATAGGGAATGAAAGATATAACGTCATGGAACAAATCCCGTCTACACAGGGAACAGTAGTGTCCGTGGAACAAAACTCATCTACTTAAGGGACACAAATATAGCGTTCGAGGAATATATGTCGTCTATACATGGAACAACAATGTAGTGTCCATGGAACAAAACTCATCTACTTAAGGAACAAAAATATAGTGTCCGAGGAATAAATCTCGTCTGCACATGGAACAACAATGTAGTGTCTGTGACGAAGCCTCACAACCCCGACTAGGGAGACATGTCGCTTCGCCTCTCCGGCGACCCCGGAGGCGATGGCAAGATCCAGAGAGAGAGAGAGAGATCACCGGCGACCTTGAGAGAGAGATAACCCACGACTCGAGAGTTAGAAGAGAGATTCGAGACCAGACCTACGAGGAGTTCAAGAGGCTGGCTCTGCAGATCGTCCGCAAATCGCGTGACCCTGCGCGATGCGTGCAGCTGATGCGGTCTAGAGCGGCCAGCTTCCTTGACTCAGGTGAGCTAAGTGGTGTGGGCAAGAAGACAGTGGAGGAGGGTCAAGGACCAGCTGCCCGGCCGGCCGGCCTGCCGGCCGATGCGCAGATGATACCGGAAATCAGGGCCTTCAAGATAAGATCGTTGGAGATCTTGGCGACGAAGGCAAGAGTGGATTGCGAAATCAACAAGGTAATCCCTGATCCCGTTTCTGACATTCCAAAGATCACAGTGATTGAAACAAAAGGGGAAACTGATACTGAGAAATCTGAGCCTGGGTCGGTGAGGAATGGAAAGGAGATCGCCAGGTGCAAGGATGAAATCGTTGGGATAGTGATCGATGGAAATCACGTTCCGTGGTCTGGTGCCTGTGTTAGTTCAGTCAGAATTTGTGGAAATTCATCCGCTGCCCATGGAATTTCAGAAATTGAGGGGAGGAAGGTGGAGGCTCTGGCGATCTCGCCAAGGGCTGCGCAATCAGCCGATCGTGGGGAAAGTGTAGGAGTCTATGTCTGGAGGACAGAAGCCGCTGCAGACAGAAAGAGGGTCAGAGGTGTTGACGTATGGGATGGTTCAGCTCCTATGCAAGGTGTTGCTCGATCTGAAAGGATAAATAGGGCTTTGTTGTGGGTACGAGCTGGTTCTCGCTCAATGGTGCTTATGCAGTTTGAGATCTACGGTGGTTTTGATCCTGGCCCAGGAGCCTCTTTTGGCTCAGCTATATCTTGTCAGAAAGGCAAAGCGAAGACATATGTGGGTATGAAATTTTTGCTGCTGAAGATGGATATACGGGATGCTCTTCTAGCTAAACTTTTCATGGAGGAGATTTACGTGATGGGGTTAACAGAGAGGAAAATGGCTGTGATGGGAAACGACGACATTAGCGATAAGAGGCCAAGAGAAGACAACCATGAGGGGGTGGAGCCTGTCGAAGGCAAGGAGGTGGAAGATCAGGAGGCAACCAGACTTGGGGCCGCTGGTAAACTGACGGGTGCGGTCGATCGCACCCGTCAGGAGCAATGACGATCCTAAGCCTCAACTGCCGGGGAGCTGGCGATCCCCGGACAGTTAATGAGCTGGAACGCCTGACGCGCACGCACCGGCCAAAACTTGTGTTCTTGTGTGAGACTCGGCAAAATAATGCAGTAGTGGAAAGACTAAGATGGAGACTCGGGCTGAAACATTTTGTAGCTCATCATGATCCTGGGAAGGGAGGTGGTGTAGCCCTCTTCTGGGATGAGAATATTAGAGTCCACCTGAATAAAATAGGCAATAGAATTATCGATGTAATAGTTCATGATTTGCCTAAAGGAATAAAGTGGAGGTGCACCTTTGTGTATGGAGAGCCTAGAACACACCTTCGGTACCATTTTTGGGATCTGCTTAAAAGATTAAAGCCTATGCTTAACTTACCCTGGATGATGGTGGGGGATTTTAATGAAGCTATGTGGCAAGAGGAGCATTTTTCTGTTAGGAAAAGAGGTGAAAAGCAGATGAGAGATTTTAGAGAAGCCCTGTCTTTCTGTAACCTCCATGACCTTGGTTTTATTGGTAAACCTTGGACATTCGACAACAAGCAGGGTGGTGTGAGAAATGTTCGGGTGAGACTAGATAGAGCAGTGGCCTGTCCAGCTTGGATGGATCACTTCAAGGATTGTAGTGTTCAACATCTGACCTCTCCTCGGTCGGATCATTGTCCACTGCTTGTAAACCTGTTTAAACAAAACAATACACTGCCACCTGCTAGGATCAACAGGTATGAAGCCTATTGGGAACGAGAGGCTGATTTTGCTGACCAAGTTGATATGGCGTGGGGTCTGCACTGAAAACCTGCTGATCTGGGAGACGTTGCTAAAAGTCTGTCGGGGGTCATGGACTCTCTACAAGCTTGGAGCAAAAAGACAGTGGGATCGGTCAGTGGGAGGATTGAGAAACTCAGAAAAGAACTCCGGAAAATTGAACTGAGCAGAGACTTTTCTTCTCAAGCCAGGAAAAAGGAAATTGAAAAGGAGATGAACGGCTTATTAGAAAGAGAGGAAATTTACTGGAAGCAAAGATCGAGAATTGACTGGCTTAAAGAGGGAGACAGGAACACAAAGTTCTTCCACCGGAAATCCACCTGGAGAAGAAAGAAAAATAATATTACGAAGCTCCAGAAAGATGATGGTTCTCTGACAGAAAATATGGAGGAAATGGGCGAAATGGCTACTGAATTTTTTCAGGGACTATACACTGCTGACCAAGGGGTGCAGCCTGAAGAGATCCTGAACCTCATACAACCGAGAATTACAAATGAAATGAACAAGAGCCTCTGTGAAGATTTTTCCGATACGGAAATAGGCAATGCTCTTTTCCAAATTGGGCCACTGAAAGCACCAGGTGCCGATGGCTTCCCAGCTCGTTTTTATCAGAGGCACTGGGGTACACTGAAAGAGGATGTAATTAGAGGAGTGAGAGAATTCTTCAGGACTGGAGAAATGCCAGTGGGTGTTAATGACACTGTTATTGTTCTTATTCCGAAGAAAAGCGACCCGGAAGCACTACGTGACTTCAGACCTATAAGTCTCTGCAATGTCATCTATAAGGTGGTGTCTAAATGCATGGTGAACAGACTACGACCTCTACTTCAAGAAATTGTCTCTCCAACACAGAGCGCCTTTATTCCCGGGAGGCTCATAACAGACAATGCCATCATTGCCTTTGAATGCATACATGCCATCCAGGTTAATAAAGATAAGAGGGGAGAATTTTGTGCCTACAAACTAGACCTAGCGAAGGCCTACGATAGAGTGGATTGGAAGTACTTGGAAGGAGCCCTGATCAAGCTGGGTTTTGCTGCAAATTGGGTGAAATGGACAATGGCCTGTGTTAAATCTGTCACTTACAGAGTGAGACTTAATGGGCACCTGCTACGAAGATTTGAACCAACTAGAGGCTTGCGTCAAGGGGATCCGCTGTCCCCATACCTGTTCCTTCTGGTCGCTGAGGGTTTATCAAAACTAATCCAACAAAGCATTGATACAGGAAGGCTTCAGGACCTAAAAATATGCCGAGGTAGTCCAGGGATATCACATCTACTTTTTGCAGATGATAGTCTCCTTTTTTTCAGGGCTGAAGAGCAACAAGCTGCTGAAATAAAAAACTCCCTTAGACGGTATGAAAAGGCAACAGGGCAACTGCTGAGTCTGGGTAAATGCTCACTGTTAATGGGAAACAAGGTTTCAGAGGAAAATAAGAAAGTGGTAATGGAGACCCTAAATGTCCAGAATGAGAGCTTTGATGAAAAATACCTGGGGCTCCCTGTACCAGAAGGACGTGTGAAAAAAGAGAAGTTTGTTTCGATCAAGGAGACCTATAAAAAGAAAATGTCTGACTGGTCGGAGAAATACCTCTCTGGAGCTGCGAAAGAGACACAAATTAAAGCAATCATGCAAGCGATTCCAACATATCCTATGAGCGTCTTCAAATTCTCAATTGGGATGTGTGAAGAGCTGATGCAACTCATTAGACAGTTTTGGTGGAGTGATGAACATGATCGCAAACATGTACACTGGATGAGCTGGGATAACATGACAAAAAGCAAGTACCAGGGTGGACTGGGTTTTAGGGATTTGAAACTCTTCAACCAAGCACTACTTGCACGACAGGCATGGCGCCTGATTGCCTTCCCTGACAGCCTTTGTGCACAATTCTTGAAGTCTAAATATTACCCCGCAGGTGAACTCACTGATACGGCTTTCATCAAGAACCCTTCGCCATGTTGGCAAGGAATTAACCATGGACTGGAACTTTTGAAAAAGGGATTGTATGGAAAATTGGTAATGGAGAGAGGGTAAGAATTTGGCGTGATAATTGGATACCGAGAGGTGAATTCAAGATCACCAAAAATGCTACAAAATCAAGATTCAGGAAAGTGAGAGATATTATTGACCACGAAAAAATGGAGTGGAAGGAAGACATAGTCAGGAAAATCTTTATGCCCTATGATGCTGAAGAGGTCTTGAAGATCAGGTTACCGAGGAGGGAGTGTGAGGACTTTGTTTCATGGCACTTCAAAAATCTGGGAACTTTACGGTCCGCAGTGCATACAAGCTTGCACTCAGAGAGAAACTGAATTGTAATGAAAGCATCAGATCAAATACCAGTGGAGACCGCATGCTATGGAAAAATATTTGGAATGCCAATGTCCCTCCGAAAGTCAGAGTATTCACGTGGAAACTGGCTACTGAATCTTTGGCTGTTCAAGAAAATCGAAGCAGAAGACTCCCAAACCAAATCCCAACTTGCAATATTTGTGGGATGGGGATTGAAAATGGATATCATATGGTAGTGGACTGCACACCTGCAAGATCCCTACGCTATGAACTTAGGAAAGTCTGGAACCTGCCACCTGATAACGCTTTGAGAGTTACAGGGAAAGATTGGGTCCTCATTTTGCTGCAGAACCTAAATGAAGACATGAGAGCAAAGGTAATGTTCATGTGGTGGAGAACGTGGCACCACAGAAATGACTGCATTTTCGGGAAGGGAGATGCGAGCTACTCACACTCAACATCTTTTCTGAAGAATTACTATGAATCAATGCAGCTGATCAAATCTAGACATACTGATGTTGATAGGAAAGGAAAGAAACGGGCATATCCCTCATTCATAGCCCAGGAGAAGCCTTTACTGGTGAAAAAGGATACACCGTGGATCAAACCAGAGGAGGGATGGATTAAAGTTAATGTTGACGCCAGCTTTATTGAGAACCAAAATTCAGGAACGTGGGGAGCGGTCGTAAGAGACCATGGGGGAAAATTATCTCCTCGGCTTGGGGTAGGATTGGACGCTGCCAGACAGCACAATTAAGTGAGGCGATTTCTTGCTATGAAGGCCTGAAGCTTGCTATCAACAACCCAAACAACAAGATAATTGTGGAAACGGACTGTCAGTCCCTGATCAAGGCTTTTGACCCAGGCGACAACGACCGAACAGACTTGGGGACCATCGCAAAAGATTTCAATCATCTCATTTCTGAAGGGAAAACTGTAAAGCTGGAGTATAGGAGCAGAGATGCCAATCGTCTTGCTCATGAGATTGCAAAGCTAGCAGCTAGAGAGTTGAGTACTGGGGTTATGTTTGGTCATGTTCCAACCTACGTGTCGGAACTGGCTGAAATTGATTGTAAGAATGTTATTTCCACTTAATTTATAAAACCCAAAATTCAAAAAAAAAACAATGTAGTGTCTGTGGAACAAATCTAATCGATTAGGGAACAAAAATAGTGTTCGTAGACTAAATCTTGTCCACAGGGAATAAAAATTTAGTGTATGTGGAACAAATCTCATCTACATAGGAAACAAAAATATAACTTCCGAGGAACAACAATGTAGTGTCCGTGAAACAAATCTCTTTTACGTCGGGAACAAATTAGAATGACCGTGAAAAAATCCCATCTACATAGGGAACAAATCACCACTTCAAAATGAACAAAAGTTTATGACCCATTGAACAAAATCATGGCTAAAAATGGGAACAAATTTTAGAACCCGTGGAACAAATCATGATTATGAAGGGAACAAAATTTTATTATGGAACAAATCATGGACTTCAAAAGGAACAAAATTCTATCACCCATGGAACAAAATCACAGACTACAAAGGGAACAACATTTTAGGACCCGGGGAACAAATGACGATGAGAAAGAGAATAGAATTTAAGGGTTTGTGGAACAACGACTTCAAAAATTAACAATTTTTTGTCACCCCATGGACACAAATTCACTGCTAGAAAGGGAACAAAAAATCTTAGAACCAGTGGAACAAATCAATACTACAAAGGGAACAATAATTCAAAATTCATGGAACAAATTACTAATTCAAAAGGAATAAAATTTTATCACCCATGGAACAAAATCACGACTACAAAGGACAAAAAATTGAGGACCCGTGGAACAAATCATTACAAAAAAGGGAACAAAAATTTAGTACTTGTGGAACAAATCACGTCTTCAAAAAGTAACAAAATCTTATCACGCCATGGAACAAAATCATGACTACAAAGGAACAAATATTTAGAACCCGTGGAACATTACTACAAAGGGAAAAAAATTTAAACTCATGGGACAAATCACGACTTCAAAAGGAACAAAAAAATTAACCCATGGAACAAAATCACGACTACAAAGGGAACAACATTTTAGGACCCCGAGAACATATCACGATTAGAATTGAACATAATTTAAGGGTTTGTGGAACAAATCACGACTTTGAAAGGAACAAAATTTTATCACCCATGGAACAAAATCATGATTACAAAGGGAACAAAATTTGAGGACCCATGGAACAAAATTTATCACCCATGGAACAAAATCACGACTACAAAGGGAACACAATTTGAGGACCCGTGGAACAAATCATTACTAAAAAGGAAATAAAAATTAGCACTTGTAGAACAAATTACGACTTCAAAAGTAACAAAATTTTATCACTCCATGCAACAAAATCACTATTACAAGGGGAACAAGAATTTAAGTCCCGTGGAACAAATCACGACTAGAAAGTGAAAAAAAGGGTCTTGTGGAAAAAATAATGACTTCAGGAACAAAATTTTATCACCAATGGAAAATTTAGAACGCGTGGAACAAATCATGACTGCAATGGGAACAAAATTTTAGTAGTTCCGGAACAAATCTAGTGGCACGGAATAAATAATGACAACAAAGGGTCCATATTTTTTGTACTTTTGGAACAAATCTAGTGGCGTGAAACAAATAACTACTACAAACGAAACAATATTTTCACACTCAAATAATAAATCACATCCATGCGTGGAGCAGGAAAACATATTCCGTGGAACAAAAAAGTTAACACCGTGGAATAAAATCCCAGCCACAGATGGGACAAATTTACAACTAAGTGGAACAAAATTTATATCACAACTATCAAACGAAAAAAATACAAACATATATACATGAAACAAATACAAAATTTAACCGAGATGGAATAAAAGGTTACCGCTCAACTACTTAAGGAACATAAAACTTACTAGAGAACATAAAATAAAAGTAAGAAAATGCATAATAAAAAGAACGGAAGAAAAAAGAATGAAGATATAGAAACAAAAAAAATTGAGAAAGAAGAAAAAGAAGAAAAAAAAAAGTACATGAAAGGAAGTAGAAAGAACGAGCAAACAGAAACCAGGGGAGGAAACCAGGGGAGCGTTGACCTTCTAGCCTTCTAGGCCACCATCTCGTGCGTGTGTTTCCGATCCAGCTTGCTGCCAGCTCGACGGGAAAAAGGAGACGATCCAGGAAAGAAAGCAAGGAAGAAGCGTACAAAACCATAACGGGCCGAGCCCGTGAAACAATTCCTTTAGCGACACGGTGCTACCAATCGCCCGAGCGACGTGGAGTGTTTCCCCTCAAAGCAGGGAAGAGAAGATGAGAGATAAGAAAAGGAGATGGGCCAAGGAATTCGGTCCAGTAAGAAAAATAGCAAAGGAAAATGCGCTCGAGGAATTCAGCCCATCCGGCCAGTTATTAAAAAATGTTTCTTGCATTTTTTTCCTTTCCGGGGCGCCTCTCTCCGTACCGCCCGGGCGGTTGATTACTCTGCTTGTAGCGAGCAGCACATTGTCCTGCCGCCCATTTTACCTCTTATATCTTTCGCACAGTGCACTTGCCCCGGCCCATCACCATGTACAACTAGGTCAATATCTGTCCAACTTTCGACGTGGTAGATCACGATTCTGTGCTAACTAGCGCAGGGACAGTATTAGTAGATGCTTTCATAGTACTCCATATATGCATATATGCATTAACCAGTAAAATAGTACAGAGCATGTTGTTTAATTATACGGGTAGAAGTATTAAGTATATCACTAGAACCTTAATTGAATTGCACAAAGAGCATTCTGTTTTATTTTATTCAACTAGCACAGGGGCTTGCGAGGGCACCACTTGTAGTTTGTCGTATTTTTTTATTATAGAATCTAATGCTATGAAGATATTTCTTTCTCATGTTTACTTTATTTGTTGTAAAAAACGCACTGTTCGGATATTGATGCTATCTTAAAGATGTGAAGTTTACATTTTATTGTGTCAGTGGTTATATTTCAAAGAAATGAAATTAAAGAGTCACCACTTTTAGTTTTGTTGAAAGTTTCAGTTATACAATTTGGTGTTATGAAGATACTCCTCTCTCATGTTTATTTCTTGAATTGTTATATTGCAAATAAATGAAAATAATTATGAATTTTTTTGTATAAGAATTATGATTATATTAACATTTTTATCGATATCTTATTTATACTGTAAGACGTGAGGTTTCGATAACAACAACCAAACTAATTTGTCCATGCTTGCTAGATCAATTTTGGCCTTTGTTTTAAGCTTAAGTACCAACTCATACTTAATATATAATATTTGGAATTTTATTCTTGATAGAAAAGAGTTTCAGTATTTCCAAACTAAAATAAATTATGTTGGTAACATGTTGCGCATATTATGGTCATAGTATTAAAATAAATTTATTGTAACAAAAGAAAGTCCGTGAACATGTATTAATAAAATGTTTTGGTATTTATTTTCTATTGATCGAAGGGAGCATATATCAAATCATAGTGAACGAATCAATGTTATTAACCTTTATTTTTGAATGAAATTAATGACATTGTTGCTTCTCTCTTTATCATCTGGTCTTATTTTATTTCAACCTCTTTATGTTATATTACTCTATTTTCTCGATGATGTCTTACAAATAGGATATGTTTGGGTATGACTTGGCAAGCCATGTTTGTTATGTCACACACTCCACCCTATATTTACCCATTATGGTGGGTGAAACTTGCGACCAAAAAAAATATGAAGAAGACAATCAAATCCCATAAAATATAAATGTGCTAAAAAAATATTGGGCACAAATGACATATATTAATATATGCAAGGAGAAGATGATAAGTACAAAGAAGAAAGTTGGACAACGAATGGATGGCGTCCAGTACGTTTGTCTGCTAGCTCATATCCTACTATATATGAAAGTACGTTGGATTGAGCTTCAATTCGGCTATCCACGTCACCCGAATAACACAACCCGTCCGATCTCGCGCATGAACTGTAGCTCTCGACTTTCTTCCAATCACAGTGCGGCACGTCGCCCCGCACGAACTTTGGGGCAACCTTTCGCAGAAAACCCCCCGCCATTTTTACAAAAAACCCCTCGCCAAGGACCGTTCCGCAAAATTCCGAAACTCCAGGGGTCTCCGAGCAAAAGCGTCCGCAGACCTCCCTTCCCCTCTCCTCTTTCGCGCGTGGCGGAAAGTCGCCGCCGCCGCCGACGCCGTGCGCCAGCGTTTCGGGCCTCCCCACTCAGATCGACGGGCACGGCCAGGTTCGCCGTCCCCTCCTCTCCTTCCTCCACGATTTTCGCTTGCCGGGAAGCCGCGTACGCGCTGGAATCGCCGCCGCCGTCCCCGCTGGCCACCGCCGCGCTCGCGCGTCGCCGGAGACGCTCCGGCGCTGCCGCTCCCAGCCACCCCGCGTCTGCGCGCGTCCCGAAACGCGCTGGTTCGCCGCCATCGAGGCCGCCGCCGCCGCGGCAGGGTCCGGCGACAGTGACGTCGCCGCGACGTCACCGTGGGCCTGGGCTAGGGAGGCGGGCTTGCTGCTGGGCTGGGCCGCTTCCTTTGGGCCTGGCTCGGCCTTTTTCTTTGTTCTTTCCGTTTTCTTTTCCTATATTCAAATACTTTTGTAATTTTCAAATACAAACACCAAATTCAAATCAGTTCACATCAATTTCTACATATTTTTAACAAATCAAAATCAACATTTCAGAAACTTTGGGACCTTCCCAAAAAAAATCGAATCTTACAAATTTCAAATAGTACATAAGGGCTCATTAATAGATTTTAAAAAACACAATAACTAAAACCTTTCAACTTATCTATACCTCTTATAAAGCAAAACCCCACTAAGTTCAATTATGATTTTTCTATCTCTACATGCAGCATAGCCACATCATCAAATAATCATAGCCGTAGGAGCTTAGATCGCCATCCGTCCACTGTTCCACCCAGACATGCCGAGACAATCTATACAAAGTTTGTCCCTGTGCAATTTCCGTGAAAAAAATTTGCGCGTAAAGGAAAAGTCACCCACATAGAATTAATTTCAAGCCGTGTGTAAACTGTAACTGATGCACATCGAGTGGTGGAGTTATTGTTTCTTTTCCCGAGTCGTCTTTTCAAGTGCAACACCCGGCCCTCCGCTTTTCTGCTTCCACGCTTTTAACCTCCTCATCGTCTCTCCAGCGCTCTGGCACCACCAAAAGTCACCATACTCCTGCACATCACGAGAGCATCCAACTCTAGCTGAGTCAAGCCATGCGCTCACGGCTCACTTCGTCGCCGCCGACTGCATCTTTCTCAAATGCTGCCGGCCGCATCTTTGTCAAATGGGACAGAGTGCAGAGCGATGGTGTCTATGGCTCTATGCTACCGGGCATCATTCCAGACTATCTTTGTGAAGACGGTTACATCATTCTCAAAACCTTCTTTGTCTTTACTACCACGGGCATAGATTTTTCTCATATGGGAGTGCAGAGCGATGGTGTCTATGCATTGCTTATCCAATGTAAACCTTCTCTGAATCCCAGACTATATTTCAGAGTGGTGCCGACTTGCCGAAAATGTAGGTGATTCCCCGTAAGGCATGGGGCAACAATTAGAAAGGTAATATTCTGGATATGTTGAGTTGGCAGATATCGGTTACACGAATGTTTCTGTACAGAATACAATTGCACATATGTTGGTGTCTTACATTGTTTGCTTGATTGACTGGTTCTTGATTTGATTTTGTTTAGACCATGAATTTGATATTTGTTGTATACGCGAGAACAAGCTAGCAAGGATTGGCCACACCAAGGTATGTGTTATTTAACCCCCTTTGCCATACATACACGCATGTCCCCTAACTCATTTACTCAATTTTTTAGCCTACAAATTTAACAAGCAGGAATAACATATTTTATTGAGTTTGCAGCATAACGACACACCAAAATTTGGCCTCAAGAGTATGTTATAATTGCAGATCCTTTGATTTTCAGATTAATGCTTTGACAATATTGCGAAAAATTATCTCCAGTTATTTCCCCCTTTCATTTTGATTCTTCACCTTTAATTTTGTTTCAGTTCTTAGGTGACACCTACACGCGTTTGTGTAACTGCTATAGACTATAGTACGCAGATTGATTAGGCATCGCAAGTTTCCGAATGATTCTCATTTATTTTTCTTAAATTGATCAATGCAAAGATTTTTTAGCGCAGGCTGCATGATAGGTTTCTGCAAAGAGTGCAAGCAAGGAATACACGGATACTCTAGCTGAAGTGTAAACTGAATTTCAAACAAGTTGGTAAGACATGCACCTCTTAGAATTATAAGTGCTAAATGTTGTTCCATAATAAACTCCGTCCTACTCCCTCAGGTACGCAACAATATGCATACGTTAGAATGTATGTATGGTTATGGAAAGGAAAGTCGGCTGATGTATTTGTCTAAACAACATTTCTAAGATTATTTACTTATTTACACATTTTGTTTCAAGTTTAACTTCATGACTAAAACTGATATAAGTGAATTTCACCCTCTGATGAATTAGTTTGCTTCTAACAATTTCCCGCTGCAACGCGTGGGGTTTTCATCTAGTTAATTACAATAATGCAAACACATACATACAGAACGCACACACAAAAAATGAAAACTTTTTTTGTAATCTTGAAAATATAATTCAACAATTCACAGAATTAGAATCTTCAATTTTCTGAATTACAACAATGCAAACCATGTATAAAAAAACGCACACAAAATGTATTTCCTAAAAAAAAACATTCTCTCCAGAATATTCAATTTGTTTCTAATTTCCAACATAGACTTCAAAATTCCACCAGAACTACAACCTTTTAATTTACTAATTAAAACATTGCAAATCATGCATACAAAATACACAGAAAAAATATTCCCCACAAAATTCTTCCTCCTAAAAAAAATGTTCACAAATTCCAATTACTTTCAAAATAGATTCCAAACAAGATTTGTTAGATCTTCTAACAACAGATTTGTTGAATTTTCTAACAACTGATATTCTCCCCCCCCCCCCCCCCCCAATAAAATATTGTTGCAGGTTTTAAAAAAAAATTACGAAAACTAATATAACTTCCTATATAAATTATGCAGCTTATGACTTTTATATACAAGTTATACAGCTTATGGAAAAACATTTCAAACTGCTGAATATTCGTGGATACTCAAAACAACAAATTCTAATTCAGCACATATATATTCTATCAGCTTTTTCCGAATATATTATTCGAGTCGTTCCCAAATATATTTTACGTTTAACCTGTAAAATAAAATTTCGATTTAAAACTTAATCAAAACAACTATTTCTCACAATGACACGACAGTAATTTATAACAACAAAGTCATCTCCCTAAAAAAACAAAAGATTTGGAGTATTATTTGAGCAAAAGAAAAAGATAAAAGAAATGTGAAATGTGAACTATAACAATAGCTTCAAATCTATCCGTTAGAAAAAAATAACAATTATATCAACATGAACACAAAAATAAACGTCGACTATTTATGGCATATGATCAACTTCCAAATTTCAATATTTTCAAATTTCGAATGCAGCTGAAATCTGAGCATTACAAACAATACAAATTTGAATACATTCCAATACTATCCCAACTCAAATTACAAATTTGAATATTCCAAAATGTCAAATGACTTTCAAACCTACTCTTTTGGTAAAAACTAAAGGAATTCAAAATTGAATAACTTCCAATTTGCTCAGTTTCTAAAACCTATTTGAACATTTTCAACTCAAAATTCACATTTACATTTTCCCGAATTTCAGATACCTTCCAAATCTTATCATTTCGTACACATTAAAACAATACAAATTTGAATACATTCCAATACGAACCATTTTCGAAAACTCACCAATCCTCTAACGCAAACTGTCCCAAATTCAAATAACATTCACATTCCAACATTTTTTTATACGAACATATTTGAAATACATCAAACGGGCGTGGCATTGCCACGCTAATATCCCTAGTACTATATATGAAAGTACAACGGATTCACTCCCTGTTTTGCTATCCACGTTGCCTTTTAAACGACAGCCGTCCGATCGATGCAGAACCCACAAAACACTGTAGCTTAATGTAGCACTGGACTTTCTACCAATCGCGTGCTGACACGTCGCACTCGCACAGATTTTGGCGCATGGCTTTACAGAAAAACCCCCGCCACTTTACAAAAAACACCCCGCCAAGGACCTGGGTGCAAATCGCAAAAAAGCGGGGACCTTCGTGCAAAACCTTCCCCACATCCCCCCCATCTCTCTCTCCCACGCGCGGCGCCGAAAATCGCTGGCGGCGACGCCGCGCTCCCCCGCCGCTCCCTCCTCCCCGCACAGATCGATGGCCGCCGGACGCTCCGCCGTCGCCGCCTCCACCTCCTGGCCGAGCGCCGTGTGCCGGGACGCCGCGGCCGCGCGGGAATCGCCGCCGCCGCACCCGCTGCCCTCCGCCGCGTTTCGACGTCGCCGGCGACCTAAAGGAAGCGGCGCCGCCGCTCACGGGCTCCCTGCGTCGAGCCGCGTCGGACGCGCCCAGCCGCGCGGCCCAGGTCGCCGTCGCGCGCCTCCTGCGAGCTCCACACCGCTACGTGGGCCGAGCTGGCTGCTGGGTGGCTGCGCCGGGTTTTTTTTTTTGCTCTTTTTTCCCCTGTTTGGTTAATATTTGCATAAATTCAAATTACAATTCCTCTTATTATGGTGCTAAATAAAAATATTATAGCATAATGGAACTATACTTTAGCATTTCAATTAGGCTATACTTTAGCATTTCAATTAGGCTAACACATTTACAGGTAATATAACTTAAAACTCCCTAATAATGTTGTTAAATTTCCAAAAAAAAATTACTACAGAAAAATTTGGACAAAATGCAAATTCATTTCCTCCAATTATGCATTGAATATTTTCCAGCCGGGGTTTTTTTTTTTTTTGCTCTTTTTTCCCCCTGTTTGGTTAATATTTGCATAAATCCAAATTACAATTCCTCTTATTATGGTGCTAAATAAAAATATTATAGCATAATGGAACTATACTTTAGCATTTCAATTAGGCTATACTTTAGCATTTCAATTAGGCTATACTTTAGCATTTCAATTAGGCTAACACATTTACAGGTAATATAACTTAAAACTCCCTAATAATGTTGTTAAATTTCCAAAAAAAAATTACTACAGAAAAATTTGGACAAATGCAAATTCATTTCCTCCAATTATGCATTGAATATTTTCCAAAAACTAAAGCTATTTTCGAATAAGAAATTCTCAAATTTAAATTAATGCTCAGATTGGTTAATATTTGCATAAATCCAAAGTACAATTCCTCTTATTATGGTGCTAATAAAAAAAATATATATAGCATAATGGAACTATACTTTAACACTTCAATTAGGCTAACATATTTAGAGGAAATCTAACTTAAAACTCTCTAATAATGTAGTCAATTTTTTTAAAAAAAACTTATTACATAAAAATTTGGACAAAATGCAAATTCATTTCCTTCAATTATGCATTGAATTCCAATTGAAATTAATAAATGCCCACATAATGCATTATTTAGAGGAAGTATAACTTAAAACTCTCTAATAACGTAGCTAAATTTAAAAAAAAACTCATTACACAAAAAATTGGACGAAATGCAAATTCATTTCGTCCAATTATGCATTAAATTTCAATTGAAATAAATAGATGCTCATATAATGTATGACCTCTGCTTATTGAGTTTAATTACACATTTAATATAAAACTAACATATTACACCAACTTGACAAACAAAAAAAAATCAAATATTACAACTAAACTCCCTCCAATTATACAATTGAAATTAATAAATATTCAAATAAAACTAAACTATCTCTACTTACAACTTTCGACAACTAAACAATTTTTAAACATAAATTTTCTTCGCATTCCAAAGTTTTTCAAATCTCCAAAACTTTTAAATGTCACCATTTCCAAATTTCAAATTCACCGAACAAGCACGGCATTGCGAACTTGCACAAATTTTCAAAACTAATCAATTTCCACACACAAACTTTTCTGAATTTCATTAATTTACAAACCTAGACAATTTCCAAATATGCATGTTACCAAATTTAAATTCCATTTGCTTCACAAGCGCGGCATTGCCGCGCTCTAATGCCGCGCTCATTTCCCTAGTCTCTATCTAAATTTGGCCTCACGCTGAGAAGCAACTCTGAAAAACGGTGAGATGTTTTTTACCCCAGAAGACATACAGATCAATCATGTCGTCGTAGTCTAGTCCTGCTGATCCAGCCCAAGATCCTGTCCCAGAGCAAGCCAAGCCACACATCACTTCATGTTCAGGCGACGACAAGAACGCTGGGAAGGCAGCTCTGGAGTAACTATCATGAACGGATGAACACTCTACCATTAGTGAGACTGTCAAAGCTCAGATCTGTTAGGCCAAAACGAGGTCCATATGTGTCACTGTCCATCCAACAGAAATTCTACAGCTGCAGTGGTTCACAAGGCCACTACTCCACCAGCAGCTAACAGAAGATGGCCCCATGAATGCAAATGAAGATGCATAACGACAATGCCTTCAGAAATAATATCATGATTTAGTGGTTATCAAAGAAATGTAAACCGAAAATAAATATATAAATGCCCAAGTAGACGATAAAAGTACTCGCATAAGGGTACTGATTAAATAATTAGTTAGCATCTGTGACATGTGAGGCTTTTGCTGAATGACCCGTGCTAGCTATGTGCATCAGAGACTGAATACGTTGGTGACTGCTTGTCCCCACTCACTTATATGCTTAAATATTCCATATAGAAGTGCAAGCCGGAAGGCCTACAAAACTACATTAAAACGTATTTAAAAGCATCATCAGAGGACATGAGGTAAAATCATATTAAACTAACAAGATTTGCATATTTGATGGCGTATCCATTTCGATGTTTTTCTGCTCCTCTTGTCTGACTTGACTTGACTGGATCAGGGTCCTTTTGGACTTCTCTTTATAGACCTATGTTTTTTTATACAATATTACTAATTCTAGTAGGTTCCTCTAGCTCTTACAGTCCTCAAAAGCAAATTCCGCTCATAGGGTTACCAATGGTACATTGTTTCATATATTAGTGTGACAACGAGACAAAAAAAACTGAATGGAATGCAAATGAAAAGCTTTGCTGAAGTGCAGCTTGGACACGGTTGTTTCTGTCTTTGAGAATCAGCCGCTTTTCCATGCAAGTGAGGATGCTGAACTGCAAAAACCTTGGGAGATGCTCTGCACTCTTACATCATCTGGCCGATAGAAGAATTGAACTCACAGAGGTCATATTGCTGCCACATAATCTTTCACGAGCAATTTTACAAGAGTTACTTCCGCCTTATCACCACAGGCATTGTTGGATAAGTTTGAAGAGCCTGGGATTGTCCATTGAGATGGAATCGAGTGGTACACACATGACTGCTAGCCCTCCCCCTAGCGAGCCCACTGCCAAGTCTACTTGCATCCATCCCACTGCCGAGCCCACCTCCAGCCATCCCACTGACAAATCCACCTCCAACCGTCCCACTGCCAAGCGCACCTCCAACCATCCCACTTCCCAAGAGCTCCAAAGTCTGGTCCTAGGCTCAGTCATCCCAGTAGCACTTTGCCGCCGCCCTACCTGACGAATGGCGATGAAACTGCACTTCAAAGGATGCGAGCCAACAACCGAAGGTACCTTCCTCCTCTGCGACAGACTTGTGCAACCACTGCAAAGGATGCGAGCAAGCAGCCCGATGTAGCTGTCTCCTCTTCGGCAGACTTGTGCAATCGTGATGCAGCGCCATCTCCTGCCAAGGATGTGATAAAACAGAGTGCCCCTGAGGAAATTTTGTGCACTCCCGATGTTATACTGCAGCCGGAGGCAACCACCACCACTGAGGCAAATTTACGCAATAGCGAGGTTATATAGCCGTCTGACGAAACCGCCGCCGCAAACAAAGTACAGCTCACCCATGCGAAGGATATTAGCAATGAAAGTTCATTTGTGACAAAGGCGATTCCACGATCCATGCCAAAGGACGTTCCCCGCGAGAGCCGGCGTCAACGTGGTAGGCAAGAAAAGAACAAACCCTGACCCCGACGATTTCAACGCGGAATGGTTGCAAAATCTTGGTGACAGGCATTTGCCCCGGCGCCCAAAGCCAGGTGGTTCAAGCTCGGCCAATCATTACTTCTACATAAGAAACTAGTGAAACAGGAGCTTTTTGCAAAAGAGGTGAATGATTTATTCGTGAAATATATGAATCAAACAAAATCCAATCTTTATCCATTGGCGTCAATCAAGATGACTTTTTTGATGGAGATAATATTATGGAAACGGACATAGAGGACGTTTTCCTCCTGTTGAACCTCGATGTCTTAGATGGGTCTATAATGAGGTGCTACATATCGTAAGTACTTCTAACTCAATCTAACTATTCTCGCTAATTTTTTTAATAATACTTTTTTTAAAAGAAATTTGACAAATATTATGCGTTTTACAAAAATTTCACAAATATTGCGGCCTTGGCCTGGCCTTGGCCGACAGGCACTAATTGGCCCAGCCTAAGCCGATTAGATTGTCGGCCGCCGGCCGCGCATCATGTCAGCCTAATCGGCCTTGACGAAGCCGACATGCTCTAATCGGCCCAGGCGAAGCCGACTGATGCATGGCACGCGAGCGTGGGAGGCCAGCACGGGCGCGGAAGGTGCTAGCCGTACTGCCGCTGGCCGCGGCGTCCTCGAGCACGGGCGGGAGCCGGCCAGCACGGGCGTGGCAGGCACCGGCGAGGCCGCCGGCCACGCGCCCCCAGCTTCGGCCCTCCTCCCCCAGCTCCGGTCGCGGCGTCCTCGAGCACGGGCGGGAGCCGGCGAGCACGGGCGCGGCAGGCACCAGCGAGGCCGCCTGCCACGCGCCCCCAGCTTCGGCCCTCCTCCGCAGCTCCGACCCTCCTCCCCCCAGCTCCGGCCCTCCTTCCCCCAGCTCCGGCCCTCCTCCGCTTCCCCACGCTCTGGCCAGGCGCGGACGGCCACCGGCGAGGCAGCCACCGGCGAGGCGGCGTGGTGCGTGCGGGAGAGAAACGCGAGAGAGGAGAGAGAAAGGGGATCAGGTGGGGTGGGTGGGCTGCGTGCGTTTAGTTTTTTTTTTTTGAGACCGAGGATGGACTTATCGGCCTAGGCTAGGCCGACTGGGCTGTCGGAGCCTGGCACGCTGGCCCACAGAGACCTATCGGCCTCGGCTGGGCCAACAGGCCCCTGTCGGCTTAGGCTGGGCCGACAGGCCCCTATCGGCTTAGGCTGGGCCGAGGCCGCAATATTTGTGAAATTTTTGCAAAACGCATAATATTTGTCAAATTTCTTTAAAAAAATGTATTATTAAAAAAATAGCACTATTCTCTACCTAATATATATGACTACTTTATTTGTTTTATGCAGGAGCATTCTCATAAAAGGCAGAAATGAGGGGTCAAATGTGGGTTTCTTCGACCCATATAATGTCGCGGAAGTTGTGGTCAGCACAAAACCTGAATTCGCGCATGAGTACATTGTGAAAGCGCTGCTAGCTCCAGAGGACAGACATTTCTTTCTACTTCTGTACCACGACAAGTTAAATTCAGCCATGCATGTACATTCTTTGCCTTCAGTCCATATTGTTTCATAACTTTTTTAATTCATGCAGTTGTCATTGGATTATGGTTGTCCTCTTGCACAAGATGAGCAAAGCTTTCTATATGGATTTTCTTTAGCCCAAAGTTGCCTCACGATTTAACCGTTCTTCACAATGCGTTGTCAAAGTAATGTCAAATCGTTTGTTTAATTTTTGATCATTTTCTGTTTGATAACTTATTACCAAAGTTCATCACATTTTGTGTGTGTAGGACATATGAGGAGTACGACACACGTGGTATCCAATACAGAGGGGAAGCACCTTTGGAACACATATTCATATTGAACGTACGACACCCAATCCCAATTTTAAGTTTTATGTGCTATACTTCCAACTGATTATTTGTATCCTTATATCTTTTAGTTGAGAGATAAATTGATTTCCTGTAGTTCATACTAAAAAGGGTGGTTGATCTTTAGATTCATTGATTCATGTTATCAACTATACTTACGACTATCTATTATATACTAAAAGCAAAATGAGTTGGTTTTCGAGACATCACGCTAATCCACATACGCTAGAAATATATAATCCGTTGATTTTGTTTGTGACGGGTTGAGATTAAAAGATGGAAAAGTTACGTAGAATATTAATCGTGTACAAACAAGTTGTTTTGACACGTACAGCCAAGAGTCAAGTCCGAATATAATTGATTTAACTAGAAATAGGGCGTCATGCGCGGTCAGATTTATGTTGATGGAGAGTTCAGGCCGGACACAACTCTATGGAGAGCTAACTCCGAAACATACGTGAAAAAAGAAAGCTGATCGATTCTAAACTTAAAAAAAAAAAAATCAAAGCTGATCGGTGCAATCAGCTACGAGTACAACCTATAAAACACACACAAAAATACTAAAAAGGCTGATCGGACCGACCAGGTCTTACTAGCTAACGCACGTGCACGTCTTTCAGGAGCAATAGTACTACACTAGAACGTGTGGTGACGACCTGTAAAAAATGTTTTGCATGGAAAATTTAATTTGGATATTGGAGTATATGATTCTGTCATCGGACAAAATTCAAATGCCAAAAAATTATGTATAAATATTAGGCGCATATCTCTCACCTTTCTATTTGGCACATGCCTCTCGACATTCTATTTGGTGCATATTCCGAAACCCATATTTTTGTATCATGTATAAGAAAGATCATAATTTTTTTCATGAAAAGCATTTATTAGCACCAAAAATACTACACTAGAACATGATGGCGGCCTGTAAGAAATGATTTGCACGAAAAAAATAATTTTGATATTGGAGTATATCCTTCCATCACAAGAAAAATATATTTGAAGTGCCAAAGAATTCTGGACAAAAATGTGTATATCTCTCGACATGCTATATGGCGCATATTCCGAAACCAAAAAAATTGGTAGCATGCGTAAAAAAGATGAATTTTTTTCGTGAAAAGCATTTATTAGCACCAAATTTTGTCTTTTTTACACATGACACAGAAATATTCGGTTTTCCATGAGATGAGTTTGTGAGCATATAGAACATCGACATGTACACGACAATTTTGAGTCCGATTTTTCTGACATCTCTCAATACGTTTAATATGCATTTTAAAAACCAGAAGCATATGCTCCCGAGTGTCAAAACGTCACCCCCACCCCCCGATTTGCAATTATACATCAACATTTTTACCTGGAATTAAAATTTTATATTGATTTGTTTTTACATTTTTGGGTGCTGATTGCTCTATCAAATATCAACATTGTCATGAATAGTATCAGAGTTAAGCAACTCAATTTCATCACGATCATTCATAACCACCTTGCAAACTTGGTGACAACCAAACAATATAAATCAAGTGCAACATGTGCATAGAGATTAGGATTCGTGATTTCAGAGAATGATGTTGCTACTATAGAAGTATCTATGTCAACATATCCGATTGATTTGATAACAACTGACCCACAAGGTTTCAACTTGATATGGACAATGTACATTTATGCACTTCATGCTGAAAGTATTTTCAGAAGGATTTTGAAAAATATTTGTTCCCAGGATTTTCCTTATACGATAATGTTTCCTACATTGGATAATCTTAAAAATTCTTCTCTATGGATTACACACAAACTGAATTTTAAAATTTTCTTTATGTGTAATTTTCAAATCATTGTCTAATAGACGTATTTGTACAGTTACGATCAATGTTTGTTAAGGTTTATTTTACATTTGCTCTTTTAGATTGGTGAGTTGATGATATGCCGAGACGAATTTTGTGGTGCCCAGAAAATAGTAGGGATTAATTATGTCAAGATATGTAGTAAATCGCTGACATTATTACATAAATATATTAGTAGCAATCTGAATCGGCGTGACTGCATTCAACATACATGTGAGTGAGCTTAATTATAGAACACATGGATTTAATAGTTAAAAACAATAGGACGGAAGAAAAAATATATCAAAATACCACTGCTCTACGTTACAATATAGAAGGTAACATGGCATTTTGGAAATGTCGCAACAAATATTAAGCAAAAGTTAAATATGTTTTAAAATATTCATATATGTATTAGTTTACTAAAATAAAATCCGTAGACATGTTCAATATGGTAAAGTTGATGCCCTTGCAAACTATTGTTCGATAGTGTTCACATAAATAATTTTTCCGAAGAAATTACAATAGTTGATTTCTTCTTATATCACTAGCCCGTGCAGGTGCACCAGTTGATGACTAGGGCGACATGGTGTTTTAAGGAATTTAAAATAATAATTTGAACATAGATTAAAATGAACCATATTAAAAGAGTGCCCTCGCATTTGCGACGGTCCCCTGGCTAGTTTTTACAAATTGCAAAACAACTGATTATTTGTAGCCTTATTTCAATGCACTCAACAGGTAGATGGAAAATCTTGTGTCTATTATGTTGCTACACACATAGCTAAATTTATGTTGGTATGCAAGAAGTTCAAGAACAATGTGGATAAGCAGCTTGAGAAGGTAAAACTATATCAGTGTACTTTTTGTACCTATTACGCAACAACTGTGATATTATATAAATGCATAGGTAAGTCAAACGATGTCCTCTCACCAACTGCCAGCAGATGTCAACATTAGGATTAGAAAACACATGGCTGAGTTCTTCACCAATCATGTCTTTTCTGAAAACGGAAGTCAACGACAAGGACGACTAGAAGGTTTCTTGCATGTTCTCTAGCTTCATATAAACACTAGGGTTCTGATGTTTGCTAAAATTGTGTTCGGATGTTGGCTAAATCTTCTGATGACGGCTACATATATCATGTTTTTTACGATAAGAATCGGTTGATCTATGGGATTATATACTTTCTGCTTGTTAGATTTAAATCTGCCGAAATCTGGGATTATTGTTTTAATTATATTCACACATGATTAATTAGAAAAATACGTATGTGATTATACCGATTAACGCAAATGAGTTTCGTAATCACATCATCTGCGATTGTCATCCGTAACAAAGAAGGTTCGATAAAAGGCAGCGTGTGGGATGTCTACCGTGCTCAACGCAAACGAGTTACGTAATCACATCGTATGCGATTGTCATCCGTAACAAAAACGTTAGACAAAAAACAGCGTGTACGATGTCGACATGTTCGCAAACGAGCAAACAACAATAGTCCGTGAGCGAAGACCGATGATATCGCACACACTTTGTTTCTTCGTGCTGTTTGCAAAGTTCTCAATATCGTTCTCAACATCTCTTTTGTTTGTAAGTTGTAAGAAATGAATGAGAGAGATATGGGTTAAAATCAAATTTATCCCTTTTTTTTCCAACATCGCACAAGCTTTTTCGATCGAGACCGTGTGCGATGTCCCACCCCCATCGCCCACCATGGATAGCGACGGACGCTAGTACCATTTGCGATGGCCAAAATCGATCGTGTGTGTTTGCCCGATCTATATTAGTGATGAGAAGTATGAGGTTGGTTGAACTTATGTCATCTTGGTTGTTATCAAATAAGCATATCAAGGCATTGTATATAGCTTATGTTCCTCCACGCAATGGTTGTAGGAAAATAATCGTTTGTGTTTTCTCACACAAACTACCTAGTCGTCAACAGCCACCATCCCTACGGTGTACACATCGAACTGTAATATCCCAGCTGGTTGCACCAAGAATTCTTTACAATCCAATAATCTATCCCAGGTGGATCTCCGGAGACGTCACCTCCTGAGGTGGTTCCGGAGACCACAACTGTATCTTGGTGGCCGGGACGTCCATGGCAGGGTCCTCTGAAGACGCCGCCTCTATGCTCCTGGAACCTTGTGTTGTTGGCGTAACGGGCAACCACCACCGGCTGCACTGACACTGCTCACATGAGGCATGAGTGTTGTTGGGCTTCACGTACGTAATCGAAGTCGCTTAGGTAGACAATCGATTCGAACCGGAACCGACAGCTCCGGTGCCAGCCCACGACCGGCATAGTTTCCCATGCCTCTTTAGACCATCCTCTGCCGCGTAAACGCAGGCACTGGCCGCATTTCCACCGGCGCGAGACAACCGGAACCCCAAACCTTGTATTTATTGGTATACTCCAATATCTCATATTCTCTTAACTACAGAGAAGTGCATGTATCAAATTGTTAATTCTCAACGTCATTGGAATTCAGAGCGGGTTAAATGTGAAGCACTGAGTAGTATATATGGGCGATATTTATATAACTAGGATATATTACTATTACGCCTATATGTCATGTGTCTCTGATGATTCCAACTAACTTTGTCGTGCAGAAAGGCAGGCGAGTGCATTTTATGTTTGAAGTCATAAAACTTCTATGGACACAGCTAGAAAAGTCATATAACTTCAATGTTTACACGATTAGCAGAAGAGTGCATTCTATGCATGACAGGAATTCCAAAATAAAATAAGATCCAAAGGGTATTGTGCTGCAGATAGAACGGAAATCAACGGACTCTTGTACCACAGTAACGAAGCTCATCATGCACTTGGACTGTTGCTCCCACTGTCTCATGCATGTTCAACACATAAAAGAGCACACTATCCCAAGTGGTGAAATTCTCCATCAACATCCAACAAGAGGTGGATTATAGAGCCAAAAACTTTTAAGCTAGTCGTTGGCAACAAGCTGATGAATAACTGCATGAGTGGAACCAAACATGTAGAAATTTTACCGAGGTATAGGTCACTTAAAACTTAGAAGAAACATTTAGCGAGAGAGGGAGAGAGGCTTTATCGAGTTTTCGTTTACGCGAGCACTACATTTTTGTTTATGCCAACAACTGCTATTTGTTCCGTGTGAATTTTTTGTGTTCTCCAGATGTTTATATTTTTCCACCAGCAACCATGACATTTTCAGGGAGCACGTACTATTCCGCAGGCATCCCTTAGCACAGAATCGTGATCTACCACGTCGAAAGTTGGTGAGAAATTGAACACACTTATAAGCGCCCATTAGGCCGCCCGACTAGTTGTACTTGTACAATGGTGATGGGCCGGGGCAAGTGCACTGTGCGAAAGATATAAGAGTAATCAACCGCCGAGACTATCGCCCAGGCGGTACGGAGAGAGGCGCCCCGGAAAGAAAAACAAAAAATGCATGCTTCCACTTTGTACGCTGATGCAAGCCAGGCCAGAGTCAAATCGGCCGGAGTATGCAGCACACTTCAGCTCTGAGGGGTGAAAATGGTACTGTATCTCCTTGGGTGTCGGAGCCCAGTAAGCACGCATGGGCTTAACGTCAGGCCAGAGAATTTTTCAGCCCACCACCCCGTTTCAAAACAAGGGGATGTTGCATGTGTTTGTCGAGATGATCAGGGCCTCTACCTTGGAGCTTCTCCTATTGTGTACGATGGGATCACAGGACCTGAGGTGCTGGAAGCTTTGGCGTGCTCGGAAGGCTTGGCACTAGCTGAGGATTTGCATCAACCTAAGCTGCTTGTTGCCTCGGACTGTCTCAATATAATCAAGGAAATAAATAGTGGCGATCAGAGAGTCCAACACTCCATGGTCATGAACGAAATTCTAGTCTCCCATGCTTGTTTTAGCGAAGCACACCGTACCAAAATAAATGTTTTAGCATTTTGCTGATACAGATGTATCTAGACACGTATTAGTGTGTTGATTCACTCATTTCCACTTTTGTACAAATTTGAGACACTTATTTTGGGACGGAGTGAGTATTTTGATACGGAGGGAGTATGTTGGATGCATGCATGCGTGTAGGTGTGCTAGCTTCAGCTATAGCCACATGCAGGCAGGCCTGAACTAATGTACGTGTCAAATGCTTTAGCTATAGCCACATGCTTCAGCTATAACCACACCACGCGTCGCCAACAAGGAGTAGTGTGAGCGTATATATATCTACTTGGACAGGAGCAGCATACGGTCGTCAGGAGACAAACGATCAACGTTACAACTGAACGGCTAAGACAAGGAACAGAGTTACTCGTTTCCAGCTAGCTAGGTTTTGCCGACTTTTCCCAAACTCCTATGCAATGCAAAAGTGCGCTAGTTTGCTAACTAGGACTACTTGTCGCTCGCACGTAGCCGCCCAGAAAAGGTCGGGCAGAGTAGATAATTATTGGAACTTGGAACTCAAAGTGGGGTGGTATAATTGTCGACATATGTATATAGTATATTGGAGTAGTGCTTTATGCACATGCACAAATATGCTGCATCTGGCATATGCCTGTAGTTGTATATATGGTGCGTGATGGCATCACTGCATACGCATGAAAAACCCTTTCTATATATCCACCCCGGGCCAGTTGCAGCTGAGTAAAACTGTGATACTAAAGCTCAGATGCGTTTAGTAGTGGATGCAGCGGTCAGTGGTGTGCTGACTACGCGTGCTTTAGTCAACCCTTTGGTTCGCCGTTGATGTGCGCGTGGTCAATGCCACCCACTATATAAGATCACACACACACCTGGTCGGTTTTGGATTAAGGTGATATATTAGTTAAGCAGCTTGAGTGTTGGTTAGTAGAGTAATTAAGCTTATCCTTGTGGGGGCGTTTGTATATTGGCCCGGCCACAAGCTTAATGTTCGTTTCAACTTTTGTTTCTCTGCGCTCTGCGGTGATCCGTGCGTAGTAATGATCACGGTCCATCCCGTACAAGTGGAGCAACACGAGTGGCCATTTACCCATTCCTAGTAGCTCCTTTTCATGGTGTTATCTGTATTTCCTTATCTTGATGGTAATGAAAATTCGATCCCATTGTTGATCGCAGGGAAAAGAATATGATGCTCATGTGAAACATGCATCAGATCGATCCATGTTACAAACTTTCATAAAATACCCCTCGCAAAAAAAAAAAACTTTCATAATAGAAAGTAACTAGTCCACAAAAAGCAGAACCCCCGGTCCTCTCCTCCTTTCCCCATCTACAGTGTCTGGAGGCGATTTTTGGGCGACTCCCCATGCGACCAGCTCGCCGCCGGCGATCCGCTCGATTTCTCGCCCTCCGCGGCCGCTCCGGCGGCGGGACGACGGGGAATCGACGGATCCCGGCATGTACATAGTCTAGGTGTGCGTGGGGTGCCTGCCGGCGGCGCTGTGGAGGTGGCGGCGTGGCCGGAGAGGCTTTTGGTGGCGGTGTTCCTCTCCTCTATCCTCGGTGCTCCGGTGGAGGCCCTGGGTAGATCTGCCATCTCTGGCGCGTCCGCTGCTTCTCGGAGCCGCGGCGTGCTTCCCCTCGAGCCGGCGGCCGTGATGGCGGTGCTGGCTCTTGTTCTTGGGGTCCGGCAGCCTCCACTTCGGTGGATGGTGGTGCTTTTGCTTAACCTCTTTGGGAGTTTGCAGGCGGGTTGCTTTCCCTCCTCGGTGGTCGCGGTGGGTGCTGTGGAAGATGGGTGGCGGCTTCGTTTTCGTCTCCGGCGTGAGACGGCGATCTGGAGGTGGCTCGAAGCCGATGCTCCTTCAGCGTTCAGATTCTGGCGCCTGCGTCAGATGGCTCCTGCGGCATCTCAACAAGGTTGTTCGAGCCGGCTGCTTCGGTGCGAGGTGACCTCGCTTCCTTCTTCCCCGGCGGCGTGCTGCTGGTGCTCGAAGGTGGTGTGTTGCTCGGTGGTGCCGTGTCCGCTGTGTGTGGGTTGGATCTTGCCTCTATTCGTGCGTGTGTGTTCGTTTCCTTGTTGATCTTGTACACGAACTCCCTTTCAAAAAAAAAATTAACTAGTCCACATGTCTCGGCCGGAGCTTTAACAGTTTTATGTTTTGGAGGCGAACGTCTTGGATCTGCTGTTTATTTTTTTCTTTCATATTAAGAGACTCAGTCAGTAAAAAAATGACCAATTTTCATGAAGGAATCGGAGAATCGAAGTTCATATGGATTTATTTATGTGGGTTGTTTCATTTTTAGGATCCATAGCTATTAATTGTTTTCGAATTCCTATGAATTATGTTCCTTAGGATTTTTCCATTGGTTCTTCATTTTCCTACATGCACCAAGATAACTTCAGTGCACATATTCATGGCGACTTTTATTGACAGGATTTCTAAAACACGGGGTTGTGAAAAACACGGGACTAGAATGTGATGTACTCTTATAACGTGTAGTATAATATTCTAAAATCAAATTAAATAATTAGTGTCAAATATCAATCGACACACCACACGAAGAACAAATAAAGAGTTGTAGCAGGGTTTCAGGTGGATAGTAAATATTTCCTCCAAAATAGATTGCAAATGAGCCGTTAGGATTTACATATTCAATTGCATTATTTAGAAGTAAAGGGACCAAAATAAACATCATACAGATTCGTGGCAGCGCTGCCCTATTGGTGCCCTAGTGACTAGCTAGTGTGTTCTTCCAAAGTTCCAATTAGCTTGGCCTTTTTTTGTCACCGAACTACATATGCTATGAATATGTTGCGACCACACATTATTGTCATAGACGAAGATATCCTGACATGGTATGAAATCTGTAAAAGATCAACTTGCACGGTTCTCCATGAACTCGGAACCCTAACGTGTTTGCCACCTTGAAGGAGAAAGATATACTGCTACTATAGTCTATAGTTTACTCAGAGCTAAATCATTGGTGGAATACGTATCCGGTGACAAGATCGCATACACATTAATTGGTACAATCGTTTTGTCATCATGCATGTGATTATGTTTTATGTCGTTGGCTAGAAGCTTGTGGTGAGTACTCTCGTCGACCATGCATCCAGCTATAGCCATAGGCATGTGCACCCATACATGGATAGAAGTCTTGTGGCTGCCGTGAAAAATTTGACGCGATCTAAGCGTGCTCATACACACCTGCTGATGAAAGAATACTTCGTCCGTACACGGGAAATATGTGACCACTCACTATAATATTTTTAGAATATACACGTCGCTTGTGCGAAAAGCTCCATTTTTTGACATAGTAACAGCTATATGTACCGAACGTAAAGGTTGTTGATGCCTAAGCTCAGCATGGTACATCGATCAATAATTTACTTAGCATGGCACGCATATACATAGATTCCTTTGGAAGATTGCATAATGGATTGCATCAAGTCTACCAATGTCTCGTACATAAACAAAGAATCTCCCGTGTTCTCTACTAGCTTCTACACATACGATTGCGTATAAGTTTTGACTTGGGGCCAGACGCACTTGATCACGTAAGTAAAGTTTGCAACTAATTGCGCCCACACTTGATTGTCGGTTGTCCCATTTTCAAGTTTTCAAAAATTGCAAAATAAATCATGAGCATAGGTTATGTCGTATCTTCTGCATCTATAAATTTTCACCAAAATATGTCAATCTGGTCTGCAAAAAAAAAGATGTGTGAATAGTACATGATATTATTCACTTAGGAATTTTTCTTTTTTTTGCACATGTCACATATGGTCATATTTTGGAACGAAATTTTGTAGATGCGAATGATATAACATAATCCATGTCCATAATTTTCACATTTTTTAATCTTGTAGGTGTGACATCTCACAATGAAGTGTCGGCGCAACTAGTTGCACAATATTCGCATTCCAAGTCCGTGCATGCAAAATATGTACCGTAGTGTGTGTAATTTTTGTTTAACTCGTCGAAGCTTTTAAGCAGGACATACAAATTTTGGGTAAAAGCTCGATATTGTATAGTTCCTCTGTTTTAAAATATAAGACTTTATGGGCTTTCTGACTTTATCCCGATTCGTACGTATATAGACATGTTTTAGTGTGTTGATTCACTAATTTAGTAACGAATCAGGACAAAACCAAAAAGACTAGAAAATCTTATATATAAACGGAGGGAGTACGTAGCAACAGCAATAACGTACCCTTTGTTGATGGCTAGCTTGTGCATGATACATATATTTTTTTTCATAGCATGGCTCGCCTGTATATAGATTCCTCTAGCAGATTGCATAATGGCATCAAATCTACTACGCAGAGTCTCGTATAAACAAAGAATCTCCTGTGTTCTCTACGAGCTTCTACACTCATAGAGTTGTTTATGTCACCTCAGCTTGCTAATCATGTCTGCAAGTTGCATATGTTTGACCTAGGTAGGCAGTGCTGGCACATACTGTGGCACAGACTATAAGGCACGTAGTAGCATAAATTAAGGTACTAGATACCAACTGTGGCTAGAACGACATGATCGACAAGGCGATGATCATTTCCTCGATCGGCTCCATACATACACTCCCTGGATCATCGATGTCAAGTCTCGAGCGTATACGGGGTTACGTGGCTGCATGCCCCATGCATGCAATGACACGCTTACATGGGCCTTGTGATGCATGCCATTGTTAATCTGGTATGGCTGCCTCTCGGTGACAGTGACAGAAGGTTCGACACCTGTCAACCTGCGTGTAGGTAATATAAACCATCATCTCAACTTGCTTCTTGTTTTCATCCATTGGAAAAAGATCAACTTTGCTAGTTTTATATATTTATATGCCCATTGCTAGCCCTATATATTTATGCTTCTGTAAAAAGATCAAAAGAGAAGTTGGAGATTCTGACGATCGTATTCTTACGGTTCCAATGTATTCTGCAATGTATTTATTTTCCCATTCCTCATGCATAATTTACAAAGCTTGTTTGTTTTTTGTTGCAAATTATCTCAGAACTTTGTTTCTGTTCATGTCTTTTCTCCCTTTCAATTCTTTTCGTTTGTCTTTAATTTCAGGTAGACCATTAGTCGGTACATTGTACCTGTTAGTTTGGGTAGGTTCATAGCATTTGCATGCATGCATACGCGTCAACATATCTTTGATTGAATGAGGAATGTCCTTGCCCCTTTAGACTTTGAGGGGCCATGTTTTGATCCATCGAGAATATACCTGCAGCTGTAATTGTCCATGCTTGCAACTTGTGCAGCACCTTACAATGGAATAAAAAATGTTAGCCTATCAGAACCAATTAGAAACGTAGTATTGGTCCAATCCGAACAATGAATTAGTTAAACACCTGCGCTTTGACCGTCTTTTCCTCGCGACCCGTTGTAAAAATTCCTCACCGTGGCTGATTTTCACTGTTGTTACGGGTAACCGTTAATCACCAGATTTGGCTTACAAAGAAACGTCTTTAAGATGGCCTCAAATCAAAAGGTGTGTTGTACATGAATTATGAGTCTTGTCGAGATGAACAACTTGGTTTTTTTTTTTTTTTGCGAGATTACAAGTGCAGATTACATCGAGTAGGCAGAGAAGATCAAGCAGAAGATAAACATTACACAAAGATCCTTCTGCGTCGCCGTCGCCGATGAAGAAGCCGTATCGAAGACGCGCCGCCGCCACAGCTTCCTGGGAACCTTGGAACGGAAGCCACCCCCAGACGGACGGGAAGTTTTCGAAACTCGAACCTCGAGAGGCCTCCAGCCACCTCCATCGTCGACGCCGCTCGCGCCATCAGCACCTGCAACCAAAAAGTCAACCAGATCCACCGCAAGCAGATCTGGAGGGGGGATCTCCGCACACGGCAACCCCGGAGGGCCACGAGCACGAAGAAGAGGACGACGCTCCACCATGGACCTCCGCGGAGCTCCACGGCCAGAGGGGACGAACGCCACCCGCAAACACACCGCCGACGAAGACTCCGCCTCCAAGACGCCGCCAGCCGAAGCCCAACTACTACCTACACTATATACACGCCGGGATCCGGCGATCCCCCAGCCTCCCGCCGCCGAAGCGGCCGGCGGAGGCGAGGAATCGCTCGGATCCGCGGCGGCGAGGTGGGAGCAGACGGGGGGTGCACAAATCGCCTTTCTCCTTGCGGGAGAGAGAGTGACCGGTCCAAGGTCGGTCTGAACAACTTGGTTATTTGACTCATCTTAATCTGAGATTGTACAAGGGTTTGCACTGACGGATCCAGCAGGGGGTCGTAGCCTCGTAGGCAATCCCGATATCGGGCCGGTGCCGCCATGGCCCCAGTAATTTCCCCGGATTTTTTAAAACGTGTCCAACTACAAACTGAAGTAAACAATGCCGAGCAACCCTAAAGATCATCCTACATGAAAATTCTAGGCCTTTTCAAGAGAATTGTTTTTTGTTCCTGAAGTCATCTCTATCAGAGTTCATTTTAGACCTCAAAAGGGTCAGACGGTCCGGACAGATTAAAGATTCGGACATGTCCTTCTGAGTTGGACCCAAACTTGGGTTCTGGACTTGGATTTAGTGATACAAAAAGTTCACCAACCTCATATATGCTTGAGAGGTGACGACCGATTGCCTCAACACCAATTGTCAAATTTGAGCCCTCTCCCGTATTATCTCGCTCTTTTTAGTTCTTCCTTTTGGAGATAAGCGAATCCACGAGATCCTAGGAGCGGGTGAACTGAATTAGGGCACAACCCATAGATGCCATGCGCCCTAATGGGTCCCTCCATGCGTGTGAGGTTTTGAGTATACGAAATATCTTGCCGTATGTATTGCACATCACACTTTCGGCGAGGCTACCGCATCGTCTTGCATATCGTGCTCGTCGTTGGGGTACACATTGACGTTTTCATGAGCATATAATAACACACAACACACTGTTTAGGGTTTCCGAAAATATTTATGTTTTGTTAGTCATGGTACATTGTTACAACGGCGTCTAAGAAATCAACGTCATGGACGAGTCTAGGTATTCTCATGGGTCGTCTCGGCGTCCCCCAGACACGATTATCATGTTTCTTGACCCTTGAAAGATAGTTACAACAAGGTTGTGGTAATTCTTTGTCCTTGTTAATGTAGTTCTTGTTTTAGGGATATTTCACACTCTTTTGCGGTTCCCGGGCAATTTCCACGTTGGTTGACTCCAGGCACACAGACAAACTGATGTTTCGAAAATTTTGATGCGATGGAAGATTTTGTCTAGTTTCATAAATCTAGGTTGTCGATGCGGTAAATGACATACCATCCACCTCCATATAGCCCTCCAGTGCATATTCAAAAACGATACCCCCAGGAAGGAGAACTACACAATGTGTCGCCATCGTCCGATCCGGAAGACCCAGATCAAAGGTTTCCCTGGAGTAGCCCGAGCGAAGAGACGAGAGCTGCAGTGACAATGACTTCATGAGGGTAACGACGCATAGACACCAGCATCGTCTGCCATGACAGAAGTCGGCTCAGTTTTCAGCCACCGACACAAACCAACGTGCTAGATAAGGACGACCCGATCTGAAAGAAGCACAACACCGCGACACCTCCATAGTTGCATAGGACCTCCACGAGTAGGAATTGGTGGTTGGGGAGGGGGGGGGGGCTGCCACCCAGCGCATCGCGACGCGCCGGAGTACCAGCCGCCACGGGCAAGGCTCTGCGAGGAAGGACGGTAGCCCTGGCTGGAGGTGCACCGCGCCGTCGGGCAGAGCTATTCCCACCTGATCATCTCGCCGCCGTGCGCACGAGGACCGCGCGAGACTCCGCCGTGGCCGTGGCCCCGCTCGGGATTTGCCCAGCGGCGGCGTGGAGATTAGAGGTGGCGGCTAGGGTTTGGAAAAGTTCCGTGCTGGAGTTCCAATATATAGAGATCACAAATTTGGTTTTTCCGATATATTTGTATGGAAATTAAGTTTGTGAGAAATGGCTGCCAAATTTTAATAAAATAGGAGGAAGATGCAAAGTCAATCTTTCCGAGAAAGCGGTAGCAATCCATAGCCTTTTACTAAGTACTACGGGACTAAGCGCGGCTTTCGCCGCGCCCGTGGGCTAAAATTTAAATTGTTCGATCATAAAATTGTTGGAATTCAAAAATTGTCTAGGTTGTGAAGTTGTTCAAATTTTTGAAATGGTCAAATTGGGGAGCTATTGTATTCGTATTTGAATTGGTTTTACGTTTATTAAATGCTTAGATTTTGTGGTGACGGTATATCTGTAGTGTTCGTGGAAACCGCAGTGTAAAGAATTTAAATTTGGGGAAACTAACATTCGAAGCTCGTATGGGTCAAACTCAATTATGAAAATTTGGGTTTTTTTTTTGAATATTTGGAAGCTAACGGATTCGAAAGCAGGTTCATGGCTGAAATATTGTCTAGATTTTTAATATTGGTCAAATTGGCAAGCTATTTGGATTTGATTTTTTTCTACGTATGTAAAATGGTTAGGTTTTAAAGGTATTTAAATCTTAAAAGTATGCAAATTTGCATGTCGCGAATGTGTAGTCATAATTCCATTTTTTCTTGTGGATAGTTTTAAATTTACTGAATTTGTAACATTTTTTTTTGTTTTCCAGAAGTGTATATAAATTAGCAGGGCTCACGCATTTTTTCCCGAATTTTCGGATTTTTTTCAAAAAAAAACTGTCAACCTGGCCCGCGATGACGTCGCGCTGACGTCAGCGGTGCCCTAGGCTGGCCCTGCCGCGGCGGCGAGCACGGCGGCGCCGTCGAATGACGGCGAGGTAGGCCGCGCGCTGCACCGCGCTGGATGCGCACGGAGGCGAGAGGCCCAGGATCGGCGGCGCCGCTCCTTATTGGCCGCCGGAGCGAGCACGGCGGCCCGCGGACGCGGCGCGGCACGGCGGCGGCCATTCCGGTGCGCCCGCGGCGTTTGGGGACACGATCGAGGGCGAGGAGGTGGAGGTCGGGGCGGCCCACCTCGCCGTGCCCGTCGATTTGGACGGCGAGGTCCTGAGCGCTGGCGCGCCGCGCCGGCGGCGCCGGCGATGGTGGATTCGCGCGGAGAGAAAGAGGAAAAGGAGAGATTATGCGGCGATCTTGCAAGCAGGTCCCTGGATTTCTGGCAATTTGCGAACAGGTCCATCGCGAGGTTTTTTGGCTATTTTCGTGCGTCAAAAATCGTGCGTGGGGTGACCGGGTGCGAATCGGTTGCACCGGCCGGTTACCGGGGACGCGTGGCAGCGAGTGATTGGAAGAAAATCACCTAGCTACAGTGCGCGCCCGCGGGGAGGACGTGGGCCGATCCTGGCCGTCCGTCGCGCGGATCGGACGGCCAGCGGACATTGGTGACGTGGACGAATCACAGGGCGCGGATTCCACCATCCTTAATATATAGTAAGACGTGCACTTACTGCACCTTCAAGATAGGACACCATTGCTAGCTCACTTGAAGCTCACACCCTCTCTATTTATTTTTCCTGGCCCCGCCATTGCCGCGCGCGACATTCTCTAGTAGAGTCGCCATGGATCGATGTGACTGTTCTCCTTGAATACGCTATCACCGGCCAACTATATATATGCATGTCATCAACTTATCATTATATATACAACAACTAGCTAGAGGTTCCGAAATAGCGGGAGAAGACTCAATTTACAATGCCTAAATCATGGCGCGTAGCATACGTCGTCCTTGCAAATCATGAACTAAATGACGCATTCCGTGATGCCATTTCTTCCCCCCGCCCTGACAGAGACCTGTATATATTGTAGTTCCAATATACTAGGAGACTCTATTGTTTAAAATCAACACGTATGCACAGGTTGGTGCACACACGTACGGTGTTCATTTGCCTCTCTGCTGATCGAGAATCCGTGTTTGCTTCCGCCAATCTGCTTACAAGATCTTTATATTGTATAGTTTATGCTCCCAATAAACGGGAGAGCGATGCCCATTCTCTCCTCCCAAGCGTTGGGGCTTCTAGGCGCCGCGGCGAGCAGACAGTGCAAATGCATCTTTGAATAATGATACGAATAAAAGATAAAGATAGGGTTGGATCGTAGTGGCATATCAATTTTTTTGGTCGAAGTTATACCTGTACAGTTTTGTCAAATATATGGAAAATTATCACCATCTATAATACGAAATTCATATACTATATGAAGTTGTACTCCGTATTTCATAATGGTTCTAAAAATATTGATTTTATTTTGTAGATGTTAATTTTATCTATATGTTTGACAAACTTCAGAATATTTGACTTTCGCCAAAAATATATAGACGCAGCCTATTTTAGGAAGGAGCAAGTATATAATTACTGCATCTTTAGATGCAGTAACTAAAACAGAAACTACCTTACGACTAGTACGTGTTAGCTTTTCTCTGACTAAATTCTACCCCGCGAAAATGTGTCAACACTGAGTATAAAAAAATCCACTGCATTTGAGGAAATGTCAACAAAAACACGCCAAAATGTGTCAAAAGGGATGGCTTTTTATTGAAGCACTACTAACGTTTCCTCAGTTGTGGTGGTTTTTTGCAATTAACGTTTTTCATCTTAACTGAAACAGAAAATTTAGAAAATAATGAAACCAGAAAATACGTACGTAGTATTAGTACAGTTCTCACAAATAATAAGGAACTTGAACACTCTTGATCCATGCACTCTCTTACATATTTTATTTTACTCTCACTATACATTTCAGAGACACCACACAACACCGGTGCCTCTCTAGCCACTTCATGTACATCTATGCATACGTGGTAGTACTAGGGTTAGCGGAGGTGGCTGCATGCCTGCATGGTCGTTGCCTGCTTGCATGCTAGCTTGGCTTCAGGTGTAGGCCGGATGCATCAGCATGGCACTTCCTCGGCAGAATCTACTGTCACCGACAATCTTCACTTCACACATACTCCCTCCGTTCCACAATCTAAGATGTTTTAGACTTTTTCCATATTCATATGTGTACACATATATCTAGACATGTTTAGTGTATATGTACACTTAGTTTGGTATGAATCTAGACAACATGTGTATCACCTAAAACATCTTATATTTTGAAACCTAGGGAGTAGGTACGTGGTCGAGGTACTCACTAGAAAGCTCCCAAGTGTCCAGTCCCTCTGCCTTTTTTTAATCAGAAGATTGGACGCGTCACTTGCCTAGTTTACTTAATTCATTAGCTCTAAGCCTACTTAATTGATTATTAAAGTACATCGATCGATCTACTATGCAGAGTGGCAAGCTAGATAGCGTATCAGCATCGTCTTTGATGGACTGCCTCACTGAAATTCCGGGATACGATCGATATGCTTCTCAAGGAAAAAACTGTGTGACATTTATACAAGTTTGATGGTCGGCATGGGCTGATAGTAACAGTACGTACTGCAATTGCTTTATGCATATATACGTGGAAACTGAGATGTTTTCTATGAGGAGTAGCTGATTAATTAACTAGCATCGGTTAATTAAGATAAGAAGAAAGTTATCAACCTAATCACACCCTTGAATGTGACACACATGCATCGTGTGAAAAGAAAAATATGTACTACTGATATATAAGTACCGAAAATGGTAGTGCAAGCAATTAACTATATAAATGTGTGACTAAAGCTAGACACATATGCAATCTATTAGATTTTGTAACTTAGTGTGCTTTCCAACATCCTGCAATGCCATGACGCCACCTTAGCTCCCATGCTATGAATTGAATATGGCAGTATTCTTTAATTAGCAAGAGGCGTAATTCCTGCTTGATTACATCACTGCATGCGTATATCTCCGGCACATATACATATATTACAGTATACATGCATAGAAAACAAATACTAAGTGGTCATGCATGCATGCCACGCTTTCCTGATTAAACTAGCATCTCTCTGACTCTATCTAGGCATGGAGATTATCGTCATAGACAGCCAGCACTGACATTAACATCGTTGATGATATAGTCTAAATAAATAATTAGATCATTGTGGTGGCTTGCTCCCATTGGTTTCATCGTCTAGTGGCACATATTTTTATCAGTCACGCGCATCACTCAGCTCACAGCAACAGAGAGAATCTAGCTGCAGATGCCCCGATCGAGGTGGCAACTCAGCATAAATTATGGTCCTGATCATAATCATTTCCACATCTGGACGGGTTACGTTTACTTGGGTCAACTCTTTCGCCTAGCTCGTAGGAGTACACGTCCTCAGCTCCTCTGCTAAGGCTGGTGCCAGTGCACCGCCCGGCTATAGCCCCGCCACGTCAGATTTTACCTCACTCTCACCCCACTCTCACCTCACGGTGCCAGTGCACGGGCTGTAGTGGCAGGTCGTAGCAACGTCAGCTTTTCTCTCCTCCACGTCAGCATTTCTTTTTCACATTTAGTTATTTCACTCGCATTTGTTTAGACATTCAAAATAATGCAATAGAATTATTTTATTCAACTAAAAATATTACCGATTACATAGTAAATTAAAAAATTAAAAAATTAAATAATAAATAAAAAATACATTCTAATCCTCCTCGTCCTCATCCTCATCATCTTGCAGCCCAAGCTCTTTTTCCACCATCTTCATGGCCTTCTCATGCTTGCGTTTTCCTTCTTGGATGTAGTATCCGTTAAACAAGCTCACCTCACGGTTGTAGACGTTCCAATGATCCTTCAGTTGCTTCGCGGTCCGATGACGGGAAGGTGCCGAGGTAGAGTTGAAGGTGTCAGCTATCTGACCCCAAAAACTACCGCCGGTCTTGCTATTACCGGCGATAGAGTCCTTAGAGTGAAAAATCCAAGCATGAACCTACCCCGAAATAGATATTGTTAGTCAGCAGTTGTCCAGTGAAAAATCCAAGCATTAAATAGATGAATGCGGTCAAATCTTCATGGGGAGGGACGTCGGACTGCAAGAGATCGGTGAATGCGGTCAAATCTGGAGACCAACCCGACATGGTGGAGAGAAATGAGATGAAGTGGGGTGTGGAAGTGAGATGAACCAGGTGGGGGTATTTATAGGGGGTTGGGGATGAAATTTGGAATTTTTTGCAAAAAAAATTCGAATTTTTTGAAGCTCCAACGGATACCTCAACGGCTAGCTGACGTGGACGAATCAGAGCTCGCCACGTCAGCTAGCCGTTGCTACCGCCCGCTCTCGCCCCACCCCGCCATCGCGTCGCCGCCTCCCGCCCCACTCCCGCCTCCCTCTCGCCGCCCTCTCGCCGCCAACGCGGGCGACAGCGGGGTGGTAGCGCCCGCTACCGCCGGGCGACGGAACCGTCGCCCGCCGCTGCCGTCCCGCCTCCCTATCGCCTCGCTCCCGCCCTGACCCGGGCGGTATCGCCCGCCCTCCAGCCCGCGTTGGCACCAGCCTTATAGTACTATCGTTATCACTTGCTAGTACTAGTATTTGAAGATATAGTAATATGACCAGTAATCATTTGTTTTATTGAACTACCTGTTCCTGTCAATGTCACTGCTATATATTATATACCGAATATACCTGTGAATCAATCAGTCATGTTCTACTATTTTGTTTACTTTATTAAATTTCTCGCCTGCTTCTTCTCTACGTGGATCGTTTTGTTTCGCTGTCGCCGCAGCACGTACAAGTTGCTTGTTTTTATTCCTGCCTGGTGCTGTACGTGGCACGTAGCCACCTGCTGCTCTTGCTCGAGCTGGTATATATAGCCAGTTGCTTACAGTGAAGTGCCGTAGCCGCCAGGTCAGACGCTGCGCCACTCGATCGTTAAGGTCTCGGTGTTTTTTTTAATGGCAAGGTCCTTTTCGCAAAAAAGATTGGCCTCGCTACGTCACGCTACGTAATGCTTATGTTTATGTATATACTCCTGGAAAGGTAACGGGTTAGCTTCGGTGTTATTGTATGAGTGTGTGTTTGCACTTGTTTTACTAACTGATGAGTGATTGAGAAAAAAATGTGTTGATCGTGTTCAGTGTGTAATTATAAATAATTACTGTACAAGACTGTGACATTTAAAATAGCATTGTTCATGTTCATAGTTAACCATTTAAACAACAAGTGTTTGCACTGGGGGAGTTGACCAGATGTCTACCACCCATAGTGGAACATGTGGGAGTGGCACACGTCAGTGGCGGATCTAGTCTTAAATCAGTGGGGGTGCCAAGCTTATTATTAGACTTATGGAGTTCACATTTAGTCAAAAATATACATAGGATTAGTCCAAATATTAGTAAGTAATTGAAAATTTGTATTTTGGAGGGGGTGCCATGGCATCCATGGCACCCCCATTGGATCCGCCCCTGGCACACGTGTCTTATTGGTGGGTTGACATTTTCCCACGTCAAGTCATTATCCACTGAGAATGTGCTTTGGGAGCAACCAAGGTCAACCGGTCAAGTGGCAGAGTGTACTGTGTAAATGCTCATACACCTCATACGTGCTTGATCCGGTCAACTCTTTTTTAGTATATCTCAACATTATCTTTTGCCTCTGTGTTCTGAGTGGGGCTGTTACTGCTTTTCCGTCAGCATCTGATCGAAAAGGTCCATGGATAATTGGAAACACGCACGTACTTGTTGCGAGCTTAGCTAGTACTAGCTGTTAATTAACAACCTTAACATGAGAATGGTGACACAAGTTAAACATATTGATTAGTTTGAGACGTTGCCATCAACTTTATTGTGCTCTTGCAGGCGTTATTGGATTGCTGGATAACATAGTTAAGGCACAACATATCCATTGCAGCACTAACATGTTACTGTTGTTGGTGAGATGACCGACGCAAAACATAATGCATAACATATATCAAAAACTATTTATAGCTCGGTAGCATTAGCGGGAGATCCAAATGTCTATCAAAATCATCCTTTGCGGTGTTTTTTTTTTCTTGAGCTGAAACCTGGCCAATGCAGGGCGACGTTGATTTACGTAGTTCGATTTTTCTTTAATTTAGAAATGTACAAAGATATCATGATTTTTGTATTTATGAATATCCACGGATAACATAGTTGATGCACTATAGGTGTTGCAGTGTACTAACATACTACCGCTGTTAGTGACTGAAAGAAAACATAATGTGTATATTTACTGAGAACTATATGGGCCTGTTTGGTAGCATGCATGCCGTTCTCACCTGCGACGGGGCAGGCTGGGGAGGGCAGTGCTGAGCTAAAACAGGCCCTGGGTCATCTTGGGCTAGTTGTTTGGTAGCCCGCATCGCATCGGTTGGGCAAACAACTCCTCTTTGTTTGGTTACATGCAGATTTTGATTAGCCTCACATAATTTCACATGGGTGAAGTTACCACCTATTATCACACTATGACAGCTCAACAATGGTGGCAAACGGCGGCATGTCGGCGACGGATCTGGACAAGGAGACGCCATGGCGGCGGCGGAGATGGACGACGACAACACGACATGACGGCGGCGAAGCTCGACGATGACGACACTACATGGCGATAGTAAGTTCGACGAAGATGAGTTCGAGCAGAGGTTGAATAAGACGGTGACACAAACAGTCTAAATACACATCCTCAGATCTACCCATCTATAAGCATCGAAACGCAAAACTTACAACACGATAATTGTGTGGCATGACGAAGTGAAGCTGTCCGTCAAAGGAAATCGAAAACGATCAACTGTGTGCGACAAGATCTGAAAAATTCGTCCAAAAAAGCTTCAAACAAGAACACGAAATTAGCTCCACACGGTTAACGAAAGCTCGAACTGATTCCCGGAATGGAACCGCAACATCAAAGCGCATCATTTTGGTGTAAAGCTTTTTCTGAACTGAGTAGTGTATCAAGGATTAGAAGAGGGTAGGTGAAGAAGAGAGTGAGGGGAAGCAACGATAAGAACGAGGTTGCACAAGGAGCGCTCTCTTTTGCAGCTGCGGGGCATGGCCGCCTGGAAACGGCCGATTCGGCCGTTCCTCCAGGGCCTGGCCCGAGGGTGCTTTGAGGAGTGTGCTATACAGGCCCAAGAGAATAAACGAGTAAACAAACACCAGGAGGTCGCATCTGGCGGGCCGGGCCAGCCTCGCTGCAGGCTACCAAACGCGCCCTATAGCTTGGCATGATTACAGTGAGTTACCAATGTTCTTTGAAATTCAGTTTTGCATGATATCATTGGTGCAATATATTCTGTTCAAATGTATATGATACCAGGCGGCGCCAGGAGAACATATCGTTGGTGCAATATATCATTGGTCCTACCCGTCCTTCACAAAAAAAAAGAGTCAAATTTAAATGTTTTGAAAAATTATAAGAAAATTTGTGGATGTTCACAATGTATATTTGTACAACCTCCAAAAATTTCAGTTTCAAATCCAAAATAAATATTGAGAAACAAAAAAGACAAATCTGGCATGAATAATGTCATTTTTTAGTTTTTGTCTTTTTTGACACCCACGACAGTATTCATGTCTGGTTTGTCTTTTCGTTTCTCAATGTTCATTTTGAATCTGGAGTTAAATTTTTGGTGCTTGTACAAACATATCGTATGAACATCCATATTTTTTTGGAATTTCTTGACATATTTAAAAACGTTTTTATTAGTGGCAGCACATGGAGCACACTTTTTTCAGAAAAGAGTATATATTAATATCGCGAAGATATCAATTACACACAGCGTCTGCAATAACGCAATAACTTAGGGTATTATGGATGCGCAAAGCCGAAAAACAATAAGAAGAAGAAAATAAAAAAGAAAGTTCCGCTACAGAGTTACAGTCTTTACAGCAGCACAACCACCACAAAGACAACACATGATTTCCAAATTCTCCAAATGCAACACCTTCTATAAGGAAACAGTGAACATGCGCCGCCGTCCCCCGATTGAAGATCTTGGGTTTTCACTCTGGAGATAGTCCCCGCTTTTAAAACAATGTCTACAAGAAGTACATTGTTAGACACAACCAATTAAGACCAGACTTTGGATTTTCATCTTGAAAGGTAAGACATGGAGCACACTTAGTGATGGGAGCGCTAGATATTTCCTCCAGGCGACAGGCAGACATATAGATGATATAAACATTAGACGAAACATCTACCCCCTCCGTTCATAAAAGGATGTCTCAACTTTGTCTAAACTTACATGTATCTACACACTAAATTATGTCTATAAAAATTAAAATTTAGACAAAAGTTGTGACATCAACGGTAACATCGAAGAAAGGACAAACCGCACGTGAAACAGAGCATAGAGAGCGGTGACACGAAGCAGCGATTGCTCCCGTTGAATCCCGGTTGAATCGAGTGGAGCGACACTGCTCGGGCGGTGGTCGCCGACGGCGACCTGCCGCCAATCTAGCTACTTTCTGGGCGTACCTCTCATGCTCCTTGGCGCTATAGCTGCCGGACGTATACGTCCACGTTCGAGCGCATGCAGCGCGCGTGCCCTCGTTTTTGTCACTGCGTGTGTAATCCAATCAAGATTATGGGAGTTCCCTAGCCAGCATGGCAGGCGTCACCTTCCTGAGGTCACAACTTGACCAAGACCACGACGTCCTATGATCTACTTCCTCCTTCCACAAAAGATGTCTTAACCAAATCCAAATTTACATTTATCTACACACTAAATCATGTCTAGATATATATAAATTTAGACTAGGTTGAGACATCCTTTTGTGTACGGAGGGAGTACTTGTCAAGTGTGTTTTGTCTCTTATCTTGGGGCAACCGTTTCGGATATATGCAACGACGCAATTATCTTGCGGCGCGCTCTAGTTAATATATAGCCCGTATATATCATGTGGATGTACGTGGTTCCTCCTCTTCCTTTTGTTCTCTTTTGTAATTTTGCAAAATTGACATTGGGGCACCTAAGTGGGATATTTTTTGTATCTAGACAAAATTGTCAGTGTTCTTTCGAGTGTATAAGTTTTTTGTATCTAGACAAAATTGCTGTGCGCGTGCATGCCATAGTGTCCCCCGCCGCTCCATGCCACCAAAAAGTGTGCATCTGGCAGGGACCACGCGGCTAAAAAAATGGTGAGTTTTGAAAAATATTTCCTCTGAAATTATTTCTCTTACTCAAAGTGCTTTTGTCCGTGAAGTTTAATTACTGATAATATTTTAATTGCTTAAGAGTGTATCCATAAGATTAGAAATAAAAGGTCGGGGCAGTCTGGATTGTGTGCAGTAAAACTTGATAGGCATATACTCACTCCGTATCAAAATATAAGACTTTCTAACTATTCCACACACACATGAAGGAGTAGTATGTAATCAAGTGAAAGAGGTCCGGCCTATTGGCGGTGACGAGGTGTTATGATCCTGAGAGAAATGTGGTTTGGCCAGCAATCTTATTTTTGTTTATCCTATGTTTGTTCGAGCGCATTTTCTATATTTAATCATTCATTTGGTCTTTATGTTATTCTGGATATAAGTGAAAGTTATACATTTAAATTGTTACAATATTATGTGATGTCGAGTAACGGATATGTTAAATTATATTGATACCAAATTAGGGTTGGAGTATAGTTTAGGTCTCGAACTCTCGATCAATCTTTTATTTCTTCTTATACAAAAATCCAATCAAATCTTTTTTTTTTTTACCCGCCAAATGGTTCAGTCATTTCCAGCTTTTGCTTAGTGCGTTCATTTGCCAAAAAAAAAAAATCCTTGTAGAGCCTCCCATGCATACAAACTAAAATCTATGTTTTCGGGAAATTTACAACTAAAAAAGAAAAACCTTCCCACACACATATGGTTTATTCAACCTCTTGGGGAAAAAGATCAGTTCAGGTTCATAATGCGATCTCCTTTGTGGCCAAGACTATTTTGCGCATGAGAAATGTGCACGCGTGCATGTACATATCATTCGGTCGGTTTCCAGTGGGCAATTGCTAGAGGCCGCGGCTGGCCGGGAGAAGATATTTTAGTTGGGAACACGTCAATTAATTTTCGAGGATAAAAGGCCAACATCTTTTGCATCCAGAAGAAGCTAGGCCACATTGTTCACGCGCCCCATGCATGCATATCTTCGATCGCCCCAACAGTTTGGTTAGTTGCCGGCCTGTGAAATCGATCAGAATCTGATTTCAGAAAGGAATAAAAAGGAGCTAGCTAGCTTCTCTTCTTTCCTTTCTGGCAGCAGAAGTTTCTGGAAACGCATGCATATACCCAGCACGTACTCGTGAAGAGATGAGAAGGAAGTGTGTAGACGGAGTGGCGTGCCGAACATAGGTGCTTCGATTGGCAGCAGAACGTTCTGGAAGCGCTCACAAGAACAGGAAAGCAAGAAGATTAGTGCCTACTGATTTGCTGTCCCTTCTCCGAAGCTTCTCTTCTTCTTCATTGTCATCTGTTGCGACTAGATCGGTTACTAGCTCGATCGCCACCTTCTGTGCGTGTAGTGACCTGTTCTTTTCTTGACACTTTTGTTGCTAGCGACTTGTTCTTGGTAGATCAGATCAATAAAAGAAGAGAAAAGTGTTTCCATATAGGCGGCATTGCTGTTTCCTTTTTCCTGGTACAGTGTTTAGAGGACGGATTATATAAGCCGGGAAATGACTGTACTGATTACTTGTTCCTCCGTCTCCCTCCCAGGACCCTGAATCCGGCCAGGGTCGAAGCCCCCGGTCGCCCCTCCCCTCCCTTTCGCGCCTGCTCCACGATGGTTCTGGTCGCGCCTCCCCTCGTCGTATGCTCCGGCTGACACTCCCCTAACTATGGTCGTTGCGCTGGAGGAGAGTAGGTGACGTGGTGGTGCATCAATCGCCCATCCCCTCCTTGCCTACTATCGTCGTCCACGGTAGTCCAGCCACCCTCCCTTAGCTCAAGTCACCAATGTGCAGGAGAGGAGGAGCGTGTAGTGATTTGCCTAGGCCGAGTGACCCAACGTGTAGACCTCCTCGAGGAGATCTTGTCCAACCAGCACCTAGACCTCATCGACCAGGTCCTCGCAGTTGGGCGTGAAAATGTGCGCCCACTAACGAAATCCTTATTTACGATATACTAATAAATCGACCCTAGCACTATAAATATGAACTACGTGCCTCATTATATGTCCAAAACGTATCTATAATTTTTGATTGTTTCATGCTATTTTTATATCATTGTTACATATTTATATCATGTGGCATTTTTATGAACTAACCTATTACCAAGATGCCCAGTGCCAGTTCATGTTTTTTCTGCTGTTTTTGTATTTCAGAAAATCTATTAAAGAAATGTTCTTGTGAGCTGTACTACATGATCGAGATCGATACGATGTAATTCCTATTGCTGTGTTTGCTGGGATATGATGAATTGGGATGTTATGTTCAGATTGTTCATGTTATCTTATATGTTAGATTGCTTTATTTACGTTCCTACATGCTCTCCAATTTATATAATTTCTTTGGCCAAGTAGTTGTGTGAGTCTCCAAGAGGGAGTATATGTTCGATAGTAGGTTCATGCCTCCTTTTATGCTTTGGGCTCGAGTGACGGAAAAGACAAAGGGTGAGGATGTGTTGTTGCTACTAAGGGTAAAACATCGGTGTTTATGTCTACTTTTGATAAAACACCGCCTCTCGCCCCCGCGCGGCGACAGGGGGGAACCCTAGCGCCGCCGCCGCCAAGACCACCCCCACCTCTCCTCCCTCCTCCTCCCCGCTGCCACCTAGGGCGCGGCCAGGCAAAGCTTGGGCGTTGCCGGCGGCGGGGGGGATTTCTTCGTCCTCGTTTGAAGATGGCGCCGGCGCGGGTTGGTCCATGGATCTCGGGCGTGGCGCAGCCGCGGGGCGCCATGGCGACGTCGAGGAATCGGCGGCGTGACGATCGACGTGGATCCCCGACCCTCCTTGCGCAGATCGGCGTGGTGGAAGACATGGATCTCTCCGGCGGCTCGGCCCTTTGGGCTGTGCGCGGGGGGATCCAAACGGGACTAGGTGCTCGGGTGGCGATGCTCACCGCTGGTGGCGTGCGAAGCCCGGCATCTCCTCTCGGTTGATCTGGGTTCTCGATGATGGCCGTGAAAGCCGGGCTCTGACGCGGTCGGGGCCGATGAAGGCGGCGCCCGTGGGCGTCGGTACCTTGATGAAGGCGTCGTCGCTGTGATTCGTCCACCCACCGCCCCGCCCAGATGTTCCGGGGGAAACCCTAGATCTGGTTATACCGGATCGGACGATGGCGGCACGTTGGTGTCGCTCTTCCCTCTTGGGGCATCGTTTTGGAACACGTGATGCCTTGGAGTGGTCTACCGGTGGAACGGAGTTTCTCCCACCACGATGAAGACGACGGATCTTGGCGGCATGGTGCAGCGGAGATTTGACGATGGTCGTGGCTAGGTGGACTCGCGCAGGGTGGAGGCGCAGCTTGGTGTCTTGTGGCATCGGCCGCAGGCCTGACGAGAGTTCTGCTTCGAGCTGCACGCTGGAGTTGGGTTGAGGGAAGAGGTTGGAGGCGATCTCCGGAGCAGATGCACAAGGCGCTGCTTTCGATTTATTAGCCAGGGAGCCGGCGACGGTTGTGGCCGGGGTACAAGACCCCGATTGCATCTGTCGTTTGTGCTAGTTGTGGTGTTTTCACTGTTGGTGGGTTCAGCTTGTATTTTCGTTGTAAGGATTTTGCCAGCTATGTTGAATAAAAGAAATAAAGCGGCCGTATGCATCTTTTCGATGCAGAGGCTGGGGCGACCCTTTTCTAAAAAAAAACATCATGTATTGAACTTAAGGAGATACTCTGTTATTTCGATAACTTAATTCTTAGAGTGCAAGTATAGAAGCGCACTCGAAGTGGAGTATTAGTTAAAGATCTAGGTCAGTAACGGCTTTATATCTTGACGTGATGCCTACTAAATATTTGCCTTGCACAATTTGTCATAATTATCATAAATATTCGTTCTTCTTCGTTGATTGTCTATCGTCTGTAACACCTATAATAGTTAACCTTGCAAACATTGCAATCATTTTATTAATCATTCAAAAATCACTAATTGTTTCAGTACCTTTCACCTACAAATTCATCACTGGCCAAATTCAGCTGATTTCGGCTCACATTTCACCTGCAAAGCATGGTGGTGGTCCCCAATCATCAAAAAGAACCCAGATTTAAGGAGAGGAGGGGTCAGTGTGCACCATCAGACAAAAACATGAACAGCCCCACTGATTGGAGGAGAAGGCACGAAAAGGCGTCTTAATGTGCCACCAACATTGCTGTGCAAATAATGCTGCCGCATGAACAGCAAACCAACAGAAATTCCACAAGCGGACACCACACACTCCCAGCACCCACATTTGGCGAGCTCTACAGTTCATCCAGCCAAAAAACAATTCGGAGAAATTTGATGATCAAAGTTCAGTGAAAAACCAGAGATGCATCCGTTGAGCAGAGCAGAGCAAGATACAAACTGAAGATGAACATGATCAAGCTTTATTATTACTGCCGCTACCGGTATATGGCACTGATCATTAGGAGTGTATATATATATAATACACAAAGTGGAGAAATGGAATTGTGTGCCCAGCAACACCTCAGTCAGCCCTTGAAGCAACTAACTGGGTGGTGGTTCAATTCACATCTCTCTCTAGAAAAAACAGAAACCAGCTGAGCTCTCAGCACCCTGTACAGGCAACAGTGCCAGAGCTTCAAGCTCGTCCTCTCTAGCTCCTCTATCTACACATGCTCCGCCTAAAGCTACTACTGTGATTAATTTACCATGTACCACTAGTAAAAAGTGTTGGGAAAGGTAAAAAAATTAGTAGTAGTAACTAGTAACCAAAAAACCAAGAGATGAAGAGTAACCGCCGCTAACTGTATCCGACCGGCACCGGCCATGGGGGCAGGGCAGGGCAACCGCTTCCGGGGACCTCCTCTGTGGCATCCCTCTGGTAAAGCTTTTCCCTCCAAAGTTTTGATCTTTTTTTTTCTGACTCCTCTTCCCCCTCCTCTGCTTCTCTGCCTCCGAGATGCTCGGAAACAGAGTGAGAGGACTAGTGGCGGAGGGAGGTTTTGTGTTGTGCGATCCAAGAAAGAACCAAGGAATGATGATCAGTTAGTGCTGGGCGTCGATGTCGGCGGCGCCGATGAAGGTGCCGTGGAAGCCGTAGGGGACGCGCGACGGCAGCTGCACGGTGGCCTCGAGCCGCATGTCGGCGGCGTTCACGACCAGGAGCTCCGAGGTGCCGGCGGCCTCGTCGCGGACGAAGGACAGCACGTAGCCGTCGTCCTCAGCGCCGGGGCGGGCGTGCTCGCCGTCCATGGGCACGAAGCACGGCTCGCCGCCGAACCGGCCCTCGCCGTAGTCGAACCGGGTGAGCTCGCCGGTGGCCAGGTCCACCTTGGCGAACCCGGACACCTTGGGCCACGGCTCGGCCACGGCCAGGTAGGCGTACTTCGTCTTCCGGCCCAGCATGTTGCGGTTCACCATGCCGACCTCGAGGTTCACCTGGGTGTCTAGGGAGAGGATGGCGCGCCGCGTGGACTCGCCGGTTCGAATGTTGAGGCGGATCTCGGTGAGCACGCTCTCGAGGCGGTCCTCGCCCGAGTCGTTGAAGATGGAGTCGGCGGGAGTCATGCAGGAGCCGATCACCACCACCTCGTCGCCCTCTTCCCACGAGTTCCAGAGGTGGAAGCAGAAGCAGTCAGGCACGTCCACCCACACCATTTCTGACGAGTCCTTGGCGTACTTGGGCAGGACGCCGAACCGGGAGGTCTTCTCCTTGTCGAGCACCACGGGGGAGCCGCCGCGGAACATCTCTGCGAGCTTGAATACGACCTGGTGGTCGGGCACGACGACGAAGTTCTCGGTGATTGCGAAGTCGTGGATCATTGTGGGCTGGTCGAGCTCGATCTCGACATCGGCGGACTTGGTGCCGTCGGCATGGAAGTAGAAGTACTTGAGATACGGCTTCTTGATAACGTCGTAGCTGAGCGCGAAGAGCTCGCCAGACTCCGGGTCAAGCTTCGGGTGCGCGATCATTGCGCAATCGAGCTGCCCATCGAAGTCGTATCGCCCGACCGTCTCGAGGTCGCCACCGGCGGTGACGCGGACCTGATACGGGAGGTCGTCCTCTGACATGGCGAGGAGGCGGCCGTTGAAATACACAAGGCCGGCGTTGGCGACCCCGGCGCCCTGGGACGGGTCGAGGAGTCCGCAGAGCCCGCGCGCGTAGAACAGAGCCAGCCTCGCGATGCCAGAATGGCCGTGCAGCTCTCCAATGGTCTTGGGGAAGACCGGGCGCCCCGCGGCTCGTTCCTGGGAGAGGCGCGATGTCTGGGTGAAGCGGCAGGCGTAGGACTCGGCGGCGCCGTTGCGGATGGAGATGGCATGCACCATGCCGTCGCCGTCGAACAGGTGGTGCCCCGCGGTGGGCTCGAAGCAGGGGTTTGCGCCGTTGCGCGCGTAGACGCCGTTGATGAAGGGCGGGATGCGGCCCGTGACGGGGAGGGATTGAACGGGCGCCTGCTCGCCGACGGGGGCAAAGTTGCCGGCGATCTGGACCGCCGGGTCGGAGGTCCGTGGCAGCGCGTGGGGCGCTCCAGGACATTTTGTACGAATCCGGACTCGAATGCGTCCAGCGCCGCGGCCGCCGCGCGCTGGAAGAAGTTGAGGCCCCTGATGCTCTGCTCCTCGTTGCTGCTGCCATTCCTCGCCGGCGAGCCAATGGCCGGCGCCGAAGCGGACTCGTGTCCGGGTAGTGTTTTCTTGGTTGTCGAGGGCGAAGCCGGCAAAGGCTGGTAGGCCGGCTTTCGGGACGGGGCGCTGATCACCGCTGAGTTAGCGACGGCGGCGCGTGGCGAGAAGCGCACCGAGTTGGGCGTCGACGAGAGGCGTCGGCGTCCATGGTGGTGTTGTATAGAAGAAGAAGAAGAAGTGGAAGAAGCTGACAGAGTCTGCATCATTGATCCAAGAACAGAGTCGATCGATTTGACAAGTGCTGCGGATGATTGCGTCTGGGGGAGAGGAGGAGGATGGGACAAGGGGGAAGAGTGGTGGGTGATGAAGAGAGGAGGGTGGTATATTTATAGAGTTTGGGCGGGGGGAAGAAGGGACAGGGGAGAGAGCGCAGGTGGAAGAAGAACAAGTGCGGTGCGGAGGTGAGTCGTCGGAGTGGCGGGAGACCCACGTGGTGGATCCCTGCCTTCCTCGCCACACCAGGAGAGGAGACTGGCTCACTCCTCCAGTCCAGTGTGACTGCTTTTCCTCTCTCTGTCTTCACTGATTATTTGTTGTTTTGTTTTTTTTCTTCTTTGCCCTGCCTATGGGCATTTTGGGGATTCTTCGCCCAAGAAAGGAAATCGGTTCCAGCAAAATCATATCCGAAATGAATTAAAAGCAAAATATTTACAATTTCCTATTTGTACAAGCGCAAAAGATCGATATTTAACTTGCTTAAATCATTTTTTTCATTTGTAGGCTCCTTAAACCTCGAGCTCGAGATAGTAGCACTCAGTATACTAAAAACTATCACTATGTTCCAAATTATAAGACGGAGTTAAATGAGTGAACCTACGCACGAAAACACGTCTAGATACAGCTGAATCAGAAAAAAGCTAAAACATCTTATATTTGAAACGGAGGTAGTATTTATAAGAAAAATATGGCATGTGATTTATTTTTTAATTTTGATATGCTTGTGAATTTTCATGGAAAATATTTTGTGCCCTACGGTGATACCATTGGTGCTAGAATGATTACATAGAGAGTATTAAATTTGCTTTTTAGGCGCTCTTAAATTTTGTTGGTCAGCGACGGACAACTTTGACCATGATTTTTACTTATAATATGTCCATAAAAATACATAATTATATCTGAAATGAAACAATTTTGCAAGATGAATCAAATAGTACCATTTCTACATCCTCAGTCCATATAATTTATTATATATTACTGGTCAAAGTCGAGCATCAAGACCAGCACCAAGAATATCGCCTTATAATTTGGGACGGAGGGAGTAGTTGGTTTCCAGTGTATATTTATCAATCTATATGTAAATGTCTATAAATATTTGCCTATGTTTTTACTCAAAATTATTTCGTATGTAAGCCATTTTTCTTATCATGAACGGAGCACAAGCCCCTCGAGAGGTACTTTTCCGCTCTTACTCTTCTATTCAAATCATCCAAGTCCGGAGCACAACAACTAAATGCGGTTTTAGCCGCGACCATATATAGTGTTTGTAAGTTGGTTCGCCCGTTCTTATGAAAACTTATATATTCGTACTTTAGATTAACCAAAATGTTATGTTATTTTCATTCGTCCTATGATGTTTTCTAGTTTTGTGACCTTAAGAGATATTCTATTGGGAAGCACCCATTACAGTATATAAATGCACATATATGTGCAGGTTATATATTTGGTATATGTATTAGCTAAGGTTTCATGGAGTTTATACAATACTTTTGTACATCTAATTTTTTTTGTACGGGACAAGGTGAGTTTATATAAGTACAAGAGAGGTGAGTGGATCACATTGTTCATCCAAGCTAAAGAAAGATAACGAAAAAATTGTAGAAAAATGATCAATATTTAGACAATGAGATATTTTAATCCACATACCGCAGCTATCTTTGGTAATAACATGAAAGCAACTCAACATAAGAGCCGGTAAAAGAAGCTGAAATTCAATTTATGCAAATATTAAATAGCATAATATTTTTTTCTTATTTATCATTGTGCTTTTCATCGGAAAGTCATTTTGGCCCCCCGAGTTCCACTGCTCTTTTATTTAAAAAATTAAACTACATTTACAAGTTTTAAAATATGAAAACAGTTCTAGGTGTGGTCAATGATGCATCCTATAAGCATGCAAAATTCTATAGAAAAATAGTAATAAAATCTTGTATATGTTAGAGATTTAAAAGTCTCACACATTTCTCAATTTTGTCTAGATGGGAATATGATGTATTTCAAATGGAGATTCACACATTGTGAGATACATCATTGACAACATGTTGGAATGTTTTCAGATTTGTGAAAACTTGTAAATATGTTCTTTAAGTATTTTCGAATTAAGAGATCACTAGAACTCGGGAGCCAAAAAAAATCCACTCGCTATTTATTGCCATATTGTTCATGTCCTTATTTTTACGGACACGAAAATCCGTTTCAATCTTGCAAAGTTCATTGAAGACCTCCGACCAATCAAGAGAGCTATAAATGGGGTTCATGCAACTAGGTAGCCTGGTGTCCCGTCTTGGTCCAGCCGGCCGGCATTCGTCTCTCCTCCACACCACCCTTCCTCCTAAATATGATTTGTTTCCCTCCCCAAAATGCTTATCGTTCTAGCGTTTTCAGATTGTTCCCAGCCATGCATATCCATCCGTCGATCTCGACGGACTTTACTTATGTACGGTTGTGGCTGCATGCACTTGCTGCAACAGGAACTGCTCGCTGACGTCGAGAGATTTTTGTTTCCCAGGGACACCGTTAGTTTCCACTGTCAAGTGCTAATCAAGCTTACCTTTCCTCACACGGAATTGCTTGATTTAAGAAGCCAAAAACTATGGCAAACAAAGAAGAATTTAGTAAGCGTCTGTCCGAAGACATATATGCATGTTTGCCTTGAGCACTCTTTCCTTTTATTAGAGACGTCATTTAGAAAACCTGTTTCTCCGTTAAGTTAAGGTGTTGTTTGGTGCTAGTTTGGGTCCTTCTTCGGTGCATCCTGATGTCTCGACTAGTTTCTGTTGTTTTATGGTGATCCAAATTCATATGAAGATAGGGGCTAACTTCGAAGTAGAATGTCGTACGGTATGGATCATTTTTGAGTTGGACTGCAGCCAACTTAGGATTTTGCCTCCATATAAATACATCTTGTAAGCCGCCGGTTGGGATAAGCCACACATTGTAAATCTCCGGCGTTTGTAACCTCACCCGATATAGTGAAGTATTGCTGTCTGGCACCCGTGGTTTTCTCCTCATTGTTGGAGGGGTTTTCCACGTTAAATCTCGTGTCCCCGTTGGTTTGATCTTCCGCATTTCATTGTTTATTTGCCTATCGATTATAACAGTTTCTAGCATTATGCTACTCCAGATTTTGGATATAATTATTATCCTTCTTGATATTAATGTATTCCTTTTGTTGAAAAATATGCATGTTCTCTCTACTACCATCAATCATTTGTCTTAGCTTGAAATCATGTCCTCTTTATCTCTCGGGCGTCAAATTAAGCACGATGAAAACGTATGCATGCATACCCTGCAAAACGTATACTCCAAATTAGCACGAGAACCACGACGCATGCATCAGACACACGCGCGCCGCCCGGCAGGCATGCATGCATATGGGGTTCACACCTTCTTTGGTTCGTTTCTCACTGTTGAATTGTGGGCCAATTGGATGCATCCCCTTCGTTGCCATTTCTTTCTACTATCTTTTTCGAAAACAAAGGTGCCAAGATATATGTGATCACTGCATTTTGCACATCATGATCTCCTCGCGATCGAGCAAGTAGAAAAGATAGGTTTCACGGCATGGTATCAATTATACGAAGATGACACCGATGAATTCGCACGTTGCCGTGTCGGCTAAAGCTTTTCCCTTTCATGGCTGTGAGCTCTTGTTACAGGGTTCCCTCCATGAGGAGAAACAAACAGAGAGAGCAGAAAGAAACAACCTTGACCATCAACTGGAATCGATTCTGATGGGGACTGCTCTACATATATATTTTCTGATTTCCGATTAATTTGGAGCCACACAGACAGGCAGAAGACTAAGCCACCGCCCACGCTTTCTTTTGGATGTGATTCACGAGTCCAAAATTCTTCCAAATCTCTTACTATCAAAAGTAATACTGTTGTTAGATTCTACCCAGAAGATATTTCCGCGTACTAGAAAAATGAAGTAATACCTTTTGCAGGAAAAAATTATGTAGTCTTGATAATAATAATGTATTCCTTTTATCGGAAAAAAGAATAACTTCATGCTGGTGTTAATTTAGAAGTTGCAACATGTGTCAGAATATTTGGCTGCTGATGTCGTGCTACCAAAAAGGCAGAAAGATATGAAGATTACTGCAGTGGCATACGCACGAAGAATATAATTTTCAAAATTCAAATATTTGAAACTGACGTATGGACGCCATTTTTTTTGTTAATGAAGGGTGTTTTTTGGGGTCTAGTTTGCACATTTCGCAGACTGGTTATTCATTAATTTGCTAGTTCAGTGGCATATATGTCTTGAAAATGTAGAAACAGCTGACCAGCTTTGCTAACTGTCTTCAAAACAACAACAACAACAACAACAACAACAACAATCCATCAGGCGTGTAAGTAAGGACTTGAGCTTTGCTAGCTGCAGTCAAGTATATATATTTTCATGTCAAACCAAATCTCATGAAACAGTTAACCAAATCGCAGGGGGTCCATTCCATCGTATGACACAGTGAACTGATCTGTACAATAATCCCTGATATAATGTTCCTAATGTTGGCAACCGGCAGTGTCATCAGCGTCTTAATAAATTTAATACAAACCGCAGCCTACCAGGATCTTTTCATGATCTTGTACTAGTCAGGTCGCCTGTAACAACAGTGTGATTAAATTAACGGGGGATGACGTGGTCTTCATGCCACCTAAGTTACTCCACCTTTGGGGAGCAAAGGGGCAGATGTCTCGTTCCTATTCGCCGGTGAATAGTTTACTGCTCAAGTGGCTCTTCCAACCAGTACACTTGTCTGATCCTGACCCGCTTCACTAGATTGATCTCTAGATTTTAAACTATATTACTAACAGTGGTTTGTCAGACACAAGTGAAGATTAGGCTAGCACGAGCTTATTGACAGCTCGATGAGGCTTATATTTTTTTTCTAAAGTCACAAGTTTTTTTTTTAAACGAAGTAAAGCCAAGTTTAAGCATGGGTCAAATTTCTGAAAAAGCTATGATTGTGAGGCGAATCAATATCAATAATATATGTGTCAAATATATTTCGTATTATACATATACTTCTCCTGTAAACTTGGTCAAATTTTACAGCGTTCGATGCTTCACAAAAATTTGTACACCTATTAAAAGAAGTAGACCATTCTTTTGTGCTACTTATAGACCTACACGTGTGTATGAATGCTCACGGTAAATTATGAGAAAAATTCACAACGTTGATACAAAATAGCCTAGCAGGCTATAAATAAGTCACATCCACATTCAACCTACAGTTCAAGAAAAAGAAGAAGACAAAATCAGTTGAAAATGACACCGAAATAAAAGGAAGGAGTGGCACTATTCTTGGATACTTGTTTTTTTCTTGATATAGTTGTGGTTCTTTTGTTAAATTTGTGCATAGTGACATCATATTAATGTAGGTAAAAAAAATCCATTTTCCATACTATTTTACACTACTTTTTTATGTTGATCACCATGCTATAGTATCATTTGAAGATAGCATAATTAGATATATTCGCAGGAGAACATTTGGGAAATATAGGTCCTCGACATTAGTAGTTTTCGATTAGAACCACGCGGTAATTAGTGAATAGCCGAATCGACCGGAAAGTTCAACCAGAGAATAGAGTACAACAATATGTATGGCTCACATCATACCACTTTGTGGTGTACGTCTCTGTTCCTGATTACCGGATTGATTAGGTTAATTAACTAAGTGCCTTTTTGAACGAGTCTTTTGGACGGCGCTACTTTTCCTGTTTTGTGCTCCAACACGGGATTCCTTTCGTCTGGATGAGTCATTTTCCACACAAATCTAGTTCCGGGACAACAACTAATACACCTACTTAGTTAAGAATATCTTCGAACTCCTAGATAGGGAAAGCAAGACACCGTGTGTAATGACTTTATGATAATCCGATGATATACACTATGCCTTGCAAAATTGTATTTCTTTTGTCCAGGGATTGAGTGCATGCAGTAGAAATAGATCAATCCTATGTGTAATTTGCATTTTTGTTTGCCGATGCATTAATTATAATTTTGGGACATGGTATTGCATCCTCGTTGCCAAAAAAAGCTAATTTTCTGTGGCCGAGTATCTCGGCATTCGGATTGACTAGACATAGAGACGGTAACAGTGTATACGTACATGCACATAGCAAATCTGTTGGTTGGGGCCCGCAGTCTCCGGCTCTTTTCTTTTGTTCATCGCAAAATTTTGCTTCGAATTTTATTTGTCTTTTAACATTTTGGGATATGTGAATCTTGTTATGCATAGGCCGGCTATTAACCCCTTGCTTGTATCGATTTGATGCGACTTTTGAGTTAGTAAATTCCTTTTATTAAAAAAAATACAAGTCCATAGTAGATTTAAGCAAGTAGAATGTAGACGGTACACATAGACAAATATACTTTAAAACATATATACAATGTTGATGTACATATGGATGTTGAAATATTTTATTTGTTTTTAATAATTTATTCCATTTTGATTGTTTTTTGAATAAATTGGTCCCTATAACCCGATCTCTATTCGGAATATCCGAACAATAGATTCATATACATGTTGAAAATATCGAGTGTATAATGAAATCACCACACCCTCGCGAACAAGCATCGATGAAAGATCAGATAGACTATCCATCCTACACATCCGTGAGTAAAGGCCCAATCAATAGTATAGTACTCCCTCCGTACGAAAAAGGATGTCAGTAAACGGATGTATCAAGATATATTTTAATGCTAGATACATCTATTTTGTGACAACCTTTTCCGGACGAATGGAGTAGTAGAACAATACTACTACCCCGAGCTTTAGGGAGCTTGGTATTTTGAACAAAAATCGAAAATGGTAACTAAAAGTTCCCAAATACTCCGAGTATTCTTGCACATATACATACAAAACCGAATCAACAACCAATAAATTTTTATTATGTAATACACTATATTTGAATTACATAAAATCACAAAAGTTGTACTCTGAGTATGAAAAAACACGATTTCGGTACCCACATTTGTTTCGTAGATCATAGCTGAAATGATGTTTCAGTTAAGTTGTTGGCAAACATACTAGACATCTACGTACTTTTATATTTCAATAGATATTTTTTAAATGTGAAATGAATAAATATTTTGATTTTTCTTTATAAATCTCCTCCCTGTAGCCTGAACTCTTTTTGGAATTTCCAAACAATACGGGCAGTCGGGCATACACGAGTCAACATTTTTCTTGTGGAAAACAATGTCAAGTAGATAAACCAACAAATCACCACAGCCACGAATACCAAAGGTCGGAGAAACTTATCCGTGAACCAGAAATATGTGACATGCGCACTCCGAGGTGGAGTCAGATCGTCGGTCAGGGAAGCCATCCGTGAGCCAGAAATATGTGACATGTTAGTACTTGGTCTTGGAGGTGGAGTCAGATCAGATCGTGGGTAAAGAGAAAGATGCAAGCCTAGCTCGTACGCACACCACTCACTCAAACTCAGGGACGTCGATCAAAAGCAGAAGTTGACATTCTGATAACAGAGAGCACTTCGATCATGTGGGCAATGGTCGCCGCTAGCATTACAGTTGATGGATCCATCGATCAATCCTAAGTACGCATGTCAACCAAGGTGCCCCAAGCATTTGTTTCGCAGGTGTAAAAAGGGAAAAGTCCATTTTGAACCCTAAACTCGTAGACGTCAGGCGATTTGAACCCTGAACTCCAAATCCCTGTCGTTTGCACCCTGAACTTTACAATCCCGGTCTAAAATGAACCCTACAGCTGTTTGGCACACCGGGAAACAGAAAATCCCTGTCGGAAAATCCAATGTCTCACTGACAGGACGGGCCCACGTGTCATATTCATCTCTATCCCCAATTCATCTCCCTAATCTCTAAAATCCACTGAAATTGCTGGCCGCCGGTGAGGTTGCTGGCCGCCGAGCTCGCCGCGCCCCCCGCACGAATGCGGGAGTGAGCCGCCATCGCAGAGGTGGCCGGCATCCGGAAGGTCGCCGTCGAGCTCGATGCACGTCCTGCACGGATACGGGAGCGGGCCGCCGTCATGGAGTGGCCGGCAGCCGCCAAGCTCACCGCACGACGCGGGATCGGGCCGCAGTCGCGGAGGTGGCCGGCAGACGCCGAGCTCATCGCACGGACGCGGGATTGGGCCGCCACCGAGCTTGCCGCGCTGCTGGGCCGAGCTCGTTGCCGAGGTGGCTGGGTAGCCCGAAGGTCCCCGCCAAGCTCGTCGCGGAGGTGGCCGGCAGCCACCGAGCTCGCCGCGCTGCTGGCGAGGCTCGAGGCGACGCGCGCTGCATGGACGCGGAAGCGGGCCGCCGCCGAGCACGTCATGCTGCTGGTCACGCGTGCCGCATAGATGCGGGAGCAGGCCGTCGTCGAGCTCGCCGCGTTGCTGGGCCACGCGCCGCTCGGGTATGGTGCCGAGGAGAAGGAGGAGCCCGCCGGCGGGGGAGCCGGGCATGGCTGCGACAGTGCTCGTCGGCCGGCCTCCAAAGAAAAAAAAACACTAGATTGGGAAGAAGGTGGATATGACATGTGGACCAATATTGTCAGCGACAGCATCAATTTTATAATTTTATTTTTTTCTCTAACAAACTTGTCCAAGGTTCATTTTAGACCGGGATTGCAAAGTTCAGGGTGCAAACGACCGGGATTTGGAGTTCAGGGTTTAAATCGCCGGACCTCTACGAGTTCGGGGTTTAAAATGGACTTTTTCCGTGTAAAAAAGCACTCTACAAGAAGCACTTTTTTCTTGAATTATGTATATATAGCTGGATAGAAAGTGGGAATATTCAAATGAAAGCATATTTATTTATTTAGCATCAGTGGCAAGAGCACCTCGTGACCTCACCGGGGACACGTGGCTGGCAAGACCAATGATACGTTGCCACGCGTTAATTATTGTATATATAGAGGGTGGTGTCATCTTCCCACTCCGACCGGTCACCAAGTCCTGGAATGCTGCAAATAGGGAAGGATTGTAGCTTGCTTGTAAGATCATTGTTATGTTCAGAAACCGGTCATGTGCTCTAGCGTATGTTAAGATGGCCCTCTAGGCTCTAGGTAGCTAGCTAATTATCGAGCGACGCCGACCGTTTCTACGCACCTATAGCTCTTGCTCATCGAATTAACTTTGTATAAATCGGCGTAATTTCTTTCATACGATCGAAATATAAGTAGTATGTAGAACATTATGCGTGTGGATCCATAAACGTTGTATACACGCGCAACGTGGCACACCCTCGGAGCTCTGAGCAGGCTATGCCGACTGTTTTTGTTGAGCGCCCGAGCACTCGGCAAACAAGAAGCGCCCTCAAATGCGCATTTTCATCGCTGTTTTACCGAGTGGAGTGTTTGTCGAGTGCCGGTATTGACACTCGACATGTAACCTTTTGCCGAGTGCCACGTGGTGGATACCGGTTAAACTACTAGATGCCCGGCTGTCGTGGTGGTATCACGGCAGATGCCATAAGATGGCTTAATTTGGGGCCGATGGACACTGGTGGAACCGGGAGGGATAGCGCGCTAACCAGCGCACACAGAAGACACAAAGCACACCTCGATCTACCCAGGTTCAGGGCCCTCGTGAGGAGGTAAAACCCCTACTCCTGCCTGTTTCTCTCAGTATATCAGGATATGGGAATACACAGGTGCTCCTCGAGCTGTATGCTCTCAGCTATGGTGAAGCTCTCAAGAAAGAAGAAGAAAACTATGGGGGGAAAGATCTCTCAGTGCATCGTCGTCGTCGTCCCTCACACAGGAGGGCCTGGGGCACCTTATATACTGGTACCCCGGGTTACAGGATTGGTGCCGTACCGGCACTGTAGCCACGCGCGCCTACATCAGCAGATTGGTCATGATTGTGTCCTCTGCCACGGACAGGACGTGGCCTGCCCATGCCTCATACTCTGTTCCGAGGTACACCTGTGGTCAACGGTAGGCGTGACCGGTCACCTCGTACCCGCGCCATACCGCCTGCCAGGCTCCCGTGTCAGGCGGGATGTGACCTCTGCATTGACTTCCAACCGGCATAACACGCCTCTTCTCTTTAACCCGGCATGGATATGCCGGATTCCCCTTCCTTGGTTATCCTCCCCTGCACATAAGAGAAAACACGAAGATACCGACATTCGTATGTCGGTCAGCATATGTCGGTTTCGTATGTCGGTCGGCATATGTCGGTTTGCACCAACATCATATCCCGGCCCCTTCTGGGCCTGGTTATGTCGGTCTGCACCAGCACCATATCCCGGCCCCTTCTGGGCCTGGTTATGTCGGTTTTACTGTACCTCGGTCCACTCTTGGACATAAATTATACCATACCTTGACCCTACCTTAGGGTAGCCCCCCGACACCGGCAACAGGATATCGGATACCGTATGCCAAGTGTTGCACTTGGCATGTGTATGCCGATTGTACGTACAAAAGGCTTTGCCAATCGAGTGCCTCGTTACTCGGCATATTAGTGGACCCAATATTGTCATGTTCTATATAATCCTCTTAGTGTAGTGTATATAATTGTAAGACACCTCTTGAAATATCATCGACCACTTGCATGCATGGTTCAAACGGATTGAGCTTCAGTGACTTTGCGTGGGTGACTATGTGGTGACTTTGTTTCACTGACATGTGGCCCCTACACACGGTGGGCCCCACTGGTCAGTGACTCAAAGTCACACAAAGTCACCCACGCAAAGTCACTGACGTGCCCCTTCCGCTTTCGCATCATTAATTGAGCTAGCACATCTCCATTGAATTAAAATTTGGTTTAATTCGCAACCCATGAAGCTCATCGAGGCCGTGACACGTATGTTTTGCAGGGTTTAATTACGTGGCCGATGCATGGCTTCATCGACAAGTGCAGCTCACCTGATCACCAGCTGAAGTAGCTAGGTGAGTGCCAACAATTATAGTGAAGCTTCACTATATATAGTGAGTGATCACACACGTATGTCCTGCCTATATATAATTTATAAAGCCTAACAGTTTCTTCGTAGCTATAGCTCTACCAACTTTAACATGCGAATTGTCAAAAATATATTGAGCTAGATTAGCTAGCAACTGGTGGAGGCGTCAACTAGAGAATAAGAACATCGGCTTTTGTTTTGTTTTGTTTTGTTTTTTGTTCTCTTCTATTGCGTGTATGTGAACGGAAAATTCTTGGTTACGACTGATTGATTGATCCGTGATACGCACTCGTTGGTGTCTAATTATGGGTGACTTATATTTTATACCGTCCCTACATGATTGCATGTCGTGGTGGTATCACGGCAGATGCCATATGATGGCTAAAGTGTGGGGCCGATGGACGCTGGTGGAATCCGGGAGAGGGCTAGCGTGCTAAGAAGTACACACGAAGAACACACAAGCACACCAAGATCTACCCAGGTTCGGGGCCCTCGGGAGGAGGTAAAGCCCCTACTCCTGTCTGTCACTCTCTCTATATATCTCGGTACCAGGGGTACAAGCTGCTCCTTGAGCTGTACGATCCCAGCAATGGGATGAACACAACGAAGAGGATGAAGCTATGGGTATAAAGATATCTCTGGGTCTTCCTTTCTCTCCATCTGTAGCCGTCCCTCACGCAGGAGGGGGTGAAGCGCTATATAAAGGCCCAACCGAGTTACCGAAGTACCCTTGGGCGCACTGTAGCCACGCCAAGGATATGTCATGATGGCACTCCTGCCAGAGACAAGAGGCGGCGCGCCCATCTCCTGCACACCTAGAATGTACCCTCTGCTAGAGACCAGACATGGCACGCCCATGTCTGTCTCGTAGCCTGCAGGTATGTCCTTGGTCAGCCTACGGGAGACCGGTCACCTCGCCCCTCCTGCACGCGCCCGTGTCAGTCGCCTCCGTGTCAGACGCTTCCGTGTCAGACGGGAGGTGACAGGAGCATTGACCTCTGTCCGACACCAGGATAACCCGGCATGGGTATGCCGGATTCCCCCTCCCGAATGATCTTCCCTGCACATAAGAAAACACACAAGTTACCGACATACAAATGTCGGTCAGCATAACCCGGTTTGGTATATGTCGGTTAGGATGACTCAGCTAATATAACCCGGCCTCCGCGACCCGGTTGCCATAAGCCGGTTTGCAGTGACATCATGCCTCGGTCCCTCCGGGGCTTGGTTGACCCGGTTTGACCTTGACCCGGTCCCGCCTTTAGAGCTCTTTATACAACAACTTTACCCTACCCGGGGGTAGCCCCCCGACATTAGTCCCCGAAGCTGTTGCGGTCCGACAACCTCGGATGGAGGGCCACCCCAGGTTTTAACAAAACAAACCAAACCAACTGCCTTTCCGAATCAAACATGTCTCGGTCTGGCCGAGTTTCTCCGAGTCAAACCAGTAACTTTGCCCGACTTTCCTCCTCCAACTAGTCTAACCGACACAAAAAGATCCACACAATCTCTCAAAGATCTCTCCACAGCACGTAGCAGAGAGACGCTGTGTGCTACCTTGGTTCCTGCGCGCGGACATACGTGTCTCTGCTCACACATCGCACACGTCACGACTTGTCATGTCTCACAGGCACTCGAGTGCGTTTGACCGCGGCATGCCTCCTCGATTCCCGCGCCAGTAACCGCACGCGATCACGCCGCGGGCAGTTACCACCTTGTGGCCCACGATGCGGCGGATTGTGCGGCCACAAATATCGTAACCGCGCAGATCGTGCGCGGACAATCCGCGCAGGCGTTACGGTAACCGCACGCGGTAAATAAGGAAACCGCACGCGCCCCGCACCCATAAATAGGGGAGCGGGCACCTCTCCTCGTCTTCTCCGCATCCATCTTCTTCTCTCTCTTTCCTGCGACCCCGCCGCCGCCGCGCAGAGAGCTCCGCCACCGCACGACGCCGGATCTCTCGAGCCATCGCCCACCGCAGCACCTCGCGCCGCCACCGGACACGTGCAACTCCAGCATGCCCTGTACTTCTTCGCCTCGCATCGCCGCCGCGATCTCCGGTAAGTTTCTTGCCCTTGCCATTGCCGATGAACGTGCTCATCCCCTCCGATGAATACGGTCCTCCTCTCCGATGAACTTTGTTCATCTTCCCCGATGAACCTCCTTCTCTTCTTCGCAGAAGCCCTCACACCCCACTGCACAGAGGCTATCGAGCCTAACTGCTCAGATCCCCTCTATATCTTCTGCAATGCGCCTTTTAACAACCTGGCGACAGTTCCTTCGCAGCTTTTACTAGGTTTCAACTCAGATATTCTTGCAATTATCTTCCATTTACCTTTCTCCGTAGATCTTACTTGCCCATAGATTCATGCAAACTCAGGTTTACAGCCTTGCACCCGACTCATCTTTCCGAAGCATATAGATAATCCAAACCGAGATACTTATCTCAGATTCCGAATCACTTAACTCGGTCTCCGTGCTCTACACCTGAGTAAGCTGCACGGCTCTTCCGGGTCATATGTCTCGGCTTCCGAGTCATATGCATTGTTTCTCCGGGTCATTTGTTTCAATTCTAGATTCATATCTCCGAGTTACTTATCTCGGTTGCTCTTGTATTTTTCGCAGGTGTGACCCTGAGATGTCAGGTCGCAGCACTCCTGACCCTGCCGAGTCATCGGCGGCACCCAGCAACCGAGGTGGATGGGAGGGATCCGACATAGTACAAGATGACCTCGACTGGTTGCTCAAGACTCGGCGCATCACGGCCGAGGTTATATGCTGGCGTCCCGGATCAGAACTCGAACCAATTCTAGAACCGGTAGAACGAGTGGTCTTCCTTGCTCACTTTCAGCGCGGGTTTGGACTCCCCGCCAGCCCCTTCTTCCGGGAATTTCTCGACAACTTCGGTTTACAACCTCACCATCTTCCTGCCAACGCCATTACATCACTTTCTTCTTTTGCCTCCTTTATGGAGGGGTACCTCCGCCTCTGGCCCACTGTTGCCGCCTGGGCCAAGTACTTCCGCCTCCGGAAGCAAACCATTCCGAACAAGGAGGAGGTCGTGAAGGATATGACCGCATGCGGCGCGGCTAGCATCACTCCGAGGAAGCACTCCATTTTTCCTCGGATTACCGGATTAGAATCTTGCCGGAAGTGGCAAAGGTCCTTTTTCTATGTGAAGAGCCCAGCTGACCGGGATGTTCTCAACCTGCCGAGTTCGACATTGCTCCCCCCACAGCCGAGTTAAACTGGAACTATGACCCGCAGGACACCATTCCTGAGGTTCAACTGATCCACCAAACCCTTGAGGGTCTGCTGGCAAAGAAGTTCGGTGCAGACGACCTCTTGAGGACATTCGTCATGCGCCGAGTCAACCCTCTTCAGCACCGTGTGCACAAGATTTGCCACATGAGTGGTCTGCTGGACCCTACCCGGGTCAGCACTCATGATCTTACCCACCCCAAGTTAAGAGACGGGTCAAGGCCATCGCCCAAACCGAGATGGTGGATGACTGGCAATGGGGCGTAGAGCCGTTTGAGCGATCTCGGCTTCCGCCTCCGGTTAGTTTGTCACCTTTGAACTCACACAGCTCTGCCTTCCGAGGTTATTTTATCTCGGTGAAGCACCATCTGACTAATCCAACTCTACTCTACTCCTCCTGCAGCTGTTTACTCGACAAGCCACCGAAGACGGGGACCTGAAGACCAGGAAATGGACAAAAGATCGCCGTGCGCGACCTAGGAGACTGAAGACCGGACAACGAGGATTATATGCCGGTTCCTCGTGCCAAGGCTTCTACCTCGGGTAAGCTATCCGCTCGAGTCTTCGTTCAAGACTTGTCAGACGATGAAGATGACGATTGTCGAATCCTAGATCCCATTGATGCTATTCCTATTTCATGGTCTGCACCTCTGCTACAGCCAACCCGGGTGCCCAGGCACATCCCGGAAACGCTCCGGTGCGTCCGGGTCAGCGGCTCCTCCGGCTAAGAAAGCCAAGAAGGTTGTCATCAAGCGTAAGGCTAAGGCCCTACCAACCAGCAAGGGGTAAGATAAACTTCGCATAACTTTTCTTGCTCTCATTCTTTCCTTCTTTACTTTCACCGAAGTTATTCTCACCCGAGTTAACACTTTATCTCGGTTTATGCAGCGATCCCATCGCCGCAAAACAGACCCACAGTTCCATTTTGTCTCCTATCCCTTCATCGTCACCCCTGGCGGCCAACACCGGGATTAGCAGCCCGGAGGGGCAATCCTTCCCGGTGCGCGCTACCTCGCCGACATTCCGCCGCCGAATCCTGCTTCGGACCAGGGAGGAGACCAAGGCCTCGAGCAAACCTCGGCTCCGGGTCAAGACCAATCTCCCCTCCCGCCTCGTAAAGACTCGGAGACGGAGCGGGTGAAGACCCCGACTAAGACCTTGTCTAAGCCGGATCCCCGCCTCTCACCTCGTGCCCAGCACAAGCACAACAAGCAACAGCAACAGTTGAAGCAACAGCAACAACAGAAGCAGCAGCAACAACTGGAGAAGCAGAAGAAGCAACAGCAGCAACAGGAGAAGCAGCAGCAGGAGCCCCCAGTACCAGCCCGTACTCCGGCACCACCGCGTCCAACTGTGCCGAGTCAGCAAGCCTCTGGCCAACCTTCAACCGACCAGAGCAGGCAAATTACCGTGACTCCAACAGCAAACCTGGCGTACAAAAATCTCTCCGAGATGATTTCCCGCCCCCGGGTCAACAGCCATGTTCTTCCGAGTCTTCGCACCCCGAGTGACAACAGCCTCGGCTCTCAGTGTGATGGACTGGAACGCCGCGGATCCCAGCGAAGTTTCCTCTACTCCGGCAAATCCACACCCGGTTGGCCCTGGCCTTGTTGCGCAATCCCTGCACTCTTTGCAGGTCTCGGCCCTTCAGGCTAGCAGGGTCGTCGAGGTAACTTTCTTAGAACTTTGCATTTACTTTTCAATGATCAAAAGTCACACTATCCACAGTCCCCGAGATTCGGGTTGAGTAACTGATACTCGTCCGAGTAATAGGTAACTCGGCTTGAATCTTCAACAACTTGATCATTAAAATTAACTTGTTAACAACACTGGAAAGCCCAGTCCCCGAGTCTCATGTCGAGTTTATCCGGCATGAGCTTACATTAAACTCGGACAACCAGTCCCCGAGTTTCATGTCTAGATGACTCGGTATGATCTTTCATTAACCTCGGGCTCACAGTCCCCGAGACTCTTTTTGACTTAACTCTGTCAGTACTTTCCGTCAATCTCGGGCTCCAGTCCCCGAGATTCTTTTTATCCTCACTAACCTCTTTCTTCTGGCAGGATTGCACCAACACTCGCAGCCGGATTTTCAAGAATCTAGCCCTGGAGCACCGGGCGCTCAAGCTTCCTTCCAGAACCAGCAGGAGGAAATGAAAAGAAGGAGACTGAGCACAAGCGTGCTCTTAAAGAAGAACAGTCCGAGGTGACTCGGCTCAAGCGAGATCTTGACCGGGTCGAAAAAGAGAAGACCGAGCTGAAGAAGGAGAGGAACACACTGAAGGCAGCTCTGGAGAAGCGTGCTGCAGGTGACCAGAAGATCCAAGCGCATATTTCTGAATGCGAGGCTAAAGCTACCAAGGCTGAAGGAGAGTTGGATGCCTTCAAGGCAAATGCTGCCAAGTGGCTGGCTGAGCTCACCAAGCTTAATGCCGAAATGGACAGTAAGTTTCCTGAATCATATTTTTTCTTTATATCTTCCTGACACGGAATTTTGTGTCGGTATCTCATTTGATTCGGCGTCAGCCTACTTGCTCTCAGAACACTTTGAGCACTGCCAAGCTGCTGCAGCCAACACTGTGAAGAAGGCCCGAGCTGCGAAAGCCGAGGCATCCGGGGTTCCGCTATCCGAAGCTTGGGACATCGACGACCACTTGATTGCACTCCAAGCTCGCATTTTCCCTTGAGGAGCATCGGTGTCGAGCTTCTTAATGCTGGTATCCGAGCCTACCACGTCTTGTGGCCCGACTCTCCCAGTGTCAAGACTATTGCCGAGTTATCCGCATGCTTGCAGCAAACCGAGACTCGGCTAAGGGAATGGAGGTCTTCTTCTGCTCGTGCCGGGGCCGATGCAGCTTGCTCTCTTTGACCTGGTACGAGGAAATCAACCTCGACGGCCTGCGTACTCTACGCGATGGCTCCCCATGGGCCAATGACCCGGCATTGATTGCGAGCGCGGGGAAGCTGCTACCTTCATGGCCAGGTTTGCCAACACTCGGTCTGTCGAACCTGGTGTGGTTTACTCTGATGATGAAGATGAAGAAGAAGAGGTCGAGGTCGAGGTTGGTGATGGCTCCGAGCAAGAGTATGTTGCGTCTGACTCCGAGTCTACTAACTCCGAGTCAATTCCGATGCCTCGGCTAAGACTGCGAAACAGTCTGCCGCCGAGATCTCCACTGAACCAGCGCCTGACTCGGCCAATCAAGTGCTACCGACGCTTCAGCAATCAGCAAGATCACTCCGACTGCCCCCGAGTCTGCTACTTCGCTGACCAAAGCTACTCCTGCAACCGAGGTCCTCCTTCAACCGAGGTTCCTCCGTCATCCGGGTCTGTCCCTGCAACCGGAGCTGCTCCTTCCTCCGAAGCTGCTGCTTAACTTTGATGAATTTAAACCGTTAAATCCCCGGAATGCCGGGTGCAGATGTAATATACATTTTAAGTTCCTCCAAGACTACTTTATTTTGCTTAACTCGAACAAGACGAGGTTTATGTCGGATCAATTTAAACCGAGTCCCCGAGTTTATTTTCTTGTTCACTATACTTGTCGATCTTTGCTCTTGTCTACCATACAGGCGTTCGACAGTCGAGTCACAAGATAGAAAATATAGCATACAATACTTTAAATTTTGAGGTAAGGTTTAGAGTCATCCGACACAAGAAAAAACCGGGTTAGTAAACGACATATGTCGGATCTTTCTAGGACCGAGTCCCCGAGTTCACTTTCATGTTTACCATATACCATAACCTCTGCTCTTGACTGCCATTTCGGCGTTCGTCAGTCGAGTCACAAGATCACAACAAAATAGCATACATTACTTGAACTTTGAAACGAGGTCTCAAAATCATCCGACATATGAACAACACAGATAAAAACCGAGACAAAACACATGCATACGGACAAGGCAGTCCCCGAGTTTCTTTTCGGAGTGCCGGCATTTTTTCAAAGGAAAAACCGAGATACATACACTACGCCCTTATGAGTAAAAGGGACGAGTAGAGCTACATTCCAGGGTCTTTTCGTCTCCTCTCCGGATTTGTCCATCACATTTTTCCTCGGTGCCTGCGCATCTATAAGATAGTATGAATCATTGTGCAGAGCCTTGCTCACAATGAATGGTCCCTCCCATGGAGGTGACAACTTGTGTCGGCCTGCACTGCGTTGCACCAGTCTCAGCACCAAATCTCCCTCTCGGAAAACCCGAGGGCTGATCTTCCGGCTATGATAGCGTCGGAGATTTTGCTGATATATAGCTGACCGAGATAAGGTCAGTTCTCGTGCTTCTTCGAGCAAATCAACATCATTTTCCCGAGCTTCTTTTGCCTCGGTTTCAGTGTACACGCCACTCTTGGCGAGTCATATTCCATGTCGGTTGGTAGCACCGCTTCTGCTCCATAGACCAGAAAAAATGGCGTATAGCCAGTTGATCGATTTGGTGTGGTCCTTAGACCCCACAGCACTGCTGGTATCTCCTCTATCCAACATCCGGAGTTCGCAACAGTGGTTCAATCAACCGGGCTTTGATACCGGCTAACACCAATGCATTTGCTCTTTCCACTTGCCCATTTGCCTCAGTGTGCCACCGAGGCTATGTCCAACCGAATTCTCTTATCCGCACAGAACCGAGCAAATTCTCCCACAGCAAAGTTTGTGCCATTATCCGAGATAATGCTATGGGGGTAACCATATCTCAAAATGATGTCCTTCAAAAAGGTCACAGCTGTGTGACCATCACACTTCCGGATTGGCTTCACCTCAATCCACTTGGTGAACTTGTCCACCATTACCAGCATATGAGTCATGTTACCTCGGGCTGGCCTGAATTCTCCCACCATATCCAGACACCATACTGCAAAGGGCCAAGTGATTGGAATAGTCTTGAGTGCCGAGGCTGGCAGATGGATCTTTTTAGCAAACCTCTGACATCCCTCACATTTTCTGACGATATCTTCTGCCTGGTTCAAAGCAGTGGGCCAATAAAACCCATGCCGGAATACTTTAGCCACCAAGGCTCTTGATGAAGCATGATGACCACATTCTCCCTGAAGAATCTCCAGGAGCATATCTCCCGTCCATCATGTACGCCATTATTGGTTGTGCCCACTCCGGCACTGGACGCACAGGAAAGATCAGATCATCCACCTCCATGAGATCAACCGACATTACTTTTTCCGAGATAGGGTAACCAATCCCCGGGTTCTGCCAAGCAGTCCCCGAGTTCTCCCAAATGCATCCAACATCGACGTCCATGGGAACAACTCCAGACTCCGGTTTCGCCGGGATAAAAATTGACTCGGATTCCGGTGATGGTTTGATTGATGGCTTCCTCAAATGCTCCAAGGCTATGCCGGGTGGAATTGGATCCCGGGATGAACCAACTTGGACAATACATCGGCGGCGTCATTTTCAGCCCGAGGTATATGCGTGAGCTCGCAACCTTCAAAGAACCCCGAGATCTTCTGGACATGAAACTGATACAATGCCATGTTGGCGTCTAAAGCATCCCAATTTCCCGAGACTTGCTGCACCACCAAATCCGAGTCTCCGAAACATTCTATCCGGCGAATACCAATCTCTTTGGCCACATTTAGCCCATGAACAAGTGCCTCATACTCGGCCACATTGTTAGATGCCGCAAAATGAATCTGCAACACATATCTCAGTTGATCTCGCTTAGGCGAGGTAAGGACTACCCCGGCACCTAAACCAATTTTTGTCCTTGACCATCAAAATGCATTTTCCAATAATTGGGGTCAGGCCGTGGTGGCTCATACTGCATTTCAGCCCAATCTACCAGGAAATCCGGCAGTGCCTGAGATTTAATGGCATCTCTTCTTTCATAGTGAGGAGTATAAGGGGATACCTCGATAGCCCATTTGGCTACTCGGCCAGTTGCATCTTTACACCCAATGATCTCCGAGATAGGAGCCTCACACACCACTTATTGAATGCTCTTGGAAGTAATGTTTCAACTTCTTAGCAGCCAGATAGACACCATATGTCATTTTCTGGTAGTGCGGATAGTTCTGTTTGGACAACGAGATCACCTCGCTCAGGTAATACACTGGCCTCTGCACAGTTTTGCCATCCTCTTCTCGCTCCACTACCAATACGACACTCACAACCCGGTTTGTGGCTGCAATGTAGAGCAACATCGGCTCTTTGGGTAATGGTGAAGCCAGTATCGGCGCAGTTGCCAACATCTTTTTTAACTCGGCGAACGCCGCATCTGCTTGCGGGGGCCACACGAAGTGGGTTGTTTTCTTCATGAGTTGATACAAAGGCAATGCCTTTTCCCCCAACCTGCTAACAAACCGACTTAAAGATGCCAAACACCCAGTGAATTTCTGCACGTCTTTGAGACATGTCGGTAACCTCATGCTTTCAATAGCACGGATTTTTGTCGGGTTCACCTCGATACCTCGGCTTGACACGAGGAAACCAGTAATTTGCCTGCCGGCACACCGAAGGTACACTTGTCCGGGTTAAGTTTTATCCGGAATTTCCTCAGATTCTCAAATGTTTCTCGGAGATCATCAATCAGAGAGGATTTTTCCTTAGATTGATGACAATGTCATCGACATACACCTGCACATTTTTTCCTATTTGATCATGCAAGCATTTTTGCATACATCTCTGGTAAGTAGCACCAGCATTTCTCAAACCAAAGGTCATGACACGATAGCAATAAGCCCCGTACGGGGTGATAAAAGCAGTTTTTATTTGATCAGCAGGGTTCAGTGGTATCTGGTGAAAACCAGAATACGCATCTACAAAGGATAACAGCTCACACCCGGCTGTGGAATCGATCACTTGATCAATCCGAGGCAGCGGGAATGGATCCTTAGGACATGCCTTGTTCAAGTTTGTGTAATCAATACACATACGCCACACAATGGCCACATTTGGGTCATCTTTTTTCTTTTCCACCAGGACCGGGTTAGACAACCAGTCCGGGTGCAGCACTTCCATGATGAACCCAGATGCAAGTAATCTGGCCAGTTCATCACCTATCACCTTTCTTCTCTCATCCGAGAGACGCCGCATAGGTTGCTTCACCGGTTTCATATCCGGTCTGACGAACAGAGTGCTCAGCCAACTCCCTCGGAACACCTGGCAGGTCCTGATTTGACCATGCAAAGATATCCCGGTTCTCACGGAGGAAGTGACTGAGCTCGCCTTCCTATTTCTCAGTCAACCCGGTCCCAATAATGACGGTGTGGTCTGGGAATGCCGGTCAACACTGATCTTCTTGGTCTCCTTTGGTACCTCGAAAGTTGCATTCTGCTCTGGGTTAGTCATACCCGGCATGCCGAGTTGTGCGGACTGAGCCAATGCCACCACTTCATGGATCTTCTTCTTCTCTGCAGCGATGATCAGTGACTCGGCTAAGCATGATCCAGCCGAGGCACACTCCAGTGCACGCTTGTAATCCCCGAGATGTGATGATGCCGTTAGGACCCGGCATCTTCATCTTGAGGTAACCCACATGAGTGGATATCATGAACTTGGACAGTGCAGGCCTACCGAGTAAAGCATGGTATGGACTTTCGAGGTCCACTACTTCAAACTGAATGCTCTCAGTTCGCAGTTTTCCTTGGTGCCAAACAACACATCAACCCAAACTTTGCCCATAGGTGCACATGAGACACCTGGCACTATACCATGAAAGGTGGTAGAACTCGGCTGCAGCATATTTGCCGAGATACCCATCTTCACCATGGTGTCCCGGTACATGATATTGATAGCACTCCCATTGTCAATGAGAACCCGGGTGAAACCGAACATTAATGGTGGGTCCAAAGAACGTTGGATCCACTACCAATGCATAACCTCCCGGATTGGCATAACTCGGGGATGATCCCTTCTGCTCCAAACGATCGCTTGCTCGACCAGTGCAAATACTTCGGCACTGCCGGCATAACTGCGTTCACCTCCAGTGCACGCCGATGCAAACTTTTCTTGTCAGTTGGCTCGGTCACAAAGACCACATAACTCTGATGAGCTTCTCTGTAATCTCCCTGGGGATATTCTCCCTGCCTGTTGGGACCAGTGTTGTTGTTGTTCCCTCCGACATTCACCAGATTGACAGGTTTCGGAGTTGGAGGCCTCTGTGCCGGTGCATTCACTGGAATTGTGTTTGCTCCAGTGAGGGGTACTGCTTGCCTCGGTTGAGGATACGTCATTGGTGGCCTCTGAGGTGCTCCCATCTGATTTCCTCCGGAACTTCCACCTTCCTTCAAGGTGCGCTGATACCAGCTGCACTGCCAAGTTGAATGATTGGCCGGCCTTCGAGGATCATGCGTGTGATAGCTGCATGGCCCATCCAACATTGCCTCATAAGTTAACGGCTTCCTCGGGTCACTCCACGGTTTCTTCACATCCTGGTTCTGGCCCCAAGCAGGGCCGCTGGTCCTCTGACGCTGGCTAGTGCCGGCATCTGGCTGGCTTTGCTCTACTGCTGCAACTTGATTTGAGCCATACCGGTAATCCGGTTCTCTCCTCTTGTTGCCAAAGTCCTGACGATCGTTCTGCCTGGCTGGCCCGGGTCTATTGTTCATCGGGTACCTTCTACTCGGTTCCACCGAGTTCAGCAAGGGCTGCATCAGATCTCCCAGTGCATAGCTATCCGCAACCCGGATGGTCTCGGCCAGGGTGGCTGGCATTTCCCTCTACAACTTCTGCCAGAGCATGGAGCCGTGCGGCACCCCTGGGCAAACCAAGATATGGCCTGTGCCTCTACAACTCCTTCACAGGAAGCTGCTGAGGACGATTCGGTTAATTTCATTATCCCTCTGCTTGCACATCGCAAGCTGCTGAGGACGATTCGGTCTCTTGTACGTGCTGAAGAAGTTGCTAACAAATGCCTCTTCAAAGTCTAGCCAGCAATCAACACTGCCTTCTCGCAGGTTGTTCTGCCAGATCCGGGCTGGCCCTTCCAACATCTGCGGGATATACCTCACCGCCCAACGACGGTTTCCTCCCGCGATATGTACTGCCGTCACATAATCTGTCAGCCAGTCCTCCGGCTTAGTGCTGCCGTCATATGTTTTTGCACCTCGGTTCAACTGAAAGTGTCGCACTGGTGGCTCCCTCATGATCCGAGGTCCAAAACATGCAGGTCCAGGTGGACCTTGCTCTTCCAGCATCTCGGACATATAGATTCTGTCCAACTTGTAGCGTGCGTCATTTGGTGACAACTGGCGAGCTCCCAACCGAGATCCCAGTGCACCTTCATATCTCGGATACCCATCTTTCTACATAGCCGTGTAACCATCATCATAATGATTAGCCACATGTTCAACAATTTGTGGCTGCTGGACATGCCCGGCATTTTGCTGCTGGTGGTGAGCGAGATTTTGCGACTGATACCGAGGTGGATAACCTCGGCCAGCCGAGTTAACTATCCCGGAACCTGGACCGCCTTGACCGGGATGGCTTCTACCCCGGCCGGCACTACCTCGCCCAACCACTTGTTTTTCGGCACGCGCCGGATCATACACCTGCATCTGTTTGCTCTTACCGGAGTTTACACTTCGGTCACGATCTGCACCGACATGCGGTGAAGAAGCCTGCCCCTTAGATCCATTAGCTCCCCTAGCCGAGTGAACAACATCGGACCCACCTGCAACTGTGTTGGCCTTGCGATAGGCCTCATTCTGCCGGGTAGCCACAGCTACTATCTCATTAACTCGGTCTTGCTGCCTGCGGAGAGCTTCTCCAGATAAGCCAGACAACTCGGCTCTTGCTGCCTCGGCAGCTCTAAGAGTCTTAGCAGGGGAACTATACATCGGTTTTTCGACCGATAAGGCACTAAGAGTTTTGCTGAAGCTAGATCTACCATCTCTAGAAATCTCGGCATTGAGGTTTTTACCCCTCTTGCGCACATCCTCTACTCGACTAGGGCGAGCAGCTACCGGGGTAAAACCATGTGCTAGGTTATACTCACGGACAGTTATCCCGAACTCTCTCCGTACCTCGGCTATCTCTAGAGCCTCCTGAAGCAAGCTCTGACGCCGTGCCTCCAACTCTGCCTCTGATTGGGCGGCATCTGTACCAGCAACTACCGGCACAGCCAGCTTCTCGATTATCTCCTCGAGATGACCCGTCCTAACCGGAACATCGGATGTACCGGCCTGATCTCGGATGTTCTCCCTCCTCTCCAGCGGCACTTTCGCCGATCTGGTGGCCTTGGGAGCAGGATTACCGGCATCTCCTTTGCCGGGTTCTCCTCTACCAGCACCACCCGTAGTGCCGGTCATCATGACCTCTGCGCAGCTCCCGGGGCGAGCGCTACGCCGACCGCGAGCCGCACAGATAGCAGGAGGATCCTCCGCCACAAGCACCTGCTCGGGGTACTTGCAGACAACCTCGGTGGCGACGTAGGTCACGAAGGTGTCGAAGCTGATGAGGCAGCCGTTCGTCGGGAACAGCCTGCTGTCGAAGCATCCCGCGTTGTCGCTGATGAAGTTCAGCGCGCCGAGCTTGCAGACGAGCCCGCAAACGACGCACTCGCCGGAGTTGATGATGGAGCCCGTCCGGAATGTCACACCAGCCAGCGCCGCTGCCAGCCCCACGGTGGGCGCCAACTGTCGTGGTGGTATCACGGCAGATGCCATAGGATGGCTAAAGTGTGGGGCCGATGGACGCTGGTGGAATCCGGGAGAGGGCTAGCGTGCTAAGAAGCACACACGAAGAACACACAAGCACACCAAGATCTACCCAGGTTCGGGGCCCTCGTGAGGAGGTAAAGCCCCTACTCCTGTCTGTCACTCTCTCTATATCTCAGTATCAGGGGTACAAGCTGCTCCTTGAGTTGTACGATCCCAGCAATGGGGATGAACACAACGAAGAGGATGAAGCTATGGGTATAAAGATATCTCTGGGTCTTCCTTTCTCTCCCTCTGTGGCCATCCCTCACGCAGGAGGGGGTGAAGTCCTATATAAAGGCCCAACCGAGTTACCGAAGTACCCTTGGGCGCACTGTAGCCATGCCAAGGATATGTCATGATGGCACTCCTGCCAGAGACAAGACACGGCGCGCCCATCTCCTGCACACCTAGAATGTACCCTCTGCTAGAGACCAGACATGTCATGCCCATGTCTGTCTCGTAGTCTGCAGGTATGTCCTTGGTCAGCCTACGGGAGACCGGTCACCTCGCCCCTCCTGCACGCGCCCGTGTCAGGCGCCTCCGTGTCAGACGCTTCCGTGTCAGACGAGAGGTGACAGGAGCATTGACCTCTGTCCGACACCAGGATAACCCGGCATGGGTATGCCGGATTCCCCCTCCCGAATGATCTTCCCTGCACATAAGAAAACACACAAGTTACCGACATACAAATGTCGGTCAGCATAACCCGGTTTGGTATATGTCGGTTAGGATGACTCAGCTAATATAACCCGGCCTCCGCGACCCGGTTGCCATAAGCCGGTTTGCAGTGACATCATGCCTCGGTCCCTCCGGGGCTTGGTTGACCCGGTTTGACCTTGACCCGGTCCCGCCTTTAGAGCTCTTTATACCACAACTTTACCCTACCTGGGGGTAGCCCCCCGACATTGCAGGCGTGTGCCAAGGGTATTCGGCAAACCTGCCCTCAATGACCTTCCCGGGTCATTGAGGTAAACGTAATTTGAGATTTACTCTTACATTACTACTAACCCTTTTAGGATAGGATGAAACATCAAGACCCACCATCTAGGTTCGGAACAACGTCGAAACCGACCATCCAAGTTCGGACATTCTCGAAGACCCTTCAACCAGGTTTTGGGCAAGTCAGGTAAGATCTTCCCTCCGGGTCACCAATGCCCTCATACCTGCCATCCGGGTTAATTCATCGAGCCCTTTAAGAGAAGTTTCATCTAGAAGCAAGCCAACTTCATCAAGCATGTCAGGACGTCGACCACCTTATTAAAGGCACTGACTGGAAACTTGTCACAGATATCTAGATTTAGGTCATAATCTTATAGACTTGGACCGTACCACTTCCATCTCACGACGTTCAAAGACTCACACGATCGGGGGGCGGGGGTCCTAAAATCTCCACCGACCCAACCTGACTGTGCTGCATGAAAACTTCTTGGGGATTCCTTTAAACTAGACGCACATTGAAGGAATATTACAAGATCAGACTCAGCGTACAAGGCACGAACAAATCCTGGCATGTATGTGGAGACCCCTGTCGAAAAATTTAAGTACTAGAAGACATCCATCGAGAAGATCATATTTCAACACACACAAACACATCGACACCTTATTCGAAGCGCTAATCTTCGTAGTATTTATAGTCTAAACCCTAGATTCATGCCCGTTGTCAAGCACATCTATAACTTGATGATTCATCGTATAAACCTTGTATGGTCTGGTGATCACGCCGGAATAAAGCCTGGGGGAATTGCACCATCTACATTTTTTTTGGCATGTGCCGCCTACCAAACAAATAAATTCCCTTCGGCTCGCCGAGGTGAGATTGACGTAGGACAATAGAATCCTTTGACAACGGTCATTTTTGCCAACACAGGACTGAAGTAGGAAGCCTGTTAAATAGTGAAGACAGGGATGGACCGTAAGGAGTCGGATCAGGGTGGACCTGGACGTGGAGCTGTGCTTAGACACAGCGAGGCGGTGCGATGGCACGAAGAATGTAGATGGCACATTACCAAGCACTAGAACTACAGCCAAGATAAGGCCGAGAAGGAAAGCTGATTCATATCCAGAGACCAAGGTGGAGATGGGCGATTCGAAAAAAAGGGGTTTCGACTTCAACATGGCTGGAGGATTGGCTCATGCACAAAGTCCGGTTCAATTTGGACAATTGGCTCAGGACACGGCATGAAGACAAAGGTGGTGACACTTGTGTCCTGATCGGGCATGACGAAGGGGACTTGCCTAGTTTCGGAGTAGGGGTTGTACTGGTTTTATATGTGAACGTGTATACCGTGGCTTGGACAACAAGACCAGTCGTCCAATATAACATGGGCGATGATCGATTGTAAACTAATTAAACAAATGAATCGAATCTATTGATATACCTAATTATTACCGTCAAACCATTGTCACTGCATCCATCTATCGACGACTGTATTCTATCGAGATACGCTCGCTGATTGACAACCGACGTATAGGCGGGCAAATCGATCTAACTAAGCTCATAGTTGCTACAAGTTGTGACGGGTACCTCCCGGACAAGTAGTGCTTTGGGTTGAAAATCGATGGTATTGGACTGTCTTTCGTATCGCGTTTCCAGTCGGTGACAGTCTGTTGTGCATCACTCCGGGGCGTAGTAGAGAGAGTGTGTTCGGTGTAGACGTTAAACATATCGACTAATTAATATATATCTCACTCTTCTGTTCGGTGGTCAAGATCGTAAACACTCGTGTTGGCTTGATTAGGCAACCGGTCACCGTGCTCTAGGACAGATGAGCTGCTAATTAATTTAGATCAGAGGTTTCGGTTAGTGATCAGGTCCTAATTAATTAACCAATCTTATTGCATGTACATATTTTTTTACTCTACAAACATCTAGGAGTCTGTTAGCTTGACCCTGTTCGGTTTTGGTCGGAATAAAGCACTAACTGTCAGCCGTTCGTATCTCAATTTGCCGTTGCTTAGGGTGATTAGTGGTTAGCTAGGAGATTACTACATTATAGCTCCCTAATTAGTTTAGTAATAACCAACTACTGGTATAGAAACCAAGGTCGTTAGGACTGCGCTACAGTTCAACCATCAGTTTGTCCTCTATATATTTGGCAATTTGCTCCTGGATTGAACAGAGCAACTAATTGTACAGGTTTTTCTTTTGAAGAATCTATTATATACGTTGAATGCAATATTTTTAGTACCAGCTTGCATATTGATTTGCAGATTTAAGTACCACCTTGCACATACAAAAATGGTCGCAGATTTAACTAGTATACTTAAAGTGCAGTAGATCAATTCCTTTCAGGAAAACCAAAAATACAATTAGAATAATAGGGGAAATTTGGTGCCCATTATACAATCGTTTCACATTTTTTAAATGTGCAATTGATGTAACTGGAGAGAGAAAAACAAAATTGACTAAATTTTTAATGCAAAGAGTAGGCTGGTTCCAGTCGACTTGTTAGAAGCAAAATGTTAATATGGAGGCGGCGTTTTCGGTAGTAGGTGCAGATGCACCTATTATGTAAAACATTTTTATTTTATTTTTAAATGTCAAAAAATTACAGAAAAAATTCGGATATACATTAGAACATTATGTGTTAGCAAAAAAAGTGGCGTGGAGAAAAAATATTTGTTGTGACATGTGCAAAAAAGACAAAAAAAATGTCTCGTGTAAAATCATTTTGGAGCGTCCGGTTTTCTTTTTTACACAGGTCACAATTATTTTATTTGTGTAACTTTTTGTGCTAACGTAAAATGTCTTGAAGTATATTTGAAATTTTTATTTTCAATTTTTTGACATTTTAAAATTTGATTTTTGAGCAATGGTGCATCTACACCTACTACGGTTATGGATTTCCGAATGTTATGCTCCCTCAGTTCCTGAAAAGAATGTGCATAAGTTGTGTCCCTTGTGACAGGATATAAAGTTTCTTTAATTTGTAAGAAAAAGAACTTATCAACATCTACAATACCAAATCTATATCAGTAGAGACACCAAATATATCTTCATATTATTTCTACCTAGTATTAACAATGTTGATCATTCTTCCTATGCCACTAGGCAGGCTGGCCCGAGAAATATCTCGCATCTTAACGTGTGTCGACCATCGCATGCATGCATGCTACTTGCATGCCTTCCGTTGGGTGTGCAAAGCGTTCGTACTTACACACGTCGGCTCCGTCGATATCGACGGCGGGACCGAGCGGCGGCCAGCCGGCGTCCGGTCTCCGGTCCGTCCCACACCGGCCAAGACGACGGACCGCCCGCCGTCCGGCCGCACGCATGCACATGGCGGCACATGAATCTGCAACCACCAGTCGATCTCGATCGACCTCGACGGCGACCCTCCATGGATGCAAGGACGGGAGATTAATTCCGGCAGACCCCGCCAGCAGAGATAGATCGATCGAATGTAGGGTCATGCATGCATTATTCTACGAGACTGATCATGTGCATGAGTCCACACACATGCATGAGTGAGGGGCACATCGCCGCGCTAATGATCCTCTAATCATATGATTAGTAGTATTACTTAACTCACTGTAGGGATAAACATTAGCATCCATCATCATTGCGATCGGTCGAGAAGAAGATTCCTCTTCTCTACAAATGCACGCATGAATTGTTATCATCTACTCCCTCCGTTCCAATTTAATTGACTTGCTATGTACCATAAGTGAATGTATCTAGACTTGTAACATGTCTAGATACATTCACATGTGGTGCATAGCAAGTCAATTAAATCGGAACGGAGGGAGTACTATCTATTCTCGAGCCCAAAACCCAACTCTAGCTTGGTTAGATGGTGATATTATTTACTTTCTTTGTTTACTAATGATAACAGATTAAGTATGTATACACGGATTATTCGCAATCGATCATGTGGGCAAATTTCAGCTACCTCAATCTGCAGGTCCCTCATCATGCACTTGTGACATCTCCCTTTTTCTCATATGGCAAATTGGGCATATGTATGGCCCTACAGAAATCAAGATCTTTGGAACCTTTCTTCCATCATTCATTCGTCAGATAGATGGATCTGGGCACCGGAAAAAACTACCAAGTGCCATGCGAGAGTACCTACCGCTACCGGTCCGATCGATCGATCGATCGATCGATCTCACCTGCAGCCTGCTCTTCTTTAATTGCAGTATCATGCTTGCACTGAATGACCGGCCGCCGGTACAATTAATCATTATGGAAACTGTTCTCTCTGATGCTTACATGTGAGACTCATCGATCAAATCGTGACTCGTGACAGTGTGTCGACAGAAGACGACTGATCATGAGTGGTATGTATATATGTATGTAGCCACAACCATGGGCTCATCAATTGGACGAGTATAATGTTTTGTCTCCATTAAAAATAGATATTCATTTCACAACCACCTAGTAGGATATATATCATTAACAGAATAACAGACACTAGTTTGGACACGTGAATGGGTGCACTGAGAGTGGAGAAAAATAAAGTTGACTGATCGATCATTTGGCTGATCGCCACTGAAGAAGAAAACATGATCATGGGAAGGACAAGAAAATGCACACTTGCGCGCATCTATATGGAAGGTAGTAGATAAAGGTCACAACTTGCAAGATATTAATGAGGCCAACATGCATAAACAACACTTACAAGTTGCAAAAAAAAAACTTTTCTAATGCCGTTTGCCACTCAAATGTTTACCGGAGTTCACACAAAAAATGTTTAATTATCAGTCGACATATGCATATCCATCTGGTGAAGATCTTTTCATCCTTGCATAAAAGCGATCACTGAAGCCCTCACCCATCTGCTTCAACACCATATTCACTTTATTGTCGACGATGACCTAATTGGCTTTGTTTTCAGACGTCTTGATATCCGAGAATATTGTCAACGCAGCTGACTTTCTCAGATGTCAAGCATCGATTCTTCTGGGTGGAATTCTAGTGGATCATTGAAAAAAGAATGGCATTCAGCAAGGCGACGAACTATCTGTCTTACCTTCATAATTGTTGTGGATGTTCTCCCAATCTCCACAGTTTGATCAAGCGTGCCCTCACCAACGGTTCGTTGTCTGTTGGGCTAAAATGTTCGTCATCTCGGCCTTGAAAAACTCGTGGAGTCATTTTCCTCGGCGACCGGCCTGGTCATCACTTTTCATTTATTTAACACAGGCATCTGGTAAGTCAAATCTAACACCCATTTTCGGTCACCTAAAGTATAGAGAAACGATTTATAAGAATGAGTTAAACACCTTGATGACCTTGCATCGAATTTCATACGAGACATACTTGTAGCACACCTGAGTCAAACACCTGGCCGGATCGAATTTCGTACAAGACATAATACTCTGGTATAGCATCGGTGGAGTTTTATGCTTTTTGACTGGCTGAAACGGGTCGCAGAGGTTTCTCCGGCCGTAATACGTTTCTTGTGCTTGAAAAGTTGCATGCATGCAAGTTGGTATATACTAGATAGAAAAGAGTGGTTTTGCTTGCCATCGTTCGTACATACATACGTGCATGGTTTCACTCGTAAGCGTATACGTCACGCGCACACCGCGCATGCAGTATATGGTTTTGGACTGTCGGTCAATGCATGTGCTTAATAATATCTCAACAGAAAAAAGAAATGCATGTGTTTTGGACTGTCGGGATTTCGGTTACCGCGGTTACCAGAAAATCCTGACCGGTTACCGGACGAATTTGAAATGCGAAATTCGGAAATTCAAATTTTTGGTTCCCAGTTTAACCATTTACTAAAAGTTTTCATTAAAATTCAAAATTTCGGGATTTTTTGTCCGGTATGATCATTTCCTGAGGGTGCTCGGGATGTCTGGTTGCCGACCGGTAACCAAACCATGGTGGATCGACGACATCGTTAAAAGAATGAGACACTCCATGAATATTTAGTTAGTAGTATTATAACATTGCTGATGTGTTGTTGATACAGAGATATCTTTATATACTCCATTTAGTAGCTAATGACCCTCTCACAAAAAATCTAGTAGCTAATGACAAGTTTAGCCGTGTGACAGTCTCTGACCAGAATCTCGGAGAGTACGTGATGAACATTATGATGTGGATATATAGGCTGCCAACACTAAACAAGTATTAAGATGTATCATGCGTGCATGTCGATCGATGTCGTCGTCGCACCTAGCTTGCTCGTTAATTTTCGCTAGGTTTCCATCCACGGACAAATTAAAATTAACTTGGGTGTTTTATGCAGGCGCACCTGGCCTTAATATACACGGGGCGACCAAGACAAGTGGGACTGAACCACGGCTACAAGGACGTACTACTAGTAGTCTAGAAGATTAGTTGTGCTCTTGCACACTACTTCCTGCCTTGCTCAATTTTGACTTAAACAGATAGTAGTAATGCTTGCACACCAAGTCGATCGATAGCTGCAGGCTACTTGTCCACTCGGAATAAGCCTTTGACATGCATGCATGCATGCTAGTCATACTTGTCCACTCGGGCCAAATTAAGTACGACACGGCTATAGTATATCGTTATTATTTGGTGGAGATTTTTTTTATCCGGGCACCAGTGCTCCCTCCTGTTTAAAAAAATTAAAAATCATATTTATAATTTTCAAAAAATTCTGAAAAAAAATTCCACATATAGCCAATGGTGTATCCCACAGCCGTGCAAAATTTTAGATTGAGATAATTTGTATTATGAGCTACACAAAAATAACAAATCTGATAAAACTTAGAGATTTGAAAATATATATTCTCAGATGTACACATTTGTCATTTTTGTGTAGCTCAGAATACATAGTTTTTGGAGTTAACATTTTGCACGTTAGTGGGATATGTCATTGGCTACATGTGGAATTTTTTTCAGAATTTTTTGAAACTTATAAATATGATTTTTGAATTTTTTAAATAGGAGGGAGCACTGGTGCCCAAGATCACAAACCAGTTTCCGGTTATTATTCTGGTACAAAAGCTGTAAGCAGAGACTACAGGTATACTTACATGAAGTCCCCATTTTTCAACTCCATATATAACAGTATACTGCTTAATCAATTGCAAATTTGCAACTACTATATAAATTAACACCAAGTTGTTTGCGCCAAGACTTTTGCTTTCGAGTTCAGGTAGATTTTTTTTTGATGGTCACCGGGGGGGACAAAGTCCCACCTGAATTTTTTTTTATATCAAAGTTGCCTATGAGGTTTTGCAACCTCTACAAGATGGGTTCAAATGAACCAGAGTACACGGGGAGGAACAGGAGAGGAGATAAAACAAAAACAACGCACACCACAAACACACAGGGGGACGGGGGTGGGGAACAGGCGCACTTGAGAAGCACAAACAGGCGTGCTCGCATGACGACCACCACCAGGAAGACGGGCAGGACAGTGCTTTGAGGAGTGCGTCCGACGCCGTCGAAAGGCATCACGGTCCCGAGACATTGCAGATTGCAGCACCACCACTTGCTTGCATGGCGACTACCCCACAAAATGGCGAACCAGGAGTGACGGGGACCAACGAGTGAAACTGGCCTAGCACCAGCGCCACGAACCTTGACCCCGACCTCAGCCAAAGGGGCAGCCCCAAGCACTCTGGCCTAGCACCAGCGCCATGTGGGGAGGCAACCTCGCCGCCGAAGGGGGCCGATCAACCGAGACTGCACCAACAACACGAAGCTCGCGACAATGCCGCTACCATCCCCATCGGATATTTGCCAAGCTTGCACAGCCAACGAGCACGCCAAGAGCACCATATGGCAGCACTGCGAGGCCAAAAGCCTCGCTGCCAGATACACCCCCGAGAACAGCAGGCTTGTCAGGCCAATCAGGTTCAATGGCGAAGAGCAGGGATCCATGCAACGCCTTCAAGAAGGGGAGCCACGCCCACGGGCGTGGTTGTCGCAGAGCTTTCGCTCGGACCTCACCTGCGCATCGGGGCAGCGAGCAATGCACATGTCCTACACCACGCCTCCAACAAGGTTAGCAACGCCCGGAGGCGCCACCGTGGTCTGCTCATGCGCAAAGCATGAGCGTGGGTTTCCCCAGGACCTGGCATCAAGACGCGCCACCGTGCCAATACCTGAACCGGAAGCCCGCAGCATCCCACCAGCAGCTCCGGGAGGAGCACAGCAGTGCCGCGGCAGCAGCAGAGAGGCGGACGAGTCGCGGGTCGAGGGAGCGGTGGGGCAGCGACCCGCGCCGGCCCATCCGGGGCCCAGATCGAGCCGCCAGAGGAGAGGAACAGCAGGGTCGCCGGCGCAGAGGGGGTGGAGGGCCGCCGGAGGGTCCATAGCCCTGCACATCGAGAGGGTTGGGCCAGGACCAAGGTCTGCAGCCACGACCCGGGGCAGCACAGGCAGGGGCTTCAGCCCACGCGCCGGACCTGAAGCGGGGAGCTCAACTCCGGCGCAGGCTCCAGGAGGCGAGGACACGGGCTGAAGGCGGACGCCGGCCAGTAGCCGCGGAGGAGAGGAGAGGGCCCGCCGGAGACGGGGGAGACGGCCGCGACGCCGACGCGAATTTTTGGATCTTGGGGGGATGCAGCGCTGCCCGAGGGGCCTCCCGCGACCTTTGGCCACGGGCCCGCCACCACCGCGGCGGAGGCCGGCGGCAGCGGCGGCAGGGAGGGAGGATCTGGGGCTAGAGGCGGCGGCGGCGGCGCTCTCCCGGGTCGCCCTAGGTCAGGACGACACGGGAGTCCTCTCCTACCGACCGAGCGAGCCGATCGAGTTCAGGTAGATAACTGACAACATAGCTAGTCTTTCGAGAATCCAGGCCCACTGACAAAACCGACCTGCAGGAATAGAAGCAACGATATATACATGCACCGTCACCATGGGTCAGGGTCCGTGGGCCAAGCTTAACCGTCAATTATATATCATCACGTACACTATTTGGTCGACATATATAGATGAGATGAGACGCACATGGAATCTACCTCACAAGTCTCACGCGCATGGGCTTCACAATCCAAAACCTCTATAACGTGGATGCATTGCATTCTGGTACGCAGCAGTGCTCCAAATAATTGACTGCAATGCATGCAACTTTCTCATAGTACATTGCACTCCCTCCATTCCAAATTATAAAATGTTTTAGAGATTTCAATATAGACTATATATGGATTACAATGAGTGAATCCGCACTAAAACACGTATAGATATACTCAAATCAGAAAAAGGTTAAACGTCTTTATTTCCAAAAAAAACTAGTACATAGGGAAATTCATAGTACATAATAGGTTCATCTAGACCTGCTACCTAGTACTCCCTCCGTTTCAAATTAATTGACTTGGTTTTGTCCAAATATGAATGTATCTATATTTGTTTAGTGTCTAGATACATCCGTATTTAGACAAATTCAAGTCAAGTAATTTGGAACGGAGGGAGTACATACATGTAGCTAGATAGATTTTGTAGGTAGGTAGAGCCCCTGCAGTGAAAGCGGTGCCGGCCGGCCGGCGGCTTGTTGTGTCGATCGTGTGCGGCCAAGTGTAACCTCCACTTTGTCTTGACCTACGCCCATTATTGGTACTTCATGCAGATAGTGAGCTCAAAAGACGTACTACCGACATGACCTGACGTGCATGTGGGAGTGGTCCTTCATGCAGATAGTACCTTCACCGGATTGGTTGGTACTTACTCCGTTCTAAATTAATTGACTTCCATTTGTTCAAATGTGAATATATCTATATTTGTAATATGTCTAGATACATCCACATGTGAACAAATGGAAGTCAATTAATTTAAAACGGAGGGAGTAGGTGGTAAGGTGGTGGATCAAATGATCGACATGCATGCGCCGACGTTCCATCAGATCAGGTCTCAAGTTCCCGATTTGTTCATCACATCTCACACCTTGATCTTTCCTGGTGATCCATCAGTGGTTACATGCTTACAAGACAGATGTAACTGGATTAATTAATTATATGTCGAGTGGTCTCTAGCTGTACATAAAACATGTTTACATACACGTGGATATATGTCCATGTGGAAAAATGGTAAAACTTATTATATTTAAAAACGGAGCGAGTACTTCTCATCCTCTACTCGGTGCTCCAGACCACAATATGCAAGATGTTGATTCCAACACAGGAGGTGATGGAAGGTCAAGCTGAGTTGGCTTTGTTACAGAAAAAAAAAGGTGAGAAAAGAAAAGCTCTGACGATGAAGCTGATTTGTTTTTTTTTTGAAACCGTGGGCATTAGATCACTCAACTTTTTCGCCCCGCTAGTACCCATAATCTAGGGGCCATCTTAATGTTCTCAAAAGTATATAAGCCGGCATAAATTTGTTGCGAAAACCCTAAGCATTCCGCTCACTCCAAATGCTCCAAGAGACAGGAAAGCAAGGGAGGCCACTCCTTTGCGGTGATGTGGGGAGGGGCCGGTCATGAGGCGCCACCAATCGTTGAGGGATAGGGTCGACCAAGTGGTGGAGTCATGGTGAGGGAGGCCTAGCCACTCCTTTACGGGGTTCCAAACTCGGATATGGAAGCAACAATGAACAAAAAGGTGGTCCGCCGATTCCGTAGTACCTTTGCAAAGAGGGAAAAGACCACAATTAGGCCAACCGCTCTCCTGAAGCTGGTCCGTTGTCCAAAGCCTATTTTGGAGCGCAAGCCACACAAAATGCTTGACCTTTGACGGCGCCCAAACTGCCTAAACCAACTTCTTCATGTCGGTGGGGACCGCTCCCAAAAATTGCGCTTTGTACGCCGAAGCCGCCAAATATTCCCCATTAGCCGAAAGCTTCCAAGTGATCTTATCGTCCTCCACAAGGGTAAAATTATGAACCTTGATCCATAGGTCAACAAAATTGCTCCAAGTGGGCGAAAGAGAACCTGTCGGTCAAGTTAATCTTGCCCACCCAAGCATTATCATGAAAGGCGTCATGAATGCTCCACTTCTTTCTCTTGGAGAACAAGTGAATAAGAGGAGAAATATTTCTAGGCTTCATTCTGTCAAGCCATGGAGCATCCAAAAAAAGGTGTTTTTTCCCGTTTCCAACCGAAATGAGGTTGCCGCATAGAAAAGGTCCATGTCCTCTTTATTTCAAGGGTTACCCAAACCAACCCAATTTTGCGTTGGGTCCTTTCCCTCAAGCCATGACCATCTCAAGCAGAGAGCTCTCGCGAATTTCACCACACAAAGGATTCCAAGGCCCCCAAGCTCCTTAGGGCGGCAAACCTTATTCCAATTGACCTTGCATTGGGCACCGGAGACTTTATCGGAATTTGTTAGCATTACTAGGAGCGATGTGTGGGGCTTTCCGCTTTCTTAGCTTGTAAACCTTATAACTTGTTAACTTGCGTTTTTGTTCAGTTATCAATAAAAGTGGAACCCGACCCTAGGGTCATGCCGGAAAAAAATGTAGATATATCTCAGAACAATAGCTCCATAAAGGAACGGTGCCAGGGGTGGGCGGAATAAATTGAAAGCAACTCAATATAGGAGCCTTTTTTTAAAGTCATTCAAATTATTGTTTTAGTTTTTAAATTTCCAGGCTCCTTGAACACTGAGCTCGAAATCATAGCACTCAGTATACATATTATTGAATTGATGCACCATCGAACTCAAGCAAAAGTCCGGAATGACGGAGAGAAATCATGAAATATATTATATTTAAACACTTCTCTCATATTTAGGCTATTTTAGTTCCTATCTTGGGTAATCTTTTTATTTTAATCAAGCAGGGTCGTAAATTTGAGACACTTGACACTAGTACCATATTACATTGATGTGCACCAGCCAACTCAATCAAAAGTCTGAACTGATGGAGAGAGGCTAGCTAGGCAGTATATTTATAATTTAACATCTACTAATGAAAAATACATTTATAAGGAGAAATATGGTATGTGATTTTTTTAGTTTTAATACGCGTGCGAATTTTCTTACGAAAAAATATTCATTTTGTGTTCCATGATGAACAATTGGTGCTAAAATATGTACAGAGATTATATCAAATTTCACTTCTTAGGGCTAAATAATGGTTTTTTTCTCGTGTGTATATTGTAAATGTCTAAACTATAGTTGCCTATGTTGCTTATTCAAAATTCTTTTGTATTTAAGCTAAAAAAAAATCTCATGACGGGAGCACATGACCCTCGAAGAGGTATTTTGCCGCTTAGGGTTTCCTATTCAAATCATACAAGACCGGAGAACAACAATTAACTGTGGTTTCAGCCACGGCCATATATATTTGTTGTAAGTTGGGTCGTCCTCTCTTATGAGAGTTTATATATTTGTACTTGATATTAGCTAAAATGATATAATATTTTATCAGTCCTATGATGTTTTCAGTTTTGCGCAGTTTGAGCGATACTTATTAAGAAGCACCGAGTATTGTAGACACGCGTATATGTGTCGGTTATATCTTTCGTATATGTATTCACTAGTGTTTCATGAAATTGAAAATTATTTATATGTATCTTAATATTTATTGTTTAGGTGAGTTTATATAAGTACTAGAGAGGTGAGTGGTCACAGTTTTCATCCAAGCTAAAGAAAGACAACACAAATTTGTAGACAAAATGATCAATATTTATACACTGACATATTTTTTATCATGTTATCTTGGATAATAAAATGAAAGTCTCAACCTAAGAGCAGGCAACAGAAGCCGTTAAACTAACATTACAGGTTTTCGCAAAAAAAACTAACATTACAGGACATGTTCTGTAACTCCTCCCACATCATAGCAAACCTTGGTAATTTCCACAGGAATTTACTTAACACACTAGTACAAAACGACACATCGGATACCCCTCTATGACAACGGCACGAGTTAGGCGACGGAAAATCATGACATCCCCCGCGTGCCCGCACTGTGCCGTAAGGCAGGCCCACAACAAAGGCAACGGGTGAATAGAGAATATATGTTGGCAACGGAGATTATTTTACCTCCGTTACCGATATGTGCTCATCGCACACTGATAATTGTGTAATCTCCATCTGCTTTCGTCTCTCGTCCTTCGCCCGCTTGTCATTAGAAGCAGCCCGACAGCCCGCGGCCTATAAGAACCTATGCCCTTCACTCTCACTCTCACTCTCACTCTCACTCTCACTGTCTCACTTCCAACCCTAACCGCCGCACAGTCTCCTCTCTCTCCACTGTCTCGCATGGCTTGCACCGTCGGCCCTGGTAGATTCGGCCATCGCGGCCGCCCCACCCTCCGGGCCTTCACGCAGCAGCAGCGTCAGCTGGTGTTGCGGGACGAGCGTGCGGAACAGGCCGCCAGCGCTCTGGCCTCCGTGGGCCGGTGCCGCGCCATTTGCCCTGGCGCTCGTCCGCTGGCGCTGCAGGAAGAGCACGGCGAAGGCTCCAGTGCTCTGCACCCTTCCGGCCGCACCTGCACACTTGGCCGCCATTGCTGCTACCGCCAGATCTGCCAGGCGCTGCAGGGGAACCCCGGCCCCCTTCCTCGCTTTCGGAACCATCTGTCTTCCTCCTCCTCGTCGTCCTCGTCCTCCGACGATGAGGAAGAGGAAGAGGAGGAGGATCGTGATCTAGAGATCGATTGCCAACTCCCGCGCTGATTTTGAGCATGATGATGCCGAGTGTCATCAAGGCGAGGCCGATCTGGAGGCAGTGGTCCTCCTCTCCGAGGCCTCGACCCAGGTCGAACGCGCCGAGGATGCGGTCTACCAGTCTGACCTCCGGGCCCCCATAGCCCTCTCTTTGGTCCACGGCGAGGGCAAGGGGCTCGAGGTGGAGGGGCCGCCAGGGGAGGCCGACGCTAGATTTATGCTGGCGGCGACGCTAAGCGAGCCCGCCTCGCCTAATGTAAGACCCAGTTCAGTAGGATAGGTTTTTTTATTTTTGTACATATTTTTACTCGTTTCAGATGATTAGCTCTATTCTTAGTAGGCATTGTGGTAAGTAGCTAATTGTTTAGCCATAGATTTGCTCTGTTTTTAGTAGGCATTGTTTACACATAAATTTTAGCTGTTTTCTAGTTGTAAATAGCTAATTGTTTACACATAGATTTTAGCTGTTTTCTAGTTGTAATTAGCTAATTGTTTAGAATAGATTTCAGCTGTTTTCTAGTTGTAAGTAGCTAATTGTTTAGACATAGATTTCAGCTGTTTTCTATTTGTAAGTAGCTAATTGTTTAGGCATAGATTTGCTCTGTTTTAGTACGCATTGTTTACACATAGATTTTAGCATTGTTTATGTTATACCGATGATTAAAATTAGGTGACACCGTGTGATCCGGGGTGGCACTAGTGATCCTTGCGATATGCACAAATACACATCGATCTTGTGCATCCTACTTGGCTCGCTTGCTCCATCCCTGAAATTTGTGTGTCCAATCTACCTATATATGAGGCATTGTTTAGGCTATGTTCTAGTTGTAATTAGTTATATATTTTCTGTAATGCCGATTATTAAAATAAGGTGACACTGTGTGATTCGAGGGTGGCGCCAGTGATCCTTGTGGTATGCACAAATACCGATCTTGTGCATCCTACTTGGCTCACTAGCTCCATCCATATAATTTGTGTGTCCAATCTACATATATATATGAGGCATTGTTTAGGCGATGAATTTATCTGTCTTGTGTTTGTGTATAGAGATGAAGAAGCTTACCTTTTGATTTTTTTTTCATCTCCTTTAGGGCGAGGAGGAAACCTGGAGACTATGCGGCGGCCATGAAAATGTAGGAGCGGGGCTCCGTCCACACGGTCCACTGAAGCCGGCGCCTCCAGTAGCAAGACTTTTGTGTAGTACTAAATAGGTAGAATAAGACCACGCAATGAAACTGGGCGAAGAGGAAGGTGAAGAACCGGCGGCCGTCAAGCAGGAGCCAGGGCTCCGTCGACGGCGCAGTAGGCGTCACCGGCTTTTTTTTGTTTCCTTTAGCCCTCATTACAAACGGTCAAAAACTAATCTCTGTATCTGATGTAACGACTATAGACAACGATTATATATTATGCCCGTTGCCAAACTTATTGCAAACGATCAAAATCTCCGTGGCTATTGAGTGGCTTCACATCAGTGACAGAGGCAGGGACACGGACTCTTTCTCCGTTTCCGATGAGGGTTTTGGCCCGTTTCCGATGTGTCGTCATGTACTAGTGACAGTCACATATTCTACAGATTGGCACACTTTTCCGGTTCACAAGATGACACTACTTCATTTTACCCTCCTCCTCATGCCACAATAACCTTTTTCTATTCAAATACATGCGTTTACAGGGACCTAGTGTTAATAGGTTGTTGATCATTCTTCCTATAAATTTGGCTAGATATTACATTGTCTGACTTGGGGACACTGCTTACTTTCCATGCACCGGCCGGCCGGTCTACGTATCCGAGAAATATCTCGCATGTTATACGTACATGTACTGACGACATATACGTCGGCGCGATCGATATCGAGGGCGGGGACCGTGCGGCGGACGGCCGGCCGGCCCACGCCCGACGACGGACCGCCCGCCGTCCGGCCAGATGCCGGCAAGCACACGCGCTCACATGGCGGCACATGATCAGTCGACCTCGACGGAGACCCTCCGTCCATGGATGCAAGGACGGGAGATTAATTTCGGCAGCAGAGATGGATCCCATGCATGTAGGGTCATGCAGTATTCTACAGTACGTACGACTGCATGTGAGTCCACTACACTCCAATCTCATGTAGTAGGGTCATCACAGACGTATATAAGTGTGCATGCATTAGTGAGGGGGCACATCGCCGCGCAAATGATCCGGCCTCTAATCATAGGATTCTAGCTAACAATCTGCAGGCCATGAACATTATATATCATGGGCATCATTGCGATCCAGAAGCAGATTCCTCGGTCACGCCTGAATTAATTATTTTGTATTCTCAAGTCCAAACCGAAATGTAGCTAGCTTGGTTCATCAGATGGTGTGATATTTGTGCTTTGGCAAATATCAATAAACGATTAAGTACTCCACTCCATGGATTATATATTAGCAGAAGATCGATCATGTGGGTACGTAGTGGCCCACATGCAAATTAAGCTAGCCTCAATCTGGTCCTCATCATGCACTTCTGACTCATCAATCTCTCTCTATTTCTCATATGGCAAATTGGGCATATGGCCCTACACAAATCAAGAGTTTTGGAACCTTTCTCCCATCATTCATCCATGCATCAGATGGATCCGGGCAACGGAAAAAACCACCAACTGCCATGCATATGCGCGCGAGCACCTAGCTACCGGTCCGATCTCCGATCGATCGATCTCACCTGCAGCCTGCTCTTCTTTAATTGCAGTATCATGCCCGCACTGATGACCGGTGCTACAATCATTAATTATGGAAACTGTTCTCTCTGACGCTAGCTTACATGTGAGACTCATCGATCAACTGTGACAAGTGTACGTGTCGACAGAAGACGACTGATCATGAATGGTATTAGTATGCATGTAGGTGGCCACAACCATGGGCTCATCAATTGGACGAATATAATGCTTTGTCTTCTTAATTTGGAAACGATATTCATTTTACAAATACCTAGTAGCTAGATATAGTACATCATTGTTAACAGAGTCCCTGACACTAGTTTAATTTGGACTCATGAATGAATGAATGAATGAATGGGTGCAGTGAGAGTGGAGAAAAAAAAGTTGACTGATCGATCGCCACTCAAGAAGATCGAAGACATGATCATCATGAGAATGACAATATATAACACGCACACATGCATGCATACACTTGCGCGCATCTCTCCGTGAAAGAAAGTAGATTAACCTGATCACAAACTTGCAAGATATTAATTAATGGAGGCCAACATGCATGCATAAACGACACGTTACAAGTTACCTAAGAAAGTGTTTTCCAATAATGCCCTTAGGCCACTCAAATGTTTACCCTAGTTCACCATAAAAAAAATTGTTTAATTCTCAGTCGACATACGACATCGCCATTCATTCATGAAGATCTTTTCATGCTTGCATTTGCATAAAAGCAGTCACTGAAGCCCTCACCCATCTGCTTCAACACCATATCCACTTTCTTGTCGACGAGGACCAAATTGCCTTTAGTTCCGGACGTAGCTTCCGAGAATGTTGTCAACGCTGCTGACATTCTCACATGTCAATCATCCATTCTTCTTAGTGGAATTCTAGCTAGCTAGTGGATCCATTGAAAGAAAAAAAATGCCATTCGGCAAGTCTGCGAACTCTCGCCTAGCTAACCTTCTCATTATTATTGTTGCGGAGGATGTTTTCCACCGATAGATCAGCCATTCATGCATGAAGATCTTTTCATGCTTTCATGCTTGCATAAAAGCAATCACTGAAGCCCTCACCCATCTGCTTCAACACCATATCCACTTTCTTGTCGAAGAGGACCAAATTGCCTTTAGTTTCGGACGTAGCTTCCGAGAATGTTGTCAACGCTGCTGACATTCTCACATGTCAATCATCCATTCTTGATTCTTAGTGGAATTCTAGCTAGTGGACGCGTTAAAAAACGGCATTCGGCAAGTCGGCGAACTCTCGCCTAACCTTCTCATTATTCTTGTTGCGGACGATGTTCTCCATCGATTGATCAGGCGGCGTGACCGCACCATAGGTGATCTTCCTAATCCCTTTACGTTCTCTAGCACGACGATGATCCATAATTCCGCTATCTGTTGAGCTGAAATTAATTAGCGCCGTCCGTCAATCTGATCATGCCTTAAAAGGCTTTTGGGGGGTCCTTAATTTTTGCCTCGGCGACGTGCCTGGCCATCACTTTTCATAAACCTAGCATGCACAAATGCATCTCTCTATGAAAGGAAGTAGATTAACCTGATCACAACAGAGTATTAATCAATGGAGGCCAACATGCATGCATAAACGGCACTTTACGAAGTTGCGAAAGAAATTGTTTTCCAATAATGCCCTTGGGCCACTCAACTGTTTACCCTAGATCACCATAAAAAATTGTTTAATTCTCAGTCGACATACGACATCACCATTCATGCATGAAGATCTTTTCGTGCTTGCATAAAAAGCAGTCACTGAAGCCCTCACCCATCTGCTTCAACACCATATCCACTTTCTTGTCGACGAGGACCAAATTGCCTTTAGTTCCGGACGTAGTCACGTAGCTTCCGAGAATGTTGTCAACGCTGCTGACATTCTCACATGTCAATCATCCATTCTTCTCAGTGGAATTCTAGCTAGTGGATCCATTGAGAGAGAAAATGGCATTCCGCAAGTCGGCGCGAACTCTCGCCTTGCTAACCTTCTCATTATTTTTGCGGATGATTTTCTCCGTCGATTGATCAGGCGTGACCTCACCACAGGTGATCTTTCTAACCCCTTCACGTTCTCTAGTACGACGATCGATGATCCATAATTCCGCTGTCTGTTGAGCTGAAATTAGCGCCGTCCGTCGATCTCATGCCTTAAAAAGCTTTTGGGGGTCCTTAATTTTTACCTTGGCGAAGTGCATGGTCATCCCTTTTCATAAACCTAGCATGCACAAATGCATGCATGGTCAGTCAAACCTAACACCATTTTTCAGTCACCTAGTAGTAGAATATAGAAGAAAAAAAATGAATTGACGATGGGACAGTGGACATATGCGACAGTGTGCATGCAAGGCCCACACACTTAACTTGATCGAGGAGAAGCGGCCACAAGATGTGTGGGTCTCACGTACATGCATTAATCTGGTGATCATGTTCATTGTCCCCCTGGAAAAATATCTGGTGAAGCATGTTGTATCTGTCCAACAAATATCTGGATGGAGGACGCTACCCGCTGGGCTGCAGGCTGCTGTTGCTAGTGGAGTTGGATTCTACTCGCTCCGTTCGAAAATGATGTCACAAAAATGGTCTATCTATAGTTCATTTTTGTGACATCCTTTTCCGAACGGAGGGAGTACTTCTGATCGACCGACTGAAAACGGGTGAGCCAGAGATCGAAATTTATACACGGCAGACTTGTGGTTGACAAGTTGTTTTGCTAGCGATGCGTGCAAGTTGGTCTAGCTAGATTGAAAATACTCTCTCCGGTTCATAAAAAGTGTCACCCACTTAGTACAAAGTTTGTATTAACTTAGAACAAAATGAAGGACACTTTTTATGGATGGGAGGGAGTAGTTGTTTTGCTTGTCATTGTACGTAGTACGTGGTTTCACTCGTAAGCGTATACGTCACAACTCACACGCACATAGAGTTGTGGACTCATCGGCTTGCACCGGTCAATGCTGCAGGCCGCCGCGTAACGCATCGAGCCCACGCACGCCGCCCACGTATGTGCATGCGTAGCATCTATCGACATGTACGCGTGCATGTCGATGTCGCCCGTCGTCGCATGATTCCATCTACGGACAACCAAGCCAAAGTGGCACTGAACACCACTACAAGTTTTGCCAGGTAGCTTAATTACTTGCATGCGAATCTACGCTACTTGTTGTGCTTAAGGATAGTAGTTGAGCTCTTGCATACAACTACTACCACGAGCTAGTGCAAACAATCTGCTTTTGTCTTGGTCAATTTTGACCTAGTAAGCGTGTGATCGATCGACAATAATTAATCCTTGCGCACCAAGCAAGCCATCACTAGCTACTTGTCCATGCATGCATCCTGGGTTCTCCCATGCATGTCTTTCGACGATATGCATGGTCATGCCACAAACTACGTACGTATCCTTCCTACTGTGGCAAAATTGATTGCTACATACACCACTCTATATTGTTTTTTAGATGAAGGGCATTTAGTTACTCAACGTATCATGTAAATGTATAGCGCATTACACTCGGTCTCTGCATAGTTTGGATGCACACAGTCACAACCGGAAACCAAAATGAAACATTAAAGGCGTTATACAAAGGACGCGACTTATGTTGGCCAAAACAAGAAGAAAACGTGACAACGAGACTACATACACACATTGTCATTGATTGCTTTCTTGACTGGGCAAAGACTAACACTAAACACGCATGAAGTGTTTGGCTTTTAAATTATGTAATTAATATGGTGCTTAACTACTAATTGCAAATGCTACAAGTTGTGGTTAGTCCATTGTTGCGCTTTCGAGTTTTAAGTCGGTCAAGACTACCCGTTCACACAAGACACACTATGTCCAATCAGGCCGCTCATCTGCTTACTATTTCTGATTGATCTCGACTGCTTAATACCAAAGATTCCGGTCCTAGTTGTGCTTTTGCACACATTCGAGTATAACTGACACTAGTTTAATTTGGACATATGAATGAATGGGTGCAGTGAGAGTGGAGAAAAACAAAGTTGACTGACTGATCGCCACTCAAGAAGAAGACATGATCACATGAGAATGGCAATATATAACATGCACACATGCATACACTTGCGCGCATCTCCCTATGGAAGAAAGTAGATTAACCTGATCACAACTTGCAAGATATTAATGGAGGCCAACATGCATGCATATACGACACTTTACAAGTTGCAAAAGAAATTGTCTTCCAATAATGCCATTGGGCCACTCAAATGTTTACCCTAGATCACCATAAAAAATTGTTTAATTCCCAGTCGACATACTATGTCGCCATTCATGAAGATCTTTTCATGCTTGCATAAAAGCAATCACTAAAGCCCTCACCCATCTCCTTGAAGCACCATATCCACTTTCTTGTCTACGAGGACCAAATTGCCTTTAGTTCCGGACGTATGTAGCTTCCGAGAATGTTGTCAACGCTGCTGACATTCTCACATGTCAATCATCCATTCTTGATTCCTAGTGGAATTCTAGCTAGTGGACGACGTTAAAAAATGGCATTCGGTAAGTCGGCGAACTCTCGCCTAATCTTCTCATTATTGTTGTGGATGATGTTCTCCATCGATTGATCAGGCGTGACCTCACCACAGGTGATCTTTCTAACCCCTTTACGTTCTCTACCACGAGGATGATCCATAATTTCACTATCCGTTGAACTAAAATTAATTAGCGCCGTCCGTCGATATCATGCCTTAAATGGCTTTTGGGGGGGGGGGGGGGGGGTGTCCTTACCCATTTTTCAGTCACCTAGTAGTAGAATATAGAAGAAAAAAATGAGTTGACGATGGGACAGTGGACATATGCGACAGTGTGCATGCAAGGCCCACACACTTAACTTGATGGAGGAGAAGCGGCCACAAGATGTGTGGGTCTCACGTACATGCATTCATCTGGTGATCATGATCATTGTCCCCCTGGGAAAAAAATATCTGGTGAAGCATGTTCTATCTGTCCAACAAAAATATCTGGATGGAGGACGCTACCTGCTGGGCTGCAGGCTGCTGTTGCTAGTGGAGTGGGATACTTCTGACCGACTAAAAACGGGTTAGCCAGAGATCGAAATTTATACACGGCACAGACTTGTTGTATATATACCTGAGTCAAACACCCTTGATCGAGCTAGCATGAGTGGAGATTTCATTTCAAAAAATTAAACATCCTTCTTAGAAGTTTTTAAAAATCTGAAGAAAAAAATCCTTTATGTTTTTAATGATGCATTCCATAAACGTGCAAAATTTCAGTTTAAAATACTTTATATTCCGAGCTAAACAAAAATGGTAAAAGATATTGGCATTTTTTGTGAAGCACACAATATAAGGAATTACGCATTGATATTTTACGTGCTAGTAGGATCCATCTTTTTGACTACATCTGGGTTTTTTTAGCTACAAACGGTTCAGAGAGACGTTGCGGGCAGGCGAAATTAACCTGGGTTATTTTTTTCCGCAATGTTTTTTCCTGATTTTCGGTTGGCCTAGGCCTTGATGTTTGCTCTTAAACTTTTGCCTTGTGTAAAAAAAAAATTCGGTGGTTGACAAATTGTTTTGCTAACGATGATCGAAAAGAATTGTTTTGCTTGACATTGTACGTAGTACGTGGTTTCACTCGTAAGCGTATACGTCACACGCACATAGCCGGAGTATACAGTTCTGGACTCATCGGCTTGCACCGGTCAATGCTGCATGTGCGGAATTACAACACCGACATCGACATGACGGAGACGCCGGACCGGCCGGCCGCTAGCTCTGCATGCGAATTCCGCACGCCGATCCCGTAGCGCCGCGCGAGTACACGGGCATGTCGGATGCATGCATAAGCTTGGGTGCACGACGTCGGCCGGCTGGTCGCCGACTTCTTCTCCCGCCGGCCGGCCGGCTGGCCGGCCGGCCGCCGCGCAACGCAACGAGACCACGTATGCGCATGCGTAGCATCTATCGACATGCATGCGATGTCGCCGTCGTCGCATGATTCGATCAAATCTAATTAATTCACTCCCGTGTGGCAAAGGACAACGAAGCCAAGTGACACTGAACCACCGGACGGCCAAGTTTAGCCAGGTAGCTTTAGTTACTAGCTTGCATGCGAATCTACATAGTTGAGCTCTTGCATACTACTCCCTCCTGCATGCTAGTCCCTCCATTCCAAATTAGATGACTTTCATTTGTTCACGTGCAGATATATCTATACTTGTAACAGGACATATGGAATTCATCTAATTTGGAACGGGGAGAGTACTCTACTATATTACTGCTACGAGCTAGTGCAAGCATCCTGCGTTTGACTTAGTCAATTTTGACCTAGCAAGCGCGATGGATCCATCGACAATAATCCTTGCGCACCAAGCAAGCCACCACTAGCTACTTGTCCATGCATCCTAGCTGGCTTCTCCATGTCTTTTGACGGTAGGCATGGTCATGCCACAAGCTACGTACGTATCCTTCTAGTGGCAAAATTGATTGCTACATACACCACTCTATATTGTTTTTTAGATGAAGTGCATTTAGTTACTCAACATATCATGTAAATGTATAGCGCATTACACTCGGTCTCTGCATAGTTTGGATGCACACAGTCACAACCGGAAATCCAAAATGAAACCTTAAAGAAGTTATACAAAGGACGCGACTTATGTTGGCCAAAAGAATAAGAAAACGCGACAACGCGACTACATACACACATTGTCATTAATTACTTTCTTGACTGGGCAAAGACCCGTGGCAAGATGGTTAGGAGGGTGGTTGTACCTCCAGCCCAGCAGAGTTCAAACCCCAGGTTTGAAGCTGGTGTTTCTCATTTAGGCGGAATATTCTTCAGTGGGAGGCGACTTTCCCGTCGATAGCGATGCGCCCGTGGTGACTTCGTCAATCTCAAGACCCAACCGCTGGCTCAGTCTCTCGGAGGTGCTCATAGGGTTAGGGTGTGCGTGTGTGCGTTCATAGGGGTGAGTGTATACGCGTGTATGTGAGCGTCTGCGTTGTACTGTGTTTTGCAAAAAAAAAAAAAGACTAACACTAAATACGCATGAAGTGTTTGGCTTTTAAATTATGTAATTAATATGGTGCTTAACTACTAATTGCAAATGCTACAAGTTGTGGTTAGTCCATTGTTGCGCTTTCGAGTTTTAAGTCGGTCAAGACTACCCGTTCACACATGACACACTATGTCCAGTCAGGCCGCTCATCAGCTTACTATTTCTGATTGATCTCGACTGCTTAATACCAAAGATTCCGGTCCTAGCTAGTTGTGCTTTTGCACACATTCTGCCTCCGTCAGTTTTCAATTTAAACATGGTGCGACAAACTCAAGCTTGCACACCAAGTCACCGGCTACTTTGTCTACTCTGAAAAATGCCTTTGACATGCGTGCATTTGCATTCGAACTGGCCAAAAGTGCGACACGGCCGGCTATATTTATATTTATATATCGTTATTATTCTGGTTCACACAAGTGTGACGACTGTCGTAAGCCGAGAATAAACGTATACTGCATTGAGTCTACATTTAAACTCCGCAACAGTATACTATAACTCTGAATTCATTGCAACTAATAGTAGCAATTAACAACAAGTTGTTGCGCCAAGACTTTTGCTTTGGAGTTCCGGTAGACTATAGCTAGTTTTTCCCTTCCACATTCTGTGCGAGCGTCTATCTTTCTTTTTCTACCGGGTGTTTTTCTACGAGAATCTTGAGAGATGTGAATGGTGGTCAATGGTCGTTAAGAGTGAGAATCTAGGCCCACTTAACAAAGCAACCTGCAGCAATAGAGAGAAGCATCAAAACATGCACGATGGGTCTCCGGGGCTCACAAAAGTCTCTTGCATACATCACGCATGGGCCTCACAATCCATTTATGTCTCTAGAACATGCATTCCGGTACGTAGTGCTCCAAATAATTGCCTGCAGGGGCTAGCAATTCATGCAACTTATATGTACTGCGTACCTAAACAAGAACAAGATAGATAGATTATGTAGGAGCCGTGGTGGCCTACGGTGTCCAGCGCTTGAGTTGGGAAATATGGAAGGAGGGTGCCCGCTCTTATGCTCCTTGTCTTCCGTTTCATCTGGCTTGAGTGCAGTGGCGGATCTAGGATTGGAGCAAGCCCGGGCCAAAAATTTGGGGCAAAAAAAAACTACTAAAAACTCCTGTAATAACATATAATTTTTTTGTACGATTGTAAAGATGTACCTATATAATTTTTTCAAACTTAGCGAAAAGACTAAAAAACTCTTGTAATACTCTTTCCGATCCAGAAAAAACATCGCCGGTTACACGTATGAGTTGTATGTACATAGTTGTTTTCTTGCGACAATTTAAATAGATCGGAGGGAGTAACATATACTCCCTCCGATCCAGAAAATATGTCGGAAGATATGCATAGGAGTTTAACATGTCACGTTGTTTTCTCCTGACATTTTATGGACCGGAGGGAGTAATTGTTTTGCCACTCCAAGCGAAAATGGGCTGAAACGAACAAAAACAAAAGAGAAAAATTCAGCGTTAGTCACTGAAGTTGAGCGGTGGTCTCACTTTGGTCACTGAGTTTCTGAATACCCTGTTTACGGTCATTCTTTTTGCGTAAGGGGTTCACTTTGGTCACCGTATCTATTTCTATACCGTATTTTATATGTATTGTGCCACCCTGAGCGTTGACTGGTCAGTGGCCACGCGTGTGACGACTGTGCCAACAACGTGGCAAGCGGCTCCCGGCGGAGGCGCCATCCGACCCGGAGGCGGCGGATCCGTTCGTGTCGGCTCTGTAGGAAGTCCGCGACCTCATCTCCCGGGCATGACGCAATGGCAGATCCCTCGCACTTCGCGCACTTCCCGGCGTCCGACATCAACGTCGTGCCCGGCCCTGCACCTGCTGGAGCCACGCCTCGTCTCTCCCTTTCACATTCTGTGAGGTGCCCAATTTATTCCATTAAGAGGAACACACATGTATTACATTTTTTTACTTTTTGGCTATTATTTAGATATCCTAGGTATTTGGTGAAAGTATTTTTGCAAGAGATTATCTCTTAGTTAAGATAAGCCAAACCTTTCTTCTCTCTTCCTACTCAGTAATAATATTACCTGGCATTGGTAAGATAAGACCATCATATATGCTCTTGGTAAGATAAGACCATCATCTATGCTCTTACTCATTAGGACTCAAACACCCCGGCGGGTCTCATTGAGTCGGAATATTCTTTCACGGTGTTACTATGGTATACACAGGTATGGTATACACAGGTATGAAAGATTCATTGTGCAGCGGTGGTGTACGCGAGCATATAATCTACTCACTCCGTTTCTAAATATAAGTTATTTTTAGTTTTTGTAACTCTTTCTTGATTCATATGTATCTAGACGTATTTTAGTGGTTAGTTCACCCATTTTACTTCATATTTGGTCTGTATTAGAATGTAAAACATCTTATACTATGAAACAAGGGATTATATATCGTACTCGGTGTTTTTACAAGAATCTTGAGAGAAAGAAAGCGCGCGGTGGTCACTGCCCTTTAAGACTTGAGAGCGACAATCCAGGCCCACAAACAGACCAAAGCTGCAGCAACAGAGAGAAGCAACAAAACATGCACGATGGGTCAGGGTCGCCGGGCCAAACTTAACCATGCATCAATTATCTATCACTACCTCGACATGTATAGACGAGACGCACATGGAACCTGGCTCACAAAAGTCTCCTGCATACATCACGCATGGGCCTCACCATCCAAGCCTCTAGAACATGTATTCATGCATGCATTCTGTTACATAGTGCTCCAAATAATTGCCTGCAACTCACTTGTACTCGTACATACTCCCTTCGTTCACAATTATAAGATATTTCAGCTTTTTCCGAAACATGTGTATCTAGATTCTAGACACGGTTTAGTATGTAGATTTTATTTATTTTGATTCGTACAATGTCTATATTAAAAATATCTAAATCATCTTATAGTTACGACGGAGGGAGTATATACGTAGCTAGAGAAGAACAAGCTAGATAGATACTCCCTCGGTTCCGAGTAGAGACTTTTTGCTCCCGAGATCCAGTGATCCCTTCAATTTAAAAAATTTGAAAATCATATTTATAAGTTTCAAAAAAATAAAATAAAAACTCCCGGTGTAGCCAATAGTATACTATACGAACGTGTAAAATATCAACTCAAATGCTTTATATTTTGAGCTATACAGAAATTACAAATTGTGGATCTAAATTTGTCTATTTTCGAATCTCTAAGTTTTACCAGATTTTTTATTTTTGCATAGCCCATAATATAAAGTATTTCAAATTGAAATTTTGCACGTTTATGAGATACACCATTAGCTACACTTGTATTTTTTTAGAATTTTTTAAACTCAAAAATATAATTTTTGGTTTTTTTTAACTGGAGGGAGCTCGGAGCAAATAACACTTTCTGCTCAGTTCCGTATTATAAGCCGTTTTGGCTAACTAAATTAGTTAGCCAAAATGGTTTATAATAAGAAACAGATGTTGTAAGATATACGAGTAGGCAGGTATGTAGAGCACTTGCAGTAAAATTAAGCCGTGCCGGCCGGCCGGCCGGATGCTTGTTGTGTCGATGGTGTGCGGCCAAATATAAGTTGCACTTTGTCTCGACCTGCGCCCATTATTGGTATATATATATATGCACAGTGAGCTCAAAGAACGTACCGACCTGAACTGACCTGACATGGTTTATGCATGTGACGGTGGTCCTGCATGCAGATAGTACCTTCACCTTATTTTGGTTCGTTGGTAGGTCGATCAAATGATATGTCCATTGGCCTCTAGATTACTGCTGTAGCTACAATTTGCTCGACCATATGGAAGCTAAGGAAAAAAAAAACTTCCAGCTTCCATGTCGATCTAATATGTATGCTTGTGTCTTTTATCAAGTACTAGCAAACATGCCCGTGCGTTGCAACGAGAAGAAACCTAAAGAAATCTATCATGCATTCATCTATTAACTAACCAGGGCAAAGTTTTCTGTAATAAACATAGGTGTTCTAAAAGAAGTCACATTCACAGTGTGCAACCACTACAATTGAGTGTTGCACGAAATATGAACAATTTGACTGCGTACCGTGGCACCGTGGCCCGTCTCGACTGCCAGCGAGTGGCGCAGTGCTGCGGTGCGTCGGAATCAACCCCGATGGCTGCATAAGATTGGATCTGAAGTTGTATGTTATTTTTATAAGGATCGTGCTTGTTGTGTGATTTGTATGCACACATTCTTTCTTCTTTTGTTTTTCAGAAAGTGATGTGTGGCTTATAATATTGGGGTTATGTAGGAATGAGTAGATGTATGCTTCCGTGGCTGTTGGTGCTTTTGCTTTAAATATTTTATAACTTGCTGTTTTTTTTAGCGGAACCTAACTTGCTGTTAGCAGATGAACTAAACAGAAAAACGAAATTTTCGTGGACGATTTTGGGCCAGGCCCATAGAGAGGGGATTAAGCAGAGTTGCTCTCGATCGGGGTCTGTTCGGCTGTTCCGCATGCTTTGCCCAGCTGAGCGACGAAACGATCAGGGAGTCATGGACTCGTGTTTCAGTACCACCTTGACTAACTACGGACCTGTTAGAAGCGCGATGAGGCAACGTACACAACAAAAACCAAGCGACGTACGAAACATGGACGACGTACGAAACCAACCAAGGAAGCCTTAACGTCTTTATTATTAGGTAAAGATTGGACAGGTTTACATGCCGATAGTGAGCAGGAGTTTTGAGGACCGGTGCGAAGCTCAAGCTGATTCGGCTTCGTTGCACAAAAAAGTGAGAAAAGAAAAGCTCTGAGAAGGTTTATAGATGAAGCTGGAGGAGAAACTATGTTGATATGGGCCGGGTGACGCCTTTACTTTTGACGGGCTCAGGGTGGAGGCCCATTGTCTGGGATAAAAAAAATGTTGTGCATTTCGTTGACGTCCCATGTATGAACATGAGCCTTGTCCCTAATAACTTGTGAACTTGCGTTGATGTAGATAAACCTCAGAACAGTAGCTCCATGCGACATCAATTACCTTATAACTCTGCGAAAAAAAACTTCCAATGATGTAATCATTTCTGCGAATCAGTCATTAGCATGTCAGATTTAGATTCTAGAAGACCACAATGGTCGAAAGGATATTGATCGGACATTGATGACGAAATGCAGCATAAATAGATCAACGGAGCCGATGCTTCAGGTTGATACAGAAAAGAATGGCTTGCCGTAATAGCTTACAGCGACGATAAATGTTTGGTCTAGTATACACTATACAGTCATTTATGTGCGCATGTGCTTGTAGAAGAAACTATGGCCTTGTATACACAAGGAATCAGAGAAATGTGATACCAGAGATGATAACAAGCATCTATCTAGCCATACGGATGACTTCTACTTGCACAAATCCACAAATCGCCCGCGAAAAACGCCATCAGAATTCTGAAAAATCAACTCGATTTGTCAGCCGCAAATTTGAATCCAATATATGCAGCTCAACTTTACTCGTCGAGTCCGTTTCGATTTGCGAGCTGCAAATTTCGGAGCGCGCACACGTGGTTTATGATGGTAGCCAGGATTGCGCCTTTTCCAGTTTCAGTACCTTCAGTCTTCAGCTGCGCTGTACGAAGAGCTATTACCTATGAACTTGATCCTTGCAAAAGAAGACTAGAAGTTGATCCTCTTTCTTCGTTCCAACAGTCCGTCATCTCCTCGCTTCGGCTGGAGGTTCTGCCATCTCATCGTCCTCAGCGGTCTCCAGGAGACAGTACTTCACACCATCATCAGATTCAACGTTGCCGTTCAAATCTGGCGCGGGGTTCTCCGGAGCCGATTTTATCACCCGTACCTCGGGGCGTCTGCTTAGACCCAGCGATTGCTCGCGCGGTATCATTCCCGTGCCATTCCCATTTGTCTCAACCAAGTCCGATACTCTGACCTGCAGAGGTATTTTAGGTCATATATGGAGTAGCTTCTAGGAAGTATGTATGAAATTAGGAGACGTTTAGAGGACTAATTCTATGAACCTGAAGTGACTCCATCGCGTCTTCCTTTGGGCTGTTGAGTGCTTCCTGAGCCTGTAACTCCATCGAGTCCCTCACAAGCTTACTCAAGAAGGATACGTCATCAGACATGACACCCAGTCCTTTCATAAGCATTGAGCCTAGTTGCAGGCTGGTCTGCAGGAAGAGACGAACAAGAGATGAGAGTTGATGCAAATTTTTAGTTTCATATCCTTACTGAAAGAGCTTCTCTATCGACACAGACTTGTTTCTATGTTACCTCTGCATTTTCCAAAACAACATCTGTTGCACCTGCTTTCCTTAGATCTAACAAATGTGACATGTCTTGAGCCTAACATACACCGGAACCTGGTAAAAAGGGAATATCTAAGTGTTTAGTCGTCGCAAAATCAATTAACGAAAGCATGTGCTAAACTTGATAACTGAATTCTGAAGTTCTCGCAGTCGTGAAAAAGGTATCACTTATTTTACCGCAGGAAAAGCTTGTCGCAATCTGTCGACAGACTCGACTGTTTCTTCCTTGCCGGTGTACATGACCATGACAGCTTTAGGAGAAGATATGCCAGCTGATTGCATAACAGCAGGGCGTGATCCATCTCCATATAACACTGGAAATCCTGATTTTCTGGCTGACTGGTAGGGAATGAACACATACAGATGCTTTAGCGCAACATGTGAAGGAAGACGCGTCAACTGTTATACCAAAATATTCTCTTAATGACAACCTTAACGACAGCAGGATTTAGATCAAATGCCACGTACGGCCATCCTTCCGTATCTTGCTCGAGCCCAAAAGATAACGGTGCGGATAAAAACTTTGCAAGAACCTGTACAAAAAACATAACGAGGCATATAATAGTTTAGTTAGCCAGATTTACAACAAAGTAAGTAAAATATGATACAAGATACCTGTCCCATTTCTCCAAAGCCAAGAATGACAATAGGCTCAGTCGCACCATAATTTGCCACCTCAGCTGGTTTCTGTAAAAAATTGCGTTAAAGAGTTCACAAAAATAAGCTACAAGGACGCTCGACTGAGAGTATAAAACATGGCAGTCACATACTTCTTTTGTTTCAGATCTCTCGTCGATTAATTCTGCTGCTTTCTTTCCAAGATCGTTGAGAAATGGAGTTAACGCCATTGACAACACGACGACGATAATGAGCAGCTTATTCAGCTCAAGAGGTAGGACGCCAAGCCTGGATCAATCCAGGTAGTAAACTAATTGCCGAAAACAAGATGGCTGAGAATACAAGAAGAACAAAATGTGGGAGATTTTCTAACATAACTGACCTGTTTGCCAAAGAAAATACCACGAACCCAAACTCGCCTCCTTGAGAAAGCAGCAGTCCTATCCTTATGCTTTCTGGAAGAGTTAGCCTGACTCTTGTTCCTAATGCAGTAGTTATCGCTGTCTTGATTGCAATAAGGCCTCCCAACAACGATAGAACATTAGGCCACTCACGGATAAGAAGCTGCAACATATCAGGAGAGAACCCAAGAAGGGATAATAAGGACCTGAGATAATGTTGCACTGAAGAAGAGAAAATAAGGCAGCAATTTTACTTTCGAAGCTACTTAAGAAAAACATGTGGCACCAACTTTCTGGAAGTGGCAATCTAGGTCTCTCCTACATGCATTGCTCACTTAGACACATGAAACATGAACTAATGTTCAGTACTGACACAGAGATCATAACAATGTCTTTGAAAAGACCATGGGAATGTAGTTTAACCTGTGTGTCGATGGAAGTTCCTGTAGTCACGAAGAACAATCCAAGCAGCAAGCCTCTGAACGGCCTTATGTCAGCTTCAATTTGTGTACGGAAATTTGTTTCTGCGAGGATGGCCCCAGCCAGGAAAGCACCTAGCTACATAGGGCAGAAATATAACAATCAACAAATAAGAAAAGATGGAAGAGCACGCATACTCTAGATGTTTCCTTCAGTATTTCGAAAATGTGGATGGCTTACTGTATCACTAAAGCCCAACCATTGGGTGAGAAGTGAGGTTCCTGAGACGGTCAGAAGACAGAGGGCAACAAATGCTTCTGAACTCCTTGACTCTGCAACAAACTGCAGGAAGATTACCCAATAGCCATTGTATAATAAATCAAGAGTTCATGGCAACAAATACGAACTTCCATTCAGAAAAAATGGAAAGCAGCAAACCTCAAAGATGCGCCTGATGATTAAGTTCCCTCCGAGGGAAAGTATGCCAAGTCCACCCAGTGCTTTTAAGCTTTCAGCTACTAGCATGGGCAACACACTTGTCTCCAAAGCATTCTGCAATAAAGTTTGGAGTTAATAATCCTCTGTAGCCTAATGCATAAAGTGGAAATTGGTATGTTGCGCAGGCAGTGCCGCATTTTCATGCTTACGGACCAAATCAGAAGCTTAATTATTAAGTAGAAAACATAATGAGAATGAATATTTGTATGTTTGCCGTCGGAGCTGATTCAGAAATTCAAGGACGAGGGTCGTGAGTGGATCCTGGCTGCTGACAAGTATCTCACAGGAGTTATCACTTAGTTTGTTTCCCGCCCCGGCTATACCAGGCCCCTTTTTCCTTTTGGCCTCGGCCACCCCTGTTTGCTCCTACTATATCATTAGGAAAAGTTTTTGTCTTGTTTCAAAAAAGAATTGTCTCGCTTGCCAAAGCAAAGTTGTTATCCTCGAATACACATCAAATGCGGAGGAGGCGTAAACCCTACAAACCACCTAACGGTAGCTTCAACGAGATAACACTAAAAGCTCCAAACAAGTATCTATTTTGAACATTTATCTTAAGCAAAGTGCCAAAGTTGTTGCAGTGAACATACTTTTTCATGGTATTACACAGATCCTAAGATCAAATTAGGATTCAGAATTGAGTTATATTTTGTTGTTTGAATGAAAAGGTCTATTGCGTAGATGTTTTTCGAATAAGTTCCGTGTTGGCTAATATAGCAAGTGCTAACCTTTTGCATACCTGACTCTCTAGTACAGGAAGTATGACCAAGAGAGGAACAACCGCAATATCCTGCATGTATCAACAAAATATATTCTGGAATTAATACACCATACAGTCCATGGAAGAATATTTTGTTCGAAGGGGAAAGTTTAGAGAAAGAAAGAAATAGGAAATGGGGGCTTCAGTTAATCACCTGGAGGAGGAGGATTCCTAGTGTAGCTGAACCAAATCTTGTTGCAAGCTCACCTTTCTCAGCAAGAAGCTGCATACGACATTGACAAGCACTTCACGTCAATAACTTGCGCAGACGCAAAATGAGGGGCATAACATGTGCACTAACTGGTTTATGTGCACTATTGTACTAGAGGCAATTGCATTGTACTCACATACATAAGCTATCAATGCGCCCTATTGAAAAGTTCATCACTTAAGAAAAAACCTAATGATTTAAGAAAATTGCCAGAACATTACATTAAGAAATCACTAGGCAGCAAGTAGAATTAATGTACACCTGAAGGACAAAAGCAGATGAAGATAATGAGAGGGCAGCTCCAATTACTATCGCTTCATCGATGCTCCTGATATTTACCTGCAGATCCAGATTAAATATAAGTATTGAACGGAATAAACAGCTGAGTTGGCATTGATAAGGGAACCCTTAAACCGGAACAACTTTAATAACACACGTATTGAATAGCCACTGTCCTAAATTTTGAGAATAGATTGTGCTATTGGTAAATATTTCCACAATGCATTTCACTCACTCTGGAGGAGTATAAAAGATTAGAATGAGCAAGTAAGAAACCTTTGAAATATCTAACGTAAATCGCATGGAAGACAGTTTGACCTACCAATGTAATAGAAAATAAGCTATACTATTCCTGTGTGGAAATATCCATAATACAGAACACTCTTACCAGATCAGGTCTTGAGTTAAAGAGGAACTGCAGGATTTTCGTCCAATGGCACCATTAGGCGGAAGCTCGAACGCCGCGAAAGCAAGCGTTGACAAAAGAACCTTCAGAAATATAGGAAGGTATAAGATCAGCCCCCATGGAACACTCCAAAAATTCTGCGCGGGAGTAAGTGAGCAGAGCCAGAGAAATGAAATGTGGCTCAGGAGAAGTTCAGTTCAAGTCACGTAACACACATTCAGAGAAGGCTGTGCCTACTAACAGTTGATTGTTTGGAGAATTAACTACAATGATCTGTAATTACATATTTCTGCAACGATTCCGTTTGTGCAAACGATTGTTTTTACCCCGATTAATGCCGACAGTTCCAATTCTTAATTCTCAGTGTATATCATAAAAAACTATCAGGAATAAACTGGGGGCAGAAGATTGGTAGGACTAATGGTAACAGTTCACTGATGATGCAAACGCGTACCTGAGGCAAGCCCATCCCGAAGGCGAACTTGGCAAGGGCCTTGAGGCGAGAGAGGGAGAGCTCCAGCCCCATCTCAAACAGCTGCAGAGGCAGAGCGGCAAATCATAATCAGTCCATCAGTGGTAAATCTTCCGTATACAGCAGCAGCAGAAGGCAGAAGTGGAGAAAGTTTGGGGCAATACCAGGAACAGGATGCCCCATTCGGAGAGGAGCTTGACGTCGGTGAGATTCCTGATGAGGCCGAACTGGTTGAGCACCACGCCGGCGCAGAAGAAGCCGAGGATCTGCGTGCGAGCGCCGCCGGATTCGAGGTAAGGAGGAGGGCGCATGAGAGGTGGTAGGGGGAGAAAGAGGGGCGCTGGGAAGGCTCACCGGGCTGGCCTTGACGACGCGGAAGGCGGGGACGACGAGGACGGTGACGCCGAGGAAGGTGAGGGTGTCGAAGCCCAGGTCGTTGATCACCTCCACCGCGCTGGCGATCTCCACTCCCACCCCCGCGCGCACCCGGAACGCAGCCGCCCCGAGCCGCCGCCGCGGCCTCAGCATCGTCATCGTCCTCGCCGCCGCCGCCGCCTCCCCCCCCCCTCCCGCGGCGCGACGGCGGCTGCAGCACGCAGACCGAGACCGACGTCGTCAAGCGGGCCGAGGACCCGCAGCGGCAGCGCGCGGGGAAGTACCCCGCCACCGCCGCCGCCGCGGCCATGGCGCCAGGGCAAGCGCTGCTTCGCTGCAGCGTGGGGCGAGGGCGTGTGTCGTCCGTTGGCTGCGTGCGTGTGTGCGCGCGCGGGAACTCGGGAGCTGCTATCTGTTGGGGAAGAAGATAAGGAGAAGAGGAGATGTTGAGGTGGGCGGAGCGCCGCGCGGGGGTCTCGTCCGCCTCTCGTCGCTGTCGCCCTCCCGCGGCCACGGCCTCTCGCCGGCCCGGTTTCCTCCTCCTCGCGGCGCCTGACAGCCACTGATGTTTTACCACGAGCCGGGTGAGAATTACAGTCGTCACCGTATTAGAGCGTCTCTAGCGGACACCGCATTTTCGCCGGAACTGTAAAATAACCGCCATTTTACCGTTTCGGGACCAAAACGATGCCAGACCAACCCCCCCCCCCCCCCCCCCCCCCCCGGGAACTGTGAAAATCCCGTTTGCGCGGTCGACCCGGTGGCGCCCTCTATCCCTAGATCGATTTGGCGGGAGGGACATTTCGCCGCGGCAGTTCCAGCTTTCCCCCTCCCCCGCCGCCGCTGATCTCCACCTCCCGCTCCGGCCGACCTCATCGAGGTCGTCCAGCGAGGCCATGGACACCTCCGACCCTGCTCTCGTCACTGTGGAAGTAGGGTTAGCCAAATCGACGGCGGGTGGCGCCGCGGTGGATCTCCCCACCGGCCATGTCGGGTCCGCGGTGGATGCTTCCTCCAGCGTCGTTCCTCGCAAGCGGCTCGGCAACATCATCGTACAGGGAGGCGCGCCCACTCCCGACGCCACCGTAGCCGCCGCCAAGGGGCCCGCTCGACCTAAATCTCGCCCGCCCGCTCGCCCTACCGCCGCCGGTAATCTTGGTGATACCGAGCCGGCGCAGCCTGTGCAGAAACGCAAGCGGGCGCCTCCAGCCAAGAAGGTCTCGGCGAGTTCTACGCCTACCACCGCCGCCGTCCCTGAGGTGTTCGACGGAATGCCCGCAAGGTACGTCCCATCATCTTGGGATTTTTAGCTCAATAATTTCGCCGTTTTGATTGCCACCATTGGGGTTTTAGCTCAATAATTTCGCGTCCCTCTTTGTAGCTCCGAATATGCGGCTCTCCTCGAGGAAAACACGGTGAACATCGAGGATGCACCACTCGGGGACTATGAATACAACGAAATGGACGGCGGGGTACACGGTGGCGGCGAAGAAGAGGACGAGGTGCAAGAGATTGAAGGGAAGGTCTTTGAGGCAACGTATAGCAAGAGGTCGAAGAGCTATACCCAATTGGAGGATACGGTGTTGATCAAAGCTTGGGAGGCCATGTCCCTCGATGCCATCCACGGCACCAACCAAACCGGGAAGAGGTATTGGCAAAGGATAGAAGACAAGTTCTTCCGGTTGATGCCAACCAATGTTGAGAGGACACCACGCACCTACAGATCACTCCAAGGTCGTTGGGATGTGATCAAGCCGACGGTTAGCCGGTGGAGTGGATGTTTGGAGCAAGTGTACAATGCACCTCCAAGTGGCACTAATGAAGCCGATTGGGTGAGTGTTCTTTGAAATAGTTGCTTTGGTTGTACGAAAAAATGATAGTGCTTTGACATAGTTGCTTTGATTGTAGGAAAAAATTGCAGCCGCAAGGTATAGGGACATGCCGGCATCCAATGGCAAGTCCTTTGCATTCGGGCATTGTTGGGCATTGCTTAAAAATAGCGAGAAATGGAAGATGAGGGACAAAGAAGCACCACCGAAGAGAGGTGCCTTCACCGTGTTGGACGATGATGAAGATGATGAAGGAGGGAGGAACAAGGGTAGGCCGGATGGCACCAAAAGGGCCAAGGAGAATATCAAGATGGCATCGGAGGCATCAAGTTTGAGAGACAAGATAGATCATATGGTGAAGTCAAATGAGTTGATGGTTACCATGACTATAGAAGCAAAAAAAGAGTTGGCAACGAAGAGGTCTCAAGAGAAAGAGGAGAAGTGGCAGCTAATCAAGGAGGAGAAGTTGCGCAAGGCCGCAATTGAGGAGAAAAAAGCCCAAGCCGAGGAGACCAAGGCTCTTGCCCAGCTCATTGCCGAGGAGAACAAGATCATGATCATGAACCGTAATGAGATGGATGAGCTAACCTTGGAGTGGCATGATTTGATGAGAAAGGGGATCTTGGACCGAAGGAGGATGGCTGCCATCGGTGGTGTTGGTGGTGGTGGTGGTTGATGGTGGTGGTGGTGGTGGTGTTGGTGGTGGTGGTGGTGATTGATGGTTGTTCATCATGGTTCGCCACTTTTGATGTGGTTCTTTTGATGCAAAAAAGATCTATTCGGTTGTCTAGATGATTGAAACCATGTTATTTGCTATTTATGTGTGAGAACTATGTTAAATTCTGAACTATTGGTGTTAATTGTTGGAATTTCTTTTGAATTGTGCAATTATGTTTTTGCGGATTGCGGTTTGCGGGTCCATTTTTGTCTGCGTCTGTTTTGCAGTGTTTTGCAGTTCGGCAATGCGGTGTCTGTTCTGCCGCAGACAAAAATGGACCCGCAAACCCGTTTTCCGCGCCCTGCATCGCGGTTTTGCGGGCTGGCGGAATGCGGTGTCTGCTAGAGATGCTCTTATCAGCTCAAAATTCCACGAAAACACCGCTTCTCATCTCAGAAATTATCTCTTCTTTTTGCTCTAACCTCCTATTCAATTTTCATTAAAGAAACCGCCAACATTTTTACCAAGAAACGAAGGAGAAAAAAAGCAAGATCACTTGGGCTCTCGGTCAGCCTAGGACTAGGCTTGCAATTCGAGCCGAGCCGAGCTAGCTCAATTTAATCAAAGCACGGATGAAAAAGAAGATGATCGACTATTTATTTCTCACCATACAAGTGACACTAGTAGAAAAAGGGTCTTTCGACCGGAGCAGCAAATGCCATTAGTCCCGGTTCAGGCAAAAACCGGGACCAATGCCAGTCATTAGTCCCGGTTCGGTTGGGAATGCCATTGGTCCCGGTTCGGTTGGGACTTTTAGTCCCGGTTCGAGGCTGGAACCGGGACTAAAGAGGCGAGGACCTTTAGTCCCGGTTCGGGGCACAAACCGGGACTAGAGGGTCTATCTTTAGTCCCGGTTTGAGACACCAACCGGGACCAAAATTAACAAACATGAATTTCGACTTATTTTGCAAAAAAACGTTATGAAAACTTCAAATGGCCACCATTTCTGCATACGATGTCGGAAAAAAACATACAATATATCAAAATTATCGGCAAAAAATTTCCATTTCGATTTCAACGGGCTTCAGCTGTTTTAAAAAAATTTAGATTTTTGAAATAATTAAAGAGTCAAATTTCAGATTTTTAATTTTTTTTTAAATAATTCAAAAAATAAAAATGATGTCATATTTGGATTCATCACATTTTTCTGATAATAATGGACATATTATTTGTGAAATTTCGATTTGCAGATTTAAAGATATGAATTATGCCATATAACCTAACCAAACACAACCAAAGAGAAAAGTCCACCGGGCTACCCATCCGAAGAATATCTAGGGGGGTTGACGTTCTGGGTCCCGCGGTGCAGGGTTTCGATACTATCCCACTCCAAAGCATGAAATCTATAAACAACTAATTGATAAAAATATTAGCATACTAAACTAATTGAGAGTGATAATTAGTATGGAGATGGAGAATTAGCATACTAAAAAAATATTAGCATAATAACACATAAAATGAAGAGGGAGTAAAAAAACTATGTGCCGACGGCAAAGCCGTCGGCATAGAGCTTGCATAAAATCCTAAGTCTCACCCTAGCCTACGGCCCACCTATGCCGACGGTTGCCGTCGGCACAAGACCCCTATGCCGACGGCAACATTACGCCGACGGTAGCCGTCGGTCCTAATTAGTCTACACCGACGGCAATCTCTGTGCCGACGGCCAGCTCAGCGGGCTGGCCTGCCAGGAGGCTACGCCGACGGCCCCGACAATTTGTCGTCGGCGTAGAAAACGGCCGTCGGCACCTAGCCTGTTTCCTGTAGTGGCAGGCTGTGTTCTGATGTATATTTGAGTCAAAATGGGCTCTGCCCTAAAAAGTTTTAGAGCACGGAGTATAATAGGGCAGCCGGAGGATGTTTTTTGCCGTTTCGTGCCCTATATGTTAGGTTTTATAGGGCACGGCCGATTTTACATCAGCCATTAGAGATGCTCTTAGGGCTTCCAGAAAATAGCATGAGGTACAGTGTTCAAACATTCAACAAAATTCACTCTATTTCGTGATGATAGCAAAATCCATTTTCAGCCTAACTATTTTTTGCCAAATTCTCTTCTACCACAGATTTATTTAGAGCATCTCTAACAGCTGCCCTATATTAGGAAGGTTGTTTTTATGTATAGGGCACCTGTTTTAACGTTTTAGGGCATGAAATCTTTTTCTGCTTTACCAGCTGCCCTATAATAGGGCACCTGCCCTATAATAGGGCACCTCCTCTCCAACATCTGCCCTAAAATTAGTGCCCTAAACTGGATCCGACGGTGATAAATGAGGAAAACACATCCGACGGCCATCTGCAGCTACAACTCTGTTGTCCTCGGTGGGCGGAAGGCGGCGGCAGCAGCAGCTAGCTAGCTATGCCATCGATGGATCGATGGATTGTATGTGAGCAGCAGCTTGCTGCTAATTTATCCATCGACCCATGTAAACACTCGCGCGAGGAAACGGCCGGCCAGGAAGTCAACGACGGCCAGCTCGTCGGCCGACGTCTTCCGCGACCCGGCGCGCGCCTCGCCCTCCGGCTGTGGCTGGTCGTGGAGCGAGCGCGGTCAGCGCGGACCCTCCTTGGCCTCCTCGCGTTGACGAGAAGATCGACCTCCGCCTGAGCGCCCGTGCCGGTGTTGAGGAGGAGCTTGCCAGGGCGGCGGGGATGGCCAACGACGAGGGGAATCGGTAGCGGACGCCGCGGGGACTCCGTTCCGGTGAGCGACGGTGCGGGGTTTCGCCGGATTTGGCCGGAATCGGCCGGCGACGATGGCGGTAGAAAGGGGATCGAGAGCAACGTGAAACCTCAGGCTGGCAGTTACCGTGCGCGCGCTGAAAATGAGATGGCGGTATAAAACGGTTTTTAGGACACGAAGCCTAATATAGGGCAGCTGTTAGAGATGCTCTTAGAACTTTGAAAAACTTTGATGATAGAATTTCAGTGTTCGATGCACCCTGGTGTTCGGACGAACTTCGGAGGATACATCCTCCTAGTTATCTGACAAACGGTTTTTTCTTCATGAACTTCGTTTAACTCAAAGCCATTGAATAGGGCATTGCCATTTGTACATAATTTGTTGTCAGTTCACACAAAATTCCAATTAGGTAATGACACAAGACTCATTATAGAGATGTGGATTTTTCTACTGATATCTCATCCAAATATTGAGCACCCACATAACATATGCTAGATAAACATGAGAAAAATATGATGTAATGCATCCTTGTGGACAACTCTGCTAATGTCATCCTTCAGTTGACCAGCATAAATGCTTCTACCATGTCCATCCACCAAAATAAACAGAACATACATGTAAAAAATCTGTTCACCACCAAAAACCTTTAAACAGAAAAAGAATGGTAATTGTACAAGCGGCAGGGGCAGAAATTACAGTGGGAGGTGTGATAAAACAAATAGTCGATACCGCTATTATACAAGAGCTGGCAGACAGGGCCCACATCAAATAAGTTTTTACTCCTTTTGCAACATGTGAGAAAAAAAATCTAGACACAGGAAAAGAATACCTAGTACAATAACACTATTCCCTTTCTGCCCCTCCATCTGTCAGACAAAACACATACACCCCACCCCTATCTGCTGGCATCTGAGTATATACAGGTGAAGCCTGGCAGGAAGGATCTATCAGTGATAAGCCGGTGGTCGTGGGCTCATCTACTTCTCTCGTGTCAAGGGAAAAAGCTTGGAGAGCACTGTCCGTCTGTGGTCATCGGCAAAACACTCTCCGCATTTGCCTTCAGATCGCTAGGCTTCGCTCTCCGCAAATGATTTCATGTCGTCATTGTTGCGCGATAGCATGTCTGTCACCTGGGCATAGATCATCTGCCTGTGCGCACCACAGAATGGATAAATATAGCCCAAAACCCACTGGCAGACTTGGAAGAGATTGCTTGGGCTCATCGGGAAGCTGCTATATCCACGCAAGGGAGCCTCTATCATTGTTGGCTGCTTGAGGGCGGCCCCTGGTTGGGGTTGGTGGCCTGTTGGCATTTAGTTCCTATTTTAACACACGCGAGTTAGAAGTGGACAGACAGCGTTATAGTATGACCTCGTGCAAATAAATCAGCATTTTCGGATAAAACGGCATACCTGCATCCAAGTGTCCTCGATATGCTCTGGGGAGGTCTCAGGTGATGTCAACGCAGGTGGCAAAGGATGAATGAGTTTCGGGACAACCACGAGATCCCTTCCAAGAACTAAGATTGCACCTGCATTGTTTGCCGTACCTGTGCACATACCATATGAGCAATGGGGCCAATCCAACGGCAAGAGATGATTGGAATAAAGCATGCAGAAAAACATATGCATACCACAGTAGTTTGTTGCCGAGAAGAGAGTGATCAAGTGACCTTGAGCGAAACGCTCAAAGCCATCCATCACACACTCGTGTGCTCGCACAATCAACTGTAAGTCATTGTTGTTGCAGAACTCCATAACACGATCAGGCTGTGGTAACAGTGCATGTTAGTTTCATAAACCACAGGTACCAACATGGAGGAAGATCGAATCAAACCACATTTGACATTTACCCCGAAGGTGACAAGACCTGGGCCCCGAGCATTTGGTCTGAGTCCTTCGACACTGTCATTCTCAGTTGGATCCGACCTTTAAGCATATAAAATATTAAATCAGGACCTCGCAATAATAGTGTGATATAAAGAGCTGTACAATTGCTTACCATAGAAGATCCATTAGAACAACTGAGCCTGCTTCCATGGTAATGGGTCTTTGAAGATTCTCAATTTGCTCTATGTGGTTAATGGAACGTCCAATACCACCATGCATGCAGATTATTTTCTTCTCTATTAGGGCAGCCAAAGGAAGCCAATTAAATAACCTATTCACACGATGCCAGGTCCAGATTCCATCTCGCTCACCCTAATTTTCAAACCAAAGACCAGCAATTTAAGTACAAGAGAGAAATATTGCCAAATAAGAAATGCAATATGAACCATTACCATTCGCTCTATGCACTCTATTCGGAACCCAAACAATGCATTGATATCTGCTGCCTCATGATTCCCCCGAATCAAATGTACGTTTTGAGGATATTCAACCTGAATTGTATAGCGGGCTTGGCATTACAATTTGAAATAACTAAAAACTAACGATATGCTCACAGCTTGATATTTACTACCTTCAGGGCAAGGAGAAGAGTAATAGTCTCCAAACTATGTTGACCACGATCGACGTAATCTCCCAAGAAGAGGTAATCAATATAACTGAGATTTCAAGAAGATACATATGAGATCAGGAGAACATTTTCAGATTCAAAGAAGCTTCATGCACAAATCAGCACGTCAGGGGCATAAGCTACTAAAATCAACTTGACATAAGTGTTGTAGCAGTCCTTCAATGAAGAAGTGTTCTTGTAGTTTTGGTGTCCCAGAGATAACAAATCCCCAAAACAGGAAAGAACGGGAAAAACAGAATCACAGTAATAACAAAAAATAAGATCAAAAAGATACTCACGCAATGTCTCCTGCTGTTGAGGGAGAACCATACTCGTCGAATAAGCGCATTAGGTCACCAAATTGACCATGCAAATCACCAAATATCTTAATGGGAGCTTTAAGCTTTATGACGCTTGGTTCACTTGAAAATATTCTTTCAGCACTATCACAAAGATCTGCAATCTCATTGCAGTCCAAGAAGAACTGCCTTCGCACAGGAGGCTTCCAACCACGAGGTTTAAGGAGAGATGCAATTACCTGGATAACCAAAAATAGAACATTACAGGCAGAATCGAAAATAAAATTCTTCATAACTTCAATATATATACCAGCAGTTATCTCACAAAAACGGGAGTACGATATAACCTTTTGTCATACAGATTCTACAAATCTACAACAAAGTATATTACAGCATGTCCTGTTTTCACAGATAACTTTGTTTCTGCACAGTAAAATACCTTTTTGGGCACACTATTAATAGACATTTGCCGATCCAGTAATTTTCTAGCCGCAGTTGCATTCTCAGGAGTGCCATAGATAACCCTTCTTCCTTCGTTTTCAAATTGATCAATCGACAGTTGCCTAACCATGCCACCTAAGGCACCTCCTGTTTCTGCTGCTACCACAACCTACAAAACACAACAAAGAAAAATGTTGTCAACCATGCCCACCAAGCAACTTGAGCTAAAATGTTCAGAAGTCGGATAATCTGTCAGTTGAGGAATAATCCACCAAGATGAAAAATAAAGGAAAACTGGAGGACAGAGAATTAATAAGAACAAAAACTCAGACTGGTTGTATTTTCTACTCACTGCTCTATGGTGTAACCGAACCCCGGGAGGTGGTGTTGAATTGTTTGCCAAAGCAACATCTGGTTTGATGAGGCTTGAATGTTGCTTCCCACTTGGTGTGGCATCTGGAGACTGCTCTCTGTCAGGTGAATGCTCCATCTCACCATTAACTTGCCTAGCTTTTACAGCAGCTAAAGTAGCACTGATTGCCTCAGCCTCAGCAGCAGATGCTTCAACCAAATAATCAACACCTTTACTCGATCTCCTAAGCAACAAAAGGAAGTTTGAAATACACATCTCAGTATGCAGATCAGCAGGTCATGAAAATAAAAATGGTGAGCACAAGTCTAGAACAGAAATGATGCAAACCTCTGTCCCTGGATCACAGCATTCTCAGGGCTGATATCAGTATACACATCCCATTAACAGGAGGAGCAACTGGGGTTCCAAGAACCACAGCTCCATCAGCAGTTGTCTCTGCAGTTGTTTGTCCTGTTTGTTCATCATTGTAAGCAAACCTGCCAGGTGCTCCTCCAGCTTGCATGTTAGCGGCGGCTGCAGCTGCATGGTTAGCTGTGCTTGTTGTCTCAGCAGCAGCAAGATCTTCCGCAGCAAGAAGGTCGTCTAGCAGCACACCTGAGGTAGCAATTATATAAGAAACTTAGCATCACGAAAAGGAAAACTAATAACGTAGTACGAGACTGAAGGAAATAAAAACTGTTGTTCCCAGCTACTCCACAAACAAAATCAACAAAAGCGAACAAATAAACAAGGTGCACACATCTCGTATGGTAAATATACCTTGGATACATTCTGGGAAAATGAAACTTCCATTGAAGAGAAGCAAATGAAACGCTTTCATAAAAATTCGACAAAAAAATTTGAATTCTAATTGTCCGGGTGTATTGTGGCGATTCTTTTGAGTACTATATCTAGAAACCCCTGTTGATTCCTCATTGGCACCTTTTCGAACACAACTGATGCATTCCAAAATAAGAGTGCATATAAATTATAAGATGGCTACACTGCACTGTTATTGAAATGCAGTGATCACTTCTGAACCGGATCTGAAAAGGTTTGGCAGTAACAGCTTCTGCCAAATTCCAATCAGTCAGAACCAGAACTACTACCAATCATTAAAAAAAGACCAACCCAGAGTTATGGAGTTGATTTGTCTAGGTTTTCATGATGAAAAATATGCTTCATTGAAACTATACAGTGACCAAAATAGATGAAGATTCAGCCATCATATGGTGCAATTTAGTTAGAATTGGCGGTCTTTTGACTCTGCTAACCCAGATGTCAACTCTGAAGAATAAATGTGTATGTCATAAGTTAACAGTTAACTCAAGGTAGTTTACACCCAGAATGGGAGGGATGCAAACTATGGATGCCGGATGCATTAAGCTTTAATTAATCTTGAAGACCTTGCCCACCTTTTTGAGAGAGTAAAAAAAGATATGCAAGCATAGTTAAACCTTATTAAGTATGTGGCAATCGCCTAATACTCGACATTCCTACTGTTTTCCGAACAAAGAAAACGACATCGCAGCAGCTTAACAGGTAAAGATGCCCCAATCAGGTAAAGATGCCCCAATAGATGAACATCCGAATGACATGAATATATTGTGAAATCGCCCAATCATATGGCTGACTTGCTTATAACATCAACCGACCATGAGACTTCAATATCCCACAGGAAGAGCACTACTAAGTACTAACGTGGCTCAACAGGACTCATAGGACCAGGGGACTCGCAGGACAACAGAACAAAATTCATATATGATGCTTGACTAAGGAGTAAGAAGAGGCTAAGAAACTGATGTGTTTACCTCCTCGTAAACCTCCATAAATGAATATCATATCACCAACTGCAGCAGCTGCATGCCTGCACCTTCGTGTAAGCTCTCCAGAAGCCTCACCACCTGCTGCATCCGCGCTATATCTTCCTGTCCTTGGAGTTGTAACTACTGATTTTGTGTCGCACCAAACTCCAGCAGCAGTGTCCAACACTAAGAAAGACAGAATGACACAGCAAATAAGGTCGGGAAATAGTAGTGCATTCGAACATCTAAACCAAGTGGTCAATGCTGAAACTATCAAGTATTTGAAAAGAACAGCTACTTCCATCTTTCCATGTTGAATAAATAATGAAAACCATTAAGCAAGAAAAGGACACATTAACCAACAGGGACACAACATACCGGTCAACAGTTTAGTGTAGTAAAATGGTCCAAGAGAGTAATTTGCTCTTGATTCTAAAATGAATTTTCTGCCAACTATCACCAAATAAAATTGAGTTCCAATTTTCTTGAGTTACACCGAAAGAGAGATTTTACTGAAGTTTTATTGATTTGAATTCACACCAAAACAATATGTAAATAAAATGATAGTAACTTCAAGTTCTGAAAATAGAACCTGCCACGCTTGACGAGTCTTCTACCATGCGACCGCCTCCAAGAGCCCCTCCTGAGACATGAAGTCGTGCGTTGACAAAAACCTATAGCATGGAAATAAATTAGTAATATTGCATTGCATGATCATTCTCAATATTAAATAAAAGGGGCAGATTGGCAGCTTACAGCCGCATGTTGATATCTGGGTGATGGAGAAACACCAGGGGCTATTGCCCACTCCCAGCGCCCATCCCTATGCTTTGCAAGACCATACGCACTTGAAAGGGGCTGGTGATTTCAGACAAGAAAAGTATAACGTTAGCTGTGAAGAGCATGGTGGAGCACAATTGTACAAGACATTAGAAAAAGATGTAGCTGCCTCTACAATAGGTCAAATACTGTAGTCCTGAGCTGACCATGATAAGTATAAGGTTGTTTCAGATTCAGTTTACATCCCACCCGCAGGACTCTTTGGCCTGATCAAAATTTCTTGAAAGGACGTGACTTTACAAGTGAATTAATTAAATGTGCACATTATGACGGACACATTAATCGTCTAATCCTATGCTGCAAAGTACATGTATGTAAAAGAATGCACCACCGTGAATTAGTGCAAGCATACAGTGCTTCTGACTATCCTTTACACGAGAAAAGTATGGTGGCTTTGAATCTATAAACTACAATCAGGAAATACATACCATATATTCCTATTGGAAGAAAATTCATAAAATGGTCTAATAAGCAATTACTAAATATACCCAATCTGTAATTCATAAATTATGCTTTATACTCCTGAAGAATTTGCAGCCAAAAGTAGTGTGTCACTTACCACACTATTAGTGTCCCTCCCACCACAAAGCAAAAGAAGACCATCGGAGCGGGCACTTGCGGTTGCATACCTAAACAACAACATTATACAAAATACAGTCAGCGAAGATATAAGAACTAAGAGCCCGAGTGCCAGCAATATGTAGCTCGAGCCACATGTAGGCCGTTTTCCAAAAAAAAAATGAAATATGCATTTTCTGTTTCGATTTTTTGAAACACAAAAATGCAGATTTCAATTTTTTTGAAAAACGGCCTACATGTAGCTCGAGCTACGTTTGGATTTTCCGCTAAGAGCCTGCTCTACTTTCAGCCAGATATAAAGTGTACCTTGCAGCTACTTAAATGCAACGTTTCATTGCAGCAAATAACTAACTGTGACTTACAGCACGTAGCAAAAGGTTCTGTTCAGATTTTTTAAGTTTCTTATACAACAAGACTCAACAAACCTGAGACCAATTCTGGCTGGCGATTGCTATAGAAAACATAACAATAGCAAAGAGCTATATATGACCAAGATTTTCCACATTTGTCAGAGAAAAAATAAAACACTGTACTGCTAAATGAAATGTAATGGTGCATACAAAAAGCTATTGAGATCTTTGGTTAGTATTAATAAATGCACGGGCATGCATCAAAAGTTAGCTCATTAATGTACAGCACTACAACAGCATCTTGCCAATAACTACAGCAAGATTTCAAGACAATGACGCCATAGAAGTTTTTCTATCTCACTGATTTAACTGCATTTAAAAGGAAAACGCTTTCACTTACATGCACGGCGGTGGTCCTTCGCCTTCTGGTTCAAGTTTCCTCCATTCATATGGCTTTGCTGCGGTATCAAGGGCCCAAACATCTGCCAGAGGACGCTTTCCTGAAATAAGTACGCATTGTTAGTATTGAAACTTGAAACAATTGGGACAGAACAATCTGTAAGTAGCTACAAGGTACAAGTCTAGGCCAGGTAAGCACATAAGAAAATAGTCTACCATCATTTCCACCAATTGTCAACAAGAACCGCTGCCCAACCAAGGCCATGACATGTCCGTATCGTGGACCAGGACCAGGCCCATGAACCACCACTCTACATAGAAAGCTTAGACCATCAGCACAAATAGTAGCAAGAGTATATCATGATTTTCAATTATATTAGAGTGAAAAACACCTGTGCCATCGCGGACGTTGCTGTGTAAGATCCAGAACATGAAGGTCCTCTGCAGATAAACCAGCAGGGCCTATACCACCCTGCATTGCAGCAAACAATGAGAAAAGGAAGTTATAATTAGTTTTCTATTGGCACTGACCTGGAAAAAACTGATGCACCCACTAATCTAAAGCAAAACGCAGAAGTATAAAGTACCTGAATGACCACCATGGTTCCAACAGCAGTCGCTACATGGGCAGCTCTTGGTGAAGGAGGTTCTCCAAGTGGAGTAAGCCTGACAAGATTGTGTTTTGTGTAATCAGAACAAATAAGTATACTAAGACAAACATCAATCTACCCAAAATTGACCATGGGATCTATAAGGCTTACGAAAAGAATAAGACACAGCAATGAAGCACCAAATTTAAAATAGAAATAAAAATAAAAATCACTGTACCTGGTCCACTTATTTGTTAATACATCATAACAGTGAACATCTGCGGTGGCCCCAGCAAGACCTGCAATCAAGGACATCGATAAGCAAATCAATTTTATGTACGACCAGATTGATGTATTCAAGCCATGGTATACTCTTTCTAAAACACTTTATCATATATTCTAACGCCGGGCCAACTAGGTCGGGCATTACAGACTGCAATCTCTCCAGCAAGATCTAGTTGTATTAGAGAACTCGCATTAGTATATTAGGTTTGGCACCTCAAACAATATATGAGCACTATATTTGGCCTTCCAAGTAAAAGCATGAGCACGGAGTTACACGGTATTATAACGCATTAATATCCAACTCATTATTACTATCCAAACTTTGTGGCACCTCAAATATCCACAGCATCATTTATTAACCTTATAATCCTGCCTAAACCAGCAACAGCACACCAAGCAGCCAACACCCTGAACTCCACCTCTTAATGACAATGGAACACTAAGTTCACAATCCGGCCTAGCAGATTCTAACCCCAAATAAAAGACATTCCTTCCCAAAATCGGGTCTTTTTTTCCTCCTCCCACTCCGAAGCAAGATCACCTACTAAACGGTTCCCTGCTGTTTCAGTTCCCTTCAAACTATGGGTCGCGACAGCAACACAAGCTAGAAAGCAGCATCAAGAAAGCCCATTTTGAAACAAGAGCGAGCAAGCTCGGGTAGAAAGAGAGGCGTACGGATCCCGGCGCTCCCGGCCGACGAGGGCGGCGTGGCAGAGTTGCCCTCGAGCGCGGTGGCGCCGCCGAATAGGATCAGGCGCTGGCCGATGTACCCCGGCGAGCCCTCCTCCCCGACGGCCGGCACGGCCGTGAGCGTGTGGCCGCAGCGGCACCCGGGCCCGTCCTCCTTCTTGTCCATAGCCGCGTCCACCACCGTGTACCCCGGTGCCGGCCTCGGCCCCGCCGCCGGAGCTCCAGCAGCCGTGGCCGGCTCGGGAGGCGGCGACACGGAGGGGGTCTCGCTCCCGCTACCGCCGCCGGCGACCTGCACCGTGATGGCGGCGGCGGCGTCGGATTCGGAGTCCGACTCCGTGGCCATCCGCGCGTCCACGTCCATGGCCCGCCGATGCGCCTAGGGTTTTCGAGATTCTCGACCCCCGCGCGGTCCCGGGAGCTGCCAGCCGGCTCGGGAGACCTCGCCGCTCGCCGGCGGCCTCGCCCGACCTGGGGTCCGCCGCCCGCCGCCGGCTGAGGCGAGGAGATGGGATCGCGAGGAGGGGGAGCGTGGGGCAGGACAGGACCAGGAGCAGGAGGCGAGCGCGCGAGCCCCTGGGGATTTGGGAATTTGCGCGGAGCTCGCGGTCGGTGTGGGGACGGAGGAGGTCGGAGGGGCGGGAGCGAGAATACGGCGGAGGTCGTGGACCGGAGAGGAAAAGTGTCGCGGAAGGAGGAAGTGGCTGACGCCTGGCCTGACGGAGACAGAGACGGAGAGAGGGACGTGGGAATGTGGGGAATATTTGTATGACAAGTTTGAAATGCAAGACTCGGTTTGGTTTTCGCGCTTGCTTTTGCTTTTATTTTGAAATGGTGAAAGCAAACAATTTTCAACCTACCTAGCCATGCGTGTTTTGGAACGACGTAGTTCATTCAGTTGAAATAAATAATATATTTGCACGTCTTCCGATCGACTTCAGTCTTCTCGACGGGTTTCGGCCATCAACTGGTAGTATCAGAGCCAAGAAATTTCAAAATGCACTGATCAATAAAGACATTTGTGGCTTATCACATGTCTAAAATCTGGTGGGGCCTCGATCGTGAGGCAGTGTGTTGAGATATATGACTCGTCAGTGGCAAAGCCACGTTGAGTCATGTGTAATCAATTCATCACACAATTTTTTGGCAAATCCTTTGTATACAAGCATCGATCATAAGATTTATTTGTAAACTAGTAAAAGCACATGTATTTGATATCACATATTTGAAAGCACATCACGGGCTTCAAGTACTGGCTCCGCCACTGTTGCCACCCGCCCTTCTCCATCAATCTAGACTTCTGAATGAACTAGATAGTACATGCAATTCAATAATTCCATGTGTGTAAGAAAATCGGTACATCAGTACCAACTTTTTTGTTGGACCGGACGATCTTGGAGTTTTTTATGGTCTGAATGTGGGTTTTCATCAAGGCGTGGTGTGTTTCATATCTTCAATGTTTCGTGATGGGTGATGTTACTTACGGTAAAAGATGCAACCAAATCTCATTATTGCCTTACGTGTTCAAATGAAGTGTCTTAAAGGGCAGAAAGAAATCACCGAGCACAAAGATCGAAGCGTAAAATGTGTGACCATGTAGAAGTGGAATGTAGGTGACGAATGTGGAGAGGGACATGGGAGTGTGAGGGAATCTTCATGGAGGTTTTCGAACATGGTACTTTTTGAAATGTAGTTCCTTCCTTGAAGGCTATAAATTCTTAGAATGATGTGGCATATGGCCACACCTGCTTATTGGAATTTATACTATTTCAGTCATACCAAAAAGTTGTTCTCGTGTATCAAATTTTCAATGATGTTGTTGCATGGTTTATGAAGGCATGATGTGTTTTTAGATCCTCCTATCACCTCATGTGTTTTGTGTTTGTAGTACTATTGTATGATGTGTTGACTTTATTAAGGTTGCCCCTGATGTCATTGCCCCATAAAAATGATCAATACTATTATGTAAACTAGAACCGAAACTATACACAAAACATGAATGGTTTTGGAGTCTCTAATGACAAACATATTTACGTATATGGTTGTCATTGTGGTGGATTAAGATAGACCCACTTGAATTGACCACTTCTCCGTATTAATTTCTCATGTATATGGTGAACTAGTCGGTTCAACTTCAACTGGGATATTATGTAGAAGCAGCTTAAGGTGCATCCTTGCTATAATAAAACCCTTATATCCGTATCCATCTTGTGGTAGGTGATATGGTACTATACAATATAGTTAAAGCCGGTTGAGAGAGCAGTTCCACTTAGACCTTCAAGCATCCAAAGATGATAAAATAATTGCAGGACACGAGGAGGATAAACTAGTGTCTTGAGCAATAGACGACTCTTATGTCTCTTAATTATGTGGTGATTAAGACGTGACTAGAAAACACACGAACTAAAAAAAAAATGCAGTGCACCTTTCATTAGGTGCTACTTACCTGCGTTCAATCGGTGTTCCCTTACTGAAGGTGTTGTTTGGAGTTTGCTCAAACTTCTATTCAGATGAAAACTCGTGATATGCCCTCTATGCTTAGATCTAGTGACATCCGCTTCATGTGTTGTTCCCCTTTTGAAGCCATCACTGTTGGAGCACCTATTTTGTTACGCTCGACGCTGAAGTTTGTTGCAGCTGTTTTGTTGATTGCTTTTTTTGTAATAAATTGGTTGTGTATATCCTCAATATATGACTAGTTCTTAATATCATGTTGGTGGAGAGAACGGGTGTAGTTGACATGTTCTTGATATTAATATATTTTCTTTACCGAAAAAGTGCTACTTACCCTGTTTTAAAATTTTAAATCGTATGGATTTTTTTCAAAGCGCAAAGTCTGGCGGAAAAAATATACTCTTCTCAAGCCCACTGGATTTTTTTCCCAGCAAAATTCAACGAGGTATACCATTCTATTGCCAAATCATGAAGATAACTCTTTCAGATTCACTTGTTTACAACAACCTATTGCAATCACAGATAATCCAGTCCTAGGCTTGTACAGACGGATTTAAACATAACAGAAACCGTTAGTTCGCGTTTCCCAAAGAGTGCACCCATGTCCTATCCGACTATGCCTTCTGCCGCTACCTCTGATCCGACAGGAGGCATGCATCAGCCCGGAAGGATTCACGGTCACGTCCACAGCAAACGTCTGTCTGGACAAAAGGGAGTAACAATACCTCAAAAAAATCGAAAAAAAAAACCACGCATAAATCTCCACATTCGATGTGCGCTTGCAAAGTTCATGACAACGGACAATTTTTTTTGGACTTGTGTAAACAATACCTCAAGAAACGCGTTATTTTAGCACAGATTTTTATCTAAACAGGCCACAAAAAAGACATTTTTTCATGACACAACTTTGGGCACACATAGGATGCAAAGATGTACACGCCATTGACATATCAAACGCATTTTAAATATAAAAAAGTGTGCATACGCACCCGAGAGACAAAACGCTGCTCTCAAAATCAGAAATTCACTTAGCATATGTGTAGTTATCATGTCAACTGTCAAAATATGACTCGCCTATGACGAGTCACTACCCACAGTTTATATATGCACAAGGTCAAATACGATTTGAGATGACAAACATCACCAATCTCTCCAGATTTGGTCCTCTCGTCGGCCAGAGCAGATCCAGCAATCGGCGTGTAGCCAAAGCAAGCAGTTCTTCTATCATGATACACAACACGTGTAGCAAGTATATTTCTTCATTTCTGGATTCCAAAAGCCAATTCCCGGTGCAGGGAGGACTCCATGCCCAATCGTGTCATGCCCAGTTGTTTAGACGGTAGGTCGGTGGGTTGCCGCACTAAACATCCCGGCTCACACTGACGGCAGGAGTACTTACAGCCAGTTTCTGGAACACCCTTACGACCGGCGATCCGTCGCCGCCGTCATTCCCAACCCTCCAGGACCGGTCCTTCTTCCGCTGGGGCTTCCTGCGCTGCTTCTGGGATGCCTGGTGCTGCTTCTTCTCAGCGGCTGCAGACCCCTCGGTGGCCAGGTCGAACGACTCGAGGTCCCTCAACAGATGCCTCATGTCTGGCGGATCTGCCGCCACATCCTCCTGCTCATCCGAGTCGTAGCTGCCCGATTCATCCGCTGCAGAAGCAGTCAGACCTTCTGCCACTGCGGTAGCTTCTCTCCGCCCGGTTTCATCGGCTGTGGCACCAGGAGGGAGCTCATAGTGTGGGATTTTACCATCGATGTAATCCTTCAGTATCTGCCTAGCAGCCCTGGTCTCGTCTGTTAGAATAGTTCTATCAACCAACTATCCCAAAAGACCGATCTGTTAGGAAGTGGTGATATTATATACTTATAACACCCCCCCGCACACCCGACGTGGGTGAATCAACCCCTGAGACTTGTACCTGAGACTTTTTAGGGTCCCTCCGGTGCTCAGATAAATGGGTGAAGAAAGTGCGTGGGGTGAGATTCGAACTCGAGACCTCAGGGCTCTGATACCATGTTAGAATAGTTCTATCAACCAACTATCCCAAAAGACCGATCTGTTAGGAAGTGGTGATATTATATACTTAACATCGTCAGGCTGCCCACCATGGCTGACATGGCCCCGAGACGTGCAGTACGCCCGCAGCAGCTCAGCCGCAGTCGGTGGCCGAGACTGTGACTCGTATCCTTTAGGCTTGGGCAATGTGATCTTGTATATCTGTTCCAGGACATCTCTTGGGACACGGTCCGCCACCACCTGGACAGCCTCCCGGTGCTTTGTCATCCTGTCGATCGGCAAGACACCACATGACACCATCTCGTGCCTTGAGCTTGAGAACGAAGGGAAGACCAGACCAGGACAGTCACACAGCATGAGTTCCTCTGAGATGATCAGTGTCTGGAAATGTTTCGTCTTACCAGGCGTGTGAGTGACACCGGTCTTCTTCTCACCAACCAAGGCATTTATCGTGGAACTCTTCCCAACATTCGGATAACCAACAAATCCAACAACCACATGCTTGGCCGCTGATGAAACAGAATCCGAACTGGCTTCATGGTCCTCCTTGATAGTTGAGGTCCTCCTATGTGCTGCAATAGATTTCGCTTCAGCTTGCAACCTCATCAAGAGCTCATCCCTCCCATATACCCTGGTATCCATATCGAGTGAAGCAGAATCTACTTCAGAGTGTCCACTCGACGTTTTTTCTTCTAATATGGCAGTAGCAGCTTTAGCGGACCAGAAAACATGGAGAATATTGTGCTCCTTGAAATAGTCTGCCCATTTCTTTCTGCATTTAAGCCAAATTTACAAGGACGTCATTTCATAGTACTATGTAAATACGATAAGTAAATAAAAATGGACAAGGTGCAGACCTGATATTTATTGGTAGCAGATCAGCCTTGTTGACAAGAAGCATTGTTCTCTTGTGTTCATCAAGTTCCTTCGCATATACCTAGTACAGAAAAATGTTATCAGATCATGAAAAGACTGTTGAATCCACAATAAGAGACATTCGGTGCAACGACTGATCTTCATGTTAACACATAAACCTACCCATGAAAGCACAACTATATATTCAGATCAACATAATTTACAGTCATAGCACGGAAGAAACATGGAAAGTTAATCCTAATGTGGAGAAAACAAGACTGAGATCATGCTAGCAAACTAAGATGTATGGGAAAACTGAACCAGCATGTTTACTCATGATAGACAGAAAATCTGAATTTGCTTCTACCACAGATACAGGAAACATTAACTTTCCAGTAATATAGCTGTTGCAGGTGTGCAGCTACTTGGATAAGAGAACTACAGAACATGCAGTCTCCGAATGAGAATTCATGAGCAGCTCTTCTGAAGCAATTTTACTACTACTGTCTTCTATGTGCAAAGCCGTACAGGGTAGAGCTGCAACCAATTTGTTATGTGCACTAGATCCATGAGTTGATAATAGTACTACAAAAATATGATAAGACGTACCTCAAGATCAGGGCATCGATAGAACAAGGGATCTCGAGCATCAACAACCATGACCAGCTACATGGAAGAAAAGAAAACAATGGTCAGTACTTCCTTCATGTATTTATTATGACTTGCTTATCGTTAATCAACGGTAGAATAATATGACTGAGCACAATAGAGCAGTATATTTATTTACAACAAGGATACGCAGTGAGCGCACAGAATATAAAATGTAGCATCATCACCTAGCACAGAAACTGCTAGCGTGACCTTACATATGCATCTGCTACTAATTGTTTCGAGAATACAACACAGCGGATGCTCCAGCATACAGAACAAGGGCTAACAGTCTAGTTATGCACAAGACCAATAGCAGGCAAGCAGTCAATCACAAGATTTATGGGTGACAATGGCAGCGAATGGGGGAGTTTACTCACCAAATCACTGCGTTCGACAACTCTCCAGAGCTGTCTCCAGATGTCAATGTTCTTCTCAAAGGGCGTAAGCACAAGCTTGTCATTCTCTTCCAATCTACAGAGAGGAATTGCTCTGAGCATTTAATAATTTCTCAAAAGGCGCAAGACACGTTAAGCACAACAACAACATTCAAATTTTCACCTGTTACAGCCTACATTGTAGATCATAAGATATATTGCTATGCCTTATTGCCTAAGCATCTTAGAATCTAGTGCAAGTAAAGTTCACGCTCCAAGAAATAATTTGGCTGATTAAACAGTCAAGCATAGGACTGAATTTAGAATCTAGTGCAGCCTGAAAAGGAGCATATCATAGTCCCATGTACCACATTGCAAGTATTCACGTGGAGGCTCCAGGAACAAACATGAAGCTTACCTATCGGATTCCCCCAAGTCAGGTGGAGGCTCGTCCTTTCTGATTCCACACGGAGACAACCAAGAACTGAAGGTAACCAAGAACTGGATCTCACGCTACTCTCAACATCTAGCAGTACATGGGAGAGGACAGTGCAAGGTTGGAATAAGACTTACGGTTTGCTAGAGAAAAGGGGTGACATAAGTAGCTCTGCGCCGGCGGCGTTAGATGAGGAAGCACTGGGCTCAGCAGGATGGCAATGACTCGTTGTTGTTTCCAGATGGCTGGAGATGGAGGAGCCGCCGGCATCAGCTTCCGCGGCGTCGGACGGGAGCAGATCAGGCGTCACTCGCACGTCGGTGCCAGCCCGGGATAATACGCGGGAAAACCGGTCAAAACCGTTGTGCCAAAGGAGGCCTAAAGGTTCATTTGGTAGCAGGGGTGGCAAAACCCTGGGTAGCGAGGCCCCTCGGGGAATTTCTCGTGCGCTCAGATTCCCTGGGGCGATCTCCCTCAGCCCTCCTCAAGCCATGTGTTCGTTTGGTTGCAAGGGAGGGGAAATCCCAACCATACTCTGGCATTTACAATTTGGCAGCAAATATACCGCAGACAATAATATAAATCGCTATTAAGCTGCAGAAAATTAAAAAATCCAAAGTGATACAACATCAAAGCACACGCTTACACAACATAACAAGAAAATCAGGAACAATACACAGTGATCAAGAGCATCCAAGCGACTCAACAATAAACATCAAAGCACACGCTTACACAACTGACAAAATAATCAAGAGCACCCACCATTCATCCAGCGCATATCTTACAAAGCTGACAATTAAGATTCATTCCCGCACTCCAGCACATTGTGTTTTCCCACTCCAGATTCCACAAACTTCAGTACATTACTCTTACGCAACAATACATAATTTATAAATTATAAATTCTCAACAGAAACATCAAGATCGAGTGTGTTCTTCCACTCCAAATTGCAAGCTAGTAGTGCAGAAGATCTACAGGTATATGCAAACAAAGGTCAGAAAGGTTGATCATGATGGGCAAGTTGTCAAGAGTTCAAGTGCAGTTCCAGGACACATCCAACATAAAAAAGACATGGAGTAGATTCAGGTTTCAAGTTTCAACATAAAAGAACTCAATGTTTTAGTGACATAAACACAACCAGATGATCGAGCTATATGCAGCTAGTAGTCCAAGCAACAAATGTACAATGCCCATCCAACATGACATAAACATGGAGTAGATACAGAAACACCAGCCTTAAGCTGAACAATGGAGAACCGCCTCCACCACGGATTCTGCACTAAAACTACGAATAGAGCTGAAGTGGTGCTGTCTCAACTACAATCTGAACCAGCAGATGGAGAACTTCAATCATGTTGCATATGGACGTAAAGCAATAACAGAAGTGTGGTTCCAAATTACGCATCTTATGTTTTCTCCGTAGCAGCAATTTTATTTTTCAACCAAAAAGTTCTAAGACTTGAATCCTTGGTGTTGAGGAAAATTTCACAGCTGTGACTTGAAAAATCTATGATGATAAAGACATAATCATAATTATACAAACAAGTTTGTGTCAGTTAAATTTCTTTTCAACTAGGCTGATATAGTACAGTATCGAGACTAAGATCTGGACATTATGCATAATAAATTCAAGACAAACAGATACTTGTTTCTTGCCAAATGAGATCAGTACTAGAGTACACGCAGATTATTACTGACTGAATTAAAAATATTGAACTGTCAATATTCTGATTCAATGTGAATGCAGTAGGGAACAACAGCAGCTGAAACAAGCCCAACAACAATATTCATGGGAAACAAGTCTACGTTGCCAGACATCCATACCAGCAGACTAAGAAGACCAGGTGTTTGTTTGTAGCAGCAATTATGCAAGTACAGTACAGTTCAAGCAATTATAGAAGTACAGTTCAATCGAGCGGGCAATTAATTTGGAGAAAGCAAAACCGAATCAAGTGATCAATTATTTGTCCATATTAAGTCAACAGTAGCATCAGATCTGAAGCCACCATTAAGTTTCAACAAGTGACTAGTAAACTTTACAGAAGAAACAAGGAAACCTTTGTCCCAAATCATTCATCCACCGCAATAAAAATGAACTCAGTCGATTATTTTGTTCAAGTGGGTGCTGTGAAAAGCTAGTAAATATATGGGCGAACAAATTTGACATCAGACTGCTTTTTTCACTTTTCCTAGCTAAGCACGTACACGTACATGTTCAAGAGATCCTTGTACGGAGTGATTGATTACTAATTGAATCCACCAATGCGTTCCCGTCACTAGAAAAGAAGTACAAAGATCTATACTAGATGTGACTTCGATCCGCAAGGAAGCTAAACGACCTACGGAGAAGTGTATCCGGCAAACCTTGGTCGATGGAGAAGGCAGACGAGCGCCGCCGCTGTGCCGTCGTCGTCGCCAGAGACTAAGGTCGAGGCGGAGCAGATCTTGGAGGTCAAGGACGGCCGCTGCAGAGGGGAGAGGCCAGAGAAGAACGACCGGAGTAGGAGGGAGAGGTGGGAGGAGGTTCGCTCGCCGGAAAGGAGAGCCGGGAGGGGAGACTGTCGCCGGAGGGGAGGTCCGCACTCGCAACGGCGGCGCCTTTTCGCGAGCGCGAGGAATACACTCCCGACCTCGTGACTAGGGGAATACACTCCCGCAAAACAGCTGAGGAAAAAAAAACTTGGTCCGCGAAAAAACGTCATCTCCGGTGTCGTCTACTCCTTGCAGCACCGCGCCCTGCAACTTCGTCAGGAGAGACGTCGTGGTGGCCAGAGAAGATGTCGCCCGCAGCTTTGCCGACGAAGACGCCGCCTGTCGCCGGAGAAGACACCGCCCTTCGGCGACGCCGCCCCAGCTTCACCGGAGAAGACGCCACCCGTCCCCGATGTCATCACCGTCGGCCTCCCGTGGTAGCACCGCCACACTCCTAAGGTAGCACTGCGGGACGCCTATGGTAGCATCACAGGATGTCGATGGGAGCACGTCCAGACCGTCAGCCTTCGGTGGTACCACCACTTGCACCATGGCAGCACCGTCGTAGCTTGTAGCATAGGCAACAACCCTCGGAGCATTCTCGCATGCGATTGCAGTCACAATCACCGCGTGAAAAAGATCCAAGAAAATTCTGCTACAAAGCTTATGTGGATATGCATCACATGCAGAAGAAATGTGCTACAAAAGCTTCAAAGAATTTTCAAGATAAAAATGATCTTATAAACAGAAATTTGTTACAACTCTTCTATGGATTTGCATCCAAAATTGAAAATGTTTGCTACAAACCTTCCAACAGTTTGCACCACATCAAGAAAAAGTTTCACGAAAATATCCCCTGGGCCGAAATGAGCAAAAGCAGGGAGGAGGCCGAGCTGCTTGCAGGATAAGAAGCGCATGGAGGGCAGCACAGGCTTACCCCCAACAAACTCCGGGCGTCAACAGTATCCAGCTTAGCCTAATGAAGGCACTCTGTGCAGGTTAATAGCTGCATCCCTCCTGCCAAAGTTGTTTAGTCCCCTAACATTCCAGGACAAGAAACGAAGTAGTTGTGCCGACATTAGGAAACTAAGTGGTAGCCTGCGCTTTTCCAGCAGTCACCTTATCTTGCACAACGCTCCAAAGGATGATTTCTAAGAAGAATTGGAGGTTTACAAACGGCATAGCCACCAACACTACAAATGACTTATAGAATGTCGTAGCCATTAATTTAAATTGAAGGACAACCAGGCCGAGGCAGTTTCGTTCAGCACAACTGAAACTATTCAGTTATTTCTAGCCTGCCAAGGGTAATCTCTCAACTCTTACAGCCTTTGTGGTGTCTAGCTCTAGACCTAGAAGCAGCTCCAGATTTCTTCTTGTCGGCTAGGAATTGGTCACAGTCCGCTCCCTTCACGATGAACTCCATGAGCAGTTCCTCGAATAATATCTTCAGTGAGGTTTTGAACTGCAACGAGCAGCTCTTGTCGCCCTCGTCCAGATCCTGGATTCCATTTCCAACAAGGCACCCTACCTGGGCACCGTCCAGGTAGGCTTTGCAAGCAATGATGACATCGCGCCCGTACTTGCGGAAGTGGCCCGCAACAAAATCCTCAAAATTCTGCATCCACATTAAAATTTGTAGGTATCAAGGTCGTACGTGCAAGAGCACACAGTAACAGTTTCATCACAGAAAATCCTCGTCAATGAAATAGGTGTCCACAGATCTATCATACTGGTTCTGGATAGCTATAGAATTTACACACTAAGCATAGGTATATTCTTACCCTTGGTGGATTTCGAAGAGAATACAGCATTGTCCTGCATGATAGCAGGAAGATATCTTCATTATATGATAGGGATAGCTTCTCCTCATGAGGTGTATTAGCTGTACCAGGTTCATTGAAATAAGGCTTGGCATTCAAAACCAACGCCTGAATGGAGACTAGGACCTGCAGCATTGTTGAATTGTCTGGATCCCACATCTCATCTTCACTACCACTCCAGGTATTTAAGAGGCTAAGGCACACCTTCCCAGAAGCATACAAATTTGGATTAAGCCGCAACCCACCAGATCGGTAGTTAACCAGCTGCATACAATTAACTGGTTATTGCACGGTACTAAAGGCAGACTGAAGCAGGTAGAGCAATCACTGATGGAGACAAAGCCACCAAAATCTTACTGGGGGTGTACACGGATACTGAGCAGGGACGTGGATGTCAAAGAAGAAGAGACCGTCATGGTAAGGAGTGCCAGCTAGTCCCATTATTACAGCTCGAAGAAGATCCATTCTCTCCTCATATGCCCTCACAAATATAGTATCTGATCAATTTGGAGAAAAGCCAAAATATAATCATGAGATGCCCTCATAAACACTGTCTTCTGAAGATAGAAGGAAATATAATCACGACAGAAGGTGTTTGAACTAACAATGGCATGATACTTATCAGAAAAACCAGTACCACGAGTTCATGCAACAGAGAGCATAAGAAGCAATAGCTAGCTACCTGGCAAATCTTTTTCTAAGACTTTCCACTCGTGCTGAATAAGGTTTGACCAGAGTTTTGATGGCTGTGAACAAGACGACTTAGTACTGAACTAAGATGACAAAGTACAAACAAAGAATGCCAACACAGTTACCTTATTTACCGCCGCAACTTTTCTTAATGCTAGGTTTGAATAGTAATGATCACTGTGATCATCAACAATATCGAATTTCTTAAATGCAATGTGTTTTTCATCAACTTTATCATCCACGATCAAAATGGGCTTGTTCTTGTTTGCCATCTCAGCAGCAGTCTTCTGCAGCCACGGTAAAGGATCAACAACTGGGATATCAAGAAATTTTTTCTGGCCACCAATAAATGTGGCATTATTTTTGGAAGAGTGGGTGCTTACTCCAGCAATGTCACTAGCTACACTAGTCTGGAATTGTTCCCACAGAAAAGCATCTGTCAGAGGGTAAGCAAGGAAATAGTATGAAAATGGAAAGACATGAAGGGAATTACCTTCACATGCTTTGGCAAGTGCAGGGGATATGCAACAGCTTGCTTATTCTTATCAACTGGTGCTTTCTCACCAATAACCACATCACCATCAGCATCATCATCATCATCATCAATATCAATTACTTCATGAGCGACATCCTATTAATTCAGTATATAAGAAAATTCAAGCAACCATGAGATAGTAAAACAATAACATTCGATACAAATATACTGAATCAAGGTATGGCCATTGTATTGGAAATCCCAAGCCATAATATACACAAATAGTTCAGAAAAGGCCCAATGTTCAAATGTCATGCAATTATCCACCAATTAGAATGGTTTTCACAATTTCAATTTTTGCTTTGTGGTCAACACAACCTTTTCAACATGTGTACAGAGCCTTGTGGATTCCGAGTCAAATGATCTATATGTGTTAATCACTGTAAGGTCGTGGCATTGGTTTCAGTGGGCTAGAAGGATAAATCATGTTATCACTAAACCACAATTCCAAACCACAGAAGGACATCAGATAATTTAGGATATTAACGGAACAAAATATATAAGAATTTTCAATATTAGCAGAGAAAACAAATGAACAACCTACATGATTCTACATTTTTTTCGAACATAAGTCTAGTTACCCCGTGAAAAGACCAACCCGGCTGCCAATTGAACAGCCTGAAATCCATACTTCTAGGAAGAAATTGCACAACCCACCAATCTTTCAGTCACTTGTTGCAGATAATCCCAAGTTTTCATTCCTTAGCTAAAAAAAACCATTATTTCTAAACTATTTTTTTTGCATTGGTGGATCTAGATTGTCATGTTCATACTATTGAAACAATCTACATGGATCTAGATTGTCATGTTCATACTATTGAAACAATCTCCATGAAAAAATCCCAACAGAATTTGCAAAAATACCAGCTTCATAATCATGATTTTTGTCCTAAGGAATGAAAAGTTGGGGCTCTAACAAGTGACTGAAAGATTGGGGTCTGAAAAAAAATCTATTTCCAGTCTACAAGGCCAAAACAGGTTATAATTACACAGACCCGAAACTCCAGATTGCATCTTTCCTGCGCAATGTACTAGGTAACCTTACTGCCAATAAATTAACCACAATTGAAATTTTACCAATAAATTAACCACAATTCCTCAATCAGATAGCAATGAGACCTTACTGTCACAGGTCAATAGGACTCGACATTTAATATACAAGAATGAAAGACGACCCCAGTGATTATCAAAGCACAAACAAAGTAAAATTCAGCAAGTAACGATGCACAGCAGCTATTTCCTAACAAAAACAGAGATCATCGACAGTCAGACGAGCCCAATCCATAGTTCTACACGTGTCTATTGTCAACTTGTGCCAGCCGCATCTTAATCCAGCCCGTGAACATTTAAAGGGATCACCCAACCATTTCTCCCACTGCAATCCGATGGGGATAACACGAGACACATCTTCCGACTGCAGCAAGGAAAAAAAGGGTGCACTGCAAACAAAAAAAGAAGGAAGGGGATCGTCTTGTCCCCCCCCCCCCCCCCCACAATCACCTGGGTCCGCTTCCTCTTCTGGTGGCCGGAGCCCCAGCCCTCGGCGGCGGTGGCGACCGCCGGCGATACCTCGACCACATCGGGGTCGTCAAACGATGAGTTCCCCACGCAGAGGTATCTCCTGCGGAAGCAAACCAATCAACCAGACGGGGGTCAAATCAAAATCAACCAAAATCATCGGGAGGCGCGGAGGACGGGCCGATTAGATCGGCGGCAGGATGACTAACTTGCAGGAGTGCGCCGCCATCGATGACGCGGGGGGGTGGTTGATGGCGAGGTAGGGTTCTGCCGAGGCGAGGTGGGCACGGTCGGGTTGGCTTTTAGACCGGGGAGGAAGAGTGAGATAAATTTAAAAGGGAAAAAAAGGAGATGGCATAACCTGTGCTAATAAGATGGTTTTTTTTTTTGAGAACACAGTACAACACAGACGCTCACAAATACGCACATACACTCACCCCTATGAACGCACGCACGCACACCCTACCCCTATGAGCACCTCTGAAGGACTGAGCCGGCAGATCTTGAGGTTGACGAAGTCACCACAGGCGCCTCGCTGTTGACGGGCACGTCACCTACCACTGAAAGAATAGCGCCGGATAATCCTGGAATAAATCCAGGTAAATGCAAACGCCCATGCCAAGTCTAGGACTTGAACCTGGGTGGGCTGGTTCCACCACAGGGAACCCAACCATCAGAGCCAAGCTCCGTTTGCTGCTAATAAGATGGTTAGCTGGGTGGTTGTAACCCAGGTTTGACGCTGCCGTTTCTCATTTAGAAGGAGTATTCTTCGGTGGGAGGCGACGTTCCCGTCGACGGAGACGCCCGTGGTGACTTCGTCAATCTCAAAACCAACCCGTCGGCTCAGTATTTCGTAGGTGCCCATAGGGTAGGGTTTGCGTGTGTGCATTTACATGGGTGAGTGTATGCGTGTTTATGTGGACGTCTGTGGTGTATTGTGTTTCGCGAAAAAAGAGAGCATCTCCTCTTTATCAGACACAGTAAAATAGAGCACACACTAGAATAGAGTACATGAATTAAATTACAAATAGGTCCAAAGTGTTACAGAAAAGTCCTTAACTAGAAATATGAAAAGGCAATCAGGTCCATCATCTTCTTCCTCCGCCACCATCCCTGCCACGCTCCGCCACCCATCCCTCCTCCGCCACCTGGTCGACGATCTCGGGCACACGCCCGCGCCCGCCCGTAGCGGACGACATAGGCGCCGACAACCGCGCTCGCCCTCGAGTTCGCCGCCACCATCCTTGTCGGTCGTAATCCCTGCAACGTCGCCGCGGTGGTTGCGGTCAGGTGCCCTGGCGCCTTGACGCACACCTATGTCGGCGATTTTGCAAGAGATGGCGACATGTGCAGAGGATGCGGCGGAGCGCATCCTCCGGCTGCTAGGCCTCCAGGGCGGAGGCGGGGATGAGGTGGTAGCGGGGTAGTGAGCCATCGGTGAGCTCATGGCGCTGGAGGGAGGCAACAAAGGATAGAGTGAAACTTCCAAACGCTAGTTGGATATTCGCGAGTGAATGTCCAAAGTGTCCAGGGCGCACAATCCGACGCACAACATTTCCAGCGTTGGATGCCACAATTGCCAGCGCGCTAGACCAATTTTAGCGGGCGCATGATTATGCACCGTCTGCTGGAACACGTTATTTGCCCTCCGGCGCGGAAAAACTCCGTTATTTAGCGTATGCGGGTTATTTCGGGTCTATTGGAGATGCTCTTTGGAAAAAAACTGATGCGGCACAACAGTTGAGAAAGATAAAGGAGGTAGTGATACCGTAACATAACGGATTACAAGATAAAATGAGTCTATATCATAATAAATGTAGTATATCATGATACCACATATATGTTACTACACGCTACTCCCTCCATTCCAAATGAGATGACTTTCATTTGATCACATGTGGTTGTATGTAGACATGTTACAAGTATAGATACATCCACATTTGAACAAATGGAAGTCATCTAATTTGGAACGGAGGGAGTAGGAGATAGTACCATAGACTAGCATCAAATGCACACTTTCGAGACAACCCATGATTTTTGTTGTGGTTATGTTTGGATTGTGCAATGTCAGCATAAACTGAAAATCCTCCTCTGGCACCTTTCTATGGGATCGGTAGTACCGGCGGCGTCCAACTTGCTGCACCAACAGGTGGGTATGCTCCTCCACGAAAACAGTCACAGTCCAAACACCTTCACACCTCCCTACTAGCATCTTAGCCTAGCAATCATGGCGGAGCAACTTGTTGCGTTGTCTCGTGTCGGGAGCTACCTTGTGCACACCAGCTTGCTTGCAGCGAGACTTCTGTCCAGCGTAGGCGCTCATATCAACTGTTGCATCCTCCATCATCGCAGCAACATAAGATTTGCCTCCAACAGCAACTTTTCCAGTATGCACACATTCAAACACCCTACTCAGAATTGTGTCTTTGGAGCATTCCTAGCTTGGTTGTACTTGGTGTTCCCGATGTGTGTACCAAAACCCATTTTCCAAGCGTAGCCATTGTAGACTATCTGTGCTTGCTCTATGGTGGCAAAGGTCATTCCAACAAATGGAACAACTGGTTGGGAACAAATGGAACAACTGGTTGGGAGAAAATGAAACACCTAGGATGGTATCCGCAACAAACTCCTGCACATCAAACACAATTTTAATGTAGCATTGTAACAGCCCAAAATTAGTGAACCTAAAAATGGGTGCTAATTTTTCACTTTTGTGTTAAGTGCATCATGGCATCCATATCATTTGACTAAATAATGAATTGTTCGTCACATTTAAAAACAAATGCAACTTGTCTCCATAAAATCTCAAATCAACGAAAGCACTCAAACTTGCAAAACAAAAATACTTGACATCTGATATTTGTCAAGGAAGTTCCAAAAGTTCCAAAGATAATTTTTACAAACTATTTTGATTTGTAAAATAAAATAAAGGGAGAGAAACTCAAAAATGCCTATAAGCGTTTCCTATTTTATTTTCCAAGTAAATGACCTCCAAATGACTTCAAAATTTTATGAGTGCTTACCTCTGATGTAGGGAGGGTACCCCAAAAATTTCATAATTTTTGAAGATGCTTAAGTGCCTCAAATAATTCAATTACAGCTGCTGTACTAATTTCCCAGAACAGAGAAGGACTTGTTCGTGATGAAATTGAAACTTCCAGGGGGGTTATGTGCAAAGCGACGTCGTCTCTCTCCTCACGCGCACTGGCGCCATGCCGTGCCGCGCTCCTGCGCATCGCGCGCGCCCGGGGCCCCTTCTCTGCCTGCCCCTGCAAGAGAGCACGTCCCCCACGAGCCCCACGTGCTCCTCACTCCATTCCCAGATGTGTTTCCCCCGTTCCTCTCCTCTCCCCCTCCACCACGAGCTCGCGGCCGCCAACCTCCGGGCGAGCACGCCGCCATCGACTGGAGCTGCCATTGACGAAACGACGAGAACCAAAAGCTCCGTCTCGCCGATGTCTTCCTCCCTGCCCAAGGAATCAAGCCGGATCGTCGTCGTTGCGGAGATCGACGCCATCTTCTCCGCTTCCGGCCGCCAACCTCCGAGCCAGCTCGCCACCGTTCTGGTCCTCCTCTTCTGCAGCCGTTTGGTCTCACGTAACGAGGGTGAGCTCGCCGTCCTCCTGGACATCCCCATTTTCCCTTCCCCCTGCTCTGTGCCTCGCCTCCGTGCGAGATGAAGCGCGGCCGGCCGCCGTGACCGCGTCGGTGTCTTGCACGGACACGTCGCCGTGCGGCCTCGTGACCACTCACCTGCACACACACGAGCACGCACACGTCGCACGCCTCGGACACACATGCCCGCGCACGAAGGCGCCGCCGCTGGAGGTCGTCGCTGGCCGTTGATCTCCGACGAGCACCGCCGCTATTGCCTGTCGCTCGTTCTTCAGTTTCGTCAGATCCCGCGCTTACACCACAAAAGAAACCCGACCTGCTTACTAACACCAACACAGCACCAGCCCAGTGGCTAGCACCCCGCGCACGCGCGCGAGAGGTCTCTGGTTCGAATCCCCTACGCCGCACCCTTTTTCCTTTTCTGTTCTTCGGAGAGACACGACCGGATATTCAGAGTCCAGCACAAACCGGATTTTCCGAGTAGCATCAGTACTGGAATGCTTAGGTCCTTAGTGGAATTCCTGTCCTGCCGTGTCAATCGGATATTCCGATGTAGCCAAAGGTCGGATATTCCGAATTTTATCAGTACGCCTGGAGAATTAATAAAAGGCAGGAAAAATAATGTAAACTTCTAAAATCAATAACTTTTGAGATGTTTATCCAAAATTCGCATTTGAGGTATCAAAATGTTCAGAAAAATGAAACCTAACAAAAAGTATAACTTACCCATGCAAATGAATCTTTTAATTGTTAAAATAATTAAAATACACATTCGTCCGTGGAATGGGCAACTCTGGGAAATTCATAACTTCCTAAATATTGTTCAGAAAAATGCAAACTTGGTCTCTAAATGACCAGGAGAACAAAACCTATGTTTTGACATCAAATTCTTGTTCAAATAAATATTTTAAATGACTGTTTTCCTGTACTGTATGAAAATGGCAAAAAATAAATTGCTTCGGGAAAATTCATAACTTATTAAATATTGATCCAAAAATTAAATGTGATATACCAAAATGCTTCGAAAATTGTGAACTATCTAGAATCATCATCATCATACATACTTGATCACAATTACAATACTGTGCTTCTAGTAGTAGTAAAATCACTAAGATAAATATGAGGGTAGGCCAAATAATGCCTAATTATTTGGGACACTCATTTAACTCGATGATCATGTCTAGGATCTCTTAGTTGCATTAAAATGTCATATCATCATGAGTGTGCATTGCACCTACTTGTATTCGTGTTATTTATGTTGTTTCTTTTCCGGTGTTGTTTGTGCTTCGGTAGATCGAGGAGTTGAGGTGCAACCACAATTCTTCGACGACTCTTACTACCTTTCAAATCAACAAGGCAAGCGTAATCCCCCCTCTGAGCATGTCTTATCCTATTTTCCGCAATTATTTTCTCCACTATAATATTGCATGCGGTTCCAAATGTCAATTTACTTGGATTAGAGTATCCTATAGTTGCATTAAGTTCCCTATACCATTATCTGTTTCCCCTCCTATTATCCATAGGTTTGTATTGTTGGCCTGAAATACTTAACCATGCTATGTTGATGCTTAGCCATGCTTAGTTGAATGCATAGCTGTACGATGGATACTTTATGTTGGGAACAGGTGATGATATGAGAAAAATGGTGGAGAATTGTGGTGACGGATAATAAAATGCTTAAAGGTGGGGATGAGAGGCCACATGGGATGTGGTGGGTTGTCTCGTTCTCGCCGCCTAGATGTGAGTTCTCGCCTACGAGCCAAGATGAGCGTGCAACCATGCGTGGGCATATGGAACCTCGTCGACCGACTAACTTGTGGCGGACTAGCCGAGGGTCCTCTAGTTTGGCTTTCCATTTGCGCGTGCGTTGAGATGGTGGCCAAGACTGAGATGAGGATGGTGGTGTTTAGGAAAATGAGTGGCCGTGGGGCAGGGTGTTGGAGGCACTCATGTCCTGCCGCCACTGATGATCCTTGGTTAGTCTTAAGCGAGGTAAAGGTCGTAGCCGCTCCCACCCAGCCGGCTTTCCCCGGAAGAGAGCTAAGAGCTAGGCAATGGGCCGGACGGTACGCATGGATAAGAAGCTGGGAGGTCCCTCGGGAACCTGGCGACTTTCACATTGTACACCCCTGCAGGGATAAATCTTTTTGAAAAGCCGTGTCCGCGGTTATGGACAACTTGGTGACGGATTCTGAGATCATAGAATAACATGAATGGAATGATTAAAATTGGGCCCTAAAGGTACCACTCACGAATGCAAGGTTGACTTCCTCGAGGGTGATTCGGGGAGGTGCCTTTAATGAACAGGTACAGTGATGATGGAAATAAATGGTGAGAAATGTGATTCAAGAGAAAAGAGTTACTTCTTACCCCTCTTTAAAATTATTCTGATTAGTCGATGCCATGGAGTATGTTTTATTAAATAAAATCAGCTTTACGCAAAAGAGCCATAAAACTTTGAAAGCCTCATCGAGCTAAAGCTCTATATTTAATCTTGCGAGTTCATCGAACTCAACGTCGTTTGTTTTGTTTCAGAGGAGGACTTCACCGACTTCGAAGGTGGGTTCTTTGTGGACGTTGACGAGTAGTCTAGGGTTCCCAGGTGGCAGCTTGGGACATCCCGGAACAGCTGGCGCTGGAATGTTTAATTGTAGGCCTCTTAGGCCAATATTTGGTTCTTGTTGTTAGACAACTTAATTCGCTTCCGCATGTTGTACTGTTGGGTCTGTGACCTCTGGTTGTAATATTTGCTATCTTTCTCTTTATGAGAGTTGAACTATAATGATTTGTGTCGTAGAGTCTGTGATGTGCTAGTTGTTCCACAAGTCTTGATCTCTCTATTATGCTATGATAGTTGTGCCTGTGTTAAGGCATCAATCGTGGTGTTGTGTTGCCGATGATCAATTCCGAGCAACACCTGCCAAAGGTTTTGGCCGGGGATTGGTAAACCCGTAACCTCCGGTTGTATCGCTTAACCGGTGACACACAGTATCACTGTATAGTAGTCGGGTCGGGGCGCTACAAGTTGGTATCAGAGCCAGGTTTCGATCCTTCTACTGGTCGACGTTGAGTCTAGTGTTTGTGAAAATATTTTTAACCTAAAAATGAGTTGTGAAAACCATCTTAGGATTCTTTTTACTCCTTATCTGGTTACCTTCTAATCTCGGAGCAATCTTACCTCGATTTGAGTTAAAGTTTTACTTCTCCCCTGTTACTTCAAAATTATTAGGATCTCGCGGTTTGGTTCTACCGTTAGCGTTATGTGTCCAGTTGCTTCCGCCGCGCTATAATCCGATATCAACTCAAATGTTTACGAATCTTGTTATCCGTACCGAGTCTAATCATTTGTTCCTTTCTTCGGGTTCTAACCCAAGGTCTTAAACCGAAGGTCCCGGATTGTACTTTGATTCTGGTGTGTTGAATTATATGGGTTGTTACCCATGTGATCCTCATGCTAATTGTGAATCCCGGTACATGAAGCTGACCTTTAACCCAAGTCCTTCTATGTGGTCTGTGAGGTAATGCTCAACCATTTCCCACACCTTAGCTGGCTATGTAACTTCACCTCTCCCTTAACCATGTTTTAGGTTCCGTCTTGGAACCATCTGAATTACGACAAAGCCCTCCTAGAGAGTCTCCTAACTATGTTCGTGACTCTGCTGCATCTCTCCTTTTTGTTCATGGTTATCACAATTGAGTAATAACCGGTGCATCTTCAACCTCTTAGGATTCTCCTGAGCATGTTTCTTATTCGGATCTGCCTTCCGACCTTTGTCTGTCAGTTGACAGTAAAGTTTTATCGTGCGTTGGTATGTTCCGATGCAAGTCCCCCTCTTGATCCGTCGAGACTTCCCACTCCGCCCTGCTAGGAGAAACAAACTCCAGTACCTTGTCCACTTCTCGGGCTAGGTCAAAGTTTTGTAGTCCACAGAACAAGAGGATTATTAGTCTCTGTTTCTGTTCCATCTTAGAGTAGCACGATATCTTGGTATAAAGAGTGTGCGCTCGTGCTAAGTATCATGATCTTCTTGATGAAGTGATGCTCTTACACTTTGTTACTCTCCGTTCTCCGAGTGACTTGTTACTCCAGAATGATGAGACGTGAGCAATAAAGTAACTATCGGACCTTCTCAGCAGTCTTACTGCGCTGAAATCTAGGGACATCCCTTGTCCTTCCTAGCATGCTTGGTTAGCCAATCAATAGGCTGAATTTAACGGTGTTACCAAGTTCGTTTTCTCTGGTGCCCTTCCTCGGTCAAAGATCTAGGTTCGTGCCGAAGCCCCCATGACATGGGTATGCCTATCGGGTACCCTACCATGAGGGTACCTGGTGCACGTATCGACTGGGCCCAATTATCAGAGCCTACATGAAGCCCATGAAGGGAGGCCCACGAAGATGGAGTATCCTCCAAGTTCTGGCAAAGACGTAGTCGGTTTAGGCTTACCATACTTGTAAATTGAGTCGGTTACGAACACCCGAGACCCAGCCTATTATTTAAGGACTGGGAGGGCCGTCGGACCAGACCACGTACTTTCAGAGCCACCAAAACCCTTGCGAGATTGACATCTCGCCGGGATCCTTGTAACCACCATATTCGCAAAGCAATAACAGACAGGCAGGACGTAGGGGTGTTACCTCCACACGAGGGCCCTGAACCTGGGTAAAATCTTTGCCCCTGCTTGTCAGCCGACGTAACTTCCAACGCTACCACGTTCTCTCCCCCATATTCATAACCCAGGGACCTCGACTATGGGTCTTGATGAGTCTACCCCTCGTCAAGTGGCGCCGTCTGTGGGAAAGAATAGCGTTGGACTCGAAGTTTCGCCGGTTCCATCAGCAAACGGCAACTCGCCGATCTCATCAGCAAACGGTAACTCGCCGATCACATCTGCAAACGGCAATTCGCCGATCGAATCTGCATACGGTAACTCACCGGTCGTGTCAGCAAACGGCAACTCGCCGATCCAGGCGACACACGGCGAAACGCCGATCCAGTCGAAAAGCAGCAGCCTGCCCGCTTCACCCGCAAAAAGCGCATCCGCTCCTCAGAAAAACTTCAGTCCGCACTCGCCGGATCTTCAGGAGGCGTTTTCCGATCTCGAGTCAGGTTTGGATTTACAAGTTGGAGCATTCAGTTTTTTCGTAAACAATCTTGGCATGCAGGACTTGACAGATCCGCAACAACTCGCGCGGGGCGCACCCGTGGCACCGTCGACTGGATTCGCCCCGGCGTCGATTCCTGAAGCCTGCTCACCCGCAACAACCATGTCGACTGGCGAGATCGACAAGTTCATGATGGCAGAACTCCAAGGCGAGGAGGCCGAATCAGCATACCGCACAAGCAGCGTCGACTTCAACCTACCACTCGACGACAGCTTCGACTGCGGGATCTCCCTCGCCGACTTCTACGAGCCCGCGATTCATAACGACAGTAACGTCGACTCGGAGATTTTCACCAACACCAACCTCGACTCAGAAATCCATACTGGCTTCGCCAACACCGATATGAGCATAAGCAATGAGCACATCGAGAACGAGATTCGCCTAGAAGATCTACTCGATGAGCATACTGGCTCTGACATGAGCCTAGACGACGACGACGTCGAATCCATGACTGGAATCGACAGTGCATACACGTGCCCACGGGTCACGCCACATCAGGTCTATGTGGCCTTCTCCGCAGAATCATCCGCAGCCGCAGCTGCCCGCAGGCCTACACAATACCCATGCACGGTAACCATGCCGGATGGGGTCACAAGCTTGACGATCACGGAGGAGATGGCAGCAAAAGCAGATAAAGTCATCAAGGAGTGCACAATGATGCCAGCAAACTCCACGCCGGAGGAGATGTTGACCTACCGTACTTCAACTGGCAGGAATCTCTTCGACTGAAGAACTACCGAGCGACACTCGAAGAGAGCAGAAGGCAGGCTAGCCTTTCGAGCGCACGGAGAAAGGAGCAATCCCTCGGATCCACAAGGCAACCAACCCCAAGGCCAAGGTCGAGGCTGGCAAGCCTCCCAGAGCATGAAAGAGCACAAATCACCCGTAACCTGTCATTCATGACAGAGGACGCTGACGGAATCCCAGTACCCAAAACAGCTGCGGGTGCACTATTCTCCGTAGGTGCCTATCTCAAGGCACTACAACCTCCGGCGGACGATCCTGCTGCCGCCCTACATCGCCAACAACTCAAATCGCTAGCCCTAGCAGCAAAGGCTTTACAGCCAGAAGACAAAACTCCAGCAAAAGGACGAGATCGCAACATAGTCGACTCTCGGCACGCAGAGCATAATCGCAGTGGTCGCAGCCGCCACTCGGATGAAGGAAGGAGAAGCTCGCGCCGGCACAGGTCCAGCAGAAGCAGATCTCGAAGGTCATACAGCAGTGATTCATACTCTGATCGTGAACCAGAGCCATGCGGAGCATTGTGCTTCACTCGACGCATTCGCGAGACGCGGATTCCCAAAGGGTTCAAGCTAACAGGTGAACAACCCAAGTACAACGGCGCCAGGAACCTTCCGGGTGGCTGAAGATTACAGACTTGCCGTTGCATGCCAGCGCGGCACGAACATCACAGCGATGTAGTACATACGACTTATGCTCGAAGGCACAGCCCGCGACTGGCTCAAGGCGCTCCCTCCATCATCATACGACTCGTGGGATGATTTCCGCCAAGATTTCATCAAAAACTTCGAGCCTCTTTGTGAGCGCCCGAAGACATTCGAAGAGCTAGATCATGCAAACAACGATCAGACGAGTCGTTGAGGTCATACATACGAAGGTGGACCGAAATACGCAATTCGGTTGGCACAATATCAGAAGATAGGGCCATGGACGCCTTCACAGAAGGCCTAGCCAGGAAGGACTTCAGGAGCACTTGGCCGCGAAAAGCCAAGCTCTTTGGCTCAACTCATAAAGATCGCGACTGAGTGGGCAGATGGAGAGGATTCTGTGCGCAGATCCCGCCCTCCCCACCACGCGATAACCACGACAGCGGCAGTCGAAGCCGCAGAGACTCATACAGGATGATCGCAGGCGCAAACGGTCCAAACGTCCTTACGACGACAGACCCGAGTTCATGGCGGCTGGGTACACGCAATCCCGCGATGATCAAGATAGAGCAACCGGCGCTCGGACGATCGACGGGACAGTCGAGACCGCGACCAGCGCAGCGACAGCTACAAAAGCAAGAATGGCGCAAGCGTGGCGATGCAAAACCCGAGCGGTCATTCGAAGAAAAGATGGACGACTGGTGCAGATTCCACCTCTTTAAGGGGAACGACGGAAGGCTGATCTCCAATCACCCTAAGGAACTGCAGGGAATTCGACCAAATGGCGACTGACTACATGATGCGACTCAAAAGGCACGGCCCAGCACCCGCTCAGCCCACGCCTGCAGCGTACCCCAGCAAAACACTATGCCTGCTCTCATGGCGCCACCGCAGCCGCCACCACAACCTCCCCACAGCCTGCTCCAGGCGCAAATATCGCAGGTGCCATACACCCGTACATCGGGTAAGATCAATATCCACAGCCCCACGGGCAGATGTACATGATACAAAAGGGTCGCCCCTCCAACAGGCAGCAAAAGCTAATCACTCGACAGGTGAACATGGCTGTCATGGCACCCCTGCTGTACCTGAGTTTCTGAAGGGATCGGAACCATCATAAGCTTCAGTCGGGAGGATCATCCCCCAGCTGTAGTTCGACCAGGGCACGCGCTCTGGTACTCGACGCGCAAATAGGAGGCTACGCCATGACCAAGGTCTTCATGGATGGAGGCAGCGGCATAAACATCATCTTCGCGGACACGCTCCGCAAAATGAACAGGTCAGTCGAAAACCTCCCAAATCTTCAAATACCTTCCACGGTATCGTTCCAGGCAAAGCAATCAGCCCAGAAGGCACCATACAACTCGACGTTACGTTCGGGGACAAAGCCACTTCAGGACAGAGTCGATTGAGTTCGAGGTCGTCGACTGGAAATCACAATACCATGCTATTCTTGGTCGCCCGACGTTTGCTCGATTCATGGCGGTGCCACACTACGTACCTCATGCTGAAGATGCCAGGACCAAAGGGAGTCATCACTGTCCGTGGAAACTTTCAAAGGTCCGATGCTTGCGACCGCGAGTTCAGCAAAATCTCCGAGATTCGGGTGGAGAATCACTCGAGACTTCGATCTCCAACGACCGCACACTCCTTCCGGAGCATAAAAGTTGGCAGTCGACAGATCCTTCAATGCTACAAATGACACAAGGTCGCATCAGGTGCACCCGACCGATCCGTCCAAGACAGTCAACGTCTCTTCGAGTCTGCCTATCGCATAGGAAGGCGCGCTCGTCGAATTCCTCCGTGAGAACTGGGAAATATTTGCGTGGTGTCCAGCCGACATGCCAGGTATTCCCAGGGAATTCGCCGAGCACTCTCTCCAATTATTTCCAGATGCAAAGCCAGTCAAGCAAACGATGCGTCGAATCTCCGGCCCAAAGCGAACCGCAGTCGAATCTGAAGTCGACCGGTTACTCGCAGCAGGATTCATCAGGGAAATCAAGAAATCACAATGGGTGGCCAACCCCGTACTCGTAGAGAAGAAGCATACAGACATCCTTCGGATGTGCGTGGATTTCACAGCACTGAACAAGTGCTGTCCAAAGGATCACTTCCCTCTACCTCGAATCGACCAGATCGTCGACTCCACCGCCGGATGCGCACGACTCTCCTTTCTGGATGCTTACTCAGGTTATCACCAGATAAGGATGAAGCAAGAAGACGAAGAAAAAACGGCGTTCATAACCCCACTCGGGGTCTACTGCTACACAACTATGCCCTTCGGGCTCAAAACGCTGGTGCAACATACCAGCGCATGATGCAGACTGCCTCAAAAAGCAAATTGGACGCAACGTCCAAGTCTACGTGGATGACATTGTCATTACCACAAGGGAAGAGCACACTACTCGACGACTTGAGGGAGACATTCGAAACCTCAAGCGTTTCATATCAAGCTCAATCCTAAGAAGTGCACGTTCGGCGTTCCAGCCGGGCAGCTCTTGGGTACCTAGTCTCTGCCCGTGGAATCGAAGCAGACCCGGAGAAGATACAGGCCATCCTCACAATGCAAAGGCCTTCAAAACTTCCATGATGTGCAGAAACTAGCAGGTCGAGTGGCAGCGCTCAGTCGATTCATCAGCAAACTTGGCGAAAAGGCGCTACCATTCTATCGACTGATGAAGAAGGCGGACAAGTTCGAGTGGACGCCAGAAGCTGAAGCAGCCTTCACAGATCTCAAGCGGATCCTCACAAGCCCTCCAATCCTCGTCGCACCTAAGGAACGGGAGCCACTATACCTGTATGTCTCGCTACAAACAGGGTGGTGAGCACCGTGCTGGTAGTCGAACGCATGGAGGAGGGGCACTCCAAAGCATACAACGTCCAGTCTACTACCTGAGCGAGGTTCTTCCATATCAAAACAGCGGTACCCGCACTATCAGAAGCTGGCCTACGCTGTGTTCATGTCCTCAAGGAAGTTGACGCACTACTTCACAGAGCACCCGATCACCGTATAAGTAACTCAGCAATCGGTGATATCCTCACAAACCCCAATGCAACGGGTCGAGTCGCAAAATGGCTCATCGAGCTGGCACCAAGGACATCAAGTACGAGCACCCGAAGGCTATCAAAGCACAAGTCCTACCCGACTTCACAACCGAGTGGATAGAAGCCCAACTGCCTGGAGCACCAGATGTGTCCAACTCCTGGACCATGTACTTCGACGGGTCAAGAAAATGAAGGCGCAGGCGCAGGCGTCATCCTCATATCACCAAAAGGCGACAAGCTCGCTATGTCTGCAGATGGGATTCAAACTACCCTCCAATAACGAGGCTGAGTACGAAGCCTTGATCCATGGCATGAGATGGCAAAAGCACTTGGGTGCACTCGATTGATGATCTACGGGACTCGAATCTTGTGGTGCAGCAAACAATGAAGGCCTGTGACGCAATCGCGGACAACATGATCGCTTACGCGACCTGTACAACACACTGGAGGGCAGCTTCGATGGCTGCGAGTTACGGCACATAGGAAGAAAGCAACGAAGAAGCAGACATGCTGCCAACCTTGGCTCACTGGCGCACAAGTTCCACCTGGTGTCTTCCTCGAGCGCATCGAGCACAGGTCCATCAAGGAGAAACGGGCTCCTCCTCCATCGACTACGCCAGCCAAGAACAAAGCGCCCAGCACAGAGGACCCTCCAGTCGAGGTGCTCCTCATCGAGCCAACTTGGACTCAACCTTTTCTGGCTTACATACTCCGCGGCGAGCTACCAGATGACATAACCGAGTCCCGGCGCGTGACTCGAAGATCAAAGCATACACCGTCATCAACGGCGAGCTATACAAGCGCAGCATATCAGGTATGTTCCAAAGATGCATCGCATTCGAAGATGGTCAAGCCATACTTCGAGATATTCATGCAGGTACCTGTGGGCATCATGCCAGCAGTCGATCACTCGTAGCCAAAGCCTTTCGAGCAGGGTTTTACTGGCCTACAGCACTCAAGACGCGGAGGACATAGTCAAAAGGTGCGTCGGCTGCCAGAAATTCGCAACAAGCCGCACGCACCCGCATCGGCGTTGAAGACCATACCGCTGGCCTGGCCTTTCGCCCAATGGGGGCTCGATATGGTTGGGCCACTCAAAAAGTCATCGCATGGCGGGCATACTCACCTACTGGTGGCAGTCGACAAGTTCACAAAGTGGATCGAGGCGGTCCCCATCACAAATTCGACTGCTACTACGGCAGTCAACTTCATAAAGAGCATCATCTACCGCTTCGGTGTCCCAAACAGTATCATCACTGATAATGGCACCAACTTCACGGCTGAGGAGTTCAAAACTTCTGCAAAGAGCAAGACATTACGCTCAACTACGCATCCGTGGCACATCCACAATCCAATGGCCAAGTCGAAAAGGCCAATGGACTTGTGACGAGCGGAATCAAAAAGCGCCTCTGGTGCCACTCAAAAGAGCTGCGGGTGCTTGGGTCGAAGAACTACCATCTGTGCTATGGAGCCTACGCACAACTCCCAACACTTCTACGCAGTTCACCCCATTCTTCATGGTCTATGGTGCAGAGGCAATTCTGCCATCAGACGTGCGGTTCAATGCACCACGAGTTGAAGCATACAATGAAGACGACGCAGAAGAAGCACTCGAAGACGCAGTCGACTTACTCGATGAAGCGCGAGACACGGCCTTGGCCGCACAGCTGTTTACCAGCAAGATCTCCGCAACTACCACAGCCGTCGACTGCGCACCAGGTCCTTCGTTGTTGGCGACCTGGTTCTTCGACTGAAGCAAAAGAAGGTGCACAAGCTCGCCTCCCCATGGGAAGGCCCCTTCATCATCACTGAGGTCCTTGGTGGAGGCGCATATCGATTGAAGCACGCGAAGACTGGCGAACTTTCTCATAATCCTTGGAACGTTGCGCATCTGCGCCGTTTCTATGCATAAAGTGCTCACAATCATACAATGTAATAGGCGATATGTCGGATGGCTGCAGGTTTCAGACGCGCTCTTTTCCTTACCAGGGTACCTAAGGGGGCTGGAAGGTTTTTAATGAGGCGGCCTGCAGTCTAACATTCATAAGTGGAATATAATCAATGTTCCTCCTATTTCTCTGTGTCTACTCGCATAATTCATAACTTAACCGCACCCGAGGCACTCGGGGGCTGCGTTACCTGTCACACGAGCTCTCGCTCCTGCAAAAACATATACCTTAGCCGCACCCGAACACTCGGGGGCTGCGTTACAAGGATCCAAAATAATATACAAGCTATGCAGCCGCACTCGAATACTCGGGGGCTGCAAAGTCATTGCTTCACAAACAACATATATTTCATACACCCCACTCGATTGACTCGGGGGTTAGCAAATACAAACATGATCAATTCATGCACAAAGAGTTACAATTTACACTCGGGGGCTGCCCCCTGTTCAAAAATTGCACTCGCATGCTACTCTAATCTTCAGGCTCGTCCTTTATGGGCAGCTCAGGACCACAAAGCTGTTCGCGAGTGCACTCGATTAGTGTCTCCGCAGCTCGCATCGTGTCATTCAGATCCCTTTGTTCGAGAACCTCTCGGCTGCGGGTGGATGCAATACTAACCTTGGTCTTCGACTTCGCACATACGCCATTGCCGCGTTAGCTCCAATCACAAGTCTCTGCGTCAGCAACTCTCGAATGGGAGTTGTGTGACGGAAGATGTTCAGCAAAGCGCGGATTCCTTGTGGTTGCGGCCCCGCAGGAAAAAGAGTCTCGTTCAGGCGAATGAACGCCATCCGGCATAGCTCGAGCAATTCTGCACTTCGCCAGGCACGATCCTGTAAGGTGGCAAGAATGCGGGCATGATACCTATCATTCCAGAAGTGTTGACGCCCAGTCGTGGGGTCGTCAGTCGCACTATCCAAACGCTCTTCCACGCGAGCCCTCTCCGCCTGGAAGTCATCAACAAAACCTGCGAAACAGGCATATCAGTGACATCGAAAAGACTAAGATTATGCGTAAAAGTTTTTGTCAGCAGGACAAGACTCGAGCTCACAATCGAGTTGCCTGTTCACAAGATCCATTTCTCCAAGCACATAACGCTCGCGTTGGGTGGCCAACGCGGGCCTCGCCCTCAGTCGATTGAGCTCGTCCTGGACATTCTTCAGCTCCTGCTTCATCTCTACATATTTGGCTTTCATATATTCCATCACCTTGGCATCGTTTGTCACCTGACACTGTGATCGGATGGATGCTGGAGCTGGTGAGGAACCAGTCGCAGTAGCAGGTTCTTGTGGCTGTTCAAAGAGCATAATCACAAACACAAAGTTTGTGTCAGACACAGTGAATCAAATCATAAGCATACAGCTCTTCGAGCATAAGGCACACTAGCAAAAGACTATTTACATAAGGTAGCACAAACAAAGCGCACACTCGCGCAGTTCGGATGGTATTATTACAAGGCATAAAAAGCAAAAGGGTACAGCTACCCTAAACCTAAGAGGCCGACTTCTTCTGCAGACGAGCAGCAGTCTCGGCTGCCCGGCGCTCCATGGTGGTCATAAAAACCTCAGCCAATCACGTCTCCGCTCACCCCCTTCAGTGACACGGGCTTCCCATCTGGCTTCCGAGGGAACTCAGATAGCTTGACCCATAAGAAGCTTGAGGGTGGACTCGGATCCGCGTACCGTGTTGGCGCGAGCGAAATTCGCCATGGTGGACGTCCTAGGGCCAAACACGTCAGCGAAGCCATCCGCAGTCGAAGGCACCACGCCAGTCGGGAACACCACCCCGTACACGGCGCCAAGCGTGCTCGTCGATTTAACAAGTGCGTCTTTCGCCTGGTCGCACACGGCGTTTAAGCCGCCCACGGCCTGTTCCAGCGTAAGGTCGTCACTCGCCATATCTGCAGAGGCTGGGGCGCCAACAGCTTCTGCACAATTCAAAAATAGCAAACGTCATTTCATGACACTCGACATCTGCATCATCGTATCAAAAGCAAAAGGAGGCATTTACCTCCCATGGCCTGCGCGAGTGCTGCGAGCTGGTCAGCATACCCTCGCTCGCGTGTAGTGGCTGAGTTGGCGGCGGCCGCCAGCTCTTTCTTCGACTCTTCACGCTGCACGGCGAGCGTATCCTCCAGCTCTTTCTTCTCGCCTGGTTCGGCAAATCGCATACATACTCGACAAAGTCAGGTATTGCAAAAAGAAATTCAGCAAAACAAAAGTGAAGGAGAACTCACGGCAGAGCCGCTCTAGCTCGGCGCGCATGGTGTCCCTCTCTTGCTCCATAAGAACATACGCCTTGGCAGAACCTGCCAAGGTGCGGTAGAAGGACTGCAGGCACGTGAATTCAGCACAATTTCAAACTCTCATAGACCTAAAACTAAACGGGTCAGGCACAAAAATACTTACGTGGTTCATCCACGGTTCAGAAGCCACGACTGATGTCCCGACCTCTGGAGCTGTCACATTGGCCGCTTCAGTGACTGCATCTGTGGCCATCGGCTGAGCCGCCTCGTTTGCAGTTGGAGCAGCGTTCGCGTGATCCAGGATCGGCACATTCTTGACAGGAGGAGTCGCAGGCTGGTAGTTCTCAGCACTGCGAGTGGCGCAAAAAAGAGAAACAACTCAGCACAAGCATGTAACAAGCATAGCTCCTCATGTCATACTCAAAAATCACATACCTGTGTTCCTCATCCTCCTCATCTTCGGAGTCGCCAAAAATCAGACCTCCAAAAGCTGGGGTACCACTCGACTGAAGAGGTTGAGTTGAGCTTGTCGAGCACATACGCAAAGGAGCAGCTTGGAAAACAGATGGTGAGCCTGATTCCTCGTCATCCTCCAAACTCTGCCCCTTCGCGGGTGAACTCACAGCAGAAGGCGCCTTCTTGGCCAGTCGACGCCGCTTCGGTGGCGCGGTATCAACTTCCTGGTCAGCGGTGGCCTTGTCCTAAGATTGGACCTCTTCTACTGCTTCCTCATCAACCTCCTCCGCGTGCGAGGTGGTGGCAGAAGGGATGGGCGACTGATCCCTTTTCGGGTCCACCACCTGCACCTGAGTTTCTTCAGTCTCGCCATTTTCCGGCAGAGGGGGCAGAGAAGTGGCGGTCGAGTGGCCCTGCATCGCATACATCCAAAAGCTGCAAAATCAGACGCAAGAATCGAACAAATGCACAACATGCGAGTGGCAACTACACAAAGATGCATAACAAAAAGCACACATACCTCAGGCAAAGGGTTTTCCAACCCATACGGCTCAACAGGGCAGTCGACATCGCATTTGTCGCCTGTCGACAAGTTGGTGATGTGCCGCACTTGCCCTAGCAGCTCGTTTCTTGACAGTTCCTCTGGGTTCATTCGGGTGGCGTCACCCGAGCCTTCATACTCCCACATCGGGTGCGCTCGAGCACGGATGGGCCATACCCGCCTCTTCACAAAGGTGGCGATCAAGTGGATGCCTGTGACCCTGTCCAGCATCTTGTCGATTCGAGTCAGCAAAGGAGTTACTTCCTCCAACTCTTCGACTGAGAGCTGGTGATCCCACGCCTTGGTCTTGGCAAAAGCTGCAGTCGAGTAGGCGGCGACTCCGTCTTGCTCGACGCTCGCATAGAACCACCCTTTCCTCCAGCCTTGGGCGGAGTCGACTGTCTTCAGCCGGAAGTAGCGCGTGTCGCTGCACACCTGGATGCCGCAGCCGCCCACGGGGTAGGTGCGACCACCTCCTCTGTTGGGCCGCACCATGAAGACGTCTTCCACAGCGCCCAGCTCGGCGCGATGCCGAGGAAGCACTCGCACAGCGTGATGAAACACGCAATATGCATAACACCGTTCGGGGTGAGATCATGGATCTGCACCCCGTAGGCAAAAATGAGTCCACGCACGAAGTCGTGGAGGGGAAGCGAGAAGCCCCTGGAAACAAACTCCGCGAAGCAAACGCGCTCGTTAGCGCGAGGTTCGGGGCATACCTACTTGGGCGACGGAGCGCGGACGGCGAGCTGCTCCGCGGGTGGCAGATATCCCTGCTCGCGAAGCTTGAGGAAATGGGCGTCCTTGATAGTGGACCTCGCCCAATCGCTGCTGTTCTTCTTCAGGGCGGCGGCGGCAGATGTACCCGCTACTGTCTTCTTGCCTTTAGCCGCGTCGGTCGCGGAGGCGGCGGCGGCACCACGCTTGGCACCTCCTTTCGCCATTGCTACAGTGGGAGAGCAGAGAGCAAAAAGCTTGGGCGCAGAGGCAATGGAGGGGCAGCGTGAGGAAGGAGACAAGGGGCGGCGCAAGGAGCAAATGGCAAGTAAAAACTTCTGCTAGCGCCGTTCTCCCTATTTACCACAGATCGGAAAACGATCGCAACCGTCAAAACAAATCCATACGCTCCGCGCGAAATCTAGCCATACACGTGGCAGCCACGGAGAGCAACCGTCGCCGGGCACTCCGTCCACTACGCACGCAAAAAGAGGAGCCATAATTTCGCCCCGGGAAAATCGCGTCAGAATAGTCAAATCAAGTCCACGCGGCGTCATCCCTGGTCAGCTCTGCAAAAACGGGTCCACAAAACAGGGTCACGTCTTATCAAGCCTCTCCAAGCACGCCACCGCTTGTCAGAGATGGCAGTCGCAAATTGCGTCATTACTGACGTTATTCATATACACAAATGGCATACAAGTCACTCGACGATATCTTCGAGTGGTCTCTCGCATACATATCGATTGATGGTCCGGCAAAGGTCATAGATGCCAGTCGACATACATTCGACTGAAACATCATACTCCCACCGGGAGCATATCAAAAATTTCTTTGACTAATGTGTGCAGGATAAAAAGTTTTTGAGATTATCCTCCATTGCAAGCAATAAAGCATAATCTCGGGGGCTACTCCCACCGGGAGCGCTGTCGCGCACCCGATAGAATAACGGCAAAAGTATCAGTCGACAAAACATTCGACTCAGTTCATAAGCAAAATCATACTCGAAATATTCCCGAGTTGATCTGACGATCCTTGGATGCTGCACGCATAGTGCAAAGGTAAGACCCGCCGATCAGTCGTGCTGGGCTGAGGACCGCTCCAGCAGCGTTACCCTTAAAAGTTCCGTGTCAGCAGACATGATGAATTATCCCCAACGGACGCGTTGGGTTGATTCAAAATTATACTGCAGTTCGATTCAGTAAGACCTCAACGGCCGTTTCGAGTCTGTCCAGTTTGTTCCAGATTCGAGTCCGGGGACTCGAGTTTGATTGAAAGCTAGTATGGTTTTGCCACAAATGGTAGTTAACTGGCCCCGATCCATCGTGTGTGCCGGGCCTGCTAAGCTAATATCCCTTGACTATCATAAGCAAAAAGTCATAGTCGATGAAACACTCGACATAGCCAACACGAGCTATTTCATACAGAGTTCCAAATACAGATGCAAAAAATATAACGTGCATAATTTGTGAGTCCATGCCCGACTCTTCGAATCAGACAAGTACTCGGGGGCTACTGACATGGGTATGCCTATCGGGTACCCTACCATGAGGGTACCTGGTGCACGTATCGACTGGGCCCAATTATCAGAGCCTACATGAAGCCCATGAAGGGAGGCCCACGAAGATGGAGTATCCTCCAAGTTCTGTTAAAGACGTAGTCGGTTTAGGCTTACCATACTTGTAAATTGAGTCGGTTACGAACACCCGAGACCCAGCCTATTATTTAAGGACTGGGAGGGCCGTCGGACCAGACCACGTACTTTCAGAGCCACCAAAACCCTTGCGAGATTGACATCTCGCCGGGATCCTTGTAACCACCATATTCGCAAAGCAATAACAGACAGGCAGGACGTAGGGGTGTTACCTCCACACGAGGGCCCTGAACCTGGGTAAAATCTTTGCCCCTGCTTGTCAGCCGACGTAACTTCCAACGCTACCACGTTCTCTCCCCCATATTCATAACCCAGGGACCTCGACTATGGGTCTTGATGAGTCTACCCCTCGTCACCCCAAGACCACCTCGTTGTGCCTTGAAAGGCATGATCCTCCCTCGAACTCAAGATCCACCGATATGTCGTGATATCCTGTAGGTGGATCGTGATATTCTGTAGGTCTTTCCAGAAGTATCTCCAGGTTGTCACCTGACCGTGATGTTAAGCTTATGAGTAAGCTGGTTCTCTGAACAACTCCTATCCCCCAGAAACTCGTGTTGGATGTCCTGAATTATTCGATTGAGCTTAAACAACTTGGGGAGTTAAAAGATCAAAGCTCTATCTGAAATAGTTCCTTCTCAATGGGATGTCTAGTCTGTTCGTATCAAAGTAAGGTGGTATCTCCTTAGTGGATATGCTATCCTACAGATCTTTGATTTGAGTTGGGCTATCGTCAAATCAAACTCAGACCAACCTACCTGAACCTGTTAGTCTGACCAATACTTATGCCCCGTTCATGTGACATATGAGTCTACCATCCTGGAGTATCAGGATAAGTGTGTTGTTGAGCCCATCAACTACATACTTATTTCCTCCATGTTTGAGGAGAATTATATGGAATAGTGGGCGTTAGCATTGGAAATTTGTTAGAACCAACTTTGTGTCATCACAAGGTATGTGTTCTGGAAGTTAGAAGTGACTGTCTCTGGGTCACGTGCAATTGCTGAAAGATGTCGCCGTGGATCTGAGTAAATTGTCTAGTTCCCTTGGAATCATCTCAAGTCACTCATGCATGTGCAGAATATTCTCGGAATGGTATGTTGTTACCTCCATTCCTTCAGACTTTCATCTATGCCTCCAAGCCACTAACCGAAATGTTCCAGAAAGAGAAGAAGTCTGAGAACTTCTTTTGTCTTCTTTGGTGATTCCCAACAAGGGCTCAACTGTGTCTCATTGCAAGTAATTCATGTAGGTGCAGATGTCTTCTGACAAGTTGCTAATACGTGAGTTCCGCAATCTCGTTCCTCCTTTGGAGTTAGATATTCTGGTCTAGCTCTTGGGGTTCCTAGCAAATGTAATCCGTTGGTATCCTTTGCAAAGACTTCCTATCCCTACAGCTGAGTCTGAAGTATCTCTACACCTAACCAGATCTGAATCGCAATCAGAAACGACGGTTGGTGATCCTCCAGAAGCTTGTCCTCGATGTCTAGAACACCAAGAAGTTTCCCTGATACTAACATTCTCGGAGTTATGAAGTCAGTTTCTAAAGTTCTCTCGGTCCCTCTTCATGATCCTTCTCCCGTGGTTTGAAATGCTCCTCCGCGAGGAAAGTTCTACTCAAGCCGTCTAGTTCAAGTCACCTCTTCATCTGTTGGAATCTTGTGTAAAATTCGTCTTCAGAAATTAAAGGCCTTGTGCAAAGTTCATATTCTGAATCTTTGAGAAACAATTGCCTATCAACTAGAAACTCCTTATCAATCTTTCGTCTCCCGCATGTGTCTCCTAACTGCCAATTCAAGGGATGCTTGAAGTCTCATCCTAAGTTCTACTAGGAGGTACTCGGTCGTGGTATCCTCACCAAGAACCATCCTTCCGGAGAGGTTTCCTTCTTCTCTACGGTGTACTTTGATAGTGACCTCGAAGTGAAGCCGATGAAGATCTTCATGATGCCCTTGATCAACCTCTCCAAGAAAGAAGCCACCTGAAGCGAGGAAGTCATGTAGTACCTCGTAACCCCTTCCCTCTTTCCTACTCTAAGAATCTCGGGGCGAGATTCCTGTAAGGGGGGTAGAATTGTAACAGTCCAAAATTAGTGAACCTAAAAATGGGTGCTAATTTTTCACTTTTGTGTTAAGTGCATCATGGCATCCATATCATTTGACTAAATAATGAATTGTTCGTCACATTTAAAAACAAATGCAACTTGTCTCCATAAAATCTCAAATCAATGAAAGCACTCAAACTTGCAAAACAAAAATACTTGACATCTGATATTTGTCAAGGAAGTTCCAAAAGTTCCAAAGATAATTTTTACAAACTATTTTGATTTGTAAAATAAAATAAAGGGAGAGAAACTCAAAAATGCCTATAAGCGTTTCCTATTTTATTTTCCAAGTAAATGACCTCCAAATGACTTCAAAATTTTATGAGTGCTTACCTCTGATGTAGGGAGGGTACCCCAAAAATTTCATAATTTTTGAAGATGCTTAAGTGCCTCAAATAATTCAATTACAGCTGCTGTACTAATTTCCCAGAACAGAGAAGGACTTGTTCGTGATGAAATTGAAACTTCCAGGGGGGTTATGTGCAAAGCGACGTCGTCTCTCTCCTCACGCACACTGGCGCCATGCCGTGCCGCGCTCCTGCGCATCGCGCGCGCCCGGGGCCCCTTCTCTGCCTGCCCCTGCAAGAGAGCACGTCCCCCACGAGCCCCACGTGCTCCTCACTCCATTCCCAGATGTGTTTCCCCCGTTCCTCTCCTCTCCCCCTCCACCACGAGCTCGCGGCCGCCAACCTCCGGGCGAGCACGCCGCCATCGACTGGAGCTGCCATTGACGAAACGGCGAGAACCAAAAGCTCCGTCTCGCCGATGTCTTCCTCCCTGCCCAAGGAATCAAGCCGGATCGTCGTCGTTGCGGAGATCGACGCCATCTTCTCCGCTTCCGGCCGCCAACCTCCGAGCCAGTTCGCCACCGTTTTGGTCCTCCTCTTCTGCAGCCGTTTGGTCTCACGTAACGAGGGTGAGCTCGCCGTCCTCCTGGACATCCCCATTTTCCCTTCCCCCTGCTCTGTGCCTCGCCTCCGTGCGAGATGAAGCGCGGCCGGCCGCCGTGACCGCGTCGGTGTCTTGCACGGACACGTCGCCGTGCGGCCTCGTGACTACTCACCTGCACACACACGAGCACGCACACGTCGCACGCCTCGGACACACATGCCCGCGCACGAAGGCGCCGCCGCTGGAGGTCGTCGCTGGCCGTTGATCTCCGACGAGCACCGCCCCTGTTGCCTGTCGCTCGTTCTTCAGTTTCGTCAGATCCCGCGCTTACACCACAAAAGAAACCCGACCTGCTTACTAACACCAACACAGCACCAGCCCAGTGGCTAGCACCCCGCGCACGCGCGCGAGAGGTCTCTGGTTCGAATCCCCTACGCCGCACCCTTTTTCCTTTTTCTGTTCTTCGGAGAGACACGACCGGATATTCAGAGTCCAGCACAAACCGGATTTTCCGAGTAGCATCAGTACTGGAATGCTTAGGTCCTTAGTGGAATTCCTGTCCAGCCGTGTCAATCGGATATTCCGATGTAGCCAAAGGTCGGATATTCCGAATTTTATCAGTACGCCTGGAGAATTAATAAAAGGCAGGAAAAATAATGTAAACTTCTAAAATCAATAACTTTTGAGATGTTTATCCAAAATTCGCATTTGAGGTATCAAAATGTTCAGAAAACTGAAACCTAACCAAAAGTATAACTCACCCATGCAAATGAATCTTTTAATTGTGAAAATAATTGAAATACACATTCGTCCGTGGAATGGGCAACTCTGGGAAATTCATAACTTCTTAAATATTGTTCAGAAAAATGCAAACTTGGTCTCTAAATGACCAGGAGAACAAAACCTATGTTTTGACATTAAATTCTTGTTCAAATAAATATTTTAAATGACTGTTTTCCTGTACTGTATGAAAATGGCAGAAAATAAATTGCTTCGGGAAAATTCATAACTTATTAAATATTGATCCAAAAATTAAATGTGATATACCAAAATGCTCCGAAAATTGTGAACTATCTAGAATCATCATCATCATACATACTTGATCACAATTACAATACTGTGCTTCTAGTAGTAGTAAAATCACTAAGATAAATATGAGGGTAGGCCAAATAATGCCTAATTATTTGGGACACTCATTTAACTCGATGATCATGTCTAGGATCTCTTAGTTGCATTAAAATGTCATATCATCATGAGTGTGCATTGCACCTACTTGTATTCGTGTTATTTATGTTGTTTCTTTTCCGGTGTTGTTTGTGCTTCGGTAGATCGAGGAGTTGAGGTGCAACCACAATTCTTCGACGACTCTTACTACCTTTCATATCAACAAGGCAAGCGTAATCCCCCCTCTGAGCATGTCTTATCCTATTTTCCGCAATTATTTTCTCCACTATAATATTGCATGCGGTTCCAAATGTCAATTTACTTGGATTAGAGTATCCTATAGTTGCATTAAGCTCCCTATACCATTATCTGTTTCCCCTCCTATTATCCATAGGTTTGTATTGTTGGCCTGAAATACTTAACCATGCTATGTTGATGCTTAGCCATGCTTAGTTGAATGCATAGCTGTACGATGGATACTTTATGTTGGGAACAGGTGATGATATGAGAAAAATGGTGGAGAATTGTGGACGGATAATAAAATGCTTAAAGGTGGGGATGAGAGGCCACATGGGATGTGGTGGGTTGTCTCGTTCTCGCCGCCTAGATGTGAGTTCTCGCCTACGAGCCAAGATGAGCGTGCAACCATGCGTGGGCATATGGAACCTCGTCGACCGACTAACTTGTGGCGGACTAGCCGAGGGTCCTCTAGTTTAGCTTTCCATTTGCGCGTGCGTTGAGATGGTGGCCAAGACTGAGATGAGGATGGTGGTGTTTAGGAAAATGAGTGGCCGTGGGGCAGGGTATTGGAGGCACTCATGTCCTGCCGCCACTGATGATCCTTGGTTAGTCTTAAGCGAGGTAAAGGTCGTAGCCGCTCCCACCCAGCCGGCTTTCCCCAGAAGAGAGCTAAGAGCTAGGCAATGGGCCGGACGGTACGCATGGATAAGAAGCTGGGAGGTCCCTCGGGAACCTGGCGACTTTCACATTGTACACCCCTGCAGGGATAAATCTTTTCGAAAAGCCGTGTCCGCGGTTATGGACAACTTGGTGACGGATTCTGAGATCATAGAATAACATGAACGGAATGATTAAAATTGGATACTAAAGGTACCACTCACGAATGCAAGGTTGACTTCCTCGAGGGTGATTCGGGGAGGTGCCTTTAATGAACAGGTACAGTGATGATGGAAATAAATGGTGAGAAATGTGATTCAAGAGAAAAGAGTTACTTCTTACCCCTCTTTAAAATTATTCTGATTAGTCGATGCCATGGAGTATGTTTTATTAAATAAAATCAGCTTTACGCAAAAGAGCCATAAAACTTTGAAAGCCTCATCGAGCTAAAGCTCTATATTTAATCTTGCGAGTTCGTCGAACTCAACGTCGTTTGTTTTGTTTCAGAGGAGGACTTCATCGACTTCGAAGGTGGGTTCTTTGTGGACGTCGACGAGTAGTCTGGGGTTCCCAGGTGGCAGCTTGGGACATCCCGGAACAGCTGGCGCTGGAATGTTTAATTGTAGGCCTCTTAGGCCAATATTTGGTTCTTGTTGTTAGACAACTTAATTCGCTTCCACATGTTGTACTGTTGGGTCTGTGACCTCTGGTTGTAATATTTGCTATCTTTCTCTATTATGAGAGTTGAACTATAATGATTTGTGTCGTAGAGTCTGTGATGTGCCAGTTGTTCCACAAGTCTTGATCTCTCTATTATGCTATGTTAGCTGTGCCTGTGTTAAGGCATCAATCGGGGTGTTGTGTTGCCGATGATCAATTCCGAGCAACACCTGCCAAAGGTTTTGGCCGGGGATTGGTAAACCCGTAACCTCCGGTTGTATCGCTTAACCGGTGACACACAACATCACTGTATAGTAGTCGGGTCGGGGCGCTACAAGCATTGGTCCATTATTTATTGGAACGGAGCAATTTCTCCTTGACTCATAAAGGAAAATGCTAAGCATGAAGCATCAAATGTTTTTTCATGCAGCAAATAACCATTTCATTCTTAATATAGGACATAAGTGTATTTTCAAAACACCCTGTTAAATTTAGGTTGACGAGTACATTTTGCTGCAATAATAACGACAATGTGCTTCCTCACATGTTATACTCTGCTACATCATTGTAAGGAGTTGCGGCAACTTTTCTAAATTTTGCTACTGCTACTGAATATTTTTTCAACTTAACATCTGCTACCTGCAACGTTTTGCTACACACAGGGATCATTGCTACTTACATGAACAAGCAGCCAAACACATAAGTTTTCAGCTGAAAAGGAAACCACAAAGCGCAACATATCTCATAATATCCAGGGTTCAGTAGCAAAACTGAACTTACCGAAAGCTGTGGGGCTGCTCTGTCTCAGGATCCGCATCGAACACAGTCGACGGATTCATGAGATCATGAAGGAACCCTTGCATGAATCCGTTGTTGGAGTTCACATATCCGAGACGCCGTTGTTGCCATGGAGGAGGGTTCGACATGGAAGATGTGTTTGTTTTATATTTAGATATCTCCACTACTACAGATCCGAGTATTGCAGCCTGATACGTATCGAACGTATCTATAATTTCTGATGTTCCATGTTGATATTATACCAATTGTTACATGTTTTATATACACTTAATAGCATTTTTATGCATTTTCTGGGACTAACCTATTAACAAGATGCCACAGTGCCAGTTCATGTTTTCTGCTGTTTTTTTATTTCAGAAAAATTGTTTTGGAAATATTCTCCGAATTGGACGAAACAAATACGGAAGTCCCTATTTTTCCAACACCAACACGATGTCCAGAGGGGAGAAGCAGGAGGGCCATGGGCCGGCCATGCCAGGGCACGGCGCGACACCCCTCCCTGCCACGCCGTCGGGTGGCGTGGGGCCCACGAGCCTCTCCAGCCGTCGCCCTTTCGCCTATATATTCACTTCATCGGGAAAACCCTAGATACCCGAGGCTCTATCCACGAAAAAGTTCCAGAGACACCGTTGTCGTCAACCCTAGCTCGGGAGGGTTCAGAAGCTCTTCCCGGCACCCTGCCGGAGAGGGAATCATCACCGGAGGGATCTACATCATCATGCCCGCCTCCGGAGTGATGCGTGAGTAGTTCATCTTTGGACTACAGGTCCATGGCATTAACTAGTTGGTAGTCTCTCCACTTTGTGCTATCATGTTTAGATCTTGTGAGCTGCATATCATGATCAAGATCATATTATTGTAATGCTACATGTTGTGTTTGCTGGAATCCGATGAATATTGAATACTATGTCAAGTTGATTATCAATCTATGTTATATGTTATTTATGATCTTGCATGCTCTCCGTTACTAGTAGATGTTGTGGCCAAGTAGATGCTTATAACTCCAAGAGGGAGTATTTATGCTAGATAGTGGGTTCATGCCTCTATTGAATCTGGGAGAGTGACAACAACTTCTAAGGTTGTGGATGTGTTGTTGCCATTAGGGGTAAAACAACAAAGTTTTGGCTAAGGATAATTGTGTTTTTTACATTATGCACTTTACTTAATGCAATAATTTGTCGCTAGCAACTTAATACCGGCGGGGAACTCAGATGACTACCTGAAGGTGGATTATTAGTCATAGATGCTATTGGATAACAGTCTATGTATCTTGTTGTAATGTCCGCATGAATATCATAGTAGCCATCATGTCATATATATGCATTGTTATGCGCTCAATATTTTGTCAATTGCCCAGTTGTAATTTGTTTACCCAACATGTTAGTTATCTTTTATGGAGAGACACCACAAGTGAACTGTGGACCCCGGTCCATTCTTTTACATCTGATAAATACAACCTACTGCAATCATTGTTCCTTTTCATTCTCTGCAATTAAACATCATTTTCCACACCATACGTTTAACCCTTTGTTTTCAGCAAGCCGGTGAGGTCGACACCCTCACTGTTAGTTGGGGCAAAGTAAATTGATTGTGTTGTGTGCAGGTTCCACGTCAGCGCGCCACTGACAACCTTCAGAAGTGATTTCTTACTCCTACTGGATTGATAACCTTGGTATCTGATACGTCTCAAACGTATCTATAATTTCTGATGTTCCATGTTGATATTATGCCAATTGCTACATGTTTTATATACACTTCATAGCTTTTTATGCATTTTCTGGGACTAACCTATTAACAAGATGCCATAGTGCCATTTCCTGTTTTCTGCTGTTTTTCTATTCCAGATAATTACTTAAGGAAATATTCTCGGATTTGGACGAAAAACATATGGACATCCCTATTTTTTCGACACGTCAACGAAGTCCGAAGCAGAGACGGAGGAGGGCGCCGAGGCAGCCACGCCAGGCCACCACACGGGCCCACCCCTGGCCGCGCCGTGGGGTGGCGTGGCCACCTCGGGCCTCCCCCGACATCACCCTTTCGCCTATATAATGCCTCCGCGGTGAAAACCCTAAGACAATCGATCATATTCCAGAAAAAGTTCTGGAGCACCGCCGCCATTGAAACCTAGTTTCGGGGGTCAGAAGGTCTTGTTCTGGCACCTTGCTAGGACGGGGATTGACCCCCGGAGCCTTCTCCATCGACGCCACCGCCTCCATCATGCTCCGTGAGTAGTTTCCCCATGGACTACGGGTTCTAGTTGTAGCTAGTTGGTACTCTCTCCCCCATGTACTTCAATACAATGATCTCATGAGCTGCCTTACATGATTGAGATCCATCTGATGTAATCGGTGTTGTGTTTGTTGGGATCCGATGAATTGTTACGTTATGATCAGTCTATCTATGAAAGTTTGTGAAGTTATTGTTGCTACAATCTTTTTTTTGTTTAATGTTTGTCACTAGTGCACGAGTGGCATGATCTTAGATTTAAGCTCTATAATTATTGCTTAGATTGTATCTACAAGTTGTATGCACATGTCTCTGTCCGGAACCCGAGGCCCTAGAGTGACAGCAACTGGGATAACTGGAGGGGATAGTTTTGACATGAGGATCACATGTTTTCACTAAGTGTTAATGCTTTGCTCTATTAAAAGGAGCACCTTAATTACCAGTAGTTTCCCTTGAGGCCCCGCTGCAAATGGACTGGTAGGACAAAAGATGGTGTGCAAGTTTCTCATTGCGAGCACGTATGGCTATATATGGAAAACATGCCTACGTATGATTAATAGACTGGATGTTCTGTCTTAATGCTATAATAATTCTATCAATTGCCCAACTGTAATTTGTTCACCCAACACTTGTTATTGGAGAGTTACCACCAGTGTATATAGCTGGGAAACCCTGGTCCATCTGTCATCATCATTGCTTCACCGTCAACTCCACGCATGCAACTATTTTCTGGTGCCATTGCTTCTGTGTTACTGTTACTATTGCTCTCATATTACTGCTGCTTTCACACCACCCTGTTACTAGTGTTTTCCAGGTGCAGCTGAATTGACAACTCCGCTGTTAAGTCTTATAAGTATTCTTTGTCTCCCCTTGTGTCGAATCAATAAATTTGGGTTTTACTTCCCTCAAAGACTGTTGCGATCCCCTATACTTGTGGGTCATCAAGACTATTTTCTGGCGCCGTTTCTGGGGAAAGAGCAAGCATTTCACTCCACAATTTGCTCCCCTGTCAACACGCCATCAAAAGTAGTACCAGTATCTTACTGAGGGAAAACTTGCTGCTACATTACATCAGGCCTTCCTCTTGAGGTCTCCAACCGAACGTGTGCTTTACACGTATCAAGCTAGTTTTCTGGCGCCGTTGCCGGGGAGTAAGAGGATTTCTGCAAGGGGAGTCTGTCACTTCCAATCTCTTTATTTTATTATTGTCTTGCTTAGTTTATTTTTTATCTTGTCTTGTTTGCTTTATTTATCAAAAATACAAAAAAATAGTTTCTTAATTGGAGTTGTTATTTTATTGCTCTGTTTTAATCTTGTTAAGATGAGTACTCCTGAGAACACTAAGTTGTGTGACTTCTCTATCACAAACAACAATGATTTTATATGTACACCTATTGCTCCAGCTGCTTCTAAAGCAGATTTTTATGAAATTAAGCCTACAGTTTTAAATCTTGTTATGAAAGAGCAATTCTCTGGTGTTAGTACTGATGATGCTGCTGCTCAACTTAATAATTTTATTAAACTCAAACTTTTTCCTTTCTCCTTGAGAGGAAGAGCTAAAGAATGGTTGCTATCTTTGCCTAAAAATAGTATTGATTCATGGACTAAATGCAAAGATGCTTTCATTAGTAAATATTATCCTCCTGCTAAGATTATATCTTTGAGAACTAGCGTTATGAATTTCAAGCAATATGAAAATGAGCATGTTGCTCAAGCATGGGAAAGAATGAAAACAATGGTTAAGAATTGTCCCACCCATGGAGTGACTGCTTGGATGATCATCCAAACCTTTTATGCAGGACTGGATTTTTCTTCAAGAAACCTTATGGATTCGGCCTCTGGAGGTATCTTCATGCCCATCAGTTTGGGTGCTGCAACAAAGCTTCTTGATGATGCAATGATAAATTATTCTGAGTGGCATACCGAGACGATTCCACAAGGTAAGAAGGTAAATTATGTTGAAGAAACCTCTTCCTTGAGTGATAAGAATGATACTATTATGTCTATGCTTGCAAATGGGCAATCTCATGTTGATCCAAATAATATTCCTTTAGCTTCTTTGGTTGCTCAAGAAGAGCGTGTTGATGTGAACTTCATTAAAAACAATAACTTCAACAACAATGCTTATAGGAATAATTTTGGTAATAGCAATTATAAGCCCTATCCTTCCAATTGTGTCAATGGTTATGCTAATGCTTATGGTAGATCTGAATTGCCTAGTGAGGAAAGGATGCTAGAAATTTAAAAGGCTACTAAAAACTTTATGCAGACACAATATGAGCAAAACCAATTGTTCACTAAAACTATGAATGAACAATCTGCTATGTTGAAGAACATAGGACATCAACTTGAGAATTTGAATAGGGAAATTTCTGGTATGCAAATTAAGATCTCTAATGTTGAAACTTGTATTTCATCCATGTCTAAGCTCAAGCTTCTTTAATTAATAGAATGGCAGCTAAACCTGAAACTATTGATAACAATACTTTTGCTACTGCCAATGCTATACAAGTTGAAATTGATAATAATGTGAGGATGTTAGCTGAGTTGCGTGCTAGGTGGGAGAAAGAGGACGAAATTGCTGAAAAGAGTAATATTGCTAAAGTTTACACTATTTCCACTATTGAAAATGCCTCAACCTCACATGCTAACAAACCTTCTACTATTAATGGTAAGGTAATTGGTGTTAGCAATGTCTCTACTTCTGTTGCAAAACGTTTTAAATTGCCTGATAATAGTAAAACTGTTCCTGATAAAAGTGCTGAAATTTTTCGCAATATGGGAGACAATGGTCCCATTACCTTTGATACTAATGATTTTGATTTTGATGGCTGCAATATTTCTGAAGTAATTATGTTCTTGCAAAAGCTAGCTAGAAGTCCTAATGCTGGTGCTATAAACATGGCTTTTACTCAACATATTACTAATGCTCTCATGAAAGCTAGGGAAGAGAAACTAAAACATGAAGCTTCTATCCCTAGGAAGTTAGAAGATGGCTGGGAGCCCATCATGAAAATAAAGGTGACTGATTTTGATTGCAATGCTTTATGTGATCTTGGTGCTAGTATCTCTGTTATGCCTAAGAAACTTTATGATATGCTTGATTTAGCACCTTTAGAACACTGTTATTTGGATGTTCACCTTGCTGATAATACTATGAAGAAACCTTTGGGGAGAGTTGATGATGTTTTTATAATGTTAACAATAACCTTGTCCCCATTGATTTTGTTGTTTTGGATATGTAATGCAATGCTTCTTGTCCTATTGTTTTGGGGAGACCTTTTCTTAGAACTGTTGGTGCTATTATTGATATGAGAGAGTGGAATATTAAATATCAATTCCCACTCAAGAAAGGTATGGAACACTTCCCTAGAAAGAAGATGAAGCTATCTTTTGATTCTATTGTTAGAGCAAATTACTCTGTTGATGCTTCTTCTCTTGGAAACACTTGATTCTTGTGTTTTGCGCCTAGCTAAATGGCGTTAAAGAAAAGCGCTTATGGGAGACAACCCATTGTTTTATTTCTACAATTTTTCTTTTCTTTTTGAGTCAAGGTGATGTTTACTTCTGTAGCAATGCCTTTGTATCTTTATTTTCTTGCATTGTTGTGCCAAGTGAAGTCTCTAATATAAAGATAATGCTAGATTTGGATTTCTCTACAGGAACAGATTTCTGTTGTTCACCGTTTCGCTTCTGTAAAATCACAGAAATTTTGAGAAACAATCTGAAACATTTTGTGCGTAGATATGTATGCATCCTTCGTTAGTTCAAAGTTTTTCGATACGAGCAACGTAAGCTCCTCAAAAAATTCGTCTTTAGGGATTGTTCTAGCTATTTTAGGCAGATTTTGTCTTTTATTTTGCATTCTCTCTTTTACTAGTGTTGAGTGGAATTCTTTTATGGTGGGAGAGCTTCACATAACCTAAGTGGATGTAGCTAATGTTTAAACTAAAAGTCAAATTTTATCTATGAACATGTGAGTTTTTGATTGTGCACTAACCCTCTAATGAGAACTATTTTGACTTTGGTGTGGCGGAAGTTTTCAAGGGTCAAGAGAGGAGGATGAAATAATGTGATCAAGAAGAGTGAAGAGCCTAAGCTTGGGATGCCCTTGTGGGTCACCCAAGCATATTTCAAGAAGACTCAAGCGTCTAAGCTTGGGGATGTTGATGGCCCTTGAAGAGGTTGAACTACGACGCCAGAAAACAGTTGATCTCCGGTGCGCAGTTTACCTGCGTCAAAAGTAAATGGGTTAGGTTGAGACTCCAAGTGCAGAGTGTGTAGTAAGTGGAAGACGTGTTTTCCCCACGAGGGTGACTCGAGGGTTTAATATAGAACTCTCGGGGAATCAGTAGTGAAGATATATCTTCTTATCCTTCTTTTGGTTACCTACAAAACAAAGTTAAATGTTTTGGTCCTCAACCTCACCTGTGGTTGTCAAGCACAAGGTGTAAGAATGATATCAAGATAGCTATGCAATGCAAACAAGAAATAAATATGCAATGATGGTGGATGCAATGGTAAATGATATTTTTGGGTTTTTGAATGATGTATGCAAGATGAAAAGTATTTTTGTATTTTCGGACTTAATGATGGCTGAAAATATAAAAGTGGTATATGGTGTTGGAAAGGTGTTTCTTATGATTAAAAATGGACTGGGGTTCATGGTTTCACAAATGCACTCTCTCTTTATAAAGTGGTAGACAATGGAACACACACAGTTAACATATGAGATTGCAACACAGGGTTTGATAACAAGTTACTTAGATATATGGGCATCACGTCCTAACATAGAGATCTTTTGGTTATTAACCTCTCTTATACTCCACCAAGATGCGAACTAAATCATAACACCTCGGTAATTAAGATAACTCAGAGTATAGCATTAAGTATCATGACATGAAGTGAAAATAAGAACATGCTAGATCTAGTCATGGAGTAGTGGCAATGGTCACGCCCACATCCCCGGTAGCATGGTATTTTAGTTTATCCCTAGTGAGGCAACAAAGTAAGGTAGAGATACCCAAGTGGATCGCAGAACTTTCTCTCACGTTCACTGCACTAGCCACCCCCCGTTACTCCAACTAATGCACACGTTCCCCCACACACGCTCTCATAAACATGCTTGATCAAAACAAGTAGACAAGAACGGGGTACATAATATGCATCTATATTCATAACTGAAACAAACATTGCAATCTCAAACATATATTAACTCATAAAGATCCACCACAAATGTATTACAACGGTGACCGTAATCATGTTCAGCAGCTCATACGGTACTAATTAGTGAAGCTCAAGAGAGGAGAGATACATAAGTTACTTCCACAAACCCATAGTCCAGAGGTGGACTACTCCCTCTTCATCATGGAGACGGTGGAGAAGTCGATGGAGAAGATGGAGACCACGCCGGCAGCGCCCCGCCGGAGTTTTCCCCCTCCAATCTGCAGCTCCTGATCTCCGTTTCGGTGTTTCTGTGTTTGTGCGGCGCTCCTTCCAGAGAACGTCGGGGGACCTTTTTTATAGGCGTTTTTAGGTCAAGACTATGTCGGTGGAGGAAAGATCGACGACAACGGAGCCACGAGGCCCAAATGGGTGGGTCCCACGCGGCCCATGTACCTGGCCACGTGGGCCCCCTCGTTTGGCCCTCGGGCCTCCGTTTGCTCGCTTCCTTCGCCCACGGGTCTTCTTCCTTCCAAATATTGATGCCCGTAAATTTCCAGGTGATTTCGTTGACGTTTGGGTCCCTGAAACATTAAAATAAGAAAACGGGATTTTCTGCCTGTGCAGGGTTAATTCCATAAAAATAAGAAATATATGAATATTCCCAAAAATCATTATAAAACATTGATATAACCCTTATATGATGCAAATATGACTGGAATATAAGCAATTAAAGTGCAAAGTTCATGTATGCATTTTACATGCATCAGATGTCCAAGGCATCCCCTTCTTCATCATCAACTTATCAGGTCATCTCTAGTAAAATTATATTTTAATTCTTTCACATCATATGTGCTTTACTTGGAGTGTCTGTGCGCTTTTATTTTCGCTTTGTTATTTTTATTTTCTGAATAAACTTGATTGGATCCTATCACTCTTGTTTGGGAGAGAGACACGCTTCGCTTTTTCATGTGAATACTCGTATTCTTCACTTATACTTGTTGAGTATTCTTGTCTAGCTACTGCTATGCTTTTTAGCTCCTGTTTTTCATGCATCTCTTGTCAGAGATGTTCGTTCTTTTAGAACTAGTACTCTCTTGCTTTTATTATGATTATATAAAGAGAGCTTTTGTTGAAATAAGTTGATTGGTGTTTGGTTGGAAAAGAAAATGCTACATGTGGTAGATGGTATAATGGAAAAGACTTACATATCTTTATAGATCTTTGTCTTGGTGATAACCCCCAAGAGCAGGGGAACACTATAGCACCTCTCAATGTGGAAGTAAGGTATCGATCCGCAGGAGCAAGAAGGAAAAATTATCTATTCCCTACAACTAAAGTGTCACAAGTTTTAGTTGATTATACACTAAACAAGTTTAAAGAACAAGATGGTTGATTTAATGGATGGAAGTTTAATGCAACAAAACGAGAATGTAAAAGTGTCCCAATCCTCTTCAATGCAAGAGGACAAGACAAAGGTTTTCTCTTATAGGAACAATGGACAGTCATGGGTTCACTCAATCCTCTCCCTCTCATCTATGGTGATTATAATATTATAGATAAAGTACACACAGTTGCCATGTTTTAGTGGTAGTTTTTATGACGGCTATATGTCCTAGTTAAAAGAAATACTCATTTGTGTTGCTAGGTCACGCTCGTAAGGCTAGCGTGGTTGTTGTCACTCCCACATCATACTCTTTCTTTTTTTCCCCCAGATAAAGGATGTTGGGCTGTATTTCACATGTCACTCAATACATATGCCATGTCACATCGGCCATCCCGTACCTACATACATCATACTTCTTAATGGACAATATTCTAAACACTAGTGCAATGATTCATAATTCGTGTGTGTGACCACATCTCTCTCATCTATCTACACTTGGTGGTGTCAATCACCTCATGACAAGGATAAACAAGGCATTATGAATAATTCAAACCATCTCATGCATCATAGAATATGTCCAAAGTATGACAAGTCATAAAAGTTCCAACACAACGGTAAATGCATAACAAATCATCTCATACCACAATATCCACCATAGGAATTACATAGACAGATCCATACTTATGCAAGGCACATCACATGGACTTCAACAATGATCATACATAGAGAGATTAGATCAAGTTACCATCACAAACCCAAGGTCCAGGGGGTGGACTACTCCCCCTTCATCAAGGAGACGGTGGAGAAGTCTTTGGAGAAGATGGAGACCACCCCGGCAGCGCCCCGTCGGAGTTTTCCCCCTCCAATCTGCAGTTCCAGGTCTTTCTTTTGGTGTTTCTATGTTTCGGCGACGCTCCTTCCAGAGAACGTTTGGGGCTATTTTTATAGTCGGTTTTAGGTCAAACCTGAGTCGGTGGAGAAATGATCGACAGCAACAGAGCGCCGAGGCCCAATTGGAGGGGTCCACGTGGCCAGGTACATGGGCCGCGTGGTCCCACCTATTTTGGCCCTCGGGTCTCAGCTTGTTTGCTTCCTTCGCCCCAAGTCTTCTTCCTTCCAAATATTGACGCTCGTAAATTTGCAGGTCATTTGGACGTCGTTTGGGTCCCTGAAACATTAAAATAAAGAAATAGGGTTTTCTGCCTGCGCAGGGTTAATTCCATAAAAATAGGAAATAAATATATTATTCCCAAAAATCATTATAAAACATTGATATAACCCTTATACTCCCTCCATTCCAGTGAATAGGGCGTATATATTTTTTCAAAATTTCGCCACAATATAAGGCGCAGGGTGTGTTTTATCCCGTTTTTCCCAAACTGCTCCTTCCTGCCATGTATAGTGACCTAAACAATTTGGAGAGGAGCAGTTATTCTCGGAATTTAACTGGCCGTGCATGGCGCATGGGAGCAGAGGAGGAGGAAAATCAGGAGAGGAGCAATGATTGTGCCAATTCCATTGGCCGTTGACATGTTGCATGCGGGAAGAGGAGCAGTTTACGGAGGAAAGAGAAGATGTGCTTGCATGCAGGGAGAGAGAAGGAGGCAGTTCACCGTGGGAGTAAAAAATCTGCAACAGATCTCACTGTTTAATAGGGATATGCTTGGAAAGCTCTTCTCTCGCTAGATCCTCCTTAATCGAAGAGCCAAAACTTTCACGCCCTACTTACGGGAACGGAGGGAGTATGATGCAAATATGATTGGAATATAAATAATGTAGTGCAAAGTTCATGTATGCATTTTACATGCATCACTTGGATATTTGATACTTATCAATGGTTTTGAGTTATGAAGTATATCATGCTTAAGCTTTTGTATCAAGTAGTTAAAACCTACTAGTAAAGAACCACCGGAAAGCTTGTTGAAACATGGTTTGCATAATTGGTATCTCTAAGGTCTAGATATTTTCTAGTAAAAGGGTTTGGTTAACAAGGAAGACAGTGTAGAGTCGTATAATGCTTGAAACATGTTTTTACATGAGCCTTGGTGTGCTAGGTTGATGTCTTGTGTTTACTTCAAATAACCTTGCTAGCCTAAACTCTGTACTGAGAGGGAATGCTTCTCGTGCATCCAAAATTTTGAGCCAAAATCCATACCATTTGTGTCCACCATAACTACCTATATGTGGTATTTCCTGCCACTCTGATGACGTGTGACACCCCTCCCTGGCACATATCACCAGAGAGGCGGTCGTCCCGTGCGCCAGCCCAAGATATCTGGCCGCACGTCGCGACAGTGCAACATAGTGGAAATCATTACACAATCAGGCACAAGAAGTGCTACAAATGGTTTACAAGGCCATCAAGGCATGACAAATTATCAAGCCAAGCATGGCTCAGGACAGAGTTTAACTGGCAGCGGAAGACGACTAAGGCAACGGCTTGGAGCGGCTCCACTCCACAGGCATCTGGCTGGGCTACTGATCCTAGCACGCTCTGACTCCAAATCCTCGCTAAGGTAGAAGATGAATCCTCGCCAATATCTGGCCACAATCACAAGGCCCGTGAGTACATTAATTATGCACTCAGCAAGTATTGCCACTTACTACAAATAATCCAACAATCATGCAACAAGATATACATTTGAAATAAAATTCTACACATGGCAAATGTCTACTCTAGACAGGTCAATACAATAACATAAAGGTAGCATGGCATCACAAGCAATTCATAGCACAAGCAAGCAACGGGTATCACCAGTACAGAGTCCAATCCAGGTGGGGTTGGATCGTGCACCGGCAATCAAACAACGGGCTTACCTGTGACGAGTAGACGAGTGTACCAATTGGTACCAAACAACACACAACAGCACCTGTGATTACTGCTAGGCCCTCTGGCCTCAACTTTCCATTCTGGACATGCACGGTTGATGTTGACTCAGGCCTAGCTCTAGGCTCCCAACGATCACACCGTCATTCCATAAACACGGTAACCATTCACAACTCAAGTAACATTCCCTGCATCATCTTATTGTTCATTTAGTGAGATCAGGTTGTTCATCTTTGTTTCAAACATTACTTAGTTTAACCTCCGGACACGACGAGGACACATAGTGTGACCGACACTGAACTGTTGTTCCATATCCTAGGAACAAGGCTAGCTGGCTAGGTTGATGCTCTCGAGAGTTTGCTCTACCACCTATCAGAATGCACGCCACTCAGCCGACACCTCAGGTTTATCACGCCCAAAGTCGTACTAAGCAAAATACACTCTCGTGACGGTCCACCTGCTGGGACACTCTCCTGCCCCACCCTATACACGTGGTACAACGGGCAAGTAAGTCCGGCACATATCCCTCGGCGCGACCGAGTATGCCTAGCTCCGGACTCCTTATCGCGAGTCACTCGACTGCGCCCAATGGATGGTGCAAAAGAGGCTCAGCAACCTACTAGGTCACGGTTTCCATAGGACAACGGTGATATCGCATGTAAGGGTTCAGATTAGTGGCACTATGAACGGACCTTATCGTTGTATGGAGGGATGGTATCATTTAATCAAGTTTCATCTCAACAAGTTCCAAAAACTGAGGATTAGTCCAGCATAATAATCACAACATCCATATCACATATCAACAAACAACAAGGCATTAGTAACATAATAAAGATCGACCACAAAAATATAGTTTAGTTGGTTTGCGTCGATCGGGTGACTATCGTGGCGATTCTGCCAACAAGCGCCATCACAAATCAACTAGTTGGTTAGCGTCGACCGGGTGACTATCGTGGCGATCCCGCCAACAAGCGCCTCCACAGATCGACGTTAGTGTTTTTGTGAGACGGCGGCGGTATCCCTAGTCCATTGTCTCAAGAATAATGTGTGTCTGATAAATATTACAATACAGCACAGAATAACATAATACTTGTATGCATAGATAACAACATAACAATAATAATATCCGGGTGACTGTGGCGGGCAACCCGGCCGGTGTCATTCGGGGTTAGTGTTCACAGGATAATAGCATAATGTTTCAAACGGATGACGGTGGCGGGCAACCCGGCCGGTGTCACCGTAAAAGAATGAACCGAAAAGCACTCATAAAAGTGAGAGAGCATCCATTCCACTCGAGGGTTACCCTGACGTGGTGTCAGCAATCTCGGCAATAAGAACCAAATGGAAAGGCAGCTCCCAGCGTCGCAGTCCGGATGGTCTATGCCAACCATATTTGATGGAGGGACAAAGCAAATAACTCTTTTGGCGAATGCCCCCAACCCCGAGGATCATAAGACGACATTCGTCCGCTCCTCACCTCGGCGAAGAAGAAAGAAGCAAACAAAGCCCTGCAAACGCGAGACGCACAGTTGTGATATTTTAAAATGCAGTATGACATACATACAGCAATACAAGGCTCATATAAAATAAGGACAACATACAGACATGCAATGTTAATAGCAGACAGACATAACAATCGAACAGGAGACAGACATAAAATATAACAGTAGACAGACATAACACACAACATGACATTAAGCAAACAAACAAACATTGCGGGACTGATCGCAGCAAGGGGTTAGCTTGCCTCTGGAGGTGGTCTTGAAACGGTTTGGGAAAGTCTCGGACTCGCCGGGGGTCGGAATCCTGGAGAACGCCTAAACCACGAAACGACCAACGATGCATTAAATAAAGGCAGTGAAACTAAATGGCTCCAAATACAGCAAGACTAGTACCACTGGATAGATCTCGTCGAGTTACAAATTTAGAAATTTGAATCGACTAAATCGGAGCTACGGTTTAGAAACTACGGGCGTTTGAATCACTCACCAGAAGAAAAAGGAAAAACCGATCTGCGAAAAAAAACAGATTGGGCTGACGGCCGCGCGACATGGGCCGTCGCAGGGCCATCGCGCGTCCGCGCGCGCGCACCATGCTGGGCTGGGAGCGGGCCGCAGCCTGCTGCGCCTTAGCAGGCCGTGGCTGGGCCACCACTGCTGCTGGTCCACCGGGCCAGAAGAAAACGTTCGCCGAAAAAAAAAAACGATGCGGTCGTCTTCCTCGCGCGCTCGCGCGCGCTCGCGAGCAGAGGCTCGGGTGGCGCTGCCCGTCGGCGCCAGAGACGGCTGGGCCGCCGGCCGACGGCGGAGACGGCCTCGCCGGGCCCTACCGCGCTCGGGGCGAGCGCCGGGGTGGACGGGGACGTCCTCGGGAGGTGAGGCCCCGTGCCCACCGAGCTTGGCCATGGAGGCCCTCTCCGATCTCGCGCCACCCTCGCTCCAAGGACGGACAGAGGGCGGGAGGGGACGGCGGTGGAGTACCGCGGCCAGAGGGGGAGGGGCTAGGGCACGGAGAGGCTGGAGGGCTCGAGTTTGAGCTTGACCACGCTTCGGTGGTCTCGGCCAAACTCGGAGCACGGCCAGGGTTACGCTACGGGAGAGAAGCTGGGAAGGATCCGGGGAGGAAAAGAGAGTGTGGTGCGTCCAGGGGAGTGCTCGGTGGCTACTTTTATAGGCCAGAGGGGAGGAGAGGTAGGTCGGGGCCGGTGCTGCCATTAATGGCCACCGAGGTCACCGCTCACGCCATCTCTGGCTACAGGGAGGGGATAAGGTCGGCCCAAGCTGATCCTGGGGAGCAGGAGAGGGTGCGGCACTGCTGGCCTGGTCTGGAACGGAGGAATAGCGAATGGAACCCGAGGAACAGCGCGGCGGCGCTGTCTGGTTTGCCGATGCCGGTGGTGACCATGCTACAGACCATGCCAACATCAGCATCGCGATGATCCTCTCATCCTAGGGCCCTAGAGGAAAATCTAATTGTGTCACTTTGCGCCAAACCTAATTCCCAACAACTTTGCTGACCAAAGTTTTTGTAAATTTGCAAGTTGGTGCGACTACAATTTTAGAAAAACAGTACTGGACTATTTTGAAATCTGATGTTTGGAGAGGCAAACCATTTTTGGTTCGAGCAAAACTTGGTCCAGAGGTGTAGGTTCTCATAGTGCTTGCAACTAGATGCTTACTCCTCACTACAAAAATCATTTGGTTTGTTTTTTAGAACAAAAGGGTTTTAGGGCAAAAACTTGCACAGGGAAAAAGTCCAACATTTTCCTAGCAAGTTACCCAATATTTTTGCATAAACGGGTTACATAAAGTCTAGGGATCATTCCCTAATTTTCATAGAATTTTTGGAAACATATAAATAGGGGTTCCTTTGGAAATTGCAAAAAGGCAAGAAATGGGCATTACAAAGGAAGTACCTCAAATATTGCTCAAATGAGGTTGGGACAATGGAGTGAAATGTTCAGGGGGTGGAATCATGCATCTTCCCAAGATGGCATAATTTCTGGATGAGTGTAAGGTGTCTTGATAACTTCTGGACCTTAAATGGCATTTCAGAAAATAATGTCTAACTTGGAATTATTGCATTGGAGTATGCAATACTTTTGCATGGAGTGTCTTTATATGGATATGGGAGACCTCTGATATTTTTAGTGGAATTTATCTAGCTATGGAAATAGGTTTTCCCTTTTGTAGGTGGAGGAAAAGGGTTTAAAAGGTTTAATAATTAGGGCTAGGGTTTTCGAGAGAAAACCTAAGCACAAAATTACCACTGGCAGTGGAGAGGTTCATGGATCACCGGGAAATTTTGAGAGAGCAATTCCAAAGTCAAATCATCCCCAAAAGATTTGAAGAAACATTTTGGATAAGAGGGAAAAGTTTTTCAGGTGTCCGAAAACACCGCTAAAATTAGGTCCCAAATTTTGGGGTGTTACATGACGTGAAAGACACACGTTCGTTGGGAACCCCAAGAGGAAGGTATGATGAGTACAGCAGCAAGTTTTCCCTCAGTAAGAAACCAAGATTATCGAACCAGTAGGAGATGCAGGCCCTTCTGAAGGTGTCAACGGCGCCAGAAAAAGTGGTGTTGGTGGAAGTGTCGTGGGATTGTCACGTCAGGTGTCATAGATGACTTCGAAGGTGTGGGATTACGCGAGTCAAGCATCTCCGAGCTTGGGATCGCAGGAACAAAGATCAACATAGATTTACCCAGGTTCGGCCCCCTCAATGTGAGGTAAAAGACCTACTTCCTGCCTACCCTAGATTGGTATTGATATGATAACAGAGGTGTTACAATGGAGGCGATCCAATGTGGAACTCGCCATATATGCTAGGGTTTAAGGGCTTGATAGCTCGACCTGTTCTAAGTCCTGCGAGTCCTCTTTATATATGCAGAGGCTCGTCAGGTTACAAAGGAAACTTTCCCCGCAAGGAATATGTTAACCAGGACCTACACGGAGACTAACTCGCCTCCGGGCCTTCTAGATTCTTCACCTTATGGCGGTTCAATATTGGGCTTACTTCCATATGGGCCTTTGTCCGTGCGAGTAAGTTAAGTCGCACTGATATGGGTCGCGGGTTAATCCAGAAAGTATTCCCCCGACATTAGCCCCCAAGTTTAGCTTGGACTTCGAGTGAGAGCTTCTTCATCTTGATAGGCTGCCAATCGGCATACTTGAATGTCCTGGCTGAACTCCAGATTTGATTACTCGCGGCTCTGCAATTCCCCTTAGCGACTCAAGGGCGCGACTTATCCCGTCCTGACGGTTGATTTTTGGATCTGGCAGTTTTCCACGCCTGGCTTATTTATCTTGACTTATCGCTTCTCCGGGCGTTCCGCACCAGAATCTTGAGTTACCTCTCTGCCACTTCTCCGCGCCGCCTCTGATCCTGCTTCTTGCGCTTGCGATCCTCTGGAGATCTCCATCAATCTTCGAGACAATGTCTCGCCGCAAATGCAACTGGGAAGGCTCGTGGATCGACGAGGATTTCTTGGAATCTTTAACTGCCCGTGGCCTTCTCCCTCCAAGGGATCAATGCGAATGGCGAGCAGCCGGCGAGGAAGCAATCCCTAATCCTCGACCAGGCGAGATAGTAATCTTTGCGGAGCATGTTGAGCGCGGATTCAAGCCCCCGGGATCTCTCTTCTTCCGCTCCATGATGCAACGGTTAGGCCTTCGCTTCCATGATATTGGCCCCAATTCAATGCTGCTTATAAGCAATTTCCATGTTCTCTGCGAGGATTATCTTGGTATTCCTCCCTCAATAGATTTCTGGCTCGCGCTCTTTAGTTGCAATAGCCAAAGGGAAACCACTGACGGTCCCTTCCTTCAATGCGGCGCTATTTCCTTCCAGCGCCGTAAGGGCAGCATCTTCCCGAAACTCGCCCTTGCCAATAAAATCAAGGGATGGCAAAGGACGTTCTTCTATTGCAAAGATACTTCTCCAGAAAATGAAGTTCATCTCCCTCTTTGGTCGCCACTTCCTTTCGAGGCGACCGACGCTCTATCTTCCAAACCTGATCCTTCTTCATTACCATCCATCGAGATCCTTCTGGACAGAGTTAGGGCACTGACACTTCATGGCATTACTGGACTGGACCTTGTGTCCTGCTGGACCAAGTGGCGAATTCAACCCGTAAGTCGCCGCCTGCGACTTATAATGGATTTCACTTGCCAGGCAGATGATGCTGACCGCACCTGCCCTGATGACTGGGATAAAGGAGAATGGATAAACTTCATTCGTCGAGTGACGGGTGAGGACATCGATTCATATGACAACGTTGGTCTTGCTCCTTTCTGGGCTGAACACAAGCCTTTTGTGGTAATGTTTACTTGCCACTTGTTCCTTCCATAATTTCTCTTTTATGATTATTTCTGACTTGAACTTCTTTTTAGATCGACCCTTATTTCTGGGTCCTTCCCTCAGAGGATGCTGATTTGAATCAAGAAACCGTTGCTGAGTCGTCGAGGCAAGCCGCGGCTCCTGGCGAGGATATAGTTATGCGCGACTCTATCTCTGATCATGAAGATAGCGCTTCTGAAGAGGAGCAACAGATGGCCAACACTCTTCTGTCTCCCACTCCAGGCGTGTCTTTTCCACAACTGCCTAAAGTACCTCGCAGATCTTCTAAACGGTTTTTGTCAGAGAGCTCAGAGGATCCTTCACAATCTGAGAAGTGCCGCAAGGCCTTGACATTATTGGTAGAAACAAGAACTGCCAAATCTTTGAAGCTCGCTGATCCTGGCAAGGTCGCTTTCTCCTCTGAGCCTACCGCAAAGGACTGCTTTTCAACGAGCTCAGGTATTTACTTGCAACCTCTTCTTTTGTGCTTGCATATTTTTGTCAAGAAATTTGCTGACCAACACCTCTTTTCATATTCTGTAGGTTCAGATCTGCAAGATTTATCTTCTCCTTCCTCTGGTTGTCTAATGAAGAGCATCCGCATAGCCTCTGGGTATGATTTGCCTCCTTTTTTAATGTTATAACTCTGTTAAGCTGGCTTACTGATGTATCAATGTTCTGCAGGGGTATGCTCGAAGGAGATACTAGATCCAATTCTGACACTGCTTCTTCTCAGCCAGCTGTAAGCAAAGATGATGCGACTGACGATAACATGAGAAACAATGATAGTGCGACTCATCCAAGGATGCTTCTGGAGGAAGATACTGCTGATGCGGCTCCTGCCGCGAATCCAATCGCAATTCCATCCACAACTCCTGCTGCTGGTAGCTCCAAATCAATTGCAGATGCTATAATCGCTGCTGGAGACAAACATGCTGCACTGCTGCACGACTTAGTCGAGCAATTTTCTTCGAGTCGCCAGGTACATATGCTGTAGCCCCCAAGGATCAAGACTTTGTGTCACGTCACAGGGTGTTGATTCTTTTCTTGCTTTCAAATTGCGAGCCCCCAAGTTCCTGGATAGCTAACTTATGCTGTTTGCTCTTATGTATTTGCAGCTTGAACTATCTTTGCTTGATGCTTCTGGTTCAACCAAAGGTAAAGGTATTTCCATAAACCAGCCTGAGATGATGCAGTTTACCCAGGAGCAGCATAATATGATCATTAAGGACCAAGCTCAAGAAATAAGGTCTCTCAAATGTCAACTTGATTCCTGTGAGGAGCAATTCAAAGAGCTTGAAGCAGATTCTCAGCAGCGACTCATGGAGAAGGATGAGATTATCAAATCTTTGCAAGAAGGGATGGCCCATAAATCTGAACTTATTGATAGACTGAAAACAGACCATGCAAAAGTGCTCGCTGCGCGCGATGAAAAATATAACTCGCTGTTCACAGCCTTTGAAGGTTTTGGCTCTATCGTTAGATCATCCGTCCTCCAACTGGCTGGTTTGTCTTTTATCCCTTTAGTCACGTATACTGCATGCAGTCACTGTGAGTCGTTGACTTATATCTGACCTTTCTTTTCTTATATAGGTTCTGAGGCTCCCGTATCCCGCTCCAATTTAAAGGATCAGCTGGAATACCTTTCAAACTTGAACCTGCGCTTCTTAAAGGTCGCAAAGGAAGTCATGACAATAATTTCTCCTGCGACTGACGCTCCAAAATCTTGCGAGTATTGGGTAAACAAACTGCTCAAGGCTCCGCATTATGTCTCCGATTGGAAGCGATCCTCTGCTCGCACCGGAGCTGCTCATGTCTTAACATTGTTCCGGGCGTACTATCCAGAGATAGATGTTGGCAAGATAGCTCGCCATGCCTGCTAGGTACGCGCTGATGGCACTGAGCTTCCAATAAGCGAATACTTTGACATCTGGAAAGGGATGCGCGGATATGCCACAAAATTTGTTGATAATTTAGACTTGGGCACTTATCTGGATAAATTCAATCTTGATGGGAGCAAGGTGCCAAAGAAAAAGTCCTCAGAAGCTGAGTCATCCCAGGCTACTGCTCCATCATCAGGGTCTGGCGGCCCTTCTAATTCATCTGGCGGTGCCCTGGTTATCAGGCCACCTGCGGCTTCAACCGCGAGACAAGCCGCACCAATTCCTGCTCCTGTAACTAAGAAGAGGAAATGAACAATAATGTGGGGCATGCCCATTAGTCTGTAAAACATTCATGTATGAATATTGCTTTTGTGACTTCTAAACAAGTCCTTTTCTCGATACTTCCCTTAAGTAGACGCTTGCGCGGCTCAGAATTTCCCAGGTAAACATGCGTGTTCAGGGTCACTTGGCTGCCATGATAGGCAATCGCACTTTGATTGACACCGCACCCCAGTACTTTGGCCGCATAATGCAAGACGCTTCTAGCTTAAGGGTTGCCACTCGTTTGGCAAAATTTGAGGTGCGATTAATACTCGCGATGCTCGAGACGAGCCCTCAAGGGTCAGTGATGTATGAAATTCTAAAGACTCAGCGACTCAATGATAATTGAGGCGAAACGACAAACCCCTGAGACAAGGGTGCCGGCTTTATTTCATAATCACCCGATGCTTTACAAGGTATGACAAAGACGATGCAGGCCCTTTAAGTGCGGGTTTTCTCTTCCCCGCAGGCCGTGCATACTTGATACTCATCGCACTCAGCTGCGAAATAATACTCTTGAACACCTCATTGGTTCATAATTGAGTCGCTAAAAGCGACTCGGGTCGAGCATGATAACTCTGATGTGTGTCTCATGTAAAAGTTGGGAACGAGCCCTTCTGAAGAGTAGCCGCACTAAGTTGCGGCTTAACTTGAGTCGTGTCTGTATTACGGGGTCTCATAATAACTGGACCTTCTTGGCTTTGATTGTTGATTGAAGTTGGATCTACGCATATGCGCCACCTTCCGTCTCTTTTTGTATGAGTGCGACTCTTGGATCATGTGCGACTTCTTGGTTGTGATTCACCATCCTGTGGGTGCATCCTGCCGTCCGCCTCCGCGGTACTTCTAGCGCGACTTTTTCGAGACTTCGAAGGCTCTTCTTTGATCTGTGCCCTTGTAAGGATTTGGCGATGCAAGCTTCTTCTGCCATTGCTGAGCCCAAATTTTCGCACTCGAGCGCTATCTGCCTATCCCCATATACTGTAATCACGCCATTTGGCCCTGGTATTTTTAGTTGCAGGTAGATGTAGCAGGGACATGCGGTGAACTTGACGTAGGCTTCTCTTCCAAAGATCGCATGATATGAGCTCTTATCAGCCACAACCTCAAAGTCCAGGAGCTCTATGCGGAAGTTCCGCTCTGTTCCAAAACTGACTTCAAGGGTTATCTTTCCTATAGGTCGCGTAACAGCGCCTGGAATTATACCTTGGATTTCTCTTCTGGTTGGTCGCAACCGCGACTCCGGTATGTTCATCCTTCGGAGCGTGTCTTGATATAAGATATTTACTCTCCCTCCTCCATCCATAATGACTTTGTGCAACCTGTATCCTGCGACTTGTAGCGCAACCACAAGGGCTGGCTGTCCAGGATTCTTTACTTCTGGGGGATGATCGCCGCGACTCCAAATGACTGATTGCTCTGTCCAACGACAGTATCTTTCCGGCGTCGGGTCATGAACACGCTTTCGGTCGTTACGTGCTGTTCGCCCTTCCACAGTGTGAAATTGCATTACGTTCCTTCAGGATAAGGCTTCTGGATTTTGGTTAGGACTCGCTTTGTCCTTCTGCTGCATGGGTCCTGTGTGAGTCGCGCCTGGGCGTGTCCTTCTCTCCATCTCCTGTAGTAATGGCATTGTGCCTTGGTGTGGCTCGCAGGTCTCCCATCTCTTCGGCGATGTAAATCGCAGGGGATGTCCAAGATCCCTTTGATGCTGCTGGGAAGTAGTTCCTTACACCTTCCTTGCTCTTTCGGCTGACTCGCATGATGTTCGGTCTGCGCTGCTTGCTGTTCCTCCTTAGGGATCTGCGGCAAGTCGCTTACAATTCTCTCAGTTTCCGTATACTTGTTAACTGTTGCCCACAACTTGTCGAAGTTGTCAATCTTATGCGCAGCGCGACTTAACTTATGCACCAGTGGCTCAAACCTACAATTCTTCTCCATGACTTGTATTGCGGACTGTACTGTTGGGCTTTTGGCTGAATCAAGGATTTCTGCGATCCTCTTTGCCCAATCGCGAGTTGTCTCACCCTCTTTCTGGATGCACTATTTAAGCTTCCTCATATCCTCCGTTTGGAACCTCTTGACGAACTTATCTTTTAGATCTTCCCATGTGTTTACTGATCTTGGCGGTAGCTTTACAAGCCAATCCCTGACTTTTCCTTGTACTACTAAGTGAAAATACTTTGCACGCGCCTCTGGAGTTATGTCAGGTCCTGTCATGCTCGCTTCATAATCTTCTATCCACAAGGCGGGGTCTTGGTCTTCGCAGTATGTGGTAACTTGCTGCGACCCATCAAGGCTTGGAGGGAAACGAGTGAGTTGTATTTCATCCCCAAAGCATGCTGGTCCTTTCAATAGCGAGTAGGAGCTTACTGGTGCTGTATCTTCATCTGAATCAATCTCATCCTGAACTAGTTGAGTCGCCGTGAGTGCCTGTGACTCGCCTTTTGTCTCCTCTTCCTTTTCCAATGATACTTGCAAACCTGCCAGCTGGTTGACCACTTCTTCGACGCTATACCTTCCTTCTCCCCATGATATCTCGTGTTGCGGCTCATTGGGTGTGACTCCATACATATTTGCTTGTTGTAAAGCTGCGGTTTGTAGCAGATCAATCGCATAGCGAGCTTCCTTATCAGCTTGCGTGTCTCCCACTGGCACTATCCTTGATAATATCCCTATTGCGGCATGTACATTGCTCTCTGGGTTGCCGTGGAACTTCGATTTCATCTCTCCTTTGTCTGTCTTGATCTGGTGCTTTTGCTGCCAACGGCGAAGTCGCCAGTCTTCTTCTTGGAGTTTCTTTTGCTCAGGCGTCGTCTTGGTCCAAACGGCCTGACGTTTTTGCTGCCGGCGACGTAGTCGCTGATCTTCTTCCTGGAGCCTTTTGCGCTCAGTCGCGAGTCTTTGCGCCTCCTCGCAAAGCTCCGTCCTGATAGCTTCAATCTCTTCAATCTTGAGGTCTCCTTCTTGATTCGGCAGAGATCCCCAGATAGGTTTTGATGGAGAGGAAACAGGCGCGTCTGCTGTAGCTTGATGTAGTTCTTCCAACACGCGGACCCTGACTGGCCGTAGTTCTTCCACTGATTCGCTTCCTTGAGTCGCGCCTCCAGGTTTGCGACTAACGGAACCGATGAAAACTTTTACTGATCCAATAGGAACTATGTATCCAAACTCGACATGATCTGCTTCGGGTCCCCACTCTGAGTCGTCGATGAAGGGGACTCCATTGATGTCTTCAATTTGGCCAATGGCGATGTCCTTGAATCCTGATTTCGATCTTGCGCGGAACGTGACGCTTTTGACCGCAGGCCCCACGGTGGGCGCCAACTGTCATGGGATTGTCACGTCAGGTGTCATAGATGACTTCGAAGGTGTGGGATTACGCGAGTCAAGCATCTCCGAGCTTGGGATCGCAGGAACAAGATCAACACAGATTTACCCAGGTTCGGCCCCCTCAATGTGAGGTAAAAGACCTACTTCCTGCCTACCCTAGATTGGTATTGATATGATAACAGAGGTGTTACAATGGAGGCGATCCAATGTGGAACTCGCCGTATATGCTAGGGTTTAAGGGCTTGATAGCTCGACCTGTTCTAAGTCCTGCGAGTCCTCTTTATATATGCAGAGACTCGTCAGGTTACAAAGGAAACTTTCCCCGCAAGGAATATGTTAACCAGGACCTACACGGAGACTAACTCGCCTCCGGGCCTTCTAGATTCTTCACCTTATGGCGGTTCAATATTGGGCTTACTTCCATATGGGCCTTTGTCCGTGCGAGTAAGTTAAGTCGCACTGATATGGGCCGCGGGTTAATCCAGAAAGTATTCCCCCGACAGGAAGTGCTTCCTCTCCCTAGCAATGGTGCCAGAAAGAGTGATGCGTTGAAGGGAGGTCCTGGCGGTTGACTTGGAACCTGCACACAACACAACCAAAATACTTTGCCCCAACTTGACAGTCAGGTTGTCAATCTCACTGGCTTGCTGAAAACAAAGAATTAGACGTATAGTGTGGAAAATGATGTTTGTTTGCAGAGAATGAAAAAGAACAATGATTGTAGTAGATTGTATTTCAGATGTAAAAGAATGGACCGGGTCCACAGTTCACTAGTGGTGTCTCTCCATAAAATAACTAACATGCTGGGTAAACAAATTACAGCTGGGCAATTGACAATATTGAAAAGTGCATAATATGCATGTGCAAGTTGTAGTGTCTACTATGAGATTCATTTGGGCATTACGACAAAGTACACATACCGCTATCCAGCATGCATCTGTGCCTAAATAGTCCACCTTCAGGTTAACATCCGTACCCCTTCCAGTATTAAGTTGCAAGCAACAGACAATTGCATTAAGTAAAGTTGTAAACAACACATTCATCCTTAGACAAAGCATTGCTGTTTTACCCCTAGTGGCAACAACACATCCACAACCTTAGGGGTTGCTGTCACTCCCCCAGATTCAATGGAGACTGAACCCACTATCTAGCATAAATACTCCCTCTTGGAGTCACAAGCATCCACTTGGCCAGAGTATCAACAAGTAACGGAGAGCATGCAAGATCATAAATGACATAGACATGATAATTCAATATTCAACTTGACATAGTATCAATATTCATCGGATCCCAGCAAACACAACATGTAGCATTACAATAAGATGATCTTGATCATGATAGGCAGCTCACAAGATCTAAACATGATGGCACAGAGGAGAAACAACCATCTAGCTACTGCTATGGACCCATAGTCCAAGATGAACTACTCACACATCACTCCGGAGGCAGGCATGGCGATGTAGAGCCCTCCGGTGATGATTCCCCTCTCCGGCAGGGTGCCGGGAAGAGCTTCAGAACCCTCCCGAGTTAGGGTTGACGGCGGCGGCGGCTCTGGAACTTTTCGTGGATATGACTCGGTGTCTAGGGTTTTCCCGAAAGATGAATATATAGGCGAAGGGCGGCGTCGGTGGAGGCCCATGGCTCCTCACCACGTGGCAGCGCGCTGTGGGCCCACCACGCCGTGGTGGTGAGGGCGGCCCACGGCCCCCCTTCGTCTCTCCTTCGGACTCCGTGTACGTGTCAGAAAAATAGGGACTTTGGCTTTTGTTTCGTCCAATTCCGAGAATATTTCCAGAACAACTTTTCTGAAACCAAAAACAGCAGAAAACAGGAACTGGCACTGTGGCATCTTGTTAATAGGTTAGTCCCAGAAAATGCATAAAAATGATATAAAGTGTAATAAAACATGTAGCAATTGGTATAATATAAGCATGGAACATCAGAAATTATAGATACGTTGGAGACGTATCAAGCATCCCCAAGCTTAGTTCTACTCGTCCTCGAGTAGGTAAAACGATAACAACAAAATAATTTCTGAGGAGACATGCTTCACACAATCTTGATCAAATAATATTGCAAGGCTCATGTCATGAATGAAGTGACTCAAAGCAATGGTCTATAGTTTGCTAACAAATAGATAAAGAGTAAACAACTGAATCATATAAGCAAAAACTTTTCATGAATAGTACTTTCAAGACAAGCATCAAAAAGCTTTGCATAAGAGTTAACTCATAAAGCAATAGATTCTAAGTAAAAGGCATTGAAGCAACACATAGGAAGATTTAAGTTTCAGCAATTGCTTTCAACTTTCAACATGTATATCTCATGGATATTGTCAACACAAAGTAATATAACAAGTGCAATAAGTAAGCATATAAGAATTGATGCACACAAAGTTGACACAAGTGTTTGCTTCTGAGATAGAAAGAGTAGGTAAACTGACTCAACATAAAGTAAAAGAAAGGCCCTTCGCAGAGGGAAGCAGGGATTAAATCATGTGCTAGAGCTTTTTAAGTTTTTGAAATCATAAGAGAGCATAAAGTAAGTTTTTGAGAGGTGTTTGTTGTTGTCAACGAATGGCAGTGGGCACTCTATCCCCTTGTCACCCAGACTTTCAAGAGCGGCTCCCATGAAGGACGTTATTTCTACCCAAGGGTAGATCATCCCTCTTCTCTTTTGTTTACACATGCATATTTATAAATTGGTATGACACTCCTCCCAACCTTTGCTTACACAAGCCATGGCTAACCGAATCCTCGGGTGCCTTCCAACAATCACATACCATGGAGGAGTGCCTATTTGATAATGTTTAACATTTTGAAATTGCTTCTGATAAATCATTGGCAAACATGTGAAGAGAATCAAATGGTTAAAGTTGTAATTAATTGGGACTGGGCACCCCATTTGCCAGCTCTTTTTGCAAAGTTATTGGATAAGCGGATGTATATGCCACTAGTCCATTGGTGAAAGTCTGTCATGAGTAAATGACAAGGTGATAGAGAAAACGCCACATAACTTCCTCATGAGCTATAAAACATTGACACAAATAAGGAGTAATAAAGTTTTGAATAGTTTAAAGGTAGCACATGAAGTATTTACTTGGAATGGCAGGAAATACCACATAATAGGTAGTTATGGTGGACACAAATGGCATGGGTTTTGGCTCAAGGTTTGGATGCACGAGAAGCATTCCCTCTCAGTACAGAGTTTAGGCTAGCAAGGTTGTTTGAAGCAAACACAGGATATCAACCGGTACAGCAAGACTTACATAAAAACATATTGCAAGCATTATAAGACTCTACACTGTCTTCCTTGTTGCTCAAACACTTTACCAGAAAATATCTAGACCTTAGAGATACCAAACATGCAAACCAAGTTTCAACAAGCTCTACGGTAGTTCTCCACTAATAGGCTTTAACTACATGATGCAAGAGCTTAAACATGATCTACTTGAGAGCTCAAAACAATTGCAAAGTATCAAATTATCCAAGACAATGATCTACAAGAATGATATGTCTTTTCAATATACCATCTACCACATGTAGCATTTTCTGTTTCCAACCAAACACCAATCAACTTATTTCAACATAAAACTCTCCAAATAATCACAATGAAACAAGAGAGTACTTCTCTACAAGAACTAACAGCTCTGAACAAGAGATGCATGAAAAACAGGAGCTAAAAGCATTGCAGTAGCTAAAGAATACTCAACAAATATAAGTGAAGAATACGAGTATTCACATGAAAAAGCGGAGCGTGTCTCTCTCCCACACAAGAATGCTAGGATCCAATTATTCAGAAAATAAAAAACAAAGCAAAAATAAAAGCACACAGACGCTCCAAGTAAAGCACATAAGATGTGAAAGAATTAAAATATAGTTTCACTAGAGATGACCTGATAAGTTGTTGATGAAGAAGGGGATGCCTTGGGCATCCCCAAGCTTAGACGCTTGAGTCTTCTTGAAATATGCTTGGATGCACCACGGGGGCATCCCCAAGCTTAGGCTTTTCACTCTTCTTGATCATATCATATCATCATTCTCCTCTCTTGATCCTTGAAAACTTCCTTCACACCAAACTCGAATAATTCTCATTAGAGGGTTAGTGCATAATCAAAAATTCACATATTCTGTAATGACACAATCATCACCAATACTTCTGGACATTAGCTACAGCCACTGATGTTTTGTGGAGCAAAGAAATCCACTCAAACACAGTAAAAGAGAGAATGCAAAATAAAAGGCAGAATCTGTCAAAAACAGAACAGTCTGTAAAGACGAATTTTTTCGAGGCACTTAAGTTGCTCAGATCGAAAACAAAACTAATGAAAGTTGCGTACATATATGAGGATCATGCGTGAATTTTTTCAGAATTTGCAATTTTTCTGGAGTGAATAAGCTCAAAACCGTGGACAGCAAAAATCTGTCTCTGCGCAGAAATCCAAATCTAGCATCAACTTTCAACTAGAGACTTTACTTGGCACAACAATGCAATAAAATAAAGATACAAAGGAGTTGTTACAGAAGTAAGCAAACTCCTTGACTCAAAGAAAAAGAAAAATTACAGAAATAAAAACCATGGGTTGTCTCCCATAAGCGATTTTCTTTAACGCCTTTCAGCTAGGCGCAAAAAGTGAAAATCAAGTGTTTCCAAGTGAAGAAGCATCCAAATCATAACTTGTTCTAATAATAGAATCAAAAGGTAGCTTCATTCTTTTTATAGGGAAGTGTTCCATACCTTTCTTGAGTGAGAATTGGTACCTAATGTTCCCTTCTTTCATATCAACTAGTTGCTTAGCACGTGCAACGCACGTCTCTAGAAGATAACACCACATGTGTACTTTCTTTGCATATCATTCCTCTTTTTAATAAGTTACTTTTTATGTAGTATGTTATATACAACTCCGACATTTCAAATGCACTCACGTGTTGACCAAATTAAGCATAAGAATGTGAAAACAACTTCTAGGGAAATAAAATAATATAAAATATGATACACACATTTTGCATTCTCTCTTGAAAGAGAAAGAATGTGGCTATACCATGCTACGCTAAATTACAATTAAAGAAAATAACTTCAGTTGTACAGAGAAAGATAACCAGATTTGTTACAAACCCGGAGGACACCGAAAGAATTCATGGATACTATGTCGGGGTCTAATTTACATGGCTGCTAGTGCTATAATATCAACAATAGGCGATGTTAGCAATGGTACATAGTGACGTTCTACGGTCTATTTGATCATGCAAATTATCACTGCATGGACATATTTTTTGCTTAATTCTCGCGATCAAATTTACCTCATGACTCTATTTTAAATGTTCATGATCCAGATGATTGTACAATCTATAAATCTAATTCGCATGCAAAAAATATAAATATAAATATAAATGTTATTCACATTTTAACATTTAGGCATCATTGAATTCGTCTGGTGCAGCAAAATTAGATAGAGCTACAAATGTAAAATAAATGAATCCTTTTTTTTTGCGAAAATAAATGAATCCATTAGTTGATAATAGTATGTTTGTAAGCGGATTTGGGATCTTGGAGCCTGAGATTTGTAGGGGATTTCAAATAAGATTAACTAATGCATAGCGGTGAAAAATACCAATAAATAATTGTTTAGCATCCTGGGGATCATGACCATGCGCCTTGTAGATGATCCACGGCGGCAATGCTTGTGTGACAACGCAGCCGAGTGCCGAGCTTTGACCCGCCGGGAGCAGCGATGCCTAGTTGCCTACGCGTCGGCGCCGAAGGACAGACGGAAACGGCCCCGACCACGACGGCACACGTATTGGCGTCGGACACTCGGACCTGCGCGAGGAGACACGGATACGAACCAGCGCCGAAGACGGCCACGGCACGACGATATGCGAACGATGGACACGGCACGACGATCGGCAAAGACGGCCACGGCCAAGCGGAGCTGGTTCTCGGCTAAGGTTGCTCTGGGCTGATCCGAACGCGCTGGTCGTGCGTGCAGTGTACGATTGGGATTCTATTTTCTTTCTCCTTTTCCTGTAACCTGTAACGTGCGCGCGGACGATCCTTAATCGATAGGAACTGATCTGATGGAAAGAAGTGTAGATTCCCTGCTGTATACGATCCGCATTATTTGTTTTGCTCGACATTGAAAAAATCTAGATCGTTGATTGAAAATTGAATGAACAATATTTAAAGTGTTTGCTACTCGACATCGGGACAATCTGCATCGTTGATCAAAAATTAAACGGACAAGATTTAAAGTATCCCAACATGTTTGCTCTTTTAATAATAGTATAGATAATGGCACCAACAGTTCTAAGAAAAGGTCTTCCCAGAACAATAGAACAATATGCATTGCATTCAATATCCATAACAACAAAATCAACGGGGACATCCTTTTCTCCCTCTCGGTAGGGTTTCTTTTTCACGCCGCCGCCGGTGTTGAGACATCTCTTTGCTCCGATCTCCCTGACCGATCCTTCGGCCGGGTGGCTTTGGAGTTTTCTTCCTTCATCGGTGGCACCTCGGCCACGTGATGGCGGACGCGGGTGGTGGCTCTTCGTCAGGAACGGCGGGCAAGGGAGACCTGGAGGTGATGATGCGCGACCTGGGAATTCGGGAAGAAGACCTGGACGATGTTGTGTTCAAAGACAAAAGCCCTCCTACTGAGGGAGATCACCGCTGGCTGCTGATTCTTAGGGTTAATACAGATCGGGAGTTTAGTAAGTATTGGTTCTTCAAGAACATGCGTTCAGCTTGGGATCTGGCGCAGCCCGTGAAGATCAAAACCCTAGAAGACAACCTCTTCATCATGCAATTTGCCTGCCTTGGAGATTGGGAGAAGGTGACGACCAATGGGCCATGGCACTTCAGAGGTAATGCGGTGGTGTTTGCCCCTTATGATGGGTTTACGAAACCTTCGACAATTGAACTCAACAACTTGGATATGTGGATTCAGATTCACGACCTCCCCATAGGGTACCATGGTATGATCAAGGCTCTATCTTCGAAAGTAGGAAATTTGTTTGCCTGGAAGCTCCTTCAGTTGATTTCAATGGAAATTTTGTTCGTGTGCGAGTCACTGTTGATGTGCGGAACCCGCTAAAAAATCACGTCTCGTTGTCTCGTGCTGGCCAGAGAGAAATCTTCTTGGTTAAGTATGAAAAGCTCCCTACGTGGTGTTCAATTTGTGGAATGCTAGGCCACACATACAAGGAACATGGGGACGGCATTCATCCGCCTTCTGCGCTGGTGTTCAGGACCTGAGGGCAAGCTGGAGCATGAGACAGGGGAACCAATCTGAAGGAAATCGTGGTAGGGGCCGTGGCCGTGCTGGTGCCTCTGGCCGTGGTGGACGTGGAGGTGATCGTACACGGGATGATCTCGGGGATCAATTCGATGATGAGGATTTAAACGATAATGGCTACACAGAAAAGGATGATCTGCATATGGGTGGAGTTGAGAATACCACGTTAGTAAATCAACCAAAAGCAAAGAAGCGGCTCCAGATGGGAGCTATGACAAACACGTTGGCAATTGAAGGACTGGGCACTAATGGCCGAAGCTTAATTCAGAATGGTAAAGGTACAAATGTGAGCTCGTTGATGGATCGTATTCAAGTTGATGCAACAAACCAGACTGCTTCCCCCTCATCTGTGCAGGACAAGAAGAGGTCTAAGAAGAACGGTGATGACGCAAGTAAGCAAACAAAAAACTCAGGATCGGCGGACTCCGACATGGGGTCCGACCGGGACCAATGAAACTACTCAGTTTGAACTGTCAGGGCCTGGGTAATGCCCCGACAGTTCGTGCGCTTTCGAATGTTCGAAGGCGGTATAACCCCGAGGTGATGTTCTTGTCGGAAACTCACCTTGATACTTTTCCGGCTGAGTGTTTGAGAAGAAGATTGGGAATGGATTTTAAGATTGTTAACCCCAGGGATGGCCGCAGCGGGGTGTTCTCCTTCTGTGGAAAAGAGAGGTAAAAATCGAGCAGATCTTCTCTGCTCCGAAATATAGATGTAAAGATTATAGAGAACCCTCAGAAAATCTGGCGACTGACTGGGATATATGGTGAACCTCGTTGGGAGGACAAGTACAAAACGTGGGATAAGTTGAGAGAGTTGAGGGCTAACTCAAGTTTACCTTGGATAGTCATCGGTGACTTCAACGAGATCCTATTCTCCCATGAGAAAGAAGGAGGTAATCCACGTCCAATAGGCTACATGCAGGCTTTTAGAGATGTTCTCTCTGATTGTAACTTAGATGATCTTGGTTTTGTTGGCGAAAATTTCAATTGGAAGCGGGGCAGAATTCGGGAGAGGTTGGATAGGGCAGTCGCTGATGGAAATTGGACAGCTATGCATCCGGGAGCTACTGTTCAACACTTAGACTACACGAAATCTGATCATCGCCCCATCATGCTTGACACAGATTTCCAGCCCACGGCCTCGTATGTTGGTGCCGGCCCTCGTCGCTTTGAGGCTAAATGGCTACGGGAAGATGGGTTCTGTGAAACTGTACAACATGCCTGGGCTGCTGCGGGCACAGCCACTTCTGCTGGTGTTCTCGCCAAATTGGGACACATGCATAATGCCTTGCATGCATGGGATCGATCGGTGTTGAGGAAGCCGAAGCGGCGGCAGAGAAAAGCGCAGAGGGGCCTTGAAGCAGCACTAAATGGACCTATGAATGCTGAGAATGATTTAATTGCAAAAGAAATGGCTAGCTTGGTTGAGCTTTTATTGGAGCAGGAGGAAATTCACTGGCTCCAACGTTCTCGTGCGAATTGGCTACATTTTGGAGACATAAATACCTCTTTTTTCCATCACTTTGCTTCAGCTAGACGTAAAAAGAATTACATAAAAAAACTTAGAAGGTACAGGGTCCCTTAAACCGCTGGTCTTTGATTACTTTTCTAACCTATTTACTTCCGAGATACAGGACGTTGATGCAGGCTTTTTAGAAAAGATACAAACTAAGGTGTCGGCTTAGATGAATGAAAAATTGCTGACCCCTTTTTCGGCTGATGATGTTAGAAAAGCAGTTTTCAGTATTGGGGATTTTAAAGCTCCTGGGCCGGATGGACTTCATGCGGTTTTTTATAAACAGTTTTGGGACTTATGTGTTTACAAGAAATCACAGATGAGGTTCTCTTGGCTATCAACACTGGAATTATTCCAGAAGGATGGAACAATACCACTGTGGTACTTATCCCTAAGATTGATGATCCGGTAAAGGTAACACAATTTCGTCCGATTAGTCTATGTAATGTTATCTATAAGATCATCTCTAAAATGTTGGCCCTAAGGTTGAAGCAAATATTACCTGAAGTGATATCTCCTATGCAAAGTGCTTTTGTCCCTGGACGTTTAATCACTGACAATGTTTTAGTGGCTTATGAATGTGTTCACTCAATCAAGAATAAAAGATCTGGTTCTACTGGGACTTGTGCTGTCAAGCTTGATATGCATAAGGCTTATGATCGTGTTGAGTGGACATTCTTGGAGAATATGATGAGGAAACTTGGTTTTGCGGATAGATGGGCTTCCCTGATGATGGCTTGTGTCAGCTCTGTTCGTTACCAGGTTAGATTTAATTCTGAGGAAACTGAAATGTTTGTTCCGACTAGGGGTCTCCGACAGGGAGATCCGCTTTCACCGTACCTGTTCCTCCTTTGCGTGGAGGGTTTATCTGGCCTTTTGTTGTATGAAGAAGAAGTTGGTGGCATCGATGGGGTTAGAGTGTGCAGGAATGCACCATCAGTCTCACACCTTTTATTTGCTGATGATTCTCTAATTCTCATGAAAGCTGATATGACTAATGCAACTTCCTTGCAACAAGTGTTGGATACATATTGCGCAAACTCGGGACAATTGATACGGAGGCCCTGTCTGACAAGTATCTTGGGCTACCAGCGCTTGTGGGGGCGGATAGGAGTGACTGCTTCAAACACTTTGTTGAAAGGATCATCCAAAGAATAAATGGTTGGAAAGAGAAACTTCTATCTATGGGCGGTAAAGAAATTTTGCTAAAAGCCGTGGCCCAAGCAATTCCGGTCTACGCTATGTCAGTGTTTCAAATCCCAAAAGGTGTCTGCAAGGACATGATGGATGCTATTTCTCAGTTTTGGTGGGGAGATGATGAGAATACTAAGAAAATGCATTGGTTTGCTTGGTGGAAGCTGTGCTATCCTAAGAGAGAAGGCGGTATGGGATTTAGAGATTTCCACTCTTTCAACTTAGCTATGTTGGCTAAACAAGCTTGGAGAATTATTAATGAACCGGACTCTCTTTGTGCCAAGGTTTATCTACATTCAAACGTGGATACATTTGGAGAGTTGGTAATGGTGAGAATATTAAAATATGGGATGACCCTTGGATACCTACAAGTCAAAACAGGAAAATTATTTCTCCTAGGGGAGGCGTGGCTTACACAAGGGTTTCAGAATTAATCAACCAGAATACTGGCCTTTGGAGTGAGGACTTCATTGCATGGCATTTCACCTCACATGGACGGTACACGGTAAGATCAGGTTATCATACCCAATGGCGACACCAGTTCGGTTCTCTTGCTGGTCAGCTTGCTCTCCCTGGTGGTTCTGCGCTTAACCCAGTTTGGAAAATTTTGTGGCAGCTGAAAGTTCCAAGTAAGGTCAAAATATTCATGTGGAGGGCTTTGCATGGCATCGTTCCATTAAAATGTATTCTTGCAAATCGTCATATTGGAGATTCTGGGGGATGTCCGATTTGTAACCAAGGTCCTGAAGACATCCGTCATTTGCTATTCTTGTGCGCCCCTGCACAAGAACTATGGAGCGCCTTGGGTCTTCTACCTATTATAAATGGTAGCCTGCTAGCAGACTTGTCTGGTTCAGCTGTACTAGAACATATTCTTCGTTTGCAACATAACCAGTTCGGTGGATCCGATGTGCTGGGCCTGAAAGAGGTTATTGCGGTTGCATGCTGGTACCTTTGGTGGATTCACAGAAGGCGCACACGAGATGAGCCAGTCCCCCCCGTGTTCCGCTGCAAAATATCCGTCCTTGCTATAAGTGCAAATGCTGCGGCAGCTTCAGCTTCTGGCCGCCATGGCGTCGGAAGAGAGGGAAGGTGGATGAAACCTGAACCAAGGCAAGTTAAAATCAATGTCGATGCTTCTTTTGTTGCTGTCTTAAATGCAGGTTCTACTGGGGTGGTTGCACGAGATTATCAGGGCAACTTCGTCGCGGCATCGACAAGCTATATTCCTCATGTGGCATCGGTGGAGCTAGCCGAAGCGTATGCAATGAGGGATGGGTTGGCGATGGTGATTAGACTTGGATGTAACAATGTGGTGGCTGAGTCGGATTCTTTGCAAGTTGTTCAGGCTTGCACAGGAGAACAATCTTGGTGGAGTTCGCCAGCTGCTGTTTATGCGGATATAGTGGAATTGGCTACGAATATAGGGCCTGTTACTTTTGTTCATTGCCCTAGAGAAGCAAACAAGGTTGCTCATGAGCTAGCAAAGGATAGTTTTACAAATAGGAATTCTTGTAGCTGGGCGTCTGAGGCCCCAGATTTTATTGTAAGCAACCTGATACACAATGTAACTGTACTGAATTCGTAAAGCAGCAAGTTTCAGACGCACTCTTTTCCTTACCAGGGTACCTAGGGGGACTGGAAGGTTTTTAATGAGGCGGCTTGCTAGCTTAATATATGGGGGTTAAATTTCAAACAAAAAACAAAATCAACGGGGACAAGGTTATTTTTAGCCATAATAAGAACATCATCAATTCTCCCCAAAGTTTTCTTCATAGCATTATCAGCAAGATAAACATCCAAATAACAATGTTCCAAAGGTGGCAAATCAAGCATATCATAGAGTTTGTTAGGCATAACAGAGATACTAGCACCAAGATCACATAAAGCATTACAATCAAAATAATTCACCTTAATCTTAATGATGGGCTCCCAACAATCTTCTAACTTCCTAGGGATAGAAGCTTCATGTTTCAATTTCTCTTCCCTAGCTTGTATGAGAGCATTTGTAATATGTTTTGTGAAAGCCATATTAATAGCACTAGCATTAGGACTTCTAGCTAGCTTTTGCAAGAAAATAATTACTTCAGAAATATTACAATCATCAAAATCAAAATCATTATGATCAATGGTAATGGAACCATTGTCTCCCATATTTTGAAAAATTTCAGCACTTTTATCAGGAACAGTTTCAGTAGTTTTGGGCAATTTTAAACGCTTTGCAGAGGTAGTAGAAACATTGCCAACACCAATTATGTTACCATTGATAGTAGGAGGCTTACTAGCATGTGAAACATTAGCATTACTAGTGGTGGTAATAGTACAAACTCTAGCTATACTATTCTCTTTATCAATTTTATCCTCTCTTTTCCACCTAGCATGCAATTCAGCCAACATCCTAATATTGTTGTCAATTTTAACTTGGATAGCATTGGCAGTAGCAAAAGTCTTGTTCTGTTTAATATCATTAGGCATAACTTTTATTTTCAAAAGATCAACATCAAGAGCAAGGCTATCAACCTTAGAAGTAAGAACATCAATTTTACCAAGCTTTTCCTCAACAGATTTATTAAAAGCAGTTTGTGTACTAATAAATTCTTTAAGCATGACTTCAATATCAGAGGATACACTTCTATTATTGCTGTAGGAATTACCATAAGAATTGCCATAACCATTACCACTATTAGCAGGATAAGGCTTATAATTGTTGTTACCAAAATTATTCCTATAAGCATTGTTGTCGAAGTTGCTGTTTTTAATGAAGTTCACATCAACATGCTCTTCTTGAGCAACCAATGAAGCTAAAGGAACATTATTTGGATCAACATGAGATTTACCATTCACAAGCATAGACATAATAACATCAATCTTATCACTCAAAGAAGAGGTTTCTTCTCATTAATTTACCTTCTTACATTGAGGAGTCCTTTCGGTGTGCCACTCAAAATAGTTAATCATCATATCATCAAGAACCTTTGTTGCAGAACCCAAAGTGATGGACATGAATGTCCCTCCTGCAGCCGAATCCAATAAGTTTCTTGAAGAAAAATTCAGTCCTGCATAAAAGGTTTGGATGATCATCCAAGCAGTCAGTCCATGGGTGGGACAATTCTTTACCAAAGATTTCATCTTTTCCCATGCTTGGGCAAAATGTTCATTATCAAATTGCTTGAAATTCATAATGCTACTTCTCAAGGATATAATATTAGCAGGAGGATAATATTTTCCTATGAAAGCGTCTTTGCATTTTGTCCATGAATCAATAGTATTTCTAGGCAAAGATATCAACAATTCTTTAGCTCTTCCTCTCAAACAGAAAGGAAATAATTTCATTTTTATAATATCCCCATCTATATCCTTATACTTTTGCATCTCACAAAGTTCAACAAAATTATTAAGATGGGCAGCAGCATCATCGGTACTTACACCAGAAATTTGCCTTTTCATAACAAGATTTAATAGAGCAGGTTTAATTTCATAAAAGTCTGCTAGCAATAGGAGTGCATATGAAATCATTATTATTTGAGCTAGTGAAGTCACACAACTTGGTATTCTCAGGAGTACTCATTTTAGCAAAAACAAGGCTAGGCCGAAATAACAAAAATAAAACAAGTAACTAATTTTTCTGTGTTTTTGATAAAGAGAGCAAACAAGACAAAATAAAAATAAACTAATCAAGACAAATAACAAAGTAAAGAGATTGGAAGTGAGAGAATCCCCTTGCAGAAGGCTTGACCTCCCCGGCAACGGCGCCAGACAAAGTGCTTGATGACGTGAAAGACACATGTTCATTGGGAACCCCAAAAGGAAGGTATGATGAGTACAGCAGCAAGTTTTCCCTCAGTAAGAAACCGAGGTTATCGAACCAGTAGGAGATGCATGCGCTTCTGAAGGTGTCAACGGCGCCAGAAAAAGTGGTGTTGGTGGAAGTGCTTCCTCTCCCTAGCAATGGTGCCAGAAAGAGTGCTGCGTCGAAGGGGAGGTCCTGGCGGTTGATTGGAACCTGCACACAACACAACAAAAATACTTTGCCCCAACTTGATAGTGAGGTTATTGGCTTGCTGAAAATAAAAGATTAGACATATAGTGTGGAAAATGATGTTTGTTTGCAGAGAATGAAAAAGAACAATGATTGCAGTAGATTGTATTTCAGATGTAGAAGAATGGACCGGGGTCCACAGTTCACTAGTGGTGTCTATCCATAAAGATAACTAACATGGTGGGTAAACAAATTACAGCTGGGCAATTGACAATATTGAAAAGTGCATAATATGCATGTGCAAGTTGTAGTGTCTACTATGAGGTTCATTTGGACATTACGACAAAGTACACAGACCGCTATCCAGCATGCATCTGTGCCTAAATAGTCCACTTCAGGTTAACATCCGTACCCTTCCAGTATTCAGTTTCAAGCAACAGACAATTGCATTAAGTAAAGTTGTAAACAACACATTCATCCTTAGACGAAGCATTGCTGTTTTACCCCCTAGTGGCAACAGCACATACACAACCTTAGGGGTTGCTGTCACTCCCCCAGATTCAATGGAGACTGAACCCACTATCTAGCATAAATACTCCCTCTTGGAATCACAAGCATCCACTTGGCTAGAGTATAGGTTGATGGCAGCAGTGACTCTGGAACTTTTCGTGGATATTGACTCAGGCGTTTAGGGTTTTCCCGAAAAGACGAATATATAGGCGAAGGGGCAGCGTCGGTGGAGGCCCGTGGCGTCTGATGCGTGAAGCACATGTTCGTCAGGAGACCTCAAGTGTAAGGTTTGATGAGTGTAGTGGCAAGTCTTCCCTCAGTATGAAACCAAGGTTTATCGAACCAGTAGGAAATCGCGATGCTCTGAAGGTGGCAACGGCGCCAGAAAACTTGACCAAAGGGGTCGAGTTCTCCGGTCTGTTGACATGGAACCTGCACACAAGACAATCAAACTACTTTGCCCCGACGAGTCAGTGAGGGTGTCAACCTCACCGGCTTGCTGAAAACAAAGAATTAAATGTATAGTGTGGAAAATGATGTTTGCTTGCAGAGAATGAAAGAGAACAATGATTGCAGTAGGTTGTATTTCAGATGTAAAAGAATGGACCGGGGTCCACAGTTCACTAGTGGTGTCTCTCCATAAAGATAACTAACATGCTGGGTAAACAAATTACAGCTGGGCAATTGACAATATTGATAAGTGCATAATATGCATGTGCAAGTTATAGTGTCTACTATGAGATTCATTTGGGCATTACGACAAATGTAGTGGATGTGACTCAACATGAGTTACACCTTTGCGTGTAGTACTGGCCCCTGGACCGTTCACCAGTACACACAGCCAGAATGATAACAAATAAAGCAATAGTATATCAAATCTAGCGAATCTAGAGTATAAAATTATTACAACTTGCATAGCGGAAGCTAGCATAAATTTATTTGAAGTATCAATAACACGAAAGCAAATAAAAGAACTCCAGTCTTCTAGTTTGCGCCACAGGCGAACAAAGGTCAAGTGGAGTCTCGAAACCTACGCTCTCAGTCGAAGTCGGAGTAACCTGCATTGGTGAGATACAGCCCAAAATGGCTGGGTCAATACAACTGAATTGTATTGGCAAGTGATGTTTATGGTGGATATAAAATGGCGCCTAGCTACTACATGCTTATTTGGCTAGGTGGATGTTTCAAGACTGATTTGCATAAAAGCATAGTTTAACCTATCAGTTTATTAAATTAGTTTTCCACTCATTAACTTGGACACTCGGTTTAACCAACCGGTGCTCCTACCCAACTGGCTATGAGACCATTGATAGAGATCAGACCACTCCCACCAGCTTTTGTTATCCCTTCAAATTTTAATTAAGAAGTTGGAATGAACGAGAACCATGTCATAGAATCCAATCTAGTTGCTAGTTTGCCCATAACCGAAGGACACGGCTAAGATCTTAGTTTAAACCCTCGCGAGGTTAGTACACTTTACCCATGTTGCCCGGTCCACTCTGCACAATCCGTGAATCACCACATAGAGAGGAAGAGAGGATCAAACCAGAACCAATAAGAAGTAGATTCCCAAACCCCCACGCACCGTACCACCTATCACTATTCTACATCTCTGGCTACGATGGGTTCAGGTCACCACAACCTATCAATTATGTCGTAGCCCATACTACATTGACACATGGTTGCACATAAAAGCTACCAAACAGGAAACCAAACACATTCTCGGAATACTGGGCGGCGGTCCCCACCACAAATTTAACTCAGATGACACTCTAGCAATCCGCCCAGTGGTTAATTAATTATCATGTTGTTTTGAATAAGCAATTAAAATAATAATATCATACATAACAAACAATACGATGGCACCTAACATATGATTGTCATAGTCTATGGGATTATATGATTACTCCACTTGGGTGTTAGTGAAGTAATCTAGCATAGCATAAATCACACAACTCCTACACATGCATAACTAAAGGAAAACACTAATGCATAGTAGGAAAATAGTGGGATCATGCATCACTTGCCTTGGTTGTAGTTTCCGGTTAAACAATCCTCACAAGAGCAAACCGCACAATCGTCGCAATCTACACGATTCAAACACGACATACATAAACAACCAAGCACAAGGAATATGCAACAATCATGTATGCATGTCAATCTTAATTTATGCAATGAAATTAAACTATTAGTTCTCTGTATAATATGGTACATGATGCATGTGAAAATATTTTTGTATGCAACAAGCATTTATTAAACAATTTGTATTACTTAGATGAATTAAATAAGCTTCTGCAGGTTTTATTAAAAAATAAGCTCATAAATAATAGATCTAAAACTCTCTGGATAGGTTACTCAAATTAGAAACCATAGCAAAAAGATTCGATATAATTCGAGTTACGGATATTTTATTATAATTAAAATACTACAGATTAGTAATTTAGATAACAGAAAATAATGGTTCTATAAAACTTAAATATTATTACAGATCTGGGTAGGCCTTAATTTTCTGAATCCGTAGACATAAAGTTTGCTAAATTTGGATCTACGGTTGATTTGATATGAATTATACAAGATCTGAAGGTTTTCTGAAATTTAAAACGAAAACAGAAAAGAATAAAACACGTGGCGCGATCTGATTGGCCTATACCCCTTCGGTATGTGATCTAATCTGGATCGTTAGATCGAGATCTAACGGATGGGAGGAGATGGAGCTGGGTACGGTGGTTGTCTCACCGGAAACAGAGAAGACGACGGCGACGGTGGTTCGGATTGCAGATGGCGGCGACGTTTGGCTGCTCCCCCGGACTCGGCAACGGCGGCAAACGGCGGAGGATGCCTCGGCGAGCTCGTAGTCCCCTCGGTTCTCCTCCTCCTCGCTCCTATCGACGGCGGCGAGAGCTCCGGTGCGGCGACAATGGTGGTGGCGGCGGCGGAATTTCCGAGCTCGATTTCGAGCTCGGTTTGAGGCTAGGGTTTGTGATTTGTGCGGGAACGGAACGGCACGGGGGTGGGGTATTTATTGGCGGAGTTTCGTGGGCAAGGGGCAACAAATTGGTTGCGGAATCGGAGATTATCTGGGTTTAAAACGCGTTCGGAACGAACTCCTGTTCGTCCAGGATCCCTGCTCGATTCTAGAAGATGACCTGGAAAAAGAAAAGAAAAACAGAAAAAAAAAACGAAGGCGGTTCGGGAAAAGGCCGAATCTTGGCCTGCTGGCCGCTGCGCGCGCCCGAGTTGGGCTGGATTTCGGCCCAACTAGTTCGGCCGGCTGTATTTGTTTTTATGAACGTTTTGTTTTTCTTTTTTTCCTGTTTTCTTTATAACTTTTGATTTTGAACTCGGAATCGAGTCAAACCAATTTTGAAAAATTTGTAAAATCGTCCTCTGCCATATTAGAATCAGAGGGACTATTTTTAATCAAAGTAAAATATATTTATCTTGGAAGAATTAAAATTAGGATTTTGGAAATAATACTTTTAAAACGAATGCAAAACAATCAAATGCAAGTTTTAAAATGATGCCGTGAAGAAATGCACATGCTCTAAATGCAAAACATCCAAATTCTAAAAATTGGGATGTTACAACAAAGTACACAGACCGCTATCCAGCATGCATCTGTGCATAAATAGTCCACCTTCAGGTTAGCGTCCGCACCCCTTCCAGTATTAAGTTGCAAGCAACATACAATTGCATTAAGTAAAGTGCATAGTGTAAACAACACATTCATCCTTAGACAAAGCATTGCTGTTTTACCCCTAGTGGCAACAGCACATCTACAGCCTTAGAGGTTGCTGTCACTCCTTTAGATTAAATAGAGGCTGAACCCAACTATCTAGCATAAATACTCCCTCTTGGAGTCACAAGCATTCACTTGGCCAGAGTTTCAACATGTAACGGAGAGCATGCAAGATCATAAAAGACATAGACATGATAATACAATATTCAACTTGACATAGTATCAATATTCATCGGATCACAGCAAACACAACATGCAGCATTACAATAAGATGATCTTGATCATGATAGGCAGCTCACAAGATCTAAACATGATGGCACAAGTGGAGAAGACAACCATCTAGCTACTGCTATGGACCCATAGTCCAGGGATGAACTACTCACACATCACTCCGGAGGCAGGCATGGCGATGTAGAGCCCTCCGGTGATGATTCCCCTCTCCGGCAGGGTGCCGGGAGAGCTTCAGAACCCTCCCGAGTTAGGGTTGACGACGGCGGCGCGGCGGATGTTTTCTGGAGTATTGGCTCGGGTACTTAGGGTTTTCCCGAAAAGACGAATATATAGGCGAAGGGGCGGCGTCGGTGGAGGCCCGAGGGTCCTCACCCTTGGCGGCGCGCTGTGGGCCCACCCGCGCCACCAGGGGGTGTGGGCGCCTCGGTGCCCCCTTCGTCTCTCCTTCGGACTCCGTGTACGTGTTGGAAAAATAGGGACTTGGTTTTGTTTCGTGCAATTCCGAGAATATTTCCAGAACAACTTTCTGAAACCAAAAACAGCAGAAAACAGGAACTGGCACTGTGGCATCTTGTTAATAGGTTAGTCCCAGAAAATGCATAAAAGTGATAAAAGTGTATATAAAACATGTAGCAATGGTATAATATAAGCATGGAACATCAGAAATTATGGATACGTTGGAGACGTATCAAGCATCCCCAAGCTTAGTTCTACTCGTCCTCGAGTAGGTAAAACGATAACAACAAATAATTTCTGAGGAGACATGCTTTCACACAATCTTGATCAATATATTGCAAGGCTCATGTCATGAATGAAGTGACTCAAAGCAATGGTCTATAGTTTGCTAACAAATAGATAAAGAGTAAACAATGAATCATATAAGCAAAAACTTTTCATGAATAGTACTTTCAAGACAAGCATCAAAAAGTTTTGCATAAGAGTAACTCATAAAGCAATAGATTCAAAGTAAAAGGCATTGAAGCAACACAAAGGATGATTAAGTTTCAGCAATTGCTTTCAACTTGTAACATGTATATCTCATGGATATTGTCAACACAAAGCAATATAACAAGTGCAATAAGTAACATGTAAGAATCAATGCACACAAAGTTGACACAAGTGTTTGCTTCTAAGATAGAAAGGAGTAGGTAAACTGACTCAACATAAAGTAAAAGATAGGCCCTTCGCAGAGGGAAGCAGGGATTAAATCATGTGCTAGAGCTTTTTAAGTTTTGAAAGCATATAGAGAGCAAAATAAGTTTTGAGAGGTGTTTGTTGTTGTCAACGAATGGTAGTGGGCACTCTAACCCCCTTGTCAACCAGACTTTCAAGAGCGGCTCCCATGAAGGACGTTATTTCTACCAAGGTAGATCATCCCTCTTCTCTTTTGTTTACACATGTATTTTTTTTTATGACACTCCTCCCAACCTTTTGCTTACACAAGCCATGGCTAACCGAATCCTCGGGTGCCTTCCAACATCACATACCATGGAGGAGTGTCTATTTGAAATTAAATTAATTGCTTACTGATAAATCAGGGCAAAACATGTGAAGAGAATTAAATGAAAGTTGTAATTAATTGGGGCTGGGCACCCCGTTGCCAGCTCTTTTTGCAAATTATTGGATAAGCGGATGTATATGCCACTAGTCCATTGGTGAAAGTCTGTCAGAAGTAAATGACAAGATTGAGAGAAAACACCACATACTTCCTCATGAGCTATAAAACATTGACACAAATAAGGAGTAATAAAGTTTTGAATAGTTTAAAGGTAGCACATGAAGTATTTACTTGGAATGGCAGGAAATACCACATAGTAGGTAGGTATGGTGGACACAAATGGCATGGGTTTTGGCTCAAGTTTGGATGCACGAGAAGCATTCCCTCTCAGTACAGAGTTTAGGCTAGCAAGGTTGTTTGAAGCAAACACAAGTATAAACCGGTACAGCAAGAATACATAAAAACATATTGCAAGTATTATAAGACTCTACACTGTCTTCCTTGTTGCTCAAACATTTTACCAGAAAATATCTAGACCTTAGAGAACAAATATGCACCAAGTCTCAACAAGCTCTACGGTAGTTCTCCACTACTAGGCTTTAACTACATGATGCAAGAGCTTAAACATGATCTACTTGAGAGCTCAAAACAATTGCAAAGTATCAAATCGAAACAAGACAATGATCTACAAGAATGCATATGTCTTTTCCAATACCAACTACACATGTAGCATTTTCTTTTTCCAAACAAACACCAATCAATTTATTTAAACATAAACTCTCCAAATAATATAAATGCAGCAAGAGAGTATTTTACAAAACTAACAGCTCGAAGAGATGCATGAAAAACAGGAGCTAAAAGCACTGCAGTAGCTAGTTAAGAATACTCAACAAATATAAGTGAAGAACATGAGTATTCACATGAAAAAGCGGAGCGTGTCTCTCTCCCACACAAGGATTGCTAGGATCCGAATTTATTCAAAAAAAACAAAAAAAAAATAAAAGCACACAGACGCTCCAAGTAAAGCATAAGATGTGAAAGAATTAAAATATAGTTTCACTAGAGATGACCTGATAAGTTGTTGATGAAGAAGGGGATGCCTTGGGCATCCCCAAGCTTAGACGCTTGAGTCTCTTGAATATGTTGGGATGAACCACGGGGGCATCCCCAAGCTTAGGCTTTTCACTCTTCTTGATCACATAATATCACCCTTCTCGCTTGATCCTTGAAAACTTCCTTCACACCAAACTCAAACAGTTCTCATTAGAGGGTTAGTGCATAATCAAAAATTCTCATATTCTGTAATGACACAATCAAAAGCTTCTGGACATTAGCTACAGCCACCAATTTTGTGGAGCAAAGAAATCCACACAAACACAGTAAAAGAGCGAATGCAAAACAAAAGGCAGAATCTGTCAAAAACAGAACAGTCTGGAATGACGAATTTTTTCGAGGCACTTAAGTTGCTCAGATGGATCTCCAAATAATGAAAGTTGCGTACATATCTCAGGAATATGCGTGATTTTTTCAGAATTTTTGAATTTTCTACAGGGAGATAAGCTCAAATCCGTGACAGCTAAAAATCTGTCACTGCGCAGAAATCCAAATCTTGCATCAACTTTCAATATAGAACTTTACTTGGCACAACATTGCGATAAAATAAAGATACAAAGGAGTTGCTACAGAAGTAACAAACTCCTTGACTCAAAGAAAAAAAAATAACAGAAATAAAAACATGGGTTGTCTCCCATAAGCGCTTTTCTTTAACGCCTTTCAGCTAGGCGCAGAAAGTGAAAATCAAGTGTTCAAGAGAAGAAGCATCAACATCATAACTTGCTCTAACAATAGAGTCAAAAGGTAACTTCATTCTCTTCCTAGGGAAGTGTTCCATACCTTTCTTGAGAGGAAATTGGTACCTTATATTACCTTCTTTCATATCAATGATGGCACCAACAGTTCGAAGAAAAGGTCTTCCCAAAACAATAGGACAAGATGCATTGCATTCAATATCCATAACAAAAAATCAACGGGGACAAGGTTATTGTTACCATAATAAAACATCATAACTCCCCAAAGGTTTCTTCATAGCATTATCAGCGAGAAAAACATCCAAATAACAATGTTCCAAAGGTGGCAAATCAAGAATATCATAAAGCTTCTTGGGCAAAACGAAATACTTGCACCAAGATCACACAAGCATTGCAATCAAAATCATTCACCTTTACCTTAATGATGGGTTCCCAACCATCTTCTAATTTCCTAGGATAGAAGCTTTAAGTTTCAACTTCTCTCCCTAGCTTGCAAAAGAGCATTTGTAATATGCTTTGTAAAAGCCAAATTAATAGCTAGCATTGGGACTTCTAGCTAATTTTTGCAAGAACATAATAACTTCAGAGATTACAATCATCAAAATCAAAATCATTATTGTCAATGGTGGTGGAACCATTGTCTCCAATAGTTTGAAAAATTTCAGCACTTTTATCAGAAAAAGTTTCAGCAGTTTTAGGCAATTTCAAACGCTTTGCAGAAGTAGTAGAGACATTCAACACCAATAACATTACCATCAATAGTAGGAGGCTTACTAGCATGTGAAACATTAGCATTACTAGTGGTGGTGATAGTACAAACTCTAACTATACTATTCTCTTTTTCAAGTTTTCCTCTTTTCCCACCTAGCATGCAATTCAGCCAACATCCTAATATTGTTATCAATTCGAACTTGGATGGCATTTGCTGTAGCAAATGACTTAGTATCTTTAACTTCATTAGGCATAACTTTCAGTTTAAATTTCAACATCAGAGCAAGACTATCAACTTTAGAAGCAAGAACATCAATTTTTTCAAACTTTTCCTCAACAGTTTTATTGAAAGCTTTTTGTGTACTAATAAATTCTTTAAGCATAGCTTCAAGATCAGAGGACACTTCTATTGTTGCTGTAGGAATTACCATAAGAATTGCCATAACCATTTGAAGGATAAGGCTTATAATTGTTGCTACCAAAATTATTCCTATAAGCATTGTTGTTGAAGTTGTTGTTTTTAATGAAGTTTACATCAACATGCTCTTCTTGAGCAACCAATGAAGCTAAAGGAACATTATTAGGATCAACATGAGATTACCATTCACAAGCATAGACATAATAGCATCAATCTTATCACTCAAAGAGGAGGTTTCTTCAACAGAATTTACCTTCTTACCTTGAGGAGCCTTTCGGTGTGCCATTCGGAATAGTTGATCATCATATCATCAAGTAGCTTTGTTGCTGCACCTAAAGTGATGGACATAAAGGTCCTCCAGAGGCCGAATCCAATAAGTTCCTTGAGGAAAAATTTAATCCTGCATAAAAGGTTTGGATGATCATCCAAGTAGTCAGTCCATGAGTGGGACAATTCTTACCAAAGATTTCATTCTTTCCCAAGCTTGGCAACATGTTCATTATCAATTGTTTAAAATTCATAATGCTACTTCTCAAGGATATAATCTTAGCAGGAGGATAATATTTTCCTATGAAAGCATCTTTGCATTTTGTCCAAGAATCAATACTATTTCTAGGCAAAGAAGCAACCATTCTTTAGCTCTTCCTCTCAAGAGAAAGGAAAAATTTCAGTTTTATAATATCCCCATCCATATCCTTATACTTTTGCATTCACAAAGTTCAACAAAATTATTAAGATGGGCAGCAGCATCATCAGTACTAACACCAGAAAATTGCTCTTTCATAACAAGATTTAATAGAGCAGGTTTAATTTCATAAAAGTCTGCTTTAGAAGCAGGTGGAGCAATAGGAGTGCATATGAAATCATTATTATTTGTGCTAGTGAAGTCACACAACTTAGTGTTCTCAGGAGTACTCATTTTGCAAAAAAAAACAGGCCGAAAACAAAAATAAACAAGTAACTAATTTTTTTGTGTTTTTGATAAGAGAGCAAACAAGACTAAATAAAAATAAACTAAGCAAGACAAATAACAAAGTAAAGAGATTGGAAGTGAGAGACTCCCCTTGCAGAGCAACTCGAGATCCCCGGCAACGGCGCCAGAAAACTTGGCGTCGGAGGGGAGATTGAGTTGTTCTGTCTCAGAAGCGTCTTGACTTCCCCGGCAACGGCGCCAGAAAACTTGCTTGATGCGTGTGAAGCACACGTTCGTCAGGAGACCTCAAGTGTAAGGTTTGATGAGTGTAGTGGCAAGTCTTCCCTCAGTATGAAACCAAGGTTTATCGAACCAGTAGGAAATCGCGATGCTCTGAAGGTGGCAACGGCGCCAGAAAACTTGACCAAAGGGGTCGAGTTCTCGATCTGTTGACCTAGAACCTGCACACAAGACAATCAAACTACTTTGCCCCGATGAGTCAGTGAGGGTGTCAACCTCACCGGCTTGCTGAAAACAAAGGATTAAATGTATAGTGTGGAAAATGATGTTTGCTTGCAGAGAATGAAAGAGAACAATGACTGCAGTAGGTTGTATTTCAGATGTAAAAGAATGGACCGGGGTCCACAGTTCACTAGTGGTGTCTCTCCATAAAGATAACTAACATGCTGGGTAAACAAATTACAGCTGAGCAATTGACAATATTGATAAGTGCATAATATGCATGTGCAAGTTGTAGTGTCTACTATGAGATTCATTTGGGCATTACGACAAAGTACACAGACCGCTATCCAGCATGCATCTGTGCCTAAATAGTCCACCTTCAGGTTAGCGTCCGCACCCCTTCCAGTATTAAGTTGCAAGCAACAGACAATTGCATTAAGTAAAGTGCATAATGTAAACAACACATTCATCCTTAGACAACGCATTGTTGTTTTACCCCTAGTGGCAACCGCACATCTACAACCTTAGAGGTTGCTGTCACTCCCAGATTAAATAGAGGCTGAACCCAACTATCTAGCATAAATACTCCCTCTTGGAGTCACAAGCATTCACTTGGCCAGAGTTTCAACAAGTAACAGAGATCATGCAAGATCATAAAAGACATAGACATGATAATTCAATATTCAGCTTGACATAGTATCAATATTCATCGGATCCCAGGAAACACAACATGCAGCATTACAATAAGATGATCTTGATCATGATAGGCAGCTCACAAGATCTAAACATGATGGCACAAGTGGAGAAGACAACCATCTAGCTACTGCTATGGACCCATAGTCCAGGGATAAACTACTCACACATCACTCCGGCGGCAGGCATGGCGATGTAGAGCCCTCCGGTGATGATTCCCCTCTCCGGCAGGGTGCCGTGGAGAGCTTCAGAACCCTCCCGAGTTAGGGTTGACGACGGCGGCGGCGGATGTTTTCTGGAGTATTGGCTCGGGTACTTAGGGTTTTCCCGAAAAGACGAATATATAGGTGAAGGGGCGGCGTCGGTGGAGGCCCGAGGGCTCCTCACCCTTTGGCGGCGAGCCTGTGGGCCCACCCGCGTCACCAGGGGGTGTGGGCGCCTCGGCCCCACTTCGTCTCTCTTTCGGACTTCGTGTATGTGTTGGAAAAATAGGGACTTCGGTTCTTGTTTCGTGCAATTCCGAGAATATTCGCAGAACAAACTTTTCTGGAACCAAAAACAGCAGAAAACAGGAACTGGCACTGTGGCATCTTGTTAATAGGTTAGTCCCAGAAAATGCATAAAAATGATACAAAGTATATATAAAACATGTAGCAATTGGTATAATACTAGAAGGAGAAGGCGCGCTTCGCTGCGCCGATTTGGTTGTCCGCGCTAACTTATTAGGTCTTTCACTTTCGTTGGGCTGTACAGCTCTCTTTGAAGAGAGAAGACTGAAAGGTGAAACGGCTGATTTAGTCCCGTGGTCTGCTGCCGTGCCGTGAACCAAACTTGTAAACTCCTTCAGAGTTGTATGTCCTAAAAAAAGAGACGTTTTCCCTCAAAATTTTCAAGGCATCACCTAAAATATGTAGTCCCTCTCCACATATGCCTCTATGTCAACGTCAGAACTCAGAAGCCTCATATCAGTATGATGGTATAGCATTTGGCAGGCTGCAAACACGACCTCAAAAACATGCTTTGAATACCATATAAATTGTCATTTTCCTGCAGAACTTATTAAAACGTCTAATTTCTTTTTAAAAAGGATACCATAGTGTGTTGACTTTAGTCGTCTCTAAAGCAGTTTGCTTTCAAATGAAGGATAGATTGGTGTGAGGATTCTTGAAGAAAACTTATTAAAACGTCTAATTTCCTTTTAGAAAGGATACCATAGTGTGGTGAATTTACTTGTTTGTAGAACAGTTTTCTTTGAAATGAAGGATAGATTGGCGTGTTGATTCTTGAAGAGTCGATTAGGTATCAGGTTTGCACCTGCTGCAAAAAAATACAAGAGGCCGCTTAACCCTCACGTGCAATCTCATTTGTTGACGGACGTGGATCCACAATTCAAGACACGTGCACATGACCATTCGGGAAAATATTTCACTTCGAGCCAATGCAACCTGTACTTCCCACGTAATAAAAATCCAACCAAGCGAATAACCGACCTCTTGGATGATAATATAGCATTGTTTTGCTGATAATAATATTATAATTGCAAATATAAAGTAGTGCTTACACATTTTCAACAATGTTCAGATCCATGGCTCCCTGATCGGTACATGACTTCCAACCTATATTATCAGATGGTATACATGTTAAAATCTTCTTGAACATGCATACCACGCCATGGTGAACTTGAACTTGAATAGATATTTGGTTAGTAGTAATAATCTTAGAGATCAAAAATGTTTTCTCGGTAAAATTATCAATGATGCAACCGCTTGCATTGTGTAGAAAATGCAGCAAACTTATATTATTGTCCTGAACTAACCCAGAAACTTGACATCTTGTGCCTTGGTGGAGAATGACTAAGACTTATACTCCAGCTAGGGCGCCTGTATCGACATACTTCTGCAAGTTTTTGCTGCATTTGTCTCCAGTTCTCTTTTTTTTGCAGCCTCAGCAGCACTATCATTCTGAACTGTATAGGCAAACAAAAGCTTAAAATACATATGAAGATGCATCATTAGCACTGCGCAAAATTATTAATGCATATAAGAAAAAAAGGGGATATACTTTGCTTGTTAAGCTGTTTGCTAATTATCTTTTAAGACGTTCTTGTGGTGTTTCTTTCTTTTAAAACGTGATATGCGTACAAACAAAATTACTTTGCTTGTTAAGCTCCCTTACTGTTTCCCTGTCAAAAAATCCCCAAAAGTAGTTTGGGATTAGATTGCTATTAACCCACATGCCCCGTTTGAGATATTTTTCACAATACGGCAATTCTTGGCATGCTTGTTAGGCTGCATATGGACCTCAGCCTAAGCTCGGGTCCAGTTATTTTCCTCCCGGAGAATTGGTCAACGCGGTGCAAGTGGTGCATCACCGTCTCGAGAAGGCATGGGGACAAATCGTCCATGGTCCTGTGGTAAACTGTAAATATGTATGTCCTTCGGATAATCATCCTCATTAAGAGGAAGGGATATTCACATGTATCTACTGGATTGATATTGTAAGATCTCAAATTGCTCTGAACAGATTCCCAGCGAATAAAATGAGCACAATGTAGAGTAGCATATAACATAATTGGTTTAATTACAGGAAAACTCAGATTGGCATCACGAATAATAGGTAGGTGCCAAGAGCCCAATGCCATATACTTTGGATTTCTCTGCTTTGGCCTGGTGGTTGAAATTTTTCCAAAAGAATGTCCTAGTGACATGAACATGTACACTAAAAGGAACACAACAGAACGGTGTGGCTAACTGGCTACATCCCAATAGGAAGTTTCGTACTTATTTCATTCCTTCCAAACGTTGTGTTCCTAGTTTGTCTAATTACTGGACCTCAAAGATAAATTGGCGTACTACAGATGAAAAAATGTGATAGGAGTAAACTACGATCAACGATAGAGATATATAGAAACCTGGCAAATAAAAGACCATGCTTTTGACATCTGTAATTTCACTCCTGAAGACCCCATGAAAGTCACATTTAGTATAGTGACAGGAACGGTCATGTTCGCAACAACATCAGCAAGTATATGCCGAATTCGCTCCTATCAGTTCCTTTGGCCTCAGTTGTAGGTTCCTCGGTTACTTTGCATACCTTTTGGTTTAAGCCACTGAAAATAAAATAAATAGTTTACTGACGTTTTCAAATGATAAATTGCACAATGTCTGTACTCCACAACCACAGCAGGGTTACACCACTTCAAACTGTGGGTACTGGGCAGTCTTAGGCCCCGCTTGGATCGTCGTTAATTAGGCAAAACGATCTTGCAGATTTACGGAGGGTCGGAGCTCCTGTTGAAAACACGACCATGCAAGGAAACGTGTCGGACAGAAATACCGGACTGTATTTCCTCCCAGTGATCCAATCGGGGCCTTATGATGCAGTAATGAAGAAAAATAAAATGCATTAGCAAAAAATACAGTATATGTGAGAAACGCACCTCAAGTGAGATGGCTCATATGTCCGGAAGAAGACATGTGTTCGTCCAAATCCACTCTTCCCTTGACCCATGAAGCCCAGGTTTCCAGTGCCATTTTGAAAGCCGAATTAATGGATGTTCCCAGTTTAAGCAGGCCTCCAGCCTCAAAATAGCAACCCCTGTTGTAAAGACCAAGCTAGAGCCTGTAAGATTATGAAATAAAGATTCATAGTACTTCGCAACTAAAGGAATACATACACATGAACAGGACATAGCACAGTACAAAGTTACTGGGCTCATTAGTAGAACGACTATTGAGTACTCGAAATGGTATAATGCCACTAATTTGCATTACCAGCAATATAACATCCACGTACTGGAACACTTCTAATGAGCATGCTAGTGTTCATTGAGAAGTAGGCAGTATACTGTATACATTAAGAATATGTATTCAAAAGACGAACTGCCTCGACAAAAATAATCAATAATGGGAAATTCCACAAAATCTAGGTTTGTGAGAAATTACAACTTACTATGCCAAGATTTTACAAAGATGAAAAACAGGGCACCATTTTCGGATACCAGAGAAGGAAATAACCTCATATAGAAGATGTATGAAAGTTAGCATCCCCAAAACATACTGAATAGAACACTTTACTCAAGGAGGAAACACTAATTTTTTCAAGTAGAATCTGACAATAGAATTTCAGATAACTATAAATGGTGAACACTCTAGTGCAGATATCTCTCTAACACTGTTTACATTGATTGGGCAGCTTCAACTCCGTAAAAAAAAGAAATATTCAATTGTAGCCAATAGATCTCACACTGTGCCTGCTTACTTATAAAAAAGCTAGCCTTAACACATGTTCACGAGAAATAAAATAGCTACAAGGCAACGGTGTAATTGTGATGATCTGAAGTCCACCCACGCACAATAACAAATGCTCCATACTTCTAATGATCATTGGTTATTGTTCAATTTTAGCACACAGCTCAATAGCTCATACATAGGAAAAAAAATTAAGGCTAACCTCGGTATTGGTAGAACCATCAACTCATTTTCTGGATACAGTAGTAACTCTTATCCTCATTTGATCTTCTGGGTGTTGGTAACTACAAAAGAATCAGCTCACTAGTACATTCGGTCAATTAAAACAAAGATAGCAGAATAGAAATAAGTACTGGTTATAAACTATATATACAAATCGTGATTTTGATGAACGGGTGGGTTGGCTGGAGTGTTCACTCAGTGAGAACTGAGACGTCCGCCCACACATTTCCATGCCGCTGAATTTCCTTGGCCGACGACAACTGTGTCCGCGCATAGAGCTCCTTTCTGCAGTTGCCAAGTTGCAAACATCAAGCCAAGTCATAAAATCCCCAACTCTCTTGATTCATCAAAGCAACTGACCAGCAGATCATGAATGCATCTGTACCACTACCAGCCCAGTACTAACATCGCCTTTATATAGCAAAAGACATTCGTTAGTATAAACATAACCATTTTAAGTGTTATGGTTCTGCGGAGAGGTACAGAAAAAAAAATGAACTGGCAAGCAAAGCGGCCGGCAATGAATCCAGCGCAAACCGCCGCCACCGCAAAGACCAAAGAAATCAGCAGCTTTTGATGCCTGACATGGGGAGGATGCGAGGAGCCCACACTGCCTTGCCACTGGCCTGCTGCTGGAGAAAGCAAGGCCCAATTCGAGTTAGGCAGGGGATTTGGTGCGGGACTACAGACCTCGTCGACGTTTGTGGGATCGAGGAAGGCCATGGAGCTTTGGAGGCCCAGTCAAGCGCCGCCGCAGAGAGTCCGCATCGGCAGTGCGGGCGAGCGGCGAGTTTCTTGGCGACCTCCCGTAGCTCCTGCACCACTTGCTCCTTCAAGGACCGCGTGCCGTCATCGCCGGCCATGGCCTCGCCGCTGGAGATGGAGAGATGGGGAGCGGTTGTGAGGATTTAATCAAATCCCTAGGAATCGAGGGATTGGGGATCGGAGAGCTGAGATAATACCACAACGAATGATATGTGGTCGTCGGAGTCAAGGTAAGCGTCCTCGTCGCCTATGGAAAAAGTTCACCCGCCGTCATGGCGTCGCGACAGGGGGCCTCCGCTGCAAACCCATGGAGCAGCAGGTCGGTCCCTCCTCAATCCTCGCCATGGCTTCCTCCTCCATCTCATCAATCTGCAAACCCATGGAGCAGCAGGTCGGTCTCTCCTCCATCCTCGCTGTCACAAGCTGGAGAGAGGGAGTATATGAGGGGGCGGAACGTTGAGGAGCTAGGGAATCAGAGGAGGAGAGCAGGGCGGAGCAGGTCTGGTGATCGATGACGACGAATGGCTGTGGAGATGGCCGGAATAGCGGTGGAGGCGCGGATCTTGGGCTCGACGCCGCCCGACGTGGAGCGCGGCGGGCGGCGGAGATCCATGGCCGTCGCCGGGGGTGGGTGGGTGACTTCGCTGCGCCGCAGGTCGCCGCCCAGCGCCTTCCATCTCCACGCCGCGTCCACCTGCGGTCCCACGCCGCGCCCAACAGCACCATGACACGCAAACAACAACCGACTCGGAAAGGGCGAGAGCGCATCTGAACCATCGAATTACTGATCGACGGTCAAACTTCAGCGATCAACCACAGCTCGCCATTTCTTGGGAGCTTAGTTATGTTACTGATAAGCATGGAACATCAGAAATTATAGATACGTTGGAGACGTATCAGTGTCCTCACCACGTGGCGGCACGCCTGTGGTCCCAACCGCGCCGTGGTGTGGTGAGGGCGGCCCACGGCCATGCTTCGTCTCTCATTCGGACTCCGTGTACGTGTCAGAAAAAATAGGGACTTCGGCTTTTGTTTTTTCCAATTCCGAGAATATTTCCAAAACAACTTTTCTGAAACCAAAAACAGCAGAAAACAGGAACTGGCACTGCAACATCTTGTTAATAGGTTAGTCCCAGAAAATGCATAAAAGTGATATAAAGTATAAATAAAACATGTAGCAATTGGTATAATATGAGTCTGGAACATCAGAAATTATGGATACGTTGGAGACGTATCACACTCCAAGTAAATACTTCATGTGCTACCTTTAAACTTTTTTAAAACTTTATTACTTCTTAGTTGTGTCACTGTTTACTAGCTAATGAGGAAGTTATGTGAGGTTTCTCTATCAATCTTGTCAGACAGACTTTCACAACCGGACTAGTGGCATATACACCGCTTATCAAATAATTTTGCAAAAAGAGCTAGAAAATGGGGTGCCAGTCCCAATTAATTACAACTTTAACCGCTGAATTCTTTTCACGTTTTTGCCCTGGTCCAATCAGACAAGCAATGATACCAGTGAATAACTGCATGTGTAAACAAAAGAGAACAAGAGGGATGATCTACCTTGCTGGTAGAAATGACGTCCTTCAATGGGAGCCGCTCTTGAAAGTCTGATTGACAAGGGGGGTAGTGTTTTCGCCACTGCCAATCGTTGAAAATGACATACATAGCTCAAAACTTATATTTTTACTCTCTATATGACTTGAAAATTTTAAAAAGCTCTAGCACATGACTTAATCCCTGCATGCTTCTACGAAGGGCCTTTCTTTTACTTTTATGTTGAGTCAGTTTTCCTTCTCCTTTCTATCTTAGAAGTAAACACTAGTGTCAACTTTGGTATAACAATTTTCATATGCAGGTATATTGTGCTTATTATATTGCTTTGTGTTGACAAATATCCATGAGATATATATGTTGAAAGTCGAAAGCAAATGCTGAAACTTAAATCTTTCTTTGTGTTGGTTCAACACCTTTTACTTAGAAACTATTACTTTATGAGTTAACACTTATGCACAACATGTTGATGCTTGTCTAGAAAGCACTATTTATGAACGTTTGTGCTTATGTGATACAGTTGTTTACTCATTACCTATTTGATAGCAAACTATAGACCATTGACATGGATCACTTCATTCGTAACATGTGCTTTGCAATACTATTTGATCAAAGATTATGATGGTAGCATGTCAGCTCAGAAATTATTTTGTTTTTATCGTTTTACCTACTCGAGGACGAGTAGAACTAAGTTTGGGTATGCTTGATACGTCTCGAACGTATTTATAATTTGTGATGTTACATATTGATATTATACCAATTTTTACATGTTTTATATACACTTCATAGCATTTTTATGCATTTTCTGGGACTAACCTAATAAAAAGATGACACGGTGCCAGTTCTTGTTTTATGCTGTTTTTGTATTTCGTAAAAGTTGTGCTGGAAATATTCTCAGAATTGGACGAAACAAATACGGAAGTCCCTATTTTTCCAACACCAACACGATGTCCAGAGGGGAGAAGCGGGAGGGCCGTGGGCCGGCCACGCCAGGGCACGGCGCGACCCCCTCCCTAACGCGTCGTGGGGTGGCGTCGGCCCACGAGCCTCTCCAGTCGCCGCCCTTTCGCCTATATTCACTTCATCAGGAAAACCCTAGACACCCGAGCCTCCATCCACGAAAAGTTCTAGAGACGCCGCCGTCATCAACCCTAGCTCGGGAGGGTTCAGAAGCTCTTTCCGGCACCCTGCCGGAGAGAGGAATCATCACGGAGGGCTCTACATCATCATGCCCGCCTCCGGAGTGATGCGTGAGTAGTTCATCTTTGGACTACGGGTCCATGGCAGTAGCTAGTTGGTAGTCTCTCCACTTTGTGCTATCATGTTTAGATCTTGTGAGATGCATATCATGATCAAGATCATATTATTGTAATGCTACATGTTGTGTTTGCTAGGATCCGATAAACATTGAATACTATGTCAAGTTGATTATCAATCTATGTTATATGTTATTTATGATCTTGCATGCTCTCCGTTACTAGTAGATGCTTTGGCCAAGTAGATACTTGTAACTCCAAGAGGGAGTATTTATGCTAGATAGTGGGTTCATGCCTCCATTGAATCTGGAGAGTGACATCAATTTCTAAGGTTGTGGATGTGCTGCTGCCACTAGGGGTAAAACAACAATGCTTTGACTAAGGATAATTGTGTTGTTTACATTATGCACTTTACTTAATGCAATAATCTGTTGCTTGCAACTTAATACCAACGGGGAACTCGGATGACTACCTGAAGGTGGATTATTAGTCATAGATGTTGTTGGATAACGGTCTATGTATCTTGTTGTAATGCCCGCATGAGTATCATAGTAGTCATCATGTCATATATATGCATTGTTATGCGCTCAATATTTTGTCAATTGCCTAGTTGTAATTGTTGGAGATATGCCCTAGAGAATATAATAATTAAGTTTATTATTTATCTCCATGTTTATTATTAATGTTTATATCTTTATGCTACAACTGTATTGGGTACTTGTATAGCAAATACAACGTATGCAAGAGGAAAACCTTCGATACACGTGTAGAGAGATGAACGGAAAAAGAGTTATTGGTCTTGTCTCTAAGACTGGCCTATCTTGTTGTTCGATGATCGCGTTTTCCTGATCATGGACTTTGTATAAGTCATTCAACTATAGGAGTGGATTATCGGAATGATAATCGCACTGAACCGACCCACCGTATGATCTTGCTATGAGACAAATCGACAACGATGAAATAGCGATTGATCATCTATTTAGTTATCATTAGCTAGATCCCTATGCTGTGAGAATATCTTGTGACCGCTTATTCGACACTCGAGCTTTGATTTCCGACAAACGTCTTGCTGTAACATGGGACTATGATAGGTGGCTTTTGGGCTTGAACTAGGATAATGTATTGGAACAGAGATTGTTCAAGAATGGCACTTACTCCTCCAGACGATGGAGAGATACATCCTCTAGGCCATCTCAAGTATTATTGTTGTCACCCAATCATCTGGCCAGACACAAGCGTGATTTATCACGGGACAACATATATACGGAATGAGAAAAGAGAATGATATTGGTACGAGAATAATATGTGTTATGATCGAAGGGTTTGATCACACTAGAGCACATTGTCTCAATCTCGAGATATCATTGGCATCGTGTACGTAAGGGGATTAAGCGTAATGAGTAACGCACAGGTTCTGTTGTTCATTCACAACACAAGGGTGCCAGTACGAATGCCTAACCCACTGCTGGTTATTGTTCGGTAAGCTCCCGAACAATACTTTGTGTTTGCTGAACCTTTTGGGTCACACACTTAAGCTGTAGGTCAATCTTTGATTGAGAGTAAAAGATGTAGTTTTAGTGGGAATGAGATTGTGTCGGAGTAGCTCCGATGTCACTGGGACTTGTTCCGATGAATTATAAGTTAGAGAGATTGCGGACATCTAATGTCCCGGGATGATAGAATGTTTTCTATCATCAGCGGATTTAATCCGAGTGCTTGTAAAGAAGAAAATATTGTTCCGATGGTTTTGTCGGTGGATACTAGGTATCCGGTTCATATAAATATGAGTTATATGATAAGTAATTAATTCCGGGAATTTTTTGTAAAAGGAAATATTCATTTAGAAATTAATTAGACAAAACAATTAATTATTTCTTTAATTAATTATATTGAAAAATATAAATAAAGGATTTTATTTGGAGCCCAATAAAAGGGGCTGCCAAGTGGGCCCATGGGGCCCACAAGGCAGCCGCACCCACATGGTATGTGGGGAGGGGCCGAGTCCGAGTTGGGGAGGGACTCCCCCTCCTCGGCGGCAAGGGCGGGCCCCACAAGGGGCGGCGGCCAGGGGCGGGCCCCACAAGGCAGGAGGCGGGTGGGAGGGATCTCTCCTCCCAATCCGAGTTGGGGTGGGGGAGGATCTCCTCCCCCCCTTCCTTGCTTGGTATGGCAGGTTTGGGAGGGAGGAGTCCTACTCCTCCTCCCAATCCGAGTTGGGGAAGGTGTCGTGGGATTGTCACGTCACGTGTCATAGATGACTTCGAAGGTGTGGGATTACGCGAGTCAAGCATCTCCGAGCTTGGGATCGCAGGAACAAAGATCAACACAGATTTACCCAGGTTCGGCCCCCTCAATGTGAGGTAAAAGACCTACTTCCTGCCTACCCTAGATTGGTATTGATATGATGACAGAGGTGTTACAATGGAGGCGATCCAATGTGGAACTCGCCGTATATGCTAGGGTTTAAGGGCTTGATAGCTCGACCCCCTCTACGTCCTGCGAGTCCTCTTTATATATGCAGAGGCTCGTCAGGTTACAAAGGAAACTTCCTCCACAAGGAATATGTCCACGGAGACCTACTGGGAGACTACTTGGTCTTCACGTCCTCCGGGATTCATCTTCTAGATCTTTCTCCTTATGGCGGTTCAATATTGGGCTTACTCCCATGTGGGCCTTTGTTCGTGCAAGTAAAGTAAGTCGCACTGGGCCGCGGGTTAATCCAGAAAGTATTCCCCGACATTAGCCCCAAGATTGGTTAGGACTTCACAGTGAGAATCTTCTGTCTTCTTGAAATGGTTCTGATGAGCCGCGCGGTGAATGTTCTGATCAATCTTTATGCGTCTCAGAGCCGCGACTTATCTGTGCGACTCATCTCCTTCTGGGAATATTCTGTTCCCTGTAATTGCGGACCGTTACTCGATTTGCGGGCGCGAATTGTGCCGTTGGTTGCGAGATGCAGATCATGCCGTTAGTTGCGGGGCCCTCCTGTTATAAGCTGCGGCCGCCTAGGTCATTATCCACTTTGCCTTCGCAATCTTCTTGTTCCTTGCCGTGCCATCGTCTTCCTCGACCCGAGCTTAGCTTCCCGATCCAATCTCCACTTTCGCAATGGCTCCCAAGGCGAAACCCTCCACCGATAAGCGCACCGTCTCTTGCAACTGGGAAGGATCCTGGGTGACGGAGGAGCACCTCACGGATTTAGCCGCCAAGGGCTTCCTCCCCCCAAAGGAGAACAATGTCTGGCGGGCTCCAGGCAGCGAGGTCGAGCCGCGCCCCAAGCCCAATGAACTGGTGATGTTCGTGGAGCACGTGGACCGAGGATTCTCGCTGCCCGGCTCCGCTTTCTTCCGCGATCTGATGCGGCGCTTAGGTCTCCGCCTTCACGACATCGGGCCTAACTCCATGCTCCAGGTGAGCAACTTCCATGTATTGTGCGAGGATTATCTCGGTATAGCCCCCAATATCGATCTGTGGTTGGCCTCCTTTTCTTGTAATAGCCAACTCACTTGCAAGAATGGCGCCTACGTTCAAGTGGGTGCCATATCTCTTCAACGCTGTCGCAATTCCGCTCTTCCCAAGTTGGCCTTGGTGAATCGCCCAAGGGCCTGGCAAAAATCTTTTTTCTACTGTCAAGACACTTCTCCAGAGGGCGAGACTCCTCTCCCTTCTTGGTCCAATTCCACCTTCGTGCCCACTGAGGCACTCAAATCAAAACCCCGCGACTCGGCTATGGCTTTTGTCAACGAGTCGCTTCTCAAGGTCCGCGCCTTAATCAATCATGGTCTCACTGGCCTTGATCTTCTCTCTTGCTGGACAAAATGGCGCATCCAGCCCGTGAGCCGGCGACAACTTTCCTTTCTGGAGTGCACCGGCACTTCTGCTGACGTCGATCGCGTTCAGGCTGCTGACTGGACGCCTGATGAATGGGTGGAGTTTATCACCCGCGTTACTGAGGAGAAAGATGTCTCCTTTGACAAGGTGGGGCTTGCCCCTTTCAGTGTTAACAACAAGCCCTTCGAGGTAACTCCTTCTCTCTGTCTTTTTTACCTTTTATAGTTGAGTCGCGCTTCTTTCTTAATTCTGTGACTTATACTTCTCTGACCCAGGCTGATGAGAATTATTGGTCGCTTCCTGCGGCCGATGCTGGTAGTGCTGCACCCAAGCGTGGAGCAAGGAAGAAGTTGCTGCCCGCTCTAGAGGGCAGCGAGATTGCTGATATTCCGTCTGTCGCCACTGCGGCTTCAGGCGATGAAGATACTGAACTGGACGAGGATGAAAGTCCAGAGCCAGCCGCGAGTTCTGCTGCTGCGGCTGCCCCAACTCCCCGCAGGATCTCGAAAAGGCTTTCGCGGGAGGAGCCAGAGCTTGGTGCTCTGGAAAATCCTGAGGCCACGAAGCGTCGCAAACCTGCTATGGGTGCGACCTCCTTCGCTGCCAGGCGTGTGTACAAAGCCACCGCCTCTGCTGAAGAAGACATGGGTCTCCAATCTGGTAATTCTTTACTTCCTTGATATCTTAACTGCTTTTTCTTTTCTCCTCTACTGACACATAGATTTCTGCTTGTAGATTCTGGGATCCAAGGCCAATCTTCGCCGTCAAGTGGCGGCCTGATGGCCTCTGTAAAGATGGCTCCAGAGTTAGTAGTCTTTCTTGTACTGGTATCACTTTTGCTTCAGCTCATGTGCTTTTTCTTTACACAATGCTCTTTATTTTTTGCAGAGGTGCGGTCAAATCCGCGACCAATCTTGGAGCTGTCTCTGAACCTGTGGTTGAGCCGCGCTCATCGCCAGCGGCTCACCACACTGTGGTGGAGGGCACGGCCACCACTGATGATCTGGCTACGGCCTCTGTTCCTGACATGGCTACCCAAGAGGTGGCCCTGGAGGACGGAACAGACCTCCTTGCAGCCCCAGATGCGGAGAAGGCTGATCCTTCCTCTGCAGCGGCTGAAGATGGAGGTGCACTGCTGGTCAAGTCGCCTGCGACTGAGAGCCAGCAAACATTGGCTCGGCGCGCTGAGGTCGCCTCCTCTTCTTCTCTGAGCCGTGCTGAGCTACTGTCAGAGGCCATTATTGCCTCAAACGACAAGCAAGCCGCGGAACTCCGCAAGGCTTTATCTGATTTGTCTGCGGCTTACAAGGTACTTCTATCTTATCTGTCCCTAGCCCCCAAGGATCAAGTTTCTTTTTAGATTGCAAAAGGGAGACTTGATTCTTCTTGTTTGGCTTTACTTATATATCTTATGTGCTTTTGGTAGGAGGAACTGCACTCCGTATCAGCTGCAAGGCTCGCTTTGGAAAAGCAGTTGGGAGATACTCCTTCTGAACTTGAGAAACTGCGCGAGCTCCTTGGTAGGCGTGATGCTGAACTGAAAAAGGTCAATGACAGGATGGGCGAGCTCTCTGATGAGAGCTACAAAATTTCTGAGCAAGCCAAAGCCGCCGAGCTGCGGCTTAAAAGTGTTGAGGATAAGCTCCAAAAGAGGATCCAGCAATTAGACCTCCAAATTAATGCTCAGAAGGATGCCATTGCCCAGGCCAATGAAGATGCAAGGTTGAAGGCTGTTGAGATTGGCGATCTTGAGAAAAAATTGACCAAGCTATCTGACACGCACAACCTTGTGCATGCTAAGGTCTGCATCATGACCCAGGAGCTGGCTGGTAAGTACTGCGACTTATGTCTGTATTTGTTTCCTCCACTATCTTTGCTTGTATATTGCTTGAGCTGACCAAAAAATTCCTTGATGTAGGTGATAATTCTGCACTTCAGCGCAGTAGTACTCAAGAGCAGTTGGAGTATATCCGCGGGTATGCGCGGAAAGCTTGCGAAGGCATGAAGTCGCTATCTGCCTGTGTGCTGCCAACAAAGCCTGCTCCTGCGGATGCTGATGGCCTGCTCAAGAGACTGCTCAAGGCGCCTCAATTCTTCTTGGATTGGAAGGAGTCCTCAGCTCGCTCTGGTGCGGCCCATGTGCTCGCCTTGGCCAAGACTTATTACCCTTCATTTGATGCTGCCAAGGTCGCACAAGGCAGGCCTTCGAAGAAGGTGGACGGCAGCGAGCTAACTGCCTCAGAATATGCTGCAACTTGGAAGAGCATGCGCAGCCATGCAACTGAGCTGGTGGAAGGGGTAGAGCTTGCGACTTATCTGGGCAAGTACAATGCTGATGGGAGCAGGATGGAGAAAGCCCCCGCTCCGTCGTCCAGCGCGGTTAACCCGCAGGAGAAGAACCCTTCTCCAGGTGTATCCAGCTCCGCAGCCCCCAAGCCCGCGACTGAAAAGCCATCAAGCGAGGCTGCGACTGCTCCTTCTGGCAAGCTCGGCAAGCCGCCTGTTCCTCCTGCTCATAGGCAAAAAGCTGCACACAAATAAAGAAGAAACAATTGTTTGATAATCTCAGCCCTTAGCGGCTTGTAATAATTATTTAGATGTTATGTGTCGCAAAGACAATGTTGTGCTTGTTAAGTACTCTCCTCAGTACATGTCTCGACCTGAGGCAGGTCCTTATGATTTGTCTCAGTTTTTCCTCACTTAGGGACTTGCGCGGCTCAGAATTTCCCAGGTAAACATGCGTGTTCAGGGTCACTTGGCAGCCATGATAGGCGATCGCACTTTGATTGACACCGCACCCCAGTACTTTGGCCGCATAATGCAAGTCACATCGAAGAGAGGTCGAGTATAATCACGATAAATGCGACTCGTTTGGCGATTCCAAGGTATAGGCCGTGCTAAAAAGCTGCCGCACCCCCAAGGAACCAATGATACTGACAACTCAATTGGTAATTTGAGATGCTTTATTTCAGAATCATTATATGATACAGGGTCGGTCGCGCCTAGGTGGCGACCAGAAGTGTTGCTTGGGTCGGTTGCGCCTAAGTGGCAACCTGAAATGATACATGGGTCGGTCGCGCCTCGTTGGCGACCAGAAACTCGGGTCGGTTGCGCCCAGGTGGCAACCAGAAATGTGTCGATCGTGCCTAGTTGGCGATCAGAGGTGAAACATGGGTCGGTCGCGCCTCGTTGGTGACCAGAAATGATACTTGGGTCGGTCACACCTCGTTGGCGACCAGAAACTCGTTGATCACGCCTAGGTGGCGATCAGAGATGATACTTATGTCGGTCGCGCCTGGGTGGCGACCAGAAATGATGTTACTTTAGCCCTGAGTGGCCAGCTTTATGGTGCAAAACCCTTGATGATTTATCTGCGATTCGCAGTTGCCCTTGCTTTCCTTGCCTCTCTCGCAGCTGTAATCTGAAGCCGCAGGTCAGGCAGGTGCCTCTTGGCCTCCACTATGTCATCAAAATTTTCTTGTGACTCACGCATGGGCGCGCTCTCTGCGGTACAGGCTGCTCTGGCCATGGCCTTGTCGCCTTCTTCGCATTCTCGAGCTATTCTTCTGTCGCCATTAATGGTGATGACTCCCCTGGGGCCTGGCATTTTTAGCTTCAGGTACACATAGCACGGCCTAGCCATGAACTTTGCAAACGCTTCTCTGCCAAACAGTGCATGATATGGGCTCTGAAAATCTACAACCTCGAACCAGATGAACTCGCTTCTGAAGTTGCTTTGTGTCCCAAAGGCGACTTCCAAGTTGATTCGCCCCAATGGCTGGGCTGATATGCCCGGCACAACGCCGTGAAAGGTCGTCCTGGATGGATTGAGCTGCTTCTCTTGAAGATTCATCCTTTTGAAGGTCTCATAGTACAATATATTGATGCTGCTGCCTCCATCCATTAGTACTTTGCTTAACTTGTACCCTGCGACTTGAGGGGCTACCACCAGCGCGAGTTTGCCTTCTTCATTTATTTCTCCTGGGTGATCCTCACGGCTCCAAACTACTGGCTGCTCAGACCAATTTAGCCACTGTGGTATTGCTGGAACTATGGCATTAACGGCCTGATTACGTCGTCGCAGCTTTTGCTCCCTCCTTGAGGTATTGACCACAATTGTGTGATACTGACCTAGCTGTTTTGGGAACTGAGGCTGGTCTGGCTGCGGGTTTGGAACAGCATTATTGTTATTATTATTGACTCCGCCATGGTTGCCTCCTTCGTTGTTTTGATTGTTGTTGCTCGGGTTGAGTGGTTGCCCATCCTTCCACTTCTTGTAATGGTAGCACTGTGCCTTTGAGTGGTTGGACGGCTTCCCATCTCTCCTTATATGGATGTCGCAAGAGCGGTTGAAAACCTCTTCCAAACTAATTGGATGAAAATTCCTTCCTCTCTCACCGCTTTGCTTGTAGCGAGTGTTAGTATTTGCGACTAAGCCCGAGTTTCCTTCCTCGTTCTTGCGCTTGTAACTCGCATTAGCATTGCTGGCTTGTGCTTGTGGAGGTTTGCTGCTAGTCTTCTTTCCTTTTCCAGCAGTTTCCTCTTCTTCTCCATCAGACGCGTCCCTGGTTTTATCTGAACTTGCATACTTGTTGGCCGCAGCCATTACCTCGCTTAGGCTCTTAACTTTGTCCTTCATGCGACCTAACTTATGGACCAGTGGCTCAAATCTGCAATTTTTCTCCATCACCAGGACCGCTGAACTTGGAGGTATGTTATCTGAAGAGTGAATAATTTCTGCTATCCTTCTCATCCAATGGCGACTCGACTCACCTTCCTTCTGTACACAACGCTCCAGGTCCTCTATGCCGCAAAGTCGCTTGCATGTCCCTTGGAAATTCTTGATAAAAACTTCCTTCATTTCATCCCAAGAGTTTATTGAGTTTGGCGGCAAATTCTGCAGCCATATGTGAGCCGCGCCCTCTAACATCATGTTTAGATACCGGGCACAAATCTCTTCAGATGCATTGAGGATGCTCATGCCCATCTCGTAATTGTTGAGCCAAGTTACAGGGTCCATGCTTGCATTGTAATTGGCGACCTTTCGAGGTCCTTTGAAATCTGCAGGAAACGGCTCGGATCTGATTCTCTCGCTGAAACAGACTGGGCCTTTAAGTCGTGATGATAAATTGGATGGAGCTGGCCTTCCTGCGGAGTTAGCAACTGCGCGCGGCTGCGCGACTTCTGCAAGTTGAGCTTGCTGCGGCTGATTCTGGGCCATAGGTTGATTTTCCCTCTGCCGCCTCGCAGAGCTGGAAGTCGCAACGTGAGGCGACTCTGCATGTATACTTCTCTCCACCGTTGCTCTGCTGTTGAAGGGTGTGGAGTGCAGCCGTCCCGCGTGTTCAGACATATTTGCTTGTTGGATAACTGCTGTGCTTAGCAACTCAATGGCGCGTCGCGCCTCTCTGTCCATGGGTGTATTCCCTGCTGGTGCTAACCTGGACAAGATGTTTGTAGCCGCAAAGAGGTTTTCCACTGGGCTAACATAGTGCCCTTGCGGCGTGTGAAACCTTTGAGGCTGCTGCGGCGGCTGCTGGACAAAGGCTGGCTGTGGTAAAGGTGGGGGCATGATGGCCCTGTTATTGACTGGTACCATAGCTCTTGATCCAGGTGCTTCAACTGTTCTTGGCGCAGCAAAGGTTGGAATCGCTGGTGCGACTGATGGTGCTGCATACGTCCGAACTTCTGGCGCGACTAACGGTGCTGCGGGTCGCGCAACTGTAGTGGTTGGTGCCATGTGCGAGGGCGCCGCGACTAACGGTACCGCGGCTTCTGTCCACGCAATTGGTCGTGCTGCATTAGTCGCGATTGATGGAACCGCGTTAGGCGGCGCTGTAGCTTCTGGTGTTCTAAGCGCTGGGACCGCGGCTGCAAGCCCAGAGGTGGGTGACTGAAACAAATCCACCGGGTTTACCGTCCCAGGCTGCAGGCGGCTTGCATAGCGCCTGTGTGGCAAAGTGCCCTGTACTCCTTGCAAAGCGTTGGTGTCCTCAATGAGTCGCTGGTGTTCCTGTTGGAGGCGCTGCTCTTCACGCGCTAGCCTGGCTCTTTCATCTGCGATTCTCTGGACTTCATCGTACAGCCCAATAATTGTAGCCTCCAATTCTCTGATATTGGGGTGAGCAGTACACTTCCCCGCGGCTGCGTGGCCGCCGGGTCGGAGGCCACCCTTGATCCTGATTCTGCTGGCACAACTCCAGGCGGGGTCTCTCTGTTTGCGACTCCTGAGGCCGCGGCTCCTGGGGTAACTGCAGCAGATGCCGCGACTCCTGATGCGTCTGGTGCGGCCTGTTCTGCTGCTTCTGGCGGCGCGGGTGCTAACATGCCTGGCGGCATGCCCAATCCTTCATCTGCCTCCGTGGTCCTGTAGATCCCTTCCATATGCCGATCTTCTGGAGGATGCGAGTCGCTATCCACAGGATCTCCGCATAGCCTTTCCTCAAGGACATACTCGATGGATTGGCCTTCTTCATCTTCAAGAGGTAGCGACTCATAGTTGATAGATTCTTCTTCCTGATCCACCGTTACCGCGACTCCTTCTTCTGAGTCGCCATGCTGCGATGGATCTTCTGACTCGCCGCCAATGAAGCCGACGAAAACATGGACAGATCCAAACGGGATGACGTGGCCGGTTTCCAAATAATCCGCTTCTGGCCCCCAGCTTGAATCGTCAATCAGTGGTGTGCCATTGACCGTGATGATACGGCCAACAACGAGATCTTCAGCTCCCTTCATGGATCCTGCGCGGAACGTGACGCCTTTGACCGCAGGCCCCACGGTGGGCGCCAACTGTCGTGGGATTGTCACGTCAGGTGTCATAGATGACTTCGAAGGTGTGGATTACGCGAGTCAAGCATCTCCGAGCTTGGGATCGCGGGAACAAAGATCAACACAGATTTACCCAGGTTCGGCCCCCTCAATGTGAGGTAAAAGACCTACTTCCTGCCTACCCTAGATTGGTATTGATATGATGACAGAGGTGTTACAATGGAGGCGATCCAATGTGGAACTCGCCGTATATGCTAGGGTTTAAGGGCTCCTGCGAGTCCTCTTTATATATGCAGAGGCTCGTCAGGTTACAAAGGAAACTTCCTCCACAAGGAATATGTCCACGGAGACCTTCTGGGAGACTACTTGGTCTTCACGTCCTCCGGGATTCATTCAATATTGGGCTTACTCCCATGTGGGCCTTTGTTCGTGCGAGTAAAGTAAGTCGCACTGGGCCGCGGGTTAATCCAGAAAGTATTCCCCCGACAGAAGGGGAGGGACTCCTCCCTCCCTTCCTTGACCGGCCGGCCCAAAGGGGAAGGGCTTGGCCCCTTCCCCAAGTCCCTCCACCCCTTGGCCTCCTTTATAAGCAACCCCAAGCCCCTAGGATGATGTAGCCCGGATCACGACCATCACCATGTCAAGACCCTCAACACTTCACAAGTCACCACGGACATCAAAGGTGAGCTCGTTCCTCTACTTGAGCCCCATTCCCCACCCTTTGGATGGTATGCTACGTCATGCTTCGTCCCTTGTTGATGCTAGGGTTACCACGACGGGTACGTGTACACGAGAAGATGGCCAAGGTGCGAGAGGAATGAAGCCCAACAAGACAGTGGCTTGGAAGAGAAGAAGGAAGAAGAGGCAGCAGCCCCAGGCGGCGGTGCTACCGCCAGGGCAGCGGTACTACCGCCCCAGCTCCAGGCAGCGGTACTACCGCCAGCGCTACTGCCAGAATCGGCCCTCTGTTGCTTCAGCCGGTACCTCCAGCGGCAGCGCAGCGGTACTACCGCCGGGCAGCGGTACTACCGCCACGACGGATGCAGACACGGCGTAAAAGGCTCACCCAGCGGCACCACCGCTGGACCAAGCGGTACTACCGCCACGCAGCGGTACTACCGCAGGGCCCAGCGGTACTACCGCTGCGGCGGGAACCTGTTTGGGCTGAGGACCCATGTAACCTCCCCCACCTACCCCTTGAGGCCTAGACTATATATAGGAGTTCTCCCACCTCCAAGAGGGGACAAGACTAGTTTGAGGAAGAGTAGAGTAGAACTCCATTACCTCAAGTGGTCTCCTTCCTCCCCCCTTGTGGGGATGGTTCCTCCTCATGTGGAGAAGATCCCTTCGTGGATTCGAGACCTCCACTTGTAGCTAGACTACCTGCCAATCTTTCATCTTCGGGTGACTCTATTGGAACGGCTCGGTTGGCCGTTGGAGAAACAACCTCCAAGATCCCTTCTTGTGTATCTTGCCAATCTCTCCCTTTGGGATTCTATTGGACCAGTTGGACCGACCGGTAAGGGAAATGGTTCTTGTATCTTGTTTGTGTTCTTGTTTTCCGCTGCGTTCTTCCTCGTGTTCTTCGTGTTCTTCGCGTTCTTGAGTGAGTTCGTCCATTCCCGCCGTCAATCCGTGAAGATCGGGCCACCCACGAAGTCTTGGCTTCACCACTAGGGTTTGAGACAAGAAACACACAAATCCTCTCCCTCTCTTGTAGATCTCATGTGTTGAGAATTAGACGTCTCTAATCTTCTCATATAGATCTAATCTAGTTGATTAGATCTACCACCTAAACTACGCCGCAAGGCTGACTCTCTTCACCACGTGCTACTAGCTAGGCGGTGAACACACGGGGTGGGTTGACACGGTGTATATGTGTGGATACCGCTAGAGCGGGATTCATGCAAGCGAGTTCCTTGGACGACGGAACAACTTCATCAAGGTCTACATCAACGACGATGTACGGCAACAATCTCACCTCCTGGCGTGGACGTGAGATTCTTCATCAGGCTACACCGACATCTACTTCGACAAACACAAGATCTTCCGCAAGCGTGTTTGTAAGTATCTTGATCATCGCATTATGGGGTTCAACATACCTTCATAGAATAGATCTTGGCGGTAAGGTTACGGATAAATTTTAAAGTTTTCCCCGCAACCCAATACTAATTTGTTTACCCAGCATGTTAGTTATCTTCTATGGAGAGACACCACTAGTTAACTGTGGACCCCGTGAAAGGATCGTATGGCCACCTAGAGGGGGGAGAATTGGTACTACTCCAAATTTTAATTCTTTTTCGATTAAGGCTTGACACAAAGGTAAATTCTCTAGATATGCAACTAAGGTGAATTTACCTATATGACAAGTTAAGCCTAAACAAGATAAGATACAAGTAGTAACCAACAAGGAAGGAGTAACCGATCGGGAAGCACGCGGAGACAAGGATGTATTAACGAGTTCCTCCTTTTTAGGGGAGTACGTCTCGTTGGAGGGGTGTGAGTTTCAATACTCAAGACGCCACAAATGGCCTTACCCTATTCTCCGATGAACCTCGCCCAAAAGCTCGGTTCACCTTTCTTTATCAGAATCCTTCAAGGCGGAATCCGGAGCCCTTACAACAAGCTTGGAGCACAACCCACAAAAGGATTGGGAGCTTCCAAGCACCACAACTTCGCTACACAAAAGTAGCAAGCAAGTAAGTACAACCTAGGCTCAAATCCCTCAAGTGAATGAGGGGGAAATGAAGAACGCTTCGGTGAAGTTGTAGATCGGGGCCTTCTCCTTCAATCCTCCAAGTATGAGTGAGTTTGGGTGGAGGGATTGGGAGATCAGAGAGCTTTGGTCTTGCAACAATGGAGAGCAATAAATTCTGGATGAGCTAAAGAGCTCGAGGTAGGTGGAGGGGTGATGCATGTAAAATTCATACATAAACTTTGCACTATATTACTTATATTCCAATCATATTTGCATCATATAAGGGTTATATCAATGTTTTATCATGATTTTGGGAATATTTATAATTTTCATATTTTATGGAATTAACCCTGCGTAGGCAGAAAACCCTAACCCAAACGACGTCCAAACGACCTGATATTTTACGAGCATCATTTTTTGGAAGGAAGAAGACTTGGGAGCGAAGGAAGCGAACAAGCAGAGGCCCGTGGGCCAAAAGAGGGTGGCCCACGCGGCCAGTTTCCGTGGCCATGTGGGACCCACCAACTTGTGTTGGATATATGCCCAAAAGGCAATGTATTTGTACATGTGACAATGTATTTTTATATATGTATATCTGATTCATATATTATTGATTCGTATTCTCTATGCTATAACTGCGGTGATTTCTAAATGTGTGATTTAGGGAAAAGCTTGATACGTCTCCAACGTATCTATAATTTTTGATGTTCTATGCTTGTTTTATACCAATTGCTACATGTTTTGCATCTACTTTATGTCACTTTTATACATTTTCCGGGACTAACCTATTAACAAGATGCCGAAGTGCCAGTTCCTGTTTTCTGCTGTTTTTGTATTCCAGAAAAGCTAGTCTGGAAATATTCTCGGAATTGGACGAAACTTTACGGGAGGTGCTATTTTGCCAGAAGAACCAGATGGAGCAAAGATGCAACGGAGGAGGCCCACAGGGGCCACACGCCACCAGGGCGCGGCAGGCCCCTTGGCCGCGCCCTGGTATGGTGAGGGCCCCTCCAGCCGCCGCCCTTTCGCCTACTTATTCCCCCCGAGAAAATAACCCTAGACACCCGAGCCATTATCCACGAAAAGCTCCAGAGACGCCGCCGCCGTCAACCCTAGCTCGGGAGGGTCCAGAACCTCTTCCCGGCACCCTGCCGGAGAGGGGAATCGTCACCGGAGGCTTCTACATCGCCATGCCTGCCTCCGAGGTGATGCGTGAGTAGTTCATCCTTGGACTACGGGTCCATAGCAGTAGCTAGATGGTTGTCTCTCCTATTTGTGCCATCATGTTTAGATCTTGTGAGCTGCCCTACATGATCAAGATCATATTATTGTAATGCTACATGTTGTGTTTGCTGGGATCCGATGAATATTGAATATTATGTCAAGTTGATTATCAATCTATGCCCTATGTTATTTATGATCTTGCATGCTCTCCGTTGCTAGTAGATGCTTTGGCCAAGTAGATGCTTGTGACTCCAAGAGGGAGTATTTATGCTAGATAGTGGGTTCATGCCTCCGTTGAATCTGGGACAGTGACAGAAAGTTCTAAGGTTATGGATGTGCTGTTGCCACTAGGGATAACCTAACGATGCTATGTCCACGGGCATATGTGTTTGTTTACATTACGCACTTTACTTAATGCGATTATCCGTTGCTTGCAACTTAATACCAACGGGGAACTCGGATGACAACCCGGCGGTGGATTATTAGTCATAGACGCTGTTGGATAACGGTCTATGTATTATGTCGTAATGCCCAATTAAATATCATAGTAATCATCATGCCATGTATTTGCATTGTCATGCGCTCACTATTTGTCAATTGCCCAGCTGTAATTTGTTTACCCAACATGTTAGATATCTTTATGGAGAGACACCACTAGTGAACTGTGGACCCCGGTCCATTCCTTTACATTGATTAAACCACAAACTGCAAACTGTTCCTTTTTCATTCGCTGCAATTAATACTCATTTTCCACACGAGACGTTTAATCCTTTGTTTTCAGCAAGCCGGTGAGATTGACAACCTCACTGTTTCGTTGGGGCAAAGTATTTGATTGTGTTGTGTGCAGGTCCACGTTGGTGATCGAGTAACGGCGCCGCCAACAACCTTCTGAAGAATCGTTGCTCCTACTGGTTCGATAACCTTGGTTTCATACTGAGGGAAAACTTGCTGCTAGGCTACATCAACCTTCCTCTTGGGGTCTCCCAACGAGCGTGTACGTCTTGCATCAAGCCTTTTTCTGGCGCCGTTGCCGGGGAGTAGCAGTCTTCTGCAAGGGGAGTTTCACACTTCCAATCTCTTTACTTTGTTTTTGTCTTGCTTAGTTTATTTTATTTTATCTTGTTTGCTTTCAATTATCAAAAACACAAAAAAATTAGTTACTTGCTTTTACTTTCAAGTTATTTTCTGTCTGTTTTTAATTCTGCTAAAATGAGTACTCCTGAGAACACTAAGTTGTGTGATTTCACTAGCACAAACAACAATGATTTCATATGCACACCTATTGCTCCACCTGCTGCTTCAGCAGAATTTTATGAAATTAAACCTGCACTTTTAAATCTTGTTATGAAAGAGCAATTTTCTGGTGTTAGTACTGATGATGCTGCTGTTCACCTTAATAACTTTGTTGAACTTTGTGAAATGCAAAAGCTCAAGGAAGTAGATGGTGATATTATTAAACTGAAACTTTTTCCTTTCTCCTTGAGAGGACGTGCTAAAGAATGGTTGCTATCTTTGCCTAGAAATAGTATTGATTCATGGACTAAATGCAAAGATGCTTTTATTGGAAAATATTATCCTCCTGCTAAGATTATTTCTTTGAGAAGTAGCATAATGAATTTTAAGCAATTTGATAATGAACATGTTGCTCAAGCATGGGAGAGAATGAAATCATTGGTTAAAAATTGTCCCACTCATGGACTGACTACTTGGATGATCATCCAAACCTTCTATGCAGGATTAAATTTTTCTTCAAGGAATTTATTGGATTCGGCCGCTGGAGGTACCTTTATGTCCATCACTTTGGGTGCTGCAACAAAGCTTCTTGATGATATGATGATTAATTATTCTGAGTGGCACACCGAGAGAGCTCCAACAGGTAAGAAGGTAAATTCTTTGAGATGCTATTATGTCTATGCTTGCAAATGGTCAAACACATGTTGATCCAAATAATGTTCCTTTAGCTTCTTTGGTTGCTCAAGAAGAGCATGTTGATGTGAACTTCATTAAAAATAATAACTTCAACAACAATGCTTATAGGAATAATTTTGGTAATAGCAATTATAGGCCCTATCCTTCTAATAGTGGCAATGGTTATGGAATTCCTATGGTAGAACTGAATGCCTAGTGAGGAAAGGATGCTAGAAATTGAAAAGGCCACTAAAATTTTATGCAAAAGCAATATGAGCAAAACCAACTTTTACTAGACTATGGATGAACAATCTGCTATGCTAAAAAATATAAGCCATCAACTTGAGAATTTAAATAGGGAAATTTCTGGTTTGCAACTTAAAATTTCTCATGCTGAAACTTGTATTTCATCGATGTCTGAAACACAATCTCTTGATTAATAAGATGGCAGCTAAGCCCGAAACAATTGAGGTAATCTTTGCCAACCAATGCATACAAGTTAAAATTGATAACAATGTGAGGATGTTAGCTGAATTGCATGCTAGATGGGAAAGAGAGGATGAAATTGCTAGAAAGAATAATATTGCTAGAGTTTATACTATTACTACTTCTGAAAATGCTTCAAACTCAAGTGTTAGCAAACCTCCTACCATTAATGGCAAGATAATTGGTGTTGGTAATGTTTCCACTTCTATTGCAAAATGTCCTAAATTGCCTGATAACTCTAAAACTGTCCTTGATAAAGATGCTGAAATTTCTAGCAATAAGGAAGAGATAATTCCATTACTTTTGATGATAATGACTTTGATTTTGATGGTTGCAATTTCTGAAGTAATTAATTTTGCAAAAGCTTGCTAGAAGTCCTAAGGCAAGTGAGATAAACATGGCTTTTACTAAACATATTACTAATGCTCTCATACAAGTTAGGGAGGAAAAATTGAAACGTGAAGTATCTATCCCTAGGAAGTTAGAAGATGGTTGGGAGCCATCATTAAAATGAAATTGAATGACTTTGATTGCAATGCTTTGTGTGACCTTGGTGCTAGTATTTCTGTTATGCCTAAAAGATTATATGATATGCTTGATTTAGCACCTTTGGAAAATTGTTACTTGGATGTTCACCTTGCTGATTCTACTATTAAAAAACCTTTGGGAAGAATTGATGATGTTCTTATCATGGTTAACAACAATTATGTCCCGTTGATTTTATTGTCTTGGATATTGAATGCAATCCATCATGCCCTATTGTGCTGGGAAGACCTTTTCTTAGAACTGTAGGTGCTATTATTGATATGAAAGAAGGGAATATAAAATATCAATTTCCTCTCAAGAAAGGTATGGAACACTTTCCTAGGAAGAAGATTAAGCCACCTTATGATTCTATTGTTCGAACAAATTACAATGTTGATGCTTCTTCACTTGGTAATACTTGATGCATGCTTTGTGCCTAGCTAAAAGGCGTTAAAGAAAAGCGCTTATGGGAGGCAACCCATTTTATTTTTCTGCAATTTTTCTTTTATTGAGTCAAGGTGTTGTTTACTTCTGTAGCAACTCCTTTGTATCTTTATTTTCTCGCATTGTTGTGCCAAGAGTAGCCTCTAATGTTAAGGATGCTTAATTTTGATTGCTGCGCAGAAACAGATTTTTGCTGTTCACTGTACGAAATTCCTAAAATCACCAGATTGTTAAAAATCTGAAATTTTTGTGCGTAATCTTTATGAATGTCTGAATCTTTCATTAGTTCAAGTTTCTCGATCTGAGCGTCGTAAGTGCCTCGAAAAAATTCGTCTTTGCGGACTGTTCTGTTTTAGACAGATTATGCCTTTTTATTTTGCATTCTCTCTTTTACTAGTGTTGAGTGAAATTCTTTTTTGGGTGGAAGAGCTTCACATAACATCAGTGGCTGTAGCTAATGTTTAAAGTAACAAATCATATTGCGTCTTTATAGAACATGTGAGTTTTTGATTATGCACTAACCCTCTAATGAGATCTACTTTGAGTTTGGTGTGACGGAAGTTTTCAAGGGTCAAGAGAGAAGGATGATAATAGGATCAAGAAGAGTGAAGAGCTTAAGCTTGGGGAGGCTCCCATGGATCTCCCCAGCATATTTCAAGAAGACTCAAGCGTCTAAGCTTGGGGATGCCCAAGGCATCCCCTTCTTCATCGTCAAAATTATCAGGTCATCTCTAGTGAAACTATATTTTAATTCTTTCACATCATATGTGCTTTTCTTGGAGCGTCTGTGTGCTTTTATTTTCAGTATTGCTTTTATTTTCAATAAAGCTTGACTGGACCCTAGCATTCTTGATTGGGAGAGAGACACGCTCCGCTTTTTCATGAGAATACTCCTATTCTTCACTTATATTTGTTGAGTATTCATATCTAGCGCTGTTCAGCTTTTAGCTCTTGTTTTCATGTATCTCTTGTCAGAGCTATTAGCTTTCTTTTGTAGAAAGTACTCTCTTGCTTCACTTATATTTGTTTGGAGAGTTGATTAAATAAATTGATTGGTGTTTGGTTGGTTCAGAAAATGTTGCATGTGGTAATTGGTATAAGGAAAAACTTGCTTAATCTTGTAGATCACTATTATGGATAACTTGATGCTTGTCAATTGTTTTGAGTTAACAAGTAGATCATGATTAAATTGTGCATCACATGAGTTAAGCCTATTAGTGAAGAACTACCGTAAAGCTTGTTGAAAATTTGGTTTGCATCGGTGGTATCTCTAAGGTCTAGATATTTTCTAATAACGGGTTTGGTTAACAAGGAAGACGGTATGAAGTCTTATAACGTTTGCAATATGTTTGTCATATAAAACTTGGTGTACGGGTTGATATTCTTGTTTGCTTACATAACCTTGCTAGCCTAAACTCTGTACTGAGAGGGAATGCTTCTCGTGCATCCAAATCCTTGAGCCAAAATCCATGCCATTTGTGTCCACCATAACTACCTATATGTGGTATTTCCTTGCCACTCCAAGTAAATTTTTCATGTGCTACCTTTAAATTATTCAAAATGTTATTATTCCCTTTTTGTGTCAATGTTTACTAGCTCATGAGGAATTAGTGTGGTTATTCTTTATTCTTTGTCAAATGGACTTTTACACCTGGACTAGTGGCATATACATCCGCTTATCCTAATTTTGCAAAAAGAGCTGGCAACGGGGTGCCCAGTCCCAATTAATTACAACTTTAACCAATTAATTCTCTTCACACTTTTGCCCTGATTCATCAGTAAGCAATGACAAACAGTGAAATACCTGAATGTGTGTAAACCAAAGAGAAAGAGGGATGATCTGCCTTGCTGGTAGAAATAACGTCCTTCATGGGAGCCGCTCTTAAAAGTCCGTTTGACAGGTAGAATACTGTTCTCACCCGCTACCATTCGTTGACAATTAACAAACACCTCTCAAAAATAGATACTCCTCCATGGTATGTGATTGATGGAAGGCACCCGAGGATTCGGTTAGCCATGGCTTGTGTTAGCAAGGTTGGGAGGAGTATCAAATATTTTATGCAATCTCTATATGCTTTCAAAAACCTAAAAGCTCTAGCACATGATTTAATCCCTGCTTCCCTCTGCGAAGGGCCTTTCTTTTACTTTTATGTTGAGTCAGTTTTCCTATTCTTTCTGTCTTCCACAAGCAAACACTAGTGTCAACTTTGTTACAACATGCGTTATATGCAACGTATTGGACTTGTTATACTACTTTGTGTTGACATATCCATGAGATAAATATGTTGAAAGTTGAAGCAAATGCTGAAACTTAATTCTTCCTTTGTGTTGATTGAATACCTTTTATTAGAAACTATTGCTTTATGAGTTAACACTTATGCAAAACTGTTTGATGCTTGTCTCGAAAGTACTATTCATGAAAACGTTTAGCTTGTGTGATTCATTGTTTACTCATTATCTATTTGGTAGCAAATTATAGACCATTGACTTGGATCACTTCATTCATTTACATGTGCCTTGCAATATTATATGATCAAGATTATGATGGTAGCATGTCACCTCAAAAATTATTTTGTTTTTATCGTTTACCTACTCGAGGACGAGTAGGAACTAAGCTTGGGGATGCTGATACGTCTCAAACGTATCTATAATTTTTGATGTTCCATGCTTGTTTTATACCAATTGCTACATGTTTTGCATCTACTTTATATCACTTTTATACATTTTTTGGGACTAACCTATTAACAAGATGCCGAAGTGCCAGTTCCTGTTTTCTGCTGTTTTTGTATTCCAGAAAAGCTAGTCTGGAAATATTCTCGGAATTGGACGAAACTTCACGGGGGTCCTATTTTTCCAGAACACCAGATGGAGCAAAGAGCAGGAGGAGGCCACAGGGGCCACACGCCACCAGGGCGCGGGCCCCCTTGCCGCGCCCTGGTGGTGTGGGCCCCTCCAGCCGCCGCCCTTTCGCCTACTTATTCCCCCCGAGAAAAAACCCTAAGACCTGAGCCATATCCACGAAAAGTTCCAGAGACGCCGCCGCCGTCAACCCTAGCTCGGGAGGGTTCAGAACCTCTTCCCGGCACCCTGCCGGAGAGGGGAATCGTCACCGGAGGCTTCTACATCGCCATGCCTGCCTCCGAGTGATGCGTGAGTAGTTCATCCTTGGACTACGGGTCCATAGCAGTAGCTAGATGGTTGTCTCTCCTATTTGTGCCATCATGTTTAGATCTTGTGAGCTGCCCTACATGATCAAGATCATATTATTGTAATGCTACATGTTGTGTTTGCTGGGATCCGATGAATATTGAATATTATGTCAAGTTGATTATCAATCTATGCCCTATGTTATTTATGATCTTGCATGCTTTCCGTTACTAGTAGATGCTTTGGCCAAGTAGATGCTTGTGACTCCAAGAGGAGTATTTATGCTAGATAGTGGGTTCATGCCTCCGTTTAATCTGGGACAGTGACAGAAAGTTCTAAGGTTGTGGATGTGCTGTTGCCACTAGGGATAACCTAACGATGCTATGTCCACGGGCATATGTGTTTGTTTACATTACGCACTTTACTTAATGCGATTATCCGTTGCTTGCAACTTAATACCAACGGGGACTCGGATGACAACCCGGCGGTGGATTATTAGTCATAGACGCTGTTGGATAACGGTCTATGTATTATGTCGTAATGCCCAATTAAATATCATAGTAATCATCATGTCATGTATTTGCATTGTCATGCGCTCACTATTTGTCAATTGCCCAGCTGTAATTTGTTTACCCAACATGTTAGTTATCTTTATGGAGAGACACCACTAGTGAACTGTGGACCCCGGTCCATTCTTTACATTGATTAAACCACAAACTGCAAACTGTTCCTTTTTCATTCGCTGCAATTTAATACTCATTTTCCACACGAGACGTTTAATCCTTTGTTTTCAGCAAGCCGGTGAGATTGACAACCTCACTGTTTCGTTGGGGCAAAGTATTGTGATTGTGTTGTGTGCAGGTCCACGTTGGTGATCGAGTAACGGCGCCGCCAACAACCTTTTGAAGAATCGTTACTCCTACTGGTTCGATAAACCTTGGTTTCATACTGAGGTAAAACTGCTGCTAGGCTACATCAAACCTTCCTCTTGGGGTCTCCCAACGAGCAAGTACGTCTTGCATCAAAGCTCACCTGCACATGTAGAGAATATGAACACGTAAAATGTACCCTAGTTCTTTTACGGACTAATTCTTGAATGCTAGATGACGCGGCTTTTCCTAGTCATGGACATAGAGTTTATGTCAGCATCAAGGATGGCATATTATTGGATAATAATATGGCTGGGTCACCCAAGTGTTGGTATGCTTAGAGATTCCGTTAAATAGTCTTTTTGTCCTTAGCTTTATCACAGAAAGGTTGTTGTATAACATGTCCTTGTAGCCATGAGGTTATTAGGGTCATGCATATTGGAAAAGTTACTTTGGCGTTGTTAACCGTCACGGCCGTAACAGGGTGATCATAAAGGCAGTTACTGGGTGGCTTCAAGCTGTGTGTGTATCCTAATGTTCTGAGATGGGTAATTACTCCTCTAGGTTAAGAGAGATACATCCAGGGCCCACTCGGTATTATAACGGTATCTAATATGTTCTGCAGACAATGCACGGTGAAGTTGCACCGTGTGGGATATCATAATACGGCAACGAGTAAAGGGAACTTACCAGTAACGAGATAGACAAAGATGATGTGAATCAATCCTGATTGATTCATGGTATCATTCACGGATCTATATCTCGGGTGAAGTTCAGTGTCGTGAGTAATGGGATTGATGTATGATAATCAACAGGTTCAACAGTAGAGTTATTCCATAACGATAGCAGCTACACAGGACGTCCTTGGAACTGTCACTGGCCGGTGATTGGTTGATACCCAACCAATTATAGCTACCCGTTATCGAACCTATAGGGTGGACACACTTAAACTAGGATTGGTTAGTTGTGTATTATGGTTGGTCTGGAACATGGAGAGAGTATCACCGGCATGGTGCTTGCGTGATAGATATACCTTATCAAGAGAGAAAGTTTGTGATAGAAGTTACTATCACGGTCGGATTTATTCTGAGGGTTTATAAGAGAGGAATATTTTTTCGGAGTATTTTGTCAGCAGACACTTGGGTGTCTCGGATCATATGAAAGGAGTTTCATATGATAGGAAATTAATTCGGTGAATATTCTGTAAAAGGAAATATTCAAATAAGAATTAATATGACAAAGTATATTTAATTATATGTTAATTAAATATTGATTTATTTAATTGATAAATAATTACGGGAAAATATATTAAGACCACACCACCAGTTGGTGGTGGGCCAAGTCGTCACCGAGGGAAGCTCCCCCCGGGACGAACCCTAGTGGGCCATGCAGCCCACGGCGGGGCGAGGTAGGAGCGGCGGCGGCCGAGGCGGTTCGGCCAGGCGGGACCCATCCGCCAGGTCGGTGGCTGGCCAGGCGGGCCCCACCCGCCGGGTCGGCGCAGGGCAGGGTGGCTGACTTAGCTGGGCCCCACCTGCCTAGGTCGATGCGGCCCAAGGCAGGCCCCACCCGGCCGAGTAAGAAAGAGAGGGAGAGGGAGGGAGAAGTTGGAGTCCTACTCCAACTCCCCCTCCTCGGCCGAATTGGGCAAGGGGAAACTTTCCCCTTGTCCAAGTTGAGTTGGACTAGGAAAGGTTTCCCCTTGTCCAAGTCTCCCTACCTCTTGGGCTCCTTTATAAACGCCACCCCCCTCTAGTTGTGGACAAGCAATTGAGACGCGATTTAGATAGAAGCAATTGAGACACAATTTATATAGAAGCAATTGAGACAATTGACTCACGTCAGCTCTCAAGTTTAGATCTTTTCTTGTTAGATTAGAGGGACCTCTAATTAGAGGCGACCTATCCGATTAGACTAGATCTAATCTCTCTCTATCCTTCTCATGTGTGAGATCTCCATCTTCATATACACCAGCAGACTTCAAGCTTGGACGGCGAAGCCCTACTGAACCTTTCCCGGCGTACGTGTGCAAGCTCTCAGAGGGGTGATCCGTTGTGCACAACGGTTGACCCTCACGCTGTTGAATCAAGGTGGTGAAGCAAAGGAGAAAAAGGCGTCGAAATCTCTCTACCAGGCTTGGTTGAGAGAGACCGTGATCGGCTACATCGACTACGTCATCAACACGTTCTTTCGCAATCTACGGTGTTGGTAACGTATACTAAACTAGATCTATGGATCTTCGTATTCGCATGTATCTCAATAGTAGATCTTGGGAAGGTGTTGCGTAGCAATACGTGAAATTTTTAATTTACCGTACGCGCAACCCAATAGTGGTATCAGCGTGATCTATGCGTAAATACATTATTTGATCTAGAGCACATGGTATGTTGATGCATGTAAAATGCATACATGAACTTTGCACTATATTACTTGTATTCCAATCATATTTGCATCATATAAGGGTTATACTACTGTTATATAATGATTTTAGGCAATAATTTATTTATTTCCTATTTTTATGAAATTAACCCTGCGTAGGCAGAAAACGCTATTTCTTTCCTTTTAAGTTTCAGGGACCCAACGACGTCCAAATCACCTGCAAATTTACGAGCGTCATTTTTTTTTGGAAGGAACAAGACTTGGGGGCGAAGGAAGTGAACAAACGGAGCCCCGAGGCCCAAAAGAGGGGGGCCCACGCGGCCTCTGTACCTAGCCACGTGGGGCCCACCAACTTCGACCTGGACGCTCCGTGGTCGTCGATCTTTTCTCCACCGATTCGGTTTTGACCTAAAACCTCCTATAAAAATAACCCCCGTCGTTCTCTGGAGGGAGCGCCGCCGAAACACAGAAACCACGAAACAGAGACCTGGAGTTGCAGATTGGAGGGGGAAAACTCCGGTCGGGCGCTGCCGGTGTGGTCTCCATCTTCTCCAACGACTTCTCCACCGCCTCCATGATGAAGAGGGAGTAGTCCACCCCCTGGACTTGGGTTTTTGTTGGTTACTTATGTATCTCTCCTCTCTTTGAGCTTCACTAATTAGTACCGTATGAGCTGCTGAACATGATTACGGTCATCTATGTAATTCCTATGGTGGATATTGTGGTTTGAGATGATTTGTTATGCATTTACTGTTTTGTTGGAACTTTTATAACCTGTCATACTTTGGAGATATTCTATATTGCACTAGTGTTTAGAATTAAGAAGTATGATGTATGTGGGTATAGGATGGCCGATGTGACACGGCATATGTATTGAGTGACACATGAATACAGCCCAACATCCTTTATCTGGGGGTAAAAACAAAGAGTATGATGTGGGAGTGAGAGCAACCACGTCAGCCTTACGAGGGTGACCTAGCAACACAAATGAATATTTGTTTCAACTATGTGTTTCCGGACATATAGCCGTCATAAAAGCTACCATTAAAATATGACAGTTGTGTGTACTTTATCTATAACATGATAATCACCGTAGATGAGGGAGAGAGGATTAAGTGAACCCATGAACCCATGTCCATTGTTCCTATAAGAGAAAACATTTGTTTTGTCCTCTTGCATTGAGAGGATTGGGACACTTTTACATTCTTGTTTTGTTGCATTAAACTTCCATCTATTAAATCAACCATCTTGTTCTTTAAACTTGTTTAGTGCATAATCAACTAAAACTTGTGACACTTTAGTTGTAGGGAATAGATAATTTTTCCTTCTTGCTCCTGCGGATCGATACCTTACTTCCACATTGAGAGGTGCTACAGTGATCCTCTGCTCTTGGCGGTTATCAAGCACTTTTCTGGCGCCGCTGCCGGGGAGCGTAGCGCTTAAGTTTCTATTCTTGTGTGTACTAGACTTTAGATTTATTTTATCTTGTTTTATATCTTGCAATCATCTAAGCTTGGGGAGGTTCCTTTAAACTTTTTGGTTGTTTGTTTTTCATTAGTTTTATTTTCAGTTATATATATCGAAAACCCAAAAAAATAGAAAATGGAAAACAACAACAAAAATTAGAGAGCTTTATGAAATTTATCTTGAGTTAGGACATGATGTGTTTGAGCAGAAAATTAAAAAATCTATGGAAAATCATTTGCATGATGGTAGCAATGTTATTACTATAAATTCTTTGCACACTATTGCTAATGCTATGGAAAGGCTAAGTTTGGGGAAGCTAGTTTCTATGAAAATGATCCTTGTAGTTCCCCAGCTTTGGAGGAGAAAATTTGATTTGATAATACTTTATCTCCTATATGTGATAATCTTCTCTATCTAAATAGGAGAACCCCACTAGGGGTATTTCTCTCAACATGCAAGATGTCCACCTCATCAAACATCTTGGAGCAATTCTAACCTACCACATAAGCAAATCTGCCACCTAATAAAAGGGAAAAAAATGATGTGAGGATACAACTTATAGCACACCACCAGCCGTGTTGCCACGCATCTCCCTTCCCATTCTCATTATTACCCTTGATGCGTGCCTCCTCCCATTCTCATTATTGCCATGTGTTGGCGCAGTGCAGGATCGTTCAATTCCTTTAGGTCACCTAGGGTTCCACCATGCACATATTACTCTCATTGTTGTTTTCTCCCGTAAATGCTCTTGAAGGTAGCCGAGCAGTCAATTGTTTTGGCCTTGAAATACCCCGATAGGCGATAGGCTTCCTATTAGCACACCACAAGTACTCCGCCATGAGCCAGCCAGTTTACGACTCCCCAATCTGCTCTCTTTTCGCCTCCCTCCTTCACGACCATTGGTAGCCAGCCTAAACCGGTTCATCGCCTACGAATTCCACAAGAAGGCCAGAGGAATTAATCTTCTACCAACCCATTCTGTTCTGAAAATCGGGAACGCTCAAGGCACCAACACACAAGCGGTCAAGCGGTGGTTTGCTGGGTTGATGATACCCCGCCATGGCGGCGCCACCGTGGCTAGCTGTGGAGGACCAGATCGCGTATTACTAGCAAGGGAGACATGGTCATCTACTTCTTTGAATGGTACCAAGATATTTGGGTTGAGTCTTTAGGAAATGTCTAGAGGAGGCCACACTTTTTTGCTTCAGTTCCCTTCTGTAAAGCCTTTGCCGGGTCCGATCTGGACAAGCTCGGTCGGCTGGATAAAATAGGCCGATGTATGCTTGCACGGAGTGAGTACTACTGCTAATGACTATCTCATCAGCTCCATTGAAGTTGGTTTTTCTGTTAATTTTTCCCCTATATATACATACTTACAGGTGTCGCTAGAAAGCAAAGGTTCTTTCTCTATTGCAGGTGTTGATGATAGCTTCGATACTATTTATATCTCATCTGTAGTGTGTTTTACGTCGGCAAACAAAACAGCAGGGAGGTATCATCAGACGATTCCGTGAAAAATGTGTGCCCGGGATGCGTTTCATTTACTTTTGATGATTTTATAATTTTCTCAGTAATACGGAGCTGTGTATACTTATGAACGATTGATCTTTTTTATCAGATAGAATGAAACTTTACAGATTTCAGAAACTGTTTTTTATGTTACGACAATGCGACTTTTGTAACTTCCTTTCCGTCAGTTTGCGGTTTTCAACTCTCTCATTTCCACTGGCCAACTTGCGAAACAATTGGAACTTTGTTTTGCATCTTTTGGTGAGAAATATCACAACAACAAATATGGTAACTGTATTTTGTGAGCCATCCTCCATATGCTATGTGTCAATATTATTCTGTTGCCATAATAAAGGAAAATCTGATTCGGATTGTTTAAATGCATATATAATCAACCTTTTAAAAGCATCTAGAGACGAGTGAGCCGTTTTCCATGTATGATTCTTTTTTTGCAAGAATGACGATTAATTTTCCTGTCAGCCAAAGATCAACACCATAGTATTTGATAACACTATAGTATAATTGTTTCCAAGAGCAACACGTGTAAATTATGCACCATGTTAGTATCTGTCTATTTCCTTCATTTTATATAAATTCTAAAGAGATATTGCAAAAATTGTCGCAGCAACGCGCGGGGCATCATCTAGTTCTAATGATACTTGTGATATTCTAAATTCACTTAACCAGAAAAGGTAGCATATGAGTTTCTAGGAAACTTAATATGTTAAAACAAAATAGAGAAAGGAATGTGCTAGAATAAAACCCCAATAGATTATGACTTAGATGTCATATACATTTGAATATCATAATTGTTGAGTTATGATAAACTCAATAAGGATCTTTTTGTTAGACGAAAAGATGATCACAAAGTTATGTTGATCAAGGAAAGTGTTTTATGATAAAGAGTTTATATAAGATATTGACAAAGACAAACTCCTTTCAAAAGGAAATATGGATCGAGGTTGTGTACTATGTATACAACTCGAGGGTCTTTTGCTAATTGAATATAAATCAAATCATAAAAGGAATATATTTGTCTAGGACAAATAAATGATATTAAAAGAGGAAATTAGAAACAAAGTTTTGTTTTAAGTTTCAAAGAAATAAAAGAAAGTCATAGTTTCATTTAAATCAGTGGGAGCTTAGTTATATTATTCGAGTTTGAATAATGTAATTTTATAGATTGTTTTGTTTTGATACACTGTGTAATGTTATTAAAGGAAATTAATTACATGCATGTTTGGAACATATTCGTCACATCATATATGGAAGTTGTCGTATGTTGATGAGATATAATGTTGCGGAAATTTCATTGAGGGTATTTTGAATATTATTCAAATTACGAGAGAATGAATATTCTCATAAAGTTTAAGGAAATTCATGTGCAAGAACCATGGCTGTTTTGTACGGTGGTGAGCATGATCAATTGATTTGAAATCTTGATCATAAAGGAATTTCCTAAGATGTGAAATTTTAAGATCAAAACAAAGTAGTCAAAATTGATTGTTGACAAGTTGAATTTGCTAAAAATTCAATTGACTCCAATTAAGATGAGGATTCTCCATAAGGTGTATTTTGAAGAAGTTACTTCAAAAGTGAGAAATACTCATAATGTAAGAGTTGCATTGGAAAAACTTATGAGATAAGTATAAAGGTTAAGACAAGGATTAGATGATAGAATTTTCTAAATTTTGTGCATCACAAATGATGGGTATGTTTGCCTAAAACATTGAGTCTATATTACAAAATCTACAACAAGTAGCAAAGACAGTGGGAGCGTAAAACTTCCATGATGAAGGGTTGTCGGTTCATTGTATGAACTAGGTGTGGTTCTTTACGAAGAAAACAACTAATTGGTAAAACAATGAAATTGTATTCTTAGTAAAGGTTCCAGGGTTTCACCTAGAATAACCAGTAGCTACAAGTGATCATATGATCAATTGAGGTTATGCATGAAAAGATGTATATCTTTTGCATAAGAAACATAAAGTTCACATAGCTATCATTTGGGACTAAACGGACAAATGTCAACCACAGAAGGGTGAGCATGAGAAACACCGAACATCGATCAAGATGTTAAACTTATGCAAACTAAACATTGCCAGTTGTGCAAGTGGGAGACTGTTGGATATATGCCCAAAAGGAAATGTATTTATACATGTGACAATGTATTTATACATATGTATATCTGATTCATATATTATTGATTCGTATTCTCTATGCTATAACTGCGGTGATTTCTAAATGCGTGATTTAGGGAAAAGCTCACCTGCACGTGTAGAGAATATGAACACGTAAAATGTACCCTAGTTCTTTTATGGACTAATTCTTGAATGCTAGATGACACGGCTTTTCCTAGTCATGGACATAGAGTTTATGTCAGCATCAAGGATGGCATATTATTGGATAATAATATGGCTGGGTCACCCAAGTGTTGGTATGCTTAGAGATTCTGTTAAATAGTCTTTTTGTCCTTAGCTTTATCACAGAAAGGTTGTTGTATAACATGTCCTTGTAACCATGAGGTTATTAGGGTCATGCATATTGGAAAAGTTACTTTGGCGTTGTTAACCGTCACGGCCGTAACAGGGTGATCATAAAGGCAGTTACTGGGTGGCTTCAAGATGTGTGTGTATCCTAATGTTCTGAGATGGGTAATTACTCCTCTAGGTTAAGAGAGATACATCCAGGGCCCACTCGGTATTATAACGGTATCTAATATGTTCTGCAGACAATGCACGGTGAAGTTGCACCGTGTGGGATATCATAATACGGCAACGAGTAAAGGGAACTTACCAGTAACGAGATAGACAAAGATGATGTGAATCAATCCTTGATTGATTCATGGTATCATTCACGGATCTATATCTCGGGTGAAGTTCAGTGTCGTGAGTAATGGGATTGATGTATGATAATCAACAGGTTCAACAGTAGAGTTATTCCATAACGATAGCAGCTACACAGGACGTCCTTGGAACTGTCACTGGCCGGTGATTGGTTGATACCCAACCAATTATAGCTACCCGTTATCGAACCTATAGGGTGGACACACTTAAACTAGGATTAGTTAGTTGTGTATTATGGTTGGTCTGGAACATGGAGAGAGTATCACCGGCATGGTGCTTGCGTGATAGATATACCTTATCAAGAGAGAAAGTTTGTGATTGAAGTTACTATCACGGTCGGATTTATTCCGAGTGTTTATAAGAGAGGAATATTTTGTCAGCAGACACTAGGTGTCTCGGATCATATGAAAGGCGTTTCATATGATAGGAAATTAATTCGGTGAATATTATGTAAAACAAAATATTCAAATAAGAATTAATATGACAAAATATGATTTAATTATATGTTAATTAAATATAAATTTATTTAATTGATAAATAATTACGGGAAAATATATTAAGACCACACCACCAATTGGTGGTGGGCCAAGTCGCCACCGAGGGAAGATCCCCCGGGCCGAACCCTAGTGGGTCATGCGGCCCACGGCGGGGCGAGGTAGGAGCGGCGGCGGCCGAGTCGGTTCGGCCAGGCTGGACCCACTCGCTAGGTCGGTGGCTGGCCAGGCAGACCCCACCCGCCAGTCGGCGCAGGGCAGGGCGGCCGACTTAGGTGGGCCCCACCTGCCTAGGTCGGTGCGGCCCAAGGTGGGCCCCACCCGGCCGAGCAAGGAAGAGAGGGAGAGGGAGGGAGAAGTTGGAGTCCTACTCCAACTCCCCTCCTAGGCCGAATTGGGCAAGGGGAAACTTTCCCCTTGTTCAAGTTGAGTTGGACTAGGAAAGGTTTCCCCTTGTCCAAGTCTCCCTACCTCTTGGTGTAACACCCCAATTTTTATAGACTTAGAATTGTGGTGTTAAACTCGAATTTAGTCAACTCTTGCATGGATTGTTTTGGTGATCTTAATTTTAATTTCTTTAGCACACTAGTTTTTTTTTGAGGTCTAATAGGATCACTTTTACTATTTCTTCTAGTTTAAAATTTAGTGGCTATGATCTTCATGTTTATTAAAACATAGCCAATCTAGAGCCCTAGATTAAGCAATCCTTGTGTTAGTTTTGACATGCAACTTGACCCTCTTGTTCCTTGAACTCTTTATTCTTAGTTTTTGCCTTGCTTAACTTTTTGAAAACTTGATTTATCATAAAACCATCTAGGTGTTTAGGCCTACACAAATCAGTGACCATTTGGTCATTTTTCACAACTTGCAAATATTTAAAATTCTTTCTTTATTTTTTAGACTTGGAATTTTTTTGTTTCATCACCATTAGGTCACCCCACTCATGTTTTTGCCTACATCGATGTGTTGTCCAATTTTAGACTTGTTAGTAAAAGTAGTAAAACAAAATGGTGTTGACCTAAAACCCTAAACCTAACTAAATCCAGCCCCTCCCCTCGCACCAACGACCACCCTCTCACCCCTCTGACCAGTGTGTGCATCCTAGTCAGCTAGCTCCCACTTGTCAACCCCCCAAACACCCCTCTCCACCACTCTTCTCTCCTCTTTCTCCAAACCGGCCAATGAGGCCTCACTCCCTCACTCCCCACTGGCCAGCACCACGTCTCCCGACCAACACCACCCTGCCCACTCCTCCACCGCCCATTAGAGCCAGTAGCCACGCCTCAGCCCACTCCCCCATCCTCCTTGTCCGAAGAAACCCTAAAACGGCCCCTGCCCACCACCCGCGCCAGAGCACCCTCCCCTCTCTCATTTCCCCCTCCTGGCACGCACACACTCCTTCTCACTCCACCCCTGAAGCCCCGCTTGATTTCGTGCTTGCTGCTGCCCAGGAACGCGCAAGAACCCGCCGGTCGCCGTCGGAAAAACACAGACGTAGCCGTTGTTCCTCTCCCTCTTCCTCCGCCATTTTTGGCCCGCTGAACACCCCTCATCGAGAGCTAACCCATCCCCTTTTCTCCTTTGCCCAGAGCCACAGTAGACGTCGCGTCCATCCTCGACCCGTGGAGCACGCCGCCGTCGCCGCCATGGACTCCGGCGCTGCATGCGGCGCTTGAGGATGTCGCCGAGGTCGCCTCCTGCCCCGACTGCAACCTCTCCCGCAGCCGCACGCAAGCCCTAGGTGAGCATCCCGCCGCCGCCATTGCCCTCTGTCTCAAGGTCATCCGCGCGCGCGTCGCGTCGAAGATCTACGGCCCTGTTTGAATCCCACCCGGCGCCGGCCGTTTTCCACGCGTGCGCCGTTGTTGGGCCGGCCTGGCTCGTGCACAGCCCAGATCCGCCCCAGCCACGGCCAGATCTGGCCCAATCCCGGCCCATCCGCGTTTTTATTTCCTAGGTTTACTCTTTTTCTGTTTCGGTTAAATGTTTGTGTCTAGTTTAATTAAATTGTGATAGATTTGTTTGTGCATGTTGTTTAGGAGCATTTTTAGTAGTTGCCCTGGTGTCTTCCTAAACATGCAGAGTTGGTTTGGTATAAAAATAAGTTATATTTTGTGATGCACATTAAATCCAGTAGAAAGTGTGTTTTCCACTCCTTTTGTGATATCTTGAGCTAGGAGTATCCAAACAGAGTGAATCAAATTGCCACTGGTTGCTAAAATAAGTACCTATCCATAGAAATTAGTCTTTCATGCAGGAGCTTCCTAAAACACAAGCTACCATCTATTTGGTTTTAAGACCAGTAGCATTTGCGGGATTTTTAATTCTTCTTTAGTAATAGCTTTTGGTGGAAATGAAATTTTCCTAGCTTGGTGTGACTCCTAGCAGTACTGTGGTAAAAGAGTTTAGTTTTAGGAGCATTATTTTAGGACTTGTGAATTTTTCCCCAAAACAACAACTTTGCTACTATTAAAGTCCTATTTTAATTGATTGTTTTTAATTGTTTATGATTAAGACTGTTTTAGATTTATTGTCCAGAGATTGTTTGTGGGTTGAAATGCTTTTTGTTTAGTTTAGTTATTTTATATTGTTGTCAACCCGCTCCTTAGAGTTGACGGTAGTTCCGTTTATTTTTCCGGTACGATAGAACCGCAAGAGGAGGAGCAGTACGTGGAAGCTGAACCTGTCTACGAAGAAGAACAAGACCAATGACACTTTGTTGAACAAGGCAAGCCACCTCAACACCTTACTGAAATCCTATTATTTTCACAAAGCATGTCTTGTGTTCAAAATAAAATAATGCATGTTTTATTTCTTCTGAGGCATTTTGCCACCCCAAAACTATTTTTACAAAATATTGTTTGGCCAAAGATATATTTCCTAGTATATAATAGGTTTTATAAAAAAAAAAAGTGTTTACTTGAGAAGCCTTCTTCTGAAGGCGCTATCAAGAAGATTATATTTTCTAGTAGTGTATCTTTATATCCTTATCTCAAAACTTTAGGATGGAAGCTTGATTTTGATAAAATGCTTTCGGAGGAAAAAACCGAGTTGCTGGGAGCAATCTGCGAGTGTCATGGTGGTATCATGGCAGATGCCATAGGATGGCTTAAGTTGGGGCCGATGGACGCTGGTGGATCCGGAGAGGGCTAGCACACTGAAAAGCGCGCACAGGAGAACATAAAAAACAGAAGAACACACAAGGATCTACCCAGGTTCAGGGTCCTCGTGAGGAGGTAACACCCCTACTCCTGCCTATCTCTCTTTCTATATCTCGGTTTCTCACAAGTACAAGGTGCTCCTTGAGCTGTATATCTCAACAATGGTGCTGAACACTAGAGGGAAGATGGAGCTATCGCGGGAGAAGCTATCTCGGATCCTCTCTTCCTTCTCTCTTCCTCCTCTGTCTCTGGCTGTGCCCGTCCCTCACGCAGGAGGGGGTGAGGCCCTCTTTATAGGCAAAGTCCACAACGGTACAGGGTCCCACTGTGACACTGTAGCCACACACGCCGGATGATCATCAGTGCACCCCTGACAGAGACAGGATGGGACATGCCCATTACTATGCCTTTGTATCTGCACCCTACATCCCTTAGTCTTCACCTAGGCATGTCGGGTCTTATCGTGTCGCGGCATAGCTCCTGCCATACCTCTGCTCCAACCATGCCCCCGTGTCAGACATCCCGGTGTCAGGTGCTCCCGTGCCAGACGGAGGTGACAAGCGCATTGATTACAGCGCCGTCATCCCTATCCTCCACGACATCCATCCGACATAGGTATCCCGGACATCTTCCCTGAATTACTCCGGCACAGACATGCCGGATACCCTGTCTCGGGGGAGACTGTTCCCCTGCACATAAGAGCAAGCATACCAATACCGACATGCCTATGTCGGTCAACCATACCTCGGTTGATATATCTCGGCTGATTCCAGGATCTTACCTCGGTCCTTTCCGAACCTGGACACGCTGGTTTACATACCTCAGTTTATATACCTCGGGTTGGCCCCGCAACTCAACCCGGCCTCTTCCAAGGTCTGATTATGCCGGTTTTTACTGTATCTCGGTCCACACCTGGACACCACCTTCACCACCTTATGACCCTACCCGGGGGTAGCCCCCCGACAGCGAGAAAGTGATTTATAAAACCCGATTTGCTGGGAGCAATCGGAAGTTTTTACGAAAACCCGAGTTGCTGGGAGCAATCGGAGATGTTACGAAAACCCGAGCTGCTTGGAGCAGTCGGAGGTGGAGATGTTTAAAAAAAAAAACAAAGTACTACCCTAGCGGCCGCCCGAACAATTAACCCGTGCAACCACATTACCTGAGATGGGTAGGGCTTAGCCGAAAGCTTGTCCACTTTAGTACAAAGGTTCTCATACTCTATAAGGGCAAGGCCCCCAAAGCTGGGTTGCCGTCTGTACGAGGCAATACACATTCGGGGTGATCCGTGCCGGACGATTACGCTGGGTCCCCTGCCGTGGCGGTGTGGCGTCCCTGGAGAGACCAGGGGTCTAGTGGAGCACACGGTGCCGAGGGGAACAAACCTATAGAGAGACCTGTGTACTAGCGCGGACCTAGTGGAAAGCTTTGATCTGGTTATCCGAACAACCGCATACTGTCGTAAGTCGGACCGTGGCTGAACACAGCGGAATGACCGTTTGGTGTGGTGAAAGTGCACCACCTCTACAGAGTGTAAATCTTTTCGAATAGCCGAGTCCTCGGTCATGGACGGTTGGAAAGGCCACCGATCTAGGCGTAAGGGCAATTTTATGTTTTCAAAAGAAAAATGGTTTCACGGTGGAAACAAGGAGGCATTCAAGAAGGTACCTGGGAGGTACGAACATCAATTTTACCAAGCTTTTCCTCAACAGATTTATTAAAAGCATTTTGTGTACTAATAAATTCTTTAAGCATGGCTTCAAGATCAGAGGGTACACTTCTATTGTTGCTGTAGGAATTACCATAAGAATTGCCATAACCATTAGAAGGATAAGGCTTATAATTGTTGCTACCAAAATTATTCCTATAGGCATTGTTGTTGAAGTTGTTGTTTTTAATGAAATTTACATCAACATGCTCTTCTTGAGCAACCAATGAAGCTAGAGGAACATTATTAGGATCAACATGAGATTTACCATTCACAAGCATAGACATAATGACATCAATCTTTTCACTCAAAGAGGAGGTTTTTTCAACAGAATTTACCTTCTTACCTTGAGGAGCCCTTTCAGTGTGCCATTCGGAATAGTTGATCATCATATCATCAAGTACCTTTGTTGCAGCACCCAAAGTGATGGACATGAAGATACCTCCAGAGGCCGAATCCAACAAGTTTCTTGAAGAAAAATTTAATCCTGAATAAAAGGTTTGGATGATCATCCAAGTAGTCAGTCCATGAGTGGGACAATTCTTTACCAAAGATTTCATTCTCTCCCATGCTTGGGCAACATGTTCATTATCAAATTGCTTAAAATTCATAATGCTACTTCTCAAGGATATAATCTTAACAGGAGGATAATATTTTCCTATGAAAACATCTTTGCATTTTGTCCATGAATCAATACTATTTCTAGGCAAAGATAGCAACCATTCTTTAGCTCTTCCTCTCAAAGAGAAAGGAAATAATTTCAGTTTTATAATATCCCCATCCATATCCTTATACTTTTGCATCTCACAAAGTTCAACAAAATTATTAAGATGGGCAGCAGCATCATCAGTACTAACACCAGAAAATTGCTCTTTCATAACAAGATTTAATAGAGCAGGTTTAATTTCATAAAAGTCTGCTTTAGAAGTAGGTGGAGAAATAGGAGTGCATATGAAATCATTATTATTTGTGCTAGTGAAGTCACACAACTTGGTGTTCTCAGGAGTACTCATTTTTGCAAAAAACAAAACAGGCCGAATTGAAAAAGATAAAACAAGTAACTAATTTTTTTGTGTTTTTGATAAAGAGAGCAAACAAGACTAAATAAAAATAAACTAAGCAAGACAAATAACAAGTAAAGAGATTGGAAGTGAGAGACTCCCCTTGCATAAGCAACTCGAGATCCCAGAAAACTTGCACTGTTGTTGGGGTCTTGAGTTGTTCTGTCTCAGAAGCGTCTTGATCTCCCTGGCAACGGCGCCAGAAAACTTGCTTGATGCGTGTGAAGCACACGTTCGTCAGGAGACCTCAAGTGTAAGGTTTGATGAGTGTAGTGGCAAGTCTTCCCTCAGTATGAAACCAAGGTTTATCGAACCAGAAGGAGATCGCGATGCTCTGAAGGTGTCAACGGCGCCAGAAACTTGGCCGATGGGGGGGTCGAGTTGACTTCCCCGGTGGCGTCAGAAAACTTGGAGCTGTTGGCTTGGAACCTGCACACAAGACAATCAAACTACTTTGCCCCGACGAGTCAGTGAGGGTGTCAATCTCACCGGCTTGCTGAAAACAAAAGATTAGATGTATAGTGTGGAAAATGATGTTTGCTTGCAGAAAATGAAAGAGAACAATGATTGCAGTAGGTTGTATTTCAAATGTAAAAGAATGGACCGAGGTCCACAGTTCACTAGTGGTGTCTCTCCATAAAGATAACTAACATGCTGGGTAAACAAATTACAGCTGGGCAAGTGACAATATTGATAAGTGCATAATATGCATGTGCAAGTTGTAGTGTCTACTATGACATTCATTTGGGCATTACGACAAAGTACACAGACCGCTATCCAGCATGCATCTGTGCCTAAATAGTCCACCTTCGGGTTAGCGTCCGCACCCCTTCCAGTATTAAGTTGCAAGCAACAGACAATTGCACTAAGTAAAGTGCATAATGTAAACAACACATTCATCCTTAGACAAATCATTGCTGTTTTACCCCTAGTGGCAACAACACATCTACAACCTTAGAACTTTCTGTCACTATCCCAGGTTAAATAGAGGCTGAACCCAACTATCTAGCATAAATACTCCCTCTTGGAGTCACAAGCATTCACTTGGCCAAAGTTTCAAAAAGTAACGGAGAGCATGCAAGATCATAAAAGACATAGACATGATAATTCAATATTCAACTTGACATAGTATCAATATTCATCGGATCCCAGCAAACACAACATGTAGCATTACAATAAGATGATCTTGATCATGATAGGCAGCTCACAAGATCTAAACATGATGGCACAAGTGGAGAAGACAACCATCTAGCTACTGCTATGGACCCATAGTCCAGGGATGAACTACTCGCACATCACTCTGGAGGCAGGCATGGCGATGTAGAGCCCTCCGGTGATGATTCCCCTCTCCGACAGGGTGCCGGGGAGAGCTTCAGAACCCTCCCGAGTTAGGGTTGACGACGGCGGCGGCGGCGGATGTTTTCTGGAGGTATGGCTTGGGTACTTAGGGTTTTCCCAAAAAGAAGAATATATAGGCGAAGGGGCGGCGTCGGTGGAGTCCCGAGGGCTCCTCACCCCTTGACGGCGCGCATGTGGGCCCACCCGCGCCAGGAGGGGTTGTGGGCGCCTCGGTGCCCCACTTCGTCTCTCCTTCGGACTTCGTGTACGTGTTGGAAAAATAGGGACTTCAGTTCTTGTTTCGTGCAATTCCGAGAATATTCGCAGAACAACTTTTCTGGAACCAAAAACAGCAGAAAATAGGAACTGGCACTGCGGCATCTTGTTAATAGGTTAGTCCCGGAAAATGCATAAAAGTGATACAAAGTGTATATAAAACATGTAGCAATTGACATAATATAAGCATGGAACATCAGAAATTATAGATACGTTGGAGACGTATCAAGTTGCATTGATGAGGAAGCCACAAGACATGCTGCCCTAGGAGGGTTTGATGATGAAGAAACGGCCGAGAGAGCCCATTTTGATTCCCTGACCACAGTTTTGGGTATGGGGAAGCTTGAATTCCGTCGGATGAGGTCTCAACCCTTCTATGACTTGCCTGAAAACACAAATGATCCTAACTTTCCAAGGAGAGAGCAGCAACTGATCATGAATGAGATCTATGCTAGAATCGAGAAGCATGTTGTTTGTGAGCGAAAGATCTTGAGCCTTGAGAACTTGAACAAGAAGCCATATTTTCAAGAGGCCATGTGGATTGCTAGAAAGCTTGGTCTTGAGAGACTCATCTCCAGCACCCATGAAGACTATGATATTCTGCTTGTCCATCAGTTCTTTGCCACTGTTGTCTTTGATCATGATGAAGATGTCACCATGACTTGGATGACCGGTCCTCACAAGTGCATCTCCAACTTTGTGGAGTTTGGGAGATTGTTGGGCTACGAGTTCAAGGGGGCTACTAGACCAGTTGGGAAGAGGATGCATGTGGAAGGGGCTGCCTACAACAAGAGCAACTTGCGCCCTTTGTATTCCGTGGCATCATCGTTGGTGATGCATGTAAAATGCATACATGAACTTTGCACTATATCACACATATTCCAATCATATATGAAACATATAAGGGTTATATCACTGTTATTTAATGAATTTAGGAAATAAAAGATTTGTTTCCTAATTTTATGGAATTAACTCTGCGTAGGCAGAAAATCCTATTTCCTTCCTTTTATGTTTCAGGTACCCAAACAACGCCCAAAAATTATGGAAAAATACAGGCGTCATTATTTTGGAAGGAGGAAGACGTGGGAGCGAAGGATTCAAGAAAACAGAGGCCGGAAGGCCAAAAGAGGGTGGCCCACGCGGCCAGGTACTGTGGCCGCATGGGGCCCACTCGTTTGGGCCTCGACGCTCCGCTGTCGTCGATCTTTCTTCCACCATCTTCGTTTTGACCTAAAAACGCCTATAAAAAAAGTCCCATGGCGTTTCGCGAAACAAGCGCCGCCACACATCAGAAACACAAAAACAGATATCTGGAGCTGCAGATTGGAGGGGGAAAACTCCGGCGAGGCGCTGCCGGCGTGGTCTCTGATAACCCACAAGTATAGGGGATCGCAACAGTCTTCGAGGGAAGTAAAACCCAAATTTGTTGATTCGACACAAGGGGAGCCAAAGAATATTTAGAAGCCTTGACAGATGAATTGTCAGTTCAGCTGCACCTGGAAGTGGACTTGCTCGACACAGATTATCAGTAGCAACAGTTTATGACAGTGGCAGTAGTGAAATAATAGCATCAGTAAAATAAAGACAGCAGTAATAAATGCAGTAGACAGCAGGATTAAAATACTGTAGGCATAGGGATGGATGAACGGGCACTGCATGGATGATATAATTCATGTAATAAGCATTCATAGGACAATTGCAGATATATAATAATAAGGTATCCAAGTAATATTCAAGCATAAGCATGTGTTCCGTATGTCGGCCCAGTGCAAACCAGGGTGTGCTGGGCCAGGCCTCTACAACCCTCGACACTCGGTGGATAAGTTTCACTAAGGACCAGGTCTACGAGCCTGAGGAGCCCGCGAGGCAGAAACGCCTCGCGGAGGCCTGGAGAGGCAGCAGAGGCTTGCGGAGCCCCCACAGCGCTGCCCTCTCCCCGAGAACGCCCTCCCTGGAGGGAAGTCAACGACGCATTCTCCACAGGGCGCTCCCGCCCTCGCGGAGGTGCCTTCGCAGTAAAGCAAGCTCTACAGAGCGCACATGGCCTCTGCAGTGGCCGCAGAGTGACCGCGCCTCTGCGCAGAGTGACGACGGAGCTACAGTTGCCACTTTGGTGATAAAGGGGTCAATAAAGCGGTGCCCGGCGGAGCAGACTACCAAGCTTTCCTCTTTGGTGATAAGGGGACCGGCCGGCGCTACGCGCCAAGGACGACGTCACCGTGGGCGCTCCCACTCTCCTCTGCGGCCTCAGCTGGCCGTCCTGGATGGCCGGTGGTCTCCCTGCCACCGGCCTCAGCTTTTCTGCCCATGGACCGCGTCCACGGGCAGCTGGGCTGCGGTGCACCGTGCTCCGCCATCTTGTCGCCATGTGGTAGCCCCTCCACTGCCATGCGCAGGGAGGAGGCCCGGGGCGCCTATAAAAGGAGGCGGAGCTCCACCGTAGCAAGGGATCGCATTTTCTACTAGCTTAGCTACCCACGCGTAAGGAAGAGGAAGACACCAGCTTCCCTTCCCTTGCTCTCACCATTGCCATAACCGTGCCTTCGGCAAGCACGCTGTACTGTGACCTCCACAAGCAGTAATACAGACTAGCAGGACGTAGCGGTTTTACCTCTACTAGAGGGCCGTGAACCTGGGTACGAGCTCGAGTCCATCTCTGTCGTGATGTCCCTCCTCATGCACGACGAGCACCGTCGCCGCGCAGGTTGAGGGTTGTTTGACCTCCGTGTTCAGCCCCTTGCACGAACTCTCTTCGTGAGTGTGACTACCCCTGTTCCGTGGGAGTCATTCTCCGACAATTGGCGCGCCAGGTAGGGGGCTGAGGCGCGTCTTCAACCTTCATCGACCTCTGCACCATGGCGGACACTCGCGCAGCTCGCGCCAACCGACGCGCGTCAGGCAGGCTGAGACTGAGCCCGCCGTCCACGCCACCAGGCCCGCGGCCGTCCCCGCACCAACCGCGCTTCGGGGCGCAGCACCGTGGAGCCCGCGTGGAGCACCCCGAGGACGACGACGACCACCGCGACGACCACTACGACGAAGACGTCGACCACGAGCACAACGAGGACGCTGAGTCCTCGCATCCGTCCCGGCGCCAAAGCGCCTCCACTCATGGGCGTCCAGCGCCCAGCCCAAACACTGCGCTGCTCATGGCCGCGGAGCTCTTCCGCTACCGCCCCACCGCCGAGGCGCACGACAACTGGCTTGGCCGTCTCCAGGACCTCGTCGACATCGCGGCTGCACCCCGCGGCCCCAGCACGTCGCGCTCTCTGGTGCACCACAACTCGGGCGCGCTGGGACAGCCGCGCATGGAGCACCCCCGCCTCCGCCTCCGCCAGGACCGCCTCCGGCTGCGGCAAACAAAGCCGCCTCTCACGCGTCCTCGCCGCATGATTGTCAAATCGTGCAGCGGACTCCGCCGGACGCGCGGGTGGAGATGGAGCGCCAGCGGGACCTCCAGAAGCGCATCGTCGAGGAAATTGGCCAGGCCGGGCGCCAAAACCGCAGAGCTCTCCAGGGCGGAGTGGCCACGTACGCCACAGGCTGCACGGCCTTCACCCGCAACCTGCGCCGCGTCGTCTGGCCGCAGAAGTTCAGGCCAGACCTCCCCAAGGGCTACGATGGCACGAACAACCCCATCGAGTTCCTGCAGCTCTACACCACCTCCATCCAGGCGCGGGGAGACGACAAGGTCATGGCGAACTGGTTCTCGCACGCCCTCAGGGACTCTGCCCTGTCGTGGCTCCTGAACCTCCCTGAGGACTCCATCGACTCCTGGGAGGACCTCTGCAAGCAGTTCGTCGCGAACTTCAAGGGCACGTACGAGCGCGCCCTCACCTACAACGACCTGCGCGCCGTACGCCAGAAGTCTGGCGAGACTCTCCGCAAGTACATCCAGCGCTTCAGCCAAGTCCGCAACAAAATCCCCAACATCCCTGACTCGCACGTCATTGCTGCCTTCAGAGAGGGCGTCACCAACCGCAGGATGCTTGAGAAGCTCGGCATCCACGATACCCTCTCCTCTGTCGTGAAGCTCTTCGACATCGCAGACAAGTGTGCCAAGGCTGAAGAGGGTCTCCTCTTCACCAAGGTGGCCTCTGCAGACGACCCTCCAGAGGGATCCAAGGCCCACAAGAAGCGTGACGAGACCAAGCGCAAGCCTACTGCTGTGCTGGCTGCTGAGCCCGGCGCTAAGCACGCTCGAGAGACTCTCCAGAGGATGGCGAGAAGAAGAGGACAACCGTCCCTTCTGCATCTACCACAACAGGCGCGGCCACGCGACAGAGAACTGCTACGACCTCAAGCAGCTGAGCAAGAAGCGCGAGCAGGAAGAAGGCAGCGGTGGTCGCGGCAGAGGCCGTAACTACCGCAAGGGCGGACGCAAAGGTGGCTACCAGAAGCCTCAAGGGACTCAGGCCAACGCCGCTGAGAAAACAACAACCTCCCTGACGAGGAGCCTGGGGGCTACCAGGCCCCTAGAGGCGCCATGGCGTGCATCCTCGGCGGGGCTCAGGCGCCCAAGTCCAACAATCAGTTCAAGCAGTTCGCCCGCGAGCTCAACGCAGCGCTCCCGGGGTGGAGACATCGCGTCCCCTCAAGTGGTCTCAGTACACCATCGCCTTCGACGCCAAGGACCACCCCAAGTCGACCAAGACTGTAGGCACCCTCCCGCTGGTGTGCACCCCCACCATCAACAATATCGCCGTCGGCAAAACGCTCATTGATGGGGGTGCAGGCCTGAACGTCATCTCTGTCGAGACCTTTGAGACGCTTCAAGTGCCCTACGAGTGGCTTATGCCCTCCAGGCCCTTCACAGGGGTCACCAGCGGCTCAATCTCGCCTCTGGGGCAAGTGAGGCTTGCAGTCACCTTTGGCACGCAGCAAAACTATCGCACCGAGCTCATCGACTTCGACGTGCGCACATTGGCCTGCCCTACAACGCCATCCTCGGCTACCCCGCCCTCGCGAAGTTCATGGCCGTCACGCATCACGCCTACAACATGGTCAAGATCCCTGGCAGCGGCGGCACCATCACCATCCATGGTCACGTACAGGACGCACACGCGCTGTCGAGATCGCCTACAAAGCCGCTGCCATGGCGTTCCCTGCTGACGAAGACCTGGAGCCCCTCGCGAGGCCCAAGAAGAAGAAGCAGCTGTTCTCTCAGGAGCAGGCCGCTACAAAGAAGGTGTCGCTGAGCACCAGGCTCGGGGGCTGAGGGCTCGGGGGCTAGCGTCACCATAGGCGCTGGCTTGCCTCCCAAATAGGAAAGCGCGCTCGTCGCCTTCCTTCGGGCAAATTCTGACATGTTCGCATGGACTCCGTCAGAAATGTCCGGCGTACCAAGGGAGGTGATCGAGCACCACTTAGCTGTGTGTCCAAACGCACGCCCCGTCAAGCAGAAAGCACGGAAACAAGCCCCTGAGAAGCAAGCCTTCATCATCAAAGAAGTAGAAAAGCTAAAAGCAGCAGATATTCGAGAAGTTGCCCACCCCACCTGGGTCTCTAATGGCGTGGTTGTCCCAAAACCCAATGGGGAGGCCGGCTCTGCATCGATTACACTGATGTAAATAAAGCCTGCCCCAAGGACCCATACCCCATGCCAAGGATTGATCAGATCGTGGACTCCACAGCCGGCTGTGATCTCCTCTGTTTTCTGGACGCCTTCTCAGGCTACCACCAGATCAAAATGGCTAAAGAGGACGAGGAGAAAACAGCATTCCTCACCCCCTGTGGCGTGTATTGCTACACTTGCATGCCCTTCGGGTTGAAGAACGCCGGCGCCACCTTCCAGAGGCTCATGAGGATCGCCTGGGGGCTCAGATGGGAAGAAATGCAGAGCATATGTTGACGACATCGTAGTCAAGTCTCGCGAGGGAGACACTCTCTTGAAGGACCTCGAGGAGACCTTCGCCAGCCTGCGCAAGGTGAACATCAAGCTAAACCCCGCCAAGTGCGTCTTCGGGGTACCTTCAGGCAAACTCCTCGGGTTCCTCGTGTCCCATCGCGGCATAGAAGCAAACCCTGACAAGATCAAGGCCATAGAAGAAATGCAGCCACCTCGCCGCCTCAAGGACATGCAGCGCCTAGCTGGGTGCATGGCCAGCTTGGGCCGCTTCATCTCCAAGTTTGGCGAGAGGGCCCTGCCATTTTTCAAGATCATGAAGAAGTCCGGCACCTTCAAGTGGACTCCAGAGGCAGACAAGGCATTTGAGGACTTGAAGAAGTACTTGGCTAGCGCACCAGTTATGGTAGCCCCCAGGACGGGCGAGCATCTAAAGCTGTACCTTGCAGCCACTCCACAAACCGCAAGCGCCGTCCTGGTGGTCGAAAGAGAAGAGCCAGTCCTCCCCAAGAAAAGTGCTGCCACTCCAAGTCCAGAGCCTCCCGACAAGGAAAAAGTCCCTCCAGGCCCAGAGCCAGACCCACAGCCAGCTGTCGAGCCTACTACAGGCACCCCTGCTGAGACTCCTCCACAAGGAAACCTCGCCAAAGGGCCTGAGGAGTCTCTCGAGGGAGCCAACGCTGCGTCACCCTCCACAACCCTTGTCGAGCATCCTGTCTACTATGTCAGTACTGTGCTAAGAGATGCTCGCGAGCGGTACCCTATGCAGCAGAAGCTCCTTCTCGCCCTGCTCATCGCCTCCAGAAAGCTGCGCCACTACTTCCAGGGCCACCCTGTCACGGTGGTCACATCATTCCCCTGGAGCAAATCCTGCGCAACCCCAACGCCACTGATCGCGTAGCAGGGTGGAACATCGAGCTGCAGCCTTTCAACTTGCGCTTTGACACCACAAGGGTCATCAAAGGAAGAGCACTGGCAGATTTTGTCGCCGAATGGACAGACCCAACTCCTGAAGAGCCTCCTGAAGCAGAAACTGCCGCCTGGAGATACAATGCCAAGCCACTGGACCATGCACTTCGATGGAGCTTTCTCCTGCCGCAACGGAGGGCTGGCGTTGTCCTGACCTCACCTAAAGGCGACAAGCTCTACTATGCCATCCAGTTGTGCTTCACGATGGACAAGATCTCCAACAACATCGCTGAATATGAAGGCCTCCTCGCCGGGCTCAGAGCTGCCATTGCCCTCGGTGTCAAGCACCTACTCATCAAAGGCGACTCCCAGCTCCTGGTCAACTTCTCCAACAAGAGCTACACCCTAAAGACAGCCATATGGCTGCCTACCTTGAAGAGGTCCGCAAGCTCGAGAAGCACTTCAGGGGCATGGAGCTCATGCACATCCCGCGCAAGGAGAACCAGGAAGCAGATGACATCGCCAAGCGCGCATCGCGAAGGGAGGCCCAGCCCGCAGGTGTCTTTGAAGAGAGGCTCTCCAAGGCGTCCATAAAGCAGCCGCTGAAGCACCAGCTACAAGCACAGACGAAGTACTCCCACCACCTCCACAGGTGGCGCACCCAACTGTGGCCCATCCTCAGGGGAGCGTCTGATGCTGACCATGGTGCACCAAGAAACAGGCTGGGTTGACGAGCTCAAGGACTACTTGCTAAAAGGAGTCCTTCCCGAGGAAGCGGAGGCAGAACGAGTCGCTCGACAAGCGAAATCCTATTACATCCTTGAGGGAGACCTATACCGCAAGCGCCCAAATGGCATTGCCCTCAAGTGTGTGCCTCCTGAGGAAGGACGCATGCTCCTCAGGGACATACACAGTGGAGAGTGCGGCCACCATTCCTGCGCGCGCACCCTCGCTGGCAAGGTCTTCAGGAGCGGTTTCTACTGGCCTCAAGTGCTTCAAGATGCCGTCACCATCGTTCAGTCTTGCGATGCATGCCAGTTCCACGCCAAGCAAGTCCATCAGCCTGCACTGGGACTCCAGACCATCCCGCTCTCCTGGCCGTTCGCGGTCTGGGGGCTGGACATCTTGGGACCCTTCCCGAGATCGCAAGGGGGCTACCGCTTCCTCTTCGTGGCTGTTGACAAGTTCACCAAATGGGCAGAGGTTGAAGCGGTGCGCACCATCCAGCCAGGGCAGCCGTGAAGTTCATCAGAGGCCTGGTCTGCCGCTTTGGTGTGCCAAACCGCATCATCACCGACAATGGCTCACAGTTCACCAGCGGCATCTTCAGGGCTTACTGCGAGAGCCTCGGCACCAAGCTCTGCTTCGCCTCGGTAGCTCACCCACAGAGCAATGGTCAAGCCGAGCGAGCAAATGCTGAGGTCCTCAAGGGCCTCAAGACGAGAAGTTTCAACCGCCTCAAGGGCTACGGCAAGGGCTGGATCGATGAGCTCCCCTCCGTGCTCTGGTCCATCCGCACGAACCCTACAAAGCCCACTGGTGAGACGCCATTCGCCCTGGTGTATGGAGCCGAAGCAGTCCTCCCCACAGAGATCAAGCACGGGTCCGCAAGGGTCCTTGCCTTCAATGAGGACAATCAAGAAGACCTCCACAACGACGACCTGCTGTTCCTCGACGGGTTGCGCCGCCGAGCCGCCCTCAGAGCGGCAAAGTACCAGCAAGACCTGCGACGCTACCACAGCCGCCACATACGTCCGCGCACTCTCGAGACAGGCGACCTTGTCCTCAGGAGGATCCTCTCCAGGGAAGGTCTCCACAAGCTCTCGCCCATGTGGGAAGGCCCCTACAGGGTCGCGCATGTCGCCAGACCTGGTGCGGTACGCCTCGAGACGGAGGACGGCATCCCGGTCAAGAACCCTTGGAACATCGCGCATCTACGCAAGTTCTACCCGTGATCTCTATCACACCAGGCATTTTTTGTCTCTAGAGGAAGCGCACAGCTTCACCTCCAAGCTTCACAAAAGCTTCTCTCCTGAGGGCCAGTCCCTCTGAGCTCTTCCTGTAACGTGCCGCCGCAGGCCGTGAAGAGTCTCAGCCACTGAATGTGGTCCCCATGCCTCGACATGGAAACTTTATCTTGGCAAGTCCAAGTGTAACGAACCAATTCGTTTCCTAGTGAAACATTGCGCTGCGGCGCCGCTATGTAATATTTTGGGGGTGAGTTTTAGTTTCCATTACTCTGTGTTTTCATTCGCGCTCATATTTTTCCCCTTGCGCACCTCGCGAGCGGGGGCTGAGTACGGTGACTGTGCCTCGGGAGCATCCCAGCAGCACCGCAAAACCCAAAGGATCCGAGCTCTAACACGTGAGCACGCTCTCACGCCTGTTACCTCACCAAAGAGCTCTGGCCCAGGGGCTTGCTCCCAAACCTGCCACCTCACCTAAGGACCTTTGGTACTTACTCTCCTCGCGAGGCACCCATGAGGAAACCTATAAGCGCGCATGAGTTTCACTACCATGTTCTGCTTTGGTTTCGCCTCTAACCTACACAGGGAACAAGAGTCCCCCCAAGGCTCGAGGAGTCACGCTCCAGACCCAAAGGGGAAAGCCCCAAGGCTCGTGGAGTCACGCTCCAAACCCAAAGGGGAAAGCGCACCATCAGGGAAACCAACGCCACCCGCGAGGCCAAAACCTCGCTAAGCTAAGTCCTGCGCTTACGCCTCAGGAGTCGTGTTTTTCCTCTCACGAGCAACTACCGTCCCTCGAGCGGGTCTTTTCTCCCTTGCATTCCATGGACTGCTTGAGCGTCAAAGGGGAGCCCTTGAGCATCGCGACTAGAGAGCTCTTACCTCTCTAAGCCTTAAACACCCCCCGGCCTTGCTGAGTCATTGCTCTGGCATACCGTAGTGGCGGAGTCATAGCGCAAAGAGACGGGTCCTAACGACGTAAAGCGAAAAAGACATGGAACAGGGATAAAGGGCCCATCGAGGGGCACACACATAGCAGCACTAAAAAGTGTTTTACAGACCATAGCAAATGAAACAAGTCTTTAAACAAAGATAACTTGCGCCTCAGGCGCGTCTTGTGACAGGAGCAGCCTAATCAGATGCCTTGGCGGCACGGTCCTCCTCAGCGTCTTCCTCCTCGTCGCCCTCCTCCTCGCCAGAGGCCTCCTCCGCCACGACCCTCTTGAAGCGATTGACGTAGTCGTTGATCTCGTCCCGCAGCGAGTTGGAGAGGCGCGTCGCAATTTGAGCATCCTCCATAGGCTCAGTCACGGACGCATAGTCGAAGCCTGGCTGAAGGCGCTGGAGGTTGACGAAGACGCGCTCGACCGCCACCAGCAAGAGCTTGCGGCACTCCTCGTCGACAACGTCGTCTAGTTCCGCCACAGGGCCCGCAAGCGCGGAGAAGAGCTGGTCGAAGTAGGCCAGGTATGCGGCGGCATCAGCGTTCCCATGGGCGGGGACGGCAGGAGCATCCACCCCCAGCTTTGCAGCGAGAGCATTCCCGCGAGTCACCAAAGACCGGAACATGCGCTCCCGCTGCTGCGTCAAGACCCGTGCCGCTATCATGCTCTGCTCAGCCTCTTCGACACGCTCCACGACAGGGGCCACCTGCGCGTTCAACTCCTGCATGTCGGCCATCAAGGCGGCAAGGTCATGCTCGAAACGGTCGCGAGCCTCTTATGCGCAGCGACGACCGTCCCTGGCGCGCCTCGCCTGGGAGTTCAGGTTGGCGTTCATCTCCTCCAGCTGGCGGATGCGCTTGGCGTCCTCTTTGCGCTTCTTCTGGAAGCGTTCCTCCTGCTTCTTGAACTTCCCGGCGTATTCCTGGGAGACGGACTGTGAGACAGCAGCGCGGTACTCTTTCTGCTTGGCGAGGGCCTCTGCCTCCGCCTCCTTCTTCTTCTCGGCGAGTTTCTGGTTGGCCTTCTCCACAAGCTTCAGGTGCTGAGTCACTGCTTCGTCATGCTTGCCCATGGCCTCCGCCAAGCTGCTCTCGCGGGACTCGAGGGCCTCGCGCTCTGTGTTCATCTCCGTCTCCGCCTGCTCCAGCTCTTCCTCGCGCTTGAGCACCTCCGCCTCGCGTGTCGCCATGGCCTGCTCGCGAGCCTCCAGGACAGGCGATGCTGTTCCAGGGACTTCCGCACCACCTCAGCTTCAGCAATTATCTTCTCCTCGCGGCTGGCCAGCTCCTTGCGCTGGTCGGCGAGGGAGGTCTCGACGGCCGCGCGGTCTGAGGCAGCAGCTTGGCGCTCCACGGCGGCTGCCTCGCGATCATCCGCTGCAGCCTTGCGCTCGGCTTGAGCAGGCGCCAGAGCTTCTTGAGCCTCGCGCTCCGCATTGTCGCGGATCTCCTTGGCGAGGCGCAACGCTTCATCACGCCGCGCCTACAAGCCCACATCTTCCTGGCGGCAGCGCTCTCTGATCTCGAAGAAGCGAGCCCAGTCCGCCACAAGCTCAGCATATTTCCTGTCAAGCTCTGCTTCCTCGAGGACGAGATGGGCCTCAAGCCCGTCCAGCGCGTCCCTCGTCAGGCGAAATGCAGAACGGCGGCGAGCGTCGCTCCGGCCCTTTCCGCTCAGAACCAGGGCCCTCGAGTTCTCCCCAGCATGGACCATGGTGCTTGGGCCAGGGTCAGCACGGGGCCCCTGGAGCGGGCCCCCACTGTTTTGTGCGTCGTTGTTCTCCACGATCACCTCCTCGTGAGCCTGGGGGGCTGGCGAAGGTGACCTGGCCACCGTTGGCTCCGCCGCAGCCGCACCTGCGGCGACCTCAGAAGAAGCCGCCTCCCCTTCAGGTCCCGTGCTTGGAGGGGGGGCGGAGGAGCGTGCTCCTCCATCTCAACGTCGGCGCCTCCTGGCGCCGGTGTGCTGGTCCCCGCCGTCTCCGCGGCGGGTATCTCCTGTGGCTCCAGAGGAGCATTGGGGCGCGAGGGCGGCGAAGTCCTCACCACCTCCTCCTCTTGTCTCTCAGCGGGAGGTGGCGAGGCGGTCGCCTCAGCAAGAGGCGCCACCACCACAGGCCTCGCGGCCTCATCAGCAACAGGCCCGGTGGCGTCCGTCACCACAGGCCTTTCGGTCTCTTCTTCAAGGGGCGCCACAGGCCCCTCAGCAACAGGCGTAGCGCCGCTCCGGACGTCCGCCGCCTTGCGGAGTCTGCGGCGCTTCGCATGAACCAGATCCCTGTCGGACAAGGCAGTAAGATTCCCGTGAGGGAAACAAGAATTTTCACCAAGAACAACCAAACGAAGAATCGGCACTTACCTCGATGGCCTGGCGCGAGCGTCAACCCACACCTTGTTGGCCGAGCGCCACGGCCCAGACGAGGCTCCGGCGCTGGGCTCTTCAAGGGCCGCCTCGGCTTTCCTCTTCAGAGGAGTGCTCTCCAGGCTCCTAGCGGCCCTGTCGTGGACGGCCTTGGTGCGGGGCTCGCACCTTTCCGCCTCGGCCTCCGGCCGCTGTCCTCCTCCTCTGTGGCCCGGCGTGAAGGGGCCACCACAAAATCCTCGTCCACGTCGGACGAAATCTCCAGAACTTCCTCCTCTGGAGCCGCCTGCTTCGAGGAGCTCGCCTCCCCTGACGAGGGGTTGACTCCACCAGCGGCGGCGTCAGGCTCGGCGTCTGAAGCAGCGGAAGATTCCCCGAGCCAGTCCTCCACCACGGGCACCACAGTCTCCTTCACCTCTTCCCCCTCCAGGCCCTGAGGAGAAAACTCCGGCATCAGCTCCAGGATCGCGAGGCGCTTCTTCGGAGTGAGCTTGTGCAAGGGCAGCAGATGCTCATTGCTCGGCACGGGGACATCTGGGGCGATGAAGAGGGTTCCCATGACAAAGGCGATGTCGTCGGGGGAGAGGGAGGTGCCGTGAAGCCGCATCGGGTCCGCCGGCCCAGAGTACATCCACACCGGCTTCGTGTGCGCCTGGAGAGGAGCAATGCGCCGCCTCACGAAGTCTTCGGCGACCATTTGCCCTGTGAGGCCGGCTTCGCGGATGAGTTTCATGCGCGATACCAAGTGGGCGATCTTCTGATTCTGGAACTTCTCGCTGTACCAGTTCGAGTTCTTCAGCGGCGGCGCCTCAGGCTCATCGAAGAAAACGTTCCGCTCCTTGGCGTCTACAAGGATCCGCTTCTGGCGGAAATCCTCCACTTTCTTCGTCACCCTCGTGACGGCCTTGTCGCCGTCCCACGACATGGGGATGTAAATGGCGCCCATCCCGTCCGCAGTGCGGAAGGACACGCACCCGGACCGCTCGCCAGGCGCCGTGTTGCGGAGCGCGTAGAAGCTCCGGAAGAAGGCCACAGAGGGCATCACTCCCAGATACGCCTCGCAGAGATAGGCGAAAATGGCGAGGATCAAGATGGAATTTGGGTGGAGATGCAGAAGCTGAATCTGGTAGAAGGACAGCACCTCCACGAGAAAGGGGGAGAAAGGCGGCACCAGGCCGGCGAATAGTGTGTGTGGAGGAAGATGGGGTACCACCCTGCCGCCAGCTTGCCAAAGCGCGCCGCCTTGACGCCGCTAGCGCCGTGTTCATTGTTCTTCCCGGCGACCAGGGGCTTCAGCTTCTCCAGCGCCTCTACCGACGAGACGCGGGTGCCAACGAGCGCCGGCGCAAGCTCCTCCTCCCGCTGCGCTCCAGCGGGGTCTTCCACCACCACCGCCTTGCCCTTCTTGGGGCCCATGGCTTGCAGAGGAAGGGCGGCGGAAGAGCTCGGAGAAGGAAGGAAAATCGCCGGGGCGGAGGAGAGCAGGAGGCGTATGCAAGAAGGAAGGTGCGGAAATGCGGAGTAACTGCAGCCTGCGCAGCCGCTGCAGGTTTTATGTCGCTTCAGGGCAGTTACCAAGGCATGGTGGGGCCCGCCACGACGCCCACCTCCTCCGGAGAAGCCGAGACGCAGCGACTGCCCTCCACGTGTCTCGGGCCGGCCGGACACTTTGGGCCCATGACGTTTCGCCTGCGTCTGCTGGACCGCGCCGTGCTCATCATGGGCCCGGGGGCTACTGTCGGCCCAGTGCAAACCAGGGTGTGCTGGGCCAGGCCTCTACAACCCTCGACACTCGGTGGATAAGTTTCACTAAGGACCAGGTCTACGAGCCTGAGGAGCCCGCGAGGCAGAAACGCCTCGCGGAGGCCTGGAGAGGCAGCAGAGGCTTGCGGAGCCCCCACAGCGCTGCCCTCTCCCCGAGAACGCCCTCCCTGGAGGGAAGTCAACGACGCATTCTCCACAGGGCGCTCCCGCCCTCGCGGAGGTGCCTTCGCAGTAAAGCAAGCTCTGCAGAGCGCACATGGCCTCTGCAGTGGCCGCAGAGTGACCGCGCCTCTGCGCAGAGTGACGACGGAGCTACAGTTGCCACTTTGGTGATAAAGGGGTCAATAAAGCGGTGCCCGGCGGAGCAGACTACCAAGCTTTCCTCTTTGGTGATAAGGGGACCGGCCGGCGCTACGCGCCAAGGACGACGTCACCGTGGGCGCTCCCACTCTCCTCTGCGGCCCCAGCTGGCCGTCCTGGATGGCCGGTGGTCTCCCTGCCACCGGCCTCAGCTTTTCTGCCCATGGACCGCGTCCACGGGCAGCTGGGCTGCGGTGCACCGTGCTCCGCCATCTTGTCGCCATGTGGTAGCCCCTCCACTGCCATGCGCAGGGAGGAGGCCCGGGGCGCCTATAAAAGGAGGCGGAGCTCCACCGTAGCAAGGGATCGCATTTTCTACTAGCTTAGCTACCCACGCGTAAGGAAGAGGAAGACACCAGCTTCCCTTCCCTTGCTCTCACCATTGCCATAACCGTGCCTTCGGCAAGCACGCTGTACTGTGACCTCCACAAGCAGTAATACAGACTAGCAGGACGTAGCGGTTTTACCTCTACTAGAGGGCCGTGAACCTGGGTACGAGCTCGAGTCCATCTCTGCCGTGATGTCCCTCCTCATGCACGACGAGCACCGTCGCCGCGCAGGTTGAGGGTTGTTTGACCTCCGTGTTCATCCCCTTGCACGAACTCTCTTCGTGAGTGTGACTACCCCTGTTCCGTGGGAGTCATTCTCCGACACCGTATTTAGTCGTACGTGCTCGCAATGAGAAACTTGCACAGCATCTTTTGTCCTACCAGCCCGTTTGCAGCGGGGCCTCAAGAAAAACTACTGGTAATTAAGGTGCTCCTTTTAATAAAGCACCGGAGCAAAGCATAACACTCCGTGAACACATGTGATCCTCACGTCAAAACCATCCCCTCCGGTTATCCCAATTTCTGTCACTTTGGGGCCTCGGGTTCCGGACAATAACGTGTGTATACAACTTGTAGATATGATCCAAATCAATAATTATCATCATGATTCAATAACATGTTCAGATCTGAAATCATGGCACTCGGGCCCTAAGTGACAAGCATTAAGCATAACAAGTTGCAACAATGACATAAAGTACTACCGATGGATACTAGGCACTATGCCCTAACAAATCTCACAACTATTACATGAATGATCTCATCCAATCCCTACCATCCCCTCAGCCTACAGCGGGGAATTACTCACACATGGATGGGGGAATCATGGATGGTCGATGGAGAGGCGGCGGTGACGACGAGGCGATGATCTCCTCCAATTCCCCGTCCCGGCAGGGTGCCAGAACGGAGTTTCTGATCCCCGAAATAGGGTTTTCGATGGCGGCGGAGCTCTGGATGTTTTCTGGAAAAAGTGATTAACCCCCCGAAGTTTTTAGGTCAGAGGCTTTAAGTAGTCCAAAGGGGAGCGTCGAGGGCCACACAGGGTGGCCACACCACACCTGGGCGCGGCCAAGGGCCTGCCGCACCTAGTATGGTGTGGTGCCCCTGTGCACCCTCCTCGCTCCATCTTCTGGCTCCGTGGGTCATCTGGAAAAATAGGCCTTTCTGTATTTTTTCTGGGATTTTTATGGAACTTCGACTTTCTGCACAAAAACAAGACATCAAGGCAATTCTGCTGAAAACAGCGTTAGTCCGTGTTAGTTGCATCCAAATCACACAAGTTAGAGGCAAAACAGTAGCAAAAGTGTTCAGAAAAGTGGATACGTTTTGGACGTATCAACTCCCCCCAAGCTTAGCTTTTGCTTGTCCACAAGCAATTCAGTTAACAACTGAACGCGATAAAAGAAACTTTTACGAACACATTTGCTTCATATGATGTATATATCTACTATATGATCAACTACTTAGCATTTCATAATAGGAACCATGCAAATAATGACACCTAGTAGCTATGCAAATTATGAAAAGATACCAAAGTACTAAGAATGAACAACATAGCATAAATCTATCCACAGGAATTGCAATGTTCGTAAAAAGACATGACAAAGTGGTATCTCGCTTGCCTTTATTTGAAAGGCAAAACATAAATGCCAAGGCACCTCTGAAGTTCAAGTGAAGACTAGATATAAAGATATCAAAGATAAGAGTATCATAGTTATGCCTCAATTAATCGTATTCTGGGACAAGCACATTACACTAAGAATGGCAGTTATGCTCTCGAAGAGGTGCTCAAAGAAAGGGTGGTGACTCAACATAAAAATAAAAGAATGGCCCTTCGCAGAGGGAAGCAGGGATTAATACGTGCTAGAGCTTTTATTTTAAAACAGAGGTAAAAATGTTTTGAGAGGTGTTTGTTAATTGTCAACGAATGGCAGCGGGTGAGAACGGTATTCTACTTGTTAAACGGACTTTTAAGAGTGGCTCCCATGAAGGACGTTATTTCTACCAGCAAGGCAGATCATCCCTCTTTCTCTTTTTTACACACATGCAGATATTTCACTGTTTTGCCATTGCTTACTGATAAATCAGGGCAAAAGTGTGAAGAGAATTAAGCGGTTAAAGTTGTAATTAATTGGGACTGGGCACCCCGTTGCCAGCTCTTTTTGCAAAATTATTGGATAAGCGGATGTATATGCCACTAGTCCAGGTGTATAAGTCTATTTGGCAAGTAGAATAAAGCCTAACCACACCACTTCCTCATGAGTTAGTAAACATTGACACAAAAAGGGAAATATTTTGAAGGTTTTAAAGGTAGCACGTGCAAATTTACTTGGAATGGCTTGAAATACCATGTATAGAAATTTTTGGTGGACTCTTTGCAATGACTTGGTTTAAAAGGGTTTGGATGCACGAGCAGCATTCCCGCTCAGTACAAGTGAAGGCTAGCAATAGACTGGGAAGCGACAACCACGAGAGCGATAACGGTCATAATCATGCTTGCGACAAAATAAAATTAAAGGAGGCATAAAGATGATACTAAAACTCTGAGACAAAATAGATCATCAAGGCTTAATTGACTTTTATTTTTCAGTCATAACATGTGTGAGCATGTGCTACGAATAGAACAATGCATGTGAATATCTATATGACATGTTATCCACTATTAGAATTTGGTACTGACCATAAGAGACATGAACTACTAAGTAATCATTAAATAACATAACTACTACCATGATAGCTAAGCATGTTCACATGAGTAGGTATATTTACAAAAATGAAAAACAAATAGAGTTCATACCAGCCTTTTACCACATCCGGTTGTCGTAAATCGTCATTATTGCTTTTCACTTGTGTGGCTTGAATGATGTGAAATGATAACCAAGCCCAAGTGGAACCACGGAAATTTTCGAACTCTGAAACAACTATACAAAACAGCAGAAGAACAACAAATATTTTTGGGTTTTCGAATTTAAAGCAAGCATAGAAAGAAACAAGCAAACAAAGCAAAATCTTTTTGGATTTTTGAATAACAAACCGAAATGAAAAATAAAGTAAACTAGCACTACAAATTCAAAAGCAAGAGAAATAAAGGAAATATTTTTGGTCTTTTGGTGTTTTGCGAAAAAAAACAAAAACAAAAAAAAAGAAAAGAAACAAACTAAAACATGGATATACAAAGTACCGACATGATATGAATATGATAAAATGAGTGAACTTGTCGGCATACCTCCCCCCAAGCTTAGGCTTTTGGCCTAAGTGGGAGACATCATCCCCATGGCTGCCAGCTAGCGCGCCTCAGTGTATGACGAGGAGGGTTCCTCGTCCGGAAAAGCTCGAGGATGCACCACCGTAGTACACGGTGTAGTCCTCAGGGGGCGCCACGAAGGTCTCCTGTCGGTGCTCAGGGTAGTGCTGTAAATGGAAATCCGGTGCACCGAGTGGTTGTCCAAATCCTCCCTCGAATATGATAGAGGACCCCTGAAAACACTGAACAAACTAGGCTGTGGAAGCCGGACCTCTAGCTCAGGTCCATTAGCAAAAACAACTCTATACATCAAATGTCCATTATGAATTAGTAGTAACAAAATCATGAAGTTTCATGGCAGCAAGATCAAGTCTTTCCGGAATCAACAATTCATCAGAAGGATCACAGGAAGACCAAGATCAGCTAAAACACGTGCAGCAATAATGCCTCCAAAGATGGGACCTTTGGCGGCAAGGCGGCGAGCAATCAAGGCACCAAGGTTGTAGGTTTTATTATTTTTAAGTGCATGAGCAAGAAAAGCTAGATGATAGCAAGAAATATTACTAGTGTTCTCTCTAGCAAGCACACTCGTGGCAAGATAATATGTGAAGTACCTGATGGCTGGAAATTGAATGTTCCTTATCTTACCACGCTGCACTCTACGGAGATCATCATAGCTCAGCTCATGGTAAAGATCCACAACTCGGCGGCTCTGCCTGATCTTCCTCGCTGTCCCAGATGGAGCAACACCTATGACCCTGCAAAATCTTTTCAAGTCCATGTTGCATGCACGATCATAAATCTTAAACTCAACAGTGGGGTTAAAAGTAGAGTTATTAAACTTAAAGCTTTCAACAAAAATCTTAGTGAGGTTAGCATATTGTGGCCTCTCATCCTGCATAAATTCCATCAAGCCAACATTGTTAATCATCCTTATGAAGTCATCATAAATCCCTGCATCTCTCATAAAGTTAAAGCATGGAAAAATAGATGGATGAGGAACACCATCATCTTCCTCTTCACCAATTCTTGGTGCCAAAAGATCCTCATTGTATGATGGCCTAGGTGCACCTCTTGATCTTGAAGCCCTTGTTTCCCTTGAGGAGGATGGTGTTTGCCTCTCAAAGATTTCTCCATAAGTGTGTTTATCCATCTTCCTTTTCTGAAATTTTAAACAAACCTCATAAAAATGATTTTGGAGTGGTTAAATCAAGGAAACACTAGGGAGACTTACTAGGGACTAAACATGCATCAAAACTAGTTAATCTAAACAAGAACAAGCATGCAAGCTCTAATAACATGTCACCTACAGTACCAAAATGCCAAAGATATAGCAACTAAACAAAATTCTATTTGGATAATCGGAGGAGTCACATACCGGAGAGCAATTGATCCAAATTTCAGCAGCAAAGATGGGCTGAGCAAGTAGATCGAAAAATCTCGAGCAAGAGCAGCAAGAACACGAGTTTGAGCAATGGTGGTGTGTTTGGTCGGGAGAGAGAAAGGAGTGGGAGAGATGAGTGAGTGGAGGGCCAGGTGGACCCCACACCAGGGCAGGGCGCGGCCTGCCCTCCACCGCGCCGTGGGGCGTGTGGTGGCCTGGTGGGTCCCCCTGGTCATCCTCTGGTACTCCCACGTTCCTCTTTAAAAACTAGGACTTTAAATATTTTTCAGAATTTTTTGAAAACTTTTATTTCTGACATTTTCTGGGTGCTTTAAACAATGAAAACTAGACAAAATGAATTTAGTAAAGACCAAATTACTTAACTTTGCAAATTACAGTAGCAAAACAGTAGGTAAAAACAAAGGAGAAAGAAAAATGTTGTTTAGCAATTTTATGCATGTAAAACATATTTGTTAACAAGGTTGATCAAGTCTTGCCACCAAATACATTTTATATGACATAAAAGAATTAAACCACATTGAACAATCATGTTACCTTAAATGTATAGCTATAGATCCAATCATAATATATTGAAGTTCTTCATGAGGTTCATATATAGGGCAATCAATACTTCCCACTTTGATACTTTTAATATTGGTAATTGTATTAACTCCAAATATTTTTCCAGCTTCTTGGGAAAATAAACAGTATGCTCTTTGTCATTAACATGGAAAGTCACTTTTCCTTTGTTGCAATCAATAACAGCCCCTGCAGTGTTAAGAAAAGGTCTTCCAAGAATAATAGACATATTATCATCTTCAGGCATTTCAAGCACAACAAAATCAGTTAATATCAAGCAATTATTAGCCACTTGAACAGGAACATCTTCACATATACCAACAGGAACAGCAGTAGATTTATCAGCCATTTGCAAAGATATATCAGTTGGTATCAATTTTTCCAAGTAAAGTCTCTTGTAAAGAGAAAAAGGCATAACACTCACCCCTGCACCTAAATCACATAAGGCAGTTCTAACATAGTTATTTTTATTGAGCAAGGAATAGTTGGTATACCTGGATCTCCAAGCTTCTTTGGAACCTTACCATTGAAAGAATAATTAGCAAGCATGGTAGAAATCTCTTCATTAGGAATCTTTCTCTTGTTAGAGACAATATCTTTCATGTACTTTGAATAGGGAGGTAACTTAATAGCATCAGTCAAAGGAATTTGCAAAAACAAAGGTTTCATCCATTCACAAAATTTGTTATAATGTTCTTCTTCCTTAGATTTGAGTTTCTTAGTAGGAAAAGGCATTTGTTTTTGCACCCAAGGTTCTCTTTCATTACCATGTTTCTTAGCAAGAAAATCTTCTTTAGTGTACTTTTTGTTTTTAGAATGCTTTTCAGGTTCCTCTTCACTTTCCTCTTTATCAGAAGCATCATTCTTATCTTTATCATTAGCATGTTCATTACCACTCTCAGTTTCAGCATCAGAGATAGATATACTATTTGGATTATTAACATGCTCATTGTCTTTAATAGGTTCAGGAGATTCCTCAACATGTTTATGTTTCTTCTTCTTCTTTTTCTTAGAAGGAGTAGTAGTTTCATTAACTAGTTGAGAATCTTGCTCAATTCTTTTAGGATGTCCCTCAGGATACAAAGGATCCTGAGTGGAAGCACCACCTCTAGTTGCTATACCAAAAGCATGTTTATCATTTTCTCTAGAAGCATTATAGCAAATCTTTTTGCACTTTAGTCAATTGCTCAATTTGAGTTTGAACCATACGAAAATGTTTAATGAGTATTTTAACATCATTAGAAGTTCTTTCCAAAACATCATGCAAATGATTAATGACATGAGAATTCTTTATGAAGCTATTTTCTATTCTATTGAAATTGTTTTGCTTAACAATGAAATTATCAAACTCATCTAAGCATTGATCAGGAGGTTTAGAATAAGGGATATCTCTATCATCAAAGCGTTGGAGAGAGTGTACCTCAACTGTAGATGAGTGAGGAATTGGCTTACACAATTCTTCTATAGGTGGAAGATTTTTCACATCTTCAGATTTAATACCTTTCTCCTTAAGAGATTTCTTGGCTTCTCTCATTTCTTCATCATTCAATTCAATACACCTCTTTTCCTCGGGTAGGTACCGGAGTTGGTTCAGGCAGGGTCCAATCATCATGATTTTGGCTTATCTTAGCCAATAATTCCTCGGCTTCATCTGGAGTTCTTTTCCTGAAAACACAACCAGCACAACTATCCAGGTATGTCCTAGATTCAACAGTTAGTCCATTATAAAATATATCAAGAAGTTCATTTTTAGCTAGTTGATGTCCAGGCCGAGCTCTAAGTAAAGAACAAAACCTTGCCCAAGATTCAGGCATTTTCTCTCCTCATTTTGCTTAAAGTTAAAGATTTTCTGTAAAGCAGCATGTTGAGCACTAGCAGGAAAATATTTCTGAAAGAAAGCATTGACTAAACCCATCGGGCTCTCAATAGATCCAGGAGATAAATCATTAAACCAAGTTTTAGCTTCATCTTTCAATGAGAAAGGGAAAATTTTAGTAACAAAGTAACTGCGTTTCTTAATATCATCAGAAAACAAACTACTCAGAGTAGAGAGAGTGTTCATATGTTCTACAGCACTTTCATTTTCAGTTCCTCGAAAAGGTTCTTTCTCAGCAATAGTTATAAAAGACAAGTCCACAGAGAAATCATAATCTTTATCTTTTATATTTATGGGAGATGTAGCAAATTTAGCATCAGGAGAAAGTTTATAGTTGACAGCACGTCTTTGAAGAAGATTTTTAATAGCATTAACATCTTTAGAGGTATCACAATTCATGCATTCATCAATAAAGTCATCATCAAGTTCAACATAAGTTTCCTCAAGATCATCACTAGTAGTTTCTCTGTTTCAGGTGAATAAGCAGGTGTAACAGGAGTTTCATTAGGTGTTTCAGTATTTTCAAGTTGTTTAGATTTAGCAATTGTAGCATCTAGAAAAGGACCTAGTGAACCTCTTTCATCAAGCACAGTAGAAGCATCATCAAATTCATCAGAAACATTCTCAGATTCAGCAGAAGTAGCAGCACGTGAAGCATGTGCATGTGGTGGTGTGACAAGTTGACTTATAACAGACGGTGAATCAAGAGCAGCAGAAGTGTTCAGAGTTGTACCTCTCCTTGTAGTGGATGGCAATATACGAACCTTATCATCACGAGGTTTACCCATGATGAATGAATTGCAGCGAGCAGTATGACTCCCTGGTGAGCTTATAAATAGAGCTATGCTCCCCGGCAACGGCGCCAGAAAATAGTCTTGATGACCCACAAGTATAGGGGATCGCAACAGTCTTCGAGGGAAGTAAAACCCAAATTTATTGATTCGACACAAGGGGAGCCAAAGAATATTTATAAGCCTTGACAGATGATTTGTCAGTTCAGCTGCACCTGGAAGTAGACTTGCTCGACACAGTTTATCAGTAGCAACAGTTTTATGACAGTAGCAGTAGTGAAATAATAGCAGCAGTAAAATAAAGACAGCAGTAATAATTGCAGTAGACAGCAGGATTAAAATACTGTAGGCATAGGGATGGATGAACGGGCGCTGCATGGATGATAATTCATGAAATAGTCATACATAGGGCAATTGCAGATAATAATAATAAGGTATCCAAGTAATAATCAATCATAAGCATGTGTTCCGTATTTAGTCGTACGTGCTCGCAATGAGAAACTTGCACAACATCTTTTGTCCTACCAGCCCGTTTGCAGCGGGGCCTCAAGGGAAACTACTGGTAATTAAGGTGCTCCTTTTAATAAAGCACCGGAGCAAAGCATTAACACTCCGTGAACACATGTGATCCTCACGTCGCAACCATCCCCTCCGGTTATCCCAATTTCTGTCACTTTGGGGCCTCGGGTTCCGGACAGTGACGTGTGTATACAACTTATAGATATGATCCAAAACAATAATTATCATCATGATTCAATAACATGTTCAGATCTGAGATCATGGCACTCGGGCCCTAAGTGACAAGCATTAAGCATAATAAGTTGCAACAATGACATAAAGTACTACCGATGGATACTAGGCACCATGCCCTAACAAATCTCACAACTATTACATGAATGATCTCATCCAATCCCTACCATCCCCTCAGCCTACAGCGGGGAATTACTCACACATGGATGGGGGAATCATGGATGGTCGATGGAGAGGTGGCGGTGATGATGATGGCGATGATCTCCTCCAATTCCCCGTCCCGGCAGGGTGCCAGAACGGAGTTTCTGATCCCCGAAATAGGGTTTTCGATGGCGGCGGAGCTCTGGATGTTTTCTGGAAAAAGTGATCCCCCCGAAGTTTTTAGGTCAGAGGATTTAAGTAGTCCAAAGGGGAGCGTCGAGGGCCACACAGGGTGGCCACACCACACCTGGGCGCGGCCAAGGGCCTGCCGCGCCCTAGTATGGTGTGGTGCCCCTGTGCACCCTCCTCGCTCCATCTTCTGGCTCCGTGGGTCTTCTGGAAAAATAGGCCTTTCTGGGATTTTTATGGAACTTCGACTTTCTGCACAAAAACAAGACATCAAGGCAATTCTGCTGAAAACAACGTTAGTCCGTGTTAGTTGCATCCAAATCACACAATTGTGGATACGTTTTGGACGTATCAGTCTCCTTCATCTCTATCGACATCTCCACCGTCTCCATGATGAAGAGGGAGTAGTCCACCTCTGGACTATGGGTTTGTGGAAGTAACTTATGTATCTTGATACGTCCAAAACGTATCTATGATTTTTGATTGTTTCATGCCATTTTTATGCTTTTAGCATTTGTTTTTATATTAAGTTTATTATTTATTTGGACTAACCTACTAATAGTTGCAAAAGTGCACAATGTTCTTGTTTTACTCTTTGATGTGTAGAAATTATCAAGAATACAAGAGAAAACATTGTTGGAGTCGGATTTGGACTTTTCTGGAATCTATCTGAAAACTATTTTCAAAGATCGACCCGTTTCGGCCAGAAGATGACGTCAACTGGAAAAAGTCTAGTCGCGAAAGTTGCAGGGAATTTTCTTCTAATAATTCTAGAGTTAAAATTCGGCCCAATCGGAGTCCGAACGGCGGAGAAAAACCCGTTTTACTGAAGGCCCAGAGGGGATGACGGAAATCCGAGAGTCTATATAAAGGGAGGAAACCTAATTCGTGGAGGACTCCTCCACCCACGAATTTGCAGCCACCAAAGTAACGTTTTTGCCTCCCCATGGATCCCAGGAGGGAGGCTAAGGGGCGGCGCTCCCCAAGCTTGCCGGCGGCGGGGAAAGGAGTTCCCCTCACCGCCGGCGCCGCCGCCGCCCTGCGCCACCGCGCTGCCCCTCTCCGCCGTCTTCACCGTCATCTCCATCACCATCTCCTCCTTGTATTCAGTGGTTCATCCTCCCACAAACCTCTGTACCGTCCTATGTAAACATGGTGTTTGATGCTATAATATTTATCCTATGATTTACATCATGTTTCCGTAGTTTATTTGTCTTTTGATTGCTTAATTGAATGCATGAGGTTCATTAGAGTTGTATGTCTATATGGTGCTGTCCTTTGGTGTCCATTATATTTGTGCGCGCATGGATCAAACACCCTAGGGTTGGTAGTATTTGTAACGAAGCGGGGGAAGTTCTGCCGGAGTGACAGAAACCTGAGAACGCGAACCGATTAGTTGCACGTATGGGAGTAAGAGGACCTTGAACTTAAGGCTATGGTTGGGGAAACCTTAATGCATTGTTAGTATTTGCGGATGCTTGCTAACAATCCAATCATATAGTACTTGTAATCCCAAGTAGTGGAGTGCATGTATATTTAGCCTCTCCCACATAGAAAACTGCATCGAAGACAATGAACCAAGTACCTTCACTAATTAATCTTGGACAAAGCCACCACAATTACCACCACTTTTCCACACTCATGGTACTGTTAGTATATGGTTACTTAGTGTACTTTATTGCTGCAGCACTAACATTTACTTTCTTATTTATTATCTTGCAAAACTATCTCTCATACCCGTATTGCTACCGTAGTTTTATTTTCTAGATAATGCAAACGTTTAGTGTGCGTAGAGTTGTATCAGTGGTTGATAGAACTTGAGAGATACTTATCCTACCTTTAGCTCCTCGTTGGGTTCGACACTCTTACTTATCGAAAAGGCTACACGCGATCCCCTATACTTGTGGGTTATCAAGACCTTTTCTGGCGCCGTTGCCGGGGAGCCATAGCGTAGGTTAATGTTCTTGTGTGCACTTGTTTGCTTTATCTCTAAGTAGTTTTTATTTTCAGTATTAAGTTGTTCTTTATCTTACTATGGATAGGGAATGCGAATTACAAAAAAAATTAGGTGTAGTTGTTATCTAAAAACGTTTTCAAAAAGAAAAGTGATTGGAAAGATGAGTAATGGTTAAATGGGGGTCGACCTTGAACACTTGTGTTCATGCCTATGAAACCAAAACAAATCTTTCCATGGAAGCTTTTCATTAAAAACATGTAAATATTGTAAATATTGTGTATATACCTCTGTACATAAAAATAAAATGCTAATTATAGTCTTAGTTAATTGAAAGTTGATAGTTTTACTTTGCTGTCCAGAAACAGATTTTCTGTGCTCCACCGTATTAAATGTTTAAAATCACCAGAACGTGATCTTGATCTGAAATTTCTTGAGTGCAAAGTGATGCTTATTAGCTTTCTTTCATTAGACTAACTTTTTTGATTTAATTACGTAATAGGTCGAAAAATTCGATCTTTACTGACTGTTCTGTTTAGACAGATTTTGTGCTTCTCTGTAAAAAAATCGTGATAAATCTCAGAATAGTATTTTGACTTGAAATTTTTGTGCATAAACCTGAGATTATTATCTCTTTCATTAGACTAAAGTTTTTCGATTTGAGCTACTTAACTATCTCGTTGAATGCCATCTTTACGGACTGTTCAGTTTTGACAGATTTTTTTTTATTAATATTGTACTTGGTGTTGGTTTCATTAGTTTTTCGACGGACAACGGAAATCATGAACCTTAGTATATACAGTGGCTAATGTTGAAAAAATATTATAAAACTTGTCAATGCTTGAACATGAGTGGATTTTATTTAATGAGTACTAACCCTACTAATGAGTTTTGTGAAGTTTTATGTGGATGTAGCTTATAAGATCTAATCAATATGGTGATATGAGATGAATAAGAAGACGCAAGAGCTCAAGCTTGGGGATGTGTAGGTGCATCCCAAGAACATATTCAAGAAGATACAATCATCTAAGCTTGGGGATGCCCGAGTCATCCCCCTATTCATCAACTAACATGAGGTTGTCTCGTTCATACTCTATATTACCCGTCCACATGATATGTATTGTCTTAACTTGTATTATAATTGTTTTTATATGTCTTGGTTTTACCTTCTTTAGTTTTATTAGGCTCTTTATTTGGTTTATTGCTTCTTTACTTTCACTTATAAATTCAAAATAACAAAAATATTTTCTTTTGTTTTGCTTCTTTGTTTGGTTCTTTATTTTAATTTTATTTGGGTTTTACTTTTGATTTTTATTTAGAGTTTTCCTTGCTGTAGCTAGCATGTTTAGGTCTTGCTTAGCCTCTGGTTTCTTAGTTTATCAAAAATAAAGTACCAAGTTTTATCCATTTAGCTTAGTTGATACATATGTAAAAAGTGATTTTCTGTTTTCGGTATCTACTGCTTATTGCGCGATTTTTCATATTTTACTGGAAGCTCTAAAAATCACGAAAAAATTACTGATGTTGTAGCACCTAATCCTCTGCATGTACAAAAATTGGCTAAAATTTCGGGCATGTTTAAGTGCACCTAAAAATTGCGTTTTCCAGCTGCTGTTTTTCTGGACAGATTCTGACTTTTGTTGCAAGAGTGGCCTCTTTTCGTTTTCATTTGATTTTTAATGGTTCTTACCTTTCATTTATAAGTTGGCCATTTAAGCAACCTTTCTGTAACTTAAAAACAAAATTTTATTTGGTTTAATAGTAGCACTTGGGAAATATTATCTATTGTACTAATGTCTAACCGCAGAAAAGAATGGGAAAGTTTTTGTGTTGAAGTTTTTTCACAGAGAATGAAGGAACACCAAACTATGGAATATTGAAGAACCAAAGTCATAAGCTTGGGGATGTCCCCGCATCCCTCTTCATCAATAACCCCACGGTTTGCAAACCTTTAAACTTTGTTTTTTGAGCAACATAGGAACTTAACTAAACTTGAAGCGGCTGTATTTTATTATCTATTTATCTTAGCATCAAACACCAGTTACATTAATAAGTGGATCATCACATATTTTATTTATCCTCTGTTTTCAATGTTTACTTGGTTAATGGATTACTTGTTGAAACTTAAAAATGATGTGTGAATAATACTGTTTAGTAGTTTATGTTTTCTTATGGTTAGTCTCAACTAGCTAATAGTGCATATTATGTTATTTTGATATCAACATGCATTGTCCTGTTCATAAGATGGTATGGTATTGTGGTATCCTCCTCTGAATAATTCACTTGAATCGACTTGGCACATGCTCACACATGTTATGACTGAAAAATAAAAGTCAATTAAGCCTTGATGATCTATTTTGCCTCAGAGTTTTAGTATCATTTTATGCCTCCGTTAATTTTATTTTGTCGCAAGCATGATTATGACCGTTATCGCTCTCGTGGTTGTCGCTTCCCAGTCTATTGCTAGCCTTCACTTGTACTGAGCGGGAATGCTGCTCGTGCATCCAAATCCTTAAAACCAAGTTATCCCAAAGAGTCCACCAAAAATTCCTATGCATGGTATTTCAAGCCATTCCAAGTAAATTTGCATGTGCTACCTTTAAAACCTTCAAAATATTTCTCTTTTTGTGTCAATGTTTACTAGCTCATGAGGAATTAGTGTGGTTATTCTTTATTCTATTTGTCAAATGGACTTTTACACCTGGACTAGTGGCATATACATCCGCTTATCCAATAACTTGCAAAAAGAGCTGGCAACGGGGTGCCCAGTCCCAATTAATTACAACTTTAACCAATTAATTCTCTTCACACTTTTGCCCTGATTCATCAGTAAGCAATGACAAACAGTGAAATACCTGAATGTGTGTAAACCAAAGAGAAAGAGGGATGATCTGCCTTGCTGGTAGAAATAACGTCCTTCATGGGAGCCGCTCTTAAAAGTCCGTTTGACAGGTAGAATACTGTTCTCACCCGCTACCATTCGTTGACAATTAACAAACACCTCTCAAAACATTTTTACCTCTGTTTTTAAATAAAAAGCTCTAGCACGTGTTAATCCCTGCTTCCCTCTGCGAAGGGCCAATCTTTTATTTTTATGTTGAGTCACCATCCTTTCTTTGAGCACTTCTTCGAGAGCATAACTGTCGTTCTTAGTGTAATGTGCTTGTCCCAGAATACGATTAATTGAGGTATAACTATGATGCTTTATCTTTGATATCTTTATATCTAGTCTTCACTTGAACTTCAGAGGTGCCTTGGCATTTATGTTTTGCTCCACAATTAAGGGCAAGCGAGATACCACTCTATCATGCTTTATTATGGTCATTACAATCTTGTTGATGTTTATAAATTTCATGTTATAAGCTCTTAGTTCGTTGATACTTTTCATTAGGAAACATGATTGCTAAGTTTTATTATCCATACATCATGCAATTGTTAAAGACCTGATCATAGCATTTACAATCAAAAATTATTTTGTTATCATTTACCTACTCGAGGACGAGCAGGAATTAAGCTTGGGGATGTTGATACGTCCAAAACGTATCTATAATTTTTGATTGTTTCATGCCATTTTTATGCTTTTAGCACTTGTTTTATATTAAGTTTATTATTTATTTGGACTAACCTACTAATAGTTGCAAAAGTGCACAATGTTCTTGTTTTACTCTTTGATGTGTAGAAATTATCAAGAATACAAGAGGAAACTTTGTTGGAGTCGGATTTGGACTTTCCTGGAATCTGTCTGAAAACTATTTTCAAAGATCGACCCGTTTCGGCCAGAAGATGACGTCAAATGGAAAAAGTCTAGTCGCGAAAGTTGCAGGGAATTTTCTCCTAATAATTCGAGAGTTAAAATTTGGCCCAATCGGAGTCCGAACGGCGGAGAAAATCCCGATTTACTGAAGGCCCAGAGGGGATGATGGAAATCCGAGAGTCTATATAAAGGGAGGAAACCTAATTCGTGGAGGACTCCTCCACCCACGAATTTGCAGCCACCAAAGCCACGTTTTTGCCTCCCCCATGGATCCCATCTCCATGGGGGAGGGCTCCCAAGAAGCCATGAAGGAGGGAGGCTAAGGGGCGGCGCTCCCCAAGCTTGCCGGCGGCGGGGAAAGGAGTTCCCCTCACCGCCGGCGCCGCCGCCGCCCTGCGCCACCGCGCTGCCCCTCTCCGCCGTCTTCACCACCATCTCCATCACCATCTCCTCCTTGTATTCAGTGGTTCATCCTCCCATAAACCTCTGTACCGTCCTATGTAAACATGGTGTTTGATGCTATAATATTTATCCTATGATCTACGTCATGTTTCCGTAGTTTATTTGTCTTTTGATTACTTAGTTGAATGCATGACGTTCATTAGAATTGTATGTCTATATGGTACTGTCCTTTGGTGTCCATTATATTTATGCGCGCATGGATCAACACCCTAGGGTTGGTAGTATTTGTAACAAAGCGGGGGAAGTTCTGCCGGAGTGACAGAAACCTGAGAACGCGAACCGATTATTTACACGTATGGGAGTAAGAGGACCATAAACTTAAGGCTATGGTTGGGGAAACCTTAATGCTTTGTTAGTATATGCGGATGCTTGCTAACAATCCAATCATATAGTACTTGTAATCCCAAGTAGTGGAGTGCATGTATATTTAGCCTCTCCCACATAGAAAACTGCATCGAGGACAATGAACCAAGTACCTTCACTAATTAATCTTGGACAAAGCCACCACAATTACCACCACTTTTCCACACTCATGGTACTGTTAGTATATGGTTACTTAGTGTACTTTATTGTTGTAGTACTAACTTTTACTTTCTTGCATTTATTATCTCGCAAAGCTATCTCTCATACCCATATTGCTACCGTAGTTTTATTTTCTAGATAATGCAAACGTTTAGTGTGCGTAGAGTTGTATCAGTGGTTGATAGAACTTGAGAGATTATTTATCCTACCTTTAGCTCCTCGTTGGGTTCGACACACTTACTTATCGAAAAGGCTACACACGATCCCCTATACTTGTGGGTTATCATATCTCTCCTCTCTCTTGAGCTTCACTAATGAGTACCGTATGAGCTGCTGAACATGATTACGGTCATATTTGTATTACCTATGTGGTGGATCTTTTTGTGAGTTGATATATGTTGAGATTGCAAATGTTTGGTTCAGTTTTGAGTATAGATGCATATTATGTACCCGCTCTTATTACTTGTTTCGATCAAGCATGATTATGAGGGCATGAGAGGGGAGATGTGTGCATTAGTTGGAGTAACTGGGGGTGGTGAGTGCGGTAAGCTGACAACTGAAATATCGCGGTCCACTTGGGTGTTTACCTTACTTTGTTATCTCACTAGGGATAAACAAAAATACCTTGCTGCAAGGGTTGAGGGTGATCATGCCTCTTCCCTGTGACTAGATCCAGCATGTTCTTACAAAAAAGCCCTTCTTCAAGTTTTCCTAGGGTCATGTCATGAAACTTATTGCTATACTCTGAGTCATCTTAATTACTGAGGTGTTATGATTTAGTTTGCATCTTGGTGGAGTATAAGTGAGGCTAATAACCAAAAGGTCTCTATGTTAGGACGTGATGCCCATATACATGTTAACTTGATATCAAACTTTGTGTTGCAATCTCATATTTCAACTCTGTGTCCACTTGTCTGCCACACCATTGTAAGAGAGAGTGCATAAGTGAAACCATGAACCCCGACCAATTTTTAATCATAAGAAATACCTTTCCAACCACTTTTGCCACCTTGCCATTTTCTGAAATTCTCAAATCCGAAAATACAAAACACTTTTCCACCTTGCATCCATCATAAAAACCCAAAAATATATCATATATCATTGCCATCATCACCATAGCATCTTCATCCACCATCATTGCATATTCATTCATCACCGCTGCATATTTATCTTGATATCATTCTACACCTTGTGCTTGACAACCACAGGTGAGGTTGAGGACCAAAACATTTAACCTTATTTTGCAAGTAACCAAAAAGAAGGATAAGAAATATAAACCTACCACTACTGATTCCCCGAGAGTTCGATATTAAACCCTCGAGTCACCCTCGTGGGGAAAACACGTCTTCCACTACTACACACTCTGCACTTGGAGGCTCAACCTAACCCCGTATACTTTTCACTGCAGGTAGCTACTGAGGGCTATCACTTCTACGGGTATCAGTTGGCTCAAATCAAGACCTCCTCCCCACTTTCAACATCTTCCTTCGCATGGTTCGGTTTAGTCTTGCTCCTCAAGCCGGGAATGTGGATGCTATTCGAGGAGGGCATGTCAATCTCCTCTACCATGCTTACAAGGTTCAAAAGGCCGGTCCAGATTGCGAAGGAAAAGAAATTGATGTCATGGATTTCATCAAGTGTGAGTTGCTTTGGGCCATCTTTGAGCACAAGAATCCGTTGTATGCACCCTATGTGATGAAGCTCATCCTTTCAAAGGTGCCTTCCATCGATGTCTCTCGCCTCACCAAGCCTCTCAAGCACCTCCATCTCCATCTAGTGGTGAGGAAGCGGCGCCCGAGGCTCCAATGCCTAAAAGCAGAAGCAAGAATGCCGACCCACCATCATATCTTCAAGGCAGGGCTGAAGTCAACAAGGAAGTGAGCAAGCTCTCTTGGTGGAAGAGAAAGTTGCTTTGCATGGACGTTGCCCTTCATTATGAGAACCATGGTTCCTATGTGAGAGAGAAGCATATCATTATCAACCAAAACATCATGATCAAGGAGCTGCGCAAGCTTAACAATGGTAGCATCACTCCTCCTCCTGAAGAAGATGAAGATGGAAATGAGATTCTCTCCTCCTCGTCCGCCGAGACAATCCCATATGACAAATGGAACAAAGACGTCTTTCCTTGGGCTGATTATGCGGATGTGACATCCTTGCCATCTTCTTCTCGCAACAAAGGCAAGGATCCCATGAACATCTCCGATGAAGACTACAATGAAGAAGGGGATGACGAAGATGAAGACTCCGAGTGATCTCCATGGGTTTCGTTAGCTATGCTCTTTTCCCTTTTTAGCGTCTCGATGCCAAAGGGGGAGAAGTAATTCTATTAGGTTCTCTCCGTGGGATTTGCATGGGTTGGACACAAGCATGTGCTTTTATCATTTTATTGCGCTTGTGTCTCTTTATGTTTATTTGGAACTTATTTGCTTCTTATATGTTGTGAACTATGGATGTTTATCTATGTGAGTGTAAGCCATATGGATTTCTTATTATGTATGGTTGAGCCTACATAATTGTGCTATGGTCTATATGGATGCTTATTTACATATATATGCACAAGGTATGGTTTTTATCTCTAGACTCAACCTATATTGTGATATGTCTTGTTTATGAAATGTGTTGTTGTCATATCATGTTGCTATATATTTTTGGAACTTGTCTCTCTATATGTGTGCATTTGCATTACAAAGCAATTAAGATTTATGCACACATCTAGGGGAGCTTTTCCATTTGTTAAACATGATAGTATATTGAACTTTATTGCAAATCCGTGTGTTGACATCTAACACCAAAAAGGGGGAGATTGAAAGAACATTTTGTGATCTCTTAGTTTTGTGTGTTAGTTAACAACACTTGTGATGTTTTCATCTGGTGTTAAGTGATGCAGGTTTAAACATGTACAACACATGTGCATCAACACCAAAAAGAGAAAAGAGGATTCTGGAGTTTTCAGGCCGAGTTTCCGGTCCCCAGGACCGGAGTCTCCGGACTCAGGGCATTTCCTCGAAGATGCAAAATTGTGGCTCAGCCTCTGGTGGGGGCCGGAGTTTCCGGCCCCAGGCCAGAGTTTTCGGCCCCAGGGACCGGAGTCTTCGCCTGTGCCTCGCCCTGTCTGAAAGTGGCTCACTCTCTGGTGGGGGCCGGAGTATCCGCCCTAGGCCAGAGTATCCGGTCACTTGGACCGGAGACTCCGGTGTGAAGCTGTCTGCAACGGCTAGATTTTATGGGAGCGGTATAAATACCCCTCCACCTACCTCCAGTCAGCTAGCTCGCCCAAACTTGAAGACACCATTGCTGCAAGCTCAAGAATCACTAGATCTCCCAATCCCTCCACCCAAACTCGTTGATCTTTGGAGGATTGAAGGAGAAGGCCCCGATCTACATCTTCACCAAACAGTTTTTCATTTCCCCCTCATTCACTTGAGGGACCATTTGCTAGGGTTTCCACTAGGAAAACCTAGCCCATTGTTGTACTTACTTGCTTGTCTTTGTGACAGATTGTAGATGTTTGGGAGCCCCCAATCCATTGTGGGTTGTGCCCCAAATCGTTGTTGTAAAGGCTCCGGACTCCGCCTTGAAGGTTTCCGATAGTTGAAGTGAACCAATCCTTTGTGGTGCAGTTCACCGGAGAAGAGGGTGAAGCCTTTGTGGCTGTTGAACCATTGTGTTGGTTCACACCTCTCCAACGAGATGTACTCCCCTAAAAAGGAGGAACTCGGGAATACATCCGTGTCTCCGCGTGCTTTCACCTCGGTTAACTCTATCCTTGTTTACCGCCTTTACTTTATATATCGTGCCTAGTTGCTAGCTTGTTATATAGGTAAATTCACCTTAGTTGCATATCTAGAGAATTTACCTTTTGTGTCAAGCCTAATTTGAAAAGACTAAATTGGAGTAGCACCTATTCACCCCCCCTCTAGGTGTCATACCGATCCTTTCAGTCACTCTGAACTACATGTGATGCATAGAGAATGATGACTAATCCGCTTCGAAGACAGCTTCTCCAGGTAAAACTTGCCTCGTGCATCTTCAAACCAATTTGCATTCTTGATGAAAGCCACTTGTAATTATCTGAAAATTTGATGAGAAATATAAATGGCGTTGCATATAGAACTAAAATATGTGAAAGATCGAAGAGATTCTGATAGAAGGAATTACATGGAACATCATCATTGACGGCGTTGTAAATACTTACGAGTGTACTACGACCGATGTAATTAATTACTAATAAGTTGTTGAGATTGGTTATTTTGTGTTACCTTGTTTTGCGAGCTGACATACCGATGGATCGAATCACATTGACGGCTTCTCTGCATTCAAAGATACCAGAATATATATCAACACAGAGTCTCAAGAACTAATAGAACTACTCGCAAGACATCATATAGATCATAATCAGAGGCGATATAATGGATGACAACAATCTGGACATAACCTTAGTTCACCGAATAAACTCAAAAGCATCAATACACAAAGAGTAATCAACACAGGGAGAATATACCCAATGAACTAATCAAGTACTAGATGTTACAGCGGAACGAAGTGGAGCGGTGGAGATGATGGTGCTGGTGATGGGGATGATGATGATCCCGATGAAGCTTGGAGCGATGACGGTGGTGATGGCGATGATTTCACCCTCCCAGAGGTAAGTTTCTTTGACAGATTTCTCCTTGCCGGAGAGATTTTCTCTCTCTGTTTTCCGCCCCGCAGAGGCGGTGGAAAAATTATGCGAAGTGCCCGTCGTGATTTTTTGGTCAAAACAGACTATATCACCGAAGGGGAGCACCGGAGGTGGGCCAGAGGAGCCAGGCGGGCCCACGATGCGACCAGGGGGGTGGGCCGCGCCCCTAGGCCGTCTGGTGGCCTCGTGGCACCCCTCCTCGAGGTCTTCTGGCCTCCTGCCTGATTTGGTGAGGAAATAATTCCTGTATTTTTTCTGATAATTTTGGGGCTTCCGACGTATCCTTTTCTGACGGTGCTCTTTTCGGCAGAATCCTCACTTTGATAGAAAAATCCCAGGTAGTTGTAAAACATGCAGAATAAGATAAAAATAACATAACTATTGTAATATAATATGAAATATTTTAGTGAGTAAGAGTAAGTTATGATACAAAATAGTGATGCAAAATGGGCGTATCAGTATCCAACCTGCCACGTCGGTTTTGTGCAGATGACGCGACGGACCTCGGGTGCCAACCTGGCGACGAGCTCGCCCTTAACCCGATGCGGTCACCTTCGTCGTTGGGCACGGCCGCCGGCCCCGCGCTCCCCATGGTGTCGAGCTCGGCTACCACATGAGGCACGACGAGCGCCTGCTACTATACCCGGGCTCCCAGCTATTGCAGCGATTTACTTTGGACACAAGCCATGAAGATATGGAGGCGAAAGAAAAGGGGACATGAGGAAGAAGACGTAGCCGGTGGGGCGGGGCAGGTTGCAGCCGTGAGATAAATGCGAGGTGTGTGGATTGGTATGGTGTCATGGTGTGGGTCCTTATACATCGTATACCAGAGCAATACAGAACAGAAAAACAGTATAATACGAAAAGGGGTGGGGGCATACGCTGCGCGGATGGCAGGGGGCGTGGACGGTCGGATTCCCGGGTGGTGCGTCGCCGGGTGCTCCACAACATTTTCCGTGTTCACTGTTGATTTGATCTTCCTCTTGCTTAAGACTTTTATTGTATGAAGTTTCTGATTACTGATTTCACACGATTTGGCTTTAAATCTATATACTTGGAATCAAATTTACATGAGAATTAATGGCAAGAAATTCAAATAAGTAACAAGCGGTGCGTGGCGAGCCGGGTCATTCGAATCACATGCCCGGGACGTCGGGTGACGAAATTGGGTAGGTGACATCTCGGTTGGATGAGCCAATCGGATCATATAATTCGCACCCCCGAATCGCCCCCGAGAAGATCAGAACCGTTAGCACACTCCTCCCATACTGATTTGGAGAAATTCGGTTTCTTCCACTAACTCCTAAGTGGAGCTCGGATCCAAAGATTCAGTTTTTGAAGACCGAGTTGGATTTAACGGGTTGGTCTTCGATTTTTCCCAGCGGATCCAACGATCAATTCGGCCCCGTTCGGAACGCAGTATTGTGAAACAAAGGAACATGTGAAAACGTAGGAATAGGAAAGGTTGAGAACTGCAAAACAAAGGATCCGGAAAACCACAGGAAAACAGAGAAACGTGCGTTCGATGGGTACAGGAAGAAATGCAGGAATGAGTACTGTTGCTCCGATCTAATCGTAGTCCCATGCATATTTTATTTGGCCACAACTTGCCTTAGCCCACGAATGGACCCACACTTTGAGACTATTTTATTCGCATGCACTAAGCAACGCCCAATCAATCACGTTCACTCCAGCGCCTTAGAGCATCTCCAACAGAGGCGCTTCGGCGTCGCGCGCCATATTCCGTTTCCAGCGCCAAAAAGCAGTTTTTGCGCGCGGCGCGCCGGTTTTGCTTTTCCAGCAGCGCTATAGTTTAGCGCGCCGAAACGCAGCGCTCCAGCAGAGGCCCAAAAACCGCAGCGCGCGCGGCAAGCACAAACAAGATTTGTGCTCCAACATACAACCAAGAAGATCAAACACACGCACAATAAATCAACAATAAATAGTTCAATTATTACAACACAAATAAATAGTTCATCACACAATAAATAAATAGTTCAATTATTACAACACAAATAAATAGTTCATACAACAATAAATAGTTCATACAACAATAGAATGCATAGTTCACCAACTCATTGTTGCCCATTCCATGCCCACCACTCCTCGATTAGATCTTTTTGAAGTTCCGTATGCGTTTCATTGCGTCGAATGGCATGGTAGGATGCAACAAAGCGTGCCACCCTCTCAACCCTCCTCCGCGGTTGCACGGGAACACCCATCAACTCATAGTGGGTGTAGTCTAAATCTTGCCCCCGCTCATTCTCGATAATCATGTTATGCATGATCACACAAGCGGTCATGATGTACCAAAGCATGTCTTGATCCCAAAATCTAGCCGGCCCTCTGACAATAGCAAATTGGGCTTGCAAAATCCCAAATGCTCTCTCCACATCTTTCCTAGCCGCCGCTTGAGCATTGTGGAAATCAAGCTCTTTTCTACCTTGCGGATTCTTAACCGGCTTGACAAATGTTTGCCACTTTGGGTAGATGCCATCCGCAAGATAATAGCCATAGTTGTATGTATGGCCATTTGCTACAAACTCCACCGGGCAAGTTTGACCTTTTGCAATCTTATTCATGAGTGGTGACCGTTGAACAACGTTGATGTCATTGAGAGATCCGGGCATACCAAAAAAAGCATGCCAAATCCAAGTCTCATGATCGGTCACCGCTTCAAGAATTATAGTTGAATCTTTTTTGTGGCCTTGGAATTGTCCATGCCAAGCCGCGGGACAGGTTTTCCAACTCCAGTGCATACAATCAATAGAGCCAAGCATACCTGGGAACCCCCGAGCGGCGTTGTGCTCCAGAAGCCTAGCCGTGTCTGCAGCATTGGGAGCTCTCAAATATTCTGTACCAAAAACTTGCACAACTCCAACTGCAAACCGCTTGACACACATGATGGCTTGACTCTCACCCATGGCCAAGTGGTCATCAACTAAATCCGCCGGAATACCGTATGCCAACATACGTAAAGCGGCGGTCACCTTTTGAAAGGTGCTATGCTCGAGCTCTCCGGCGGCATTCCTCCTCTGCTGAAAAAACCGGTCATGCCTCGCCAATTTCTCCGCAATGTGCCTGAACAACTCGATGCTCATTCTAAAACGGCGCCGGAAATATGACTCGGGGTATATGGGATGATCCACAAAATAGTGTCTCATCAATCTATTGTCAGCATCGATCCTCTCCCTCCTTAATTTCTGACGACCGAAAACTGAACCACCATGCTTTACAAAATTTAATTCAATCTACTATAAAACTACAAACTAGCAATGCACAAAATTCGTTTAGCAAATTTACACCGAATTCATACCTTCCAAGTGTTTTCTCAAACACCTTGCGAGCGCGGAGCTTCTGCGCGCTCGGGCGGCGAAGGGGTGGCGGCGAGTTGGCGGCGGAGGGGTGACGGCGAGTTGGCGGCGGAGGGGTGACGGCGAGGGACGGCGGAAGCCTCGGCGGCGTCGGTGACCACGGCGGCGACCAAATCAACGCCACGGCGAAGTCCGCGCGTCCATAGAAGCGGCGGCGCACTGAGGAGCGGCGGGAGCGCCGGCGGCAGCGCTGGGTCGCCGGAGAAAAATGGGGGGAAGAGGTGCGGGCGGCGGCGCGAGCGGCGGGAGCCTTCAGATCTGGCGGTTGGAGGAGATTCGCGCGCTCGAGCTTTTCCCCGCGCGCTGGACGGCACGCTGGAGGTTTGGCGCAGAAGGTACCGCTTCCTCCAGCGCGCTGGACGAATATCCCGCGCGGCGATTTTATCGCGCGTCCGCTGGAGCACGCAAAACGGCCCCGCGCGCGGCAAACGACCGGTATATCGCGCGCGCGGCGTTTTTCCAGCCGCTGTTGGAGATGCTCTTACCTCGGTCTTCCGCCAAAAAATGCGATTGGAGTGGATGTTTGTATTCCGGAGGAATCGACGCTGTATACGGACAAATCCTCTGGAATACTGTAGAGCATTCCTTCGTTCCGAACGCGTCAAAGGAAAGAAATCCCGCAGGAACTGGGTTCCTTTGAAATTCCTGCACAATTCCTACAAACCGAACGGGGCCTTCATTCCGACTGCACATAACCGAACCGAAACCGAAAACCGAACCCGAAAAAACCTAACCGCAACCGTATGGCCGGTTTTTTCAGTTAGTGGTTAAGGTTACAGTTAGTGAAAACACTAACCATACAGCTTCGGTTTTTTCGGTTAATAACCGAAAAAACGTCGGTTAAACCGAAATTAACCGAGCACATACCGCCGCGGCCGAGTGTGGCCCATATGTGATACCGCGATAGGCCCAAGCCCAACTTCACGTGACCTAGTCCTCCGCCTCGCACTCGCATCTGGCCTCCTCTCGCAGTCTCGCTCGCAGGTCGCAGACTCGCAGCACCCGCCTCGCACTCGCAACAGGGGAAAGGCGGCGGCGGCGCCGAACCCTAGCTGGAGCTTGCTGCTGCTGGTCCGCCTCCGTGGGCTCTGTCCGTCCGGCGGCCTCCCTCCACCTCCGGCCTCCGTCTCGGCTCCTCTCCGGCTCTCCCCCGCATCCAGTCCGGCTCCACTGATCCACGGCGAGTCGGCGACTCTCACCACCGTCAGCAGCCGACCTCCACCTCCGGCCTCCGTCTCGGATCCTCTCCCCCACATCCAGTCCGGCTCCACTCCAGCAGCCGACCTCCAAGGTAACAGGATAAAAGAACCAACAGTCCACCACTCCTCTGAATTTTTTCGAGAAATGCAGTGATTTGAATGTTCTTTTGTGTTGTTTTAGATGTCTGAAAGTGACAACATATCACTGTTTGGTGCTGGCCCTGATGGTAGCCATGGATCATCTGTACCTACACCAGAAACAACCCCGGACAGCAGTATCAAGGCACCGAAACCAAGATGCACACGCAGTAAAGCATGGCAGCACTTCACAGTTCAGGAAAGTAACCCAACTCGTGCTAACTGCAACCATTGTGGTAATGAGCTGGGCTGCAAATCCTCATCCGCTGGTACTGCTTCTTTAATAAACCATATGAAGTCATGCAAAAAGCTTCCTAACAATTTGGTTAACAATCAGACTCAGCTTGGTTACCAAATTAGTGATGATGGTAAATCTGTTCTTGGAGGTTCTTGGCAATACAATGAGAAAGAGGTTAGGGAAGCCTTTGCTCGCATGATAGTTGTAGATGAGCTACCTTTCATATTTTCAGAAAAAGAAGGTTTTAGGTTCTTTATGTCCAAAGCTTGCCCCAGGTTTGCTATTCCATCTAGGACAACTATGTATAGAGATGTTATTGCTCTTTACAAAGCTAAGAAAGCTAAGCTCAGAAAATATTTCATTGAATCTCGTCAAACTGTTTGCCTCACCACTGATTGCTGGACATCATCGAAGCTTCAAGGCTACATGGTTCTTACTGGACATTACATCACACCTGACTGGAAGCTTCAGAAAAAGATCCTCAGCTTTGTCTTGGTAGATGGTCACAAAGGGGAGGACATTGGTAAATCATTAGATAAACTACTGATTGAGTGGGGCATTGAGAAAGTGTGCACTATTACCGTAGATAATGCTTCTTCAAATGACACTTGCTTGAACTACATGAAGAGTTCTTTGACTAATAGGGGCTGTACTATTGGAAAAGGTGCACATCTTCACATGAGATGTGTGGCTCATATTGTTAATCTTGTAATCCAAGATGGGCTAAAGATAATGTGCCATCCTATTAACAGAATTCGACATGCTATCAAATATGTTAGAAGCTCTCCACCAAGAATGACTTTATTTAAAAAGTGTGTGGTAGTCAGCAAGGTGCAGAGTAAAGGCTTGCTTCATATTGATGTGTGCACTAGATGGAACTCCACATATCTAATGTTACACTCTGCTCAGAAGTTTGAGAGAGCATTTGACCAGTATTCACTTGATGATCCGAACTACAAGATTGAGTTAGCAAAAACTGGTTTGGATCCTTTACAACGTGGTGCTCCAACTCATAGTGATTGGGTGTATGTTCGTGAGTTCAAAGACTTCCTCCAACACTTCTATGACCTCACCAATAAAGTTTCTGGCACCAAGTATGTCACTTTAAACACCTTCTTTGAAGAGATCGCTGCTGTCAATTACTTGTTGGGTGAATGGAGTGAGCATGTGATTTGTGGTGATGATGAAATCTTTAAAAGTATGGCTGTCAAGATGAAGGATAAGTATTCGAAGTATTGGGGTGATCCGGTGAAGATGAACAAATATATTTTCATTGCTGCCATCCTGGATCCTAGGTATTAAATTGTTTATGTGCTATTTTTGTCTGTTGCTGTCATCATATGGCTGTTTGTATTATAACTTCTCATGTCTTTATTATTTATGCTAGGACCAAGGAATCTCATTTCTTCAAGGACCTAGTTGAAGACACATATGGCAGTACTAAAGGTACCGCAATCTTGACTGCTACACACACTGAATTTGTATCTCTTTTTGTAGAATACAAAAAACTGTATGGTACTCCTAGTGCTACTAGTGAATTAACACCACAGTGTGAAACTAGTCAAAATGCTTCTGAGAGTTCTCTTATGAGGGCACGATACAACAAGAGAATGAGACTTAGTAGTGGAGATGCTAACACAAATAGCAAAACTGAATTGGACAAGTACCTAGCTGAGGATACAGAAGAGCAATCTCCTGATTTTGACATTCTTTTGTGGTGGAAGTGCAACTCAGCTCGCTTTCCTGTCCTTTCAAAATTGGCACGTGACATACTAGCAATCCCAATCTCGACTGTTGCTTCGGAATCAACGTTTAGTACTAGTGGTCGTATTCTAGATGACTTCAGAAGCTCTTTGACACCAATGACACTACAAGCCTTGATATGTACACAAGACTGGTTGCGCCGCAAGCGTATCAATGTTGAAGTTGATCTGGCTGTGTTGACCAAACTAGAGGAAGGTGCGAAAAGACAGTGTGCATTTTTATTGTTTATGTGCTATGCAATCTTCCATACTAACATCTTTATGTTGTTTTATATTGTAGAATTTGGAGGCCTCCAAGTGGATGTTGATGAGATACTAACTGTTGATTGATCTTCATGCGTGGAGTGGGAAGCGGCTCAGTGTTGGATGAAATTGATGTACTCGGATATTTTGTTGTTGAATGTATGTGAATGACTGAATGGATATTTTGTTGTTGAATGTACTCGGATATTTTCCTTATGCAGTTGTGCTTAGTCGTTTCTGGTTTTGTGTTTCTATTTGACAATTACTTCATGGAGCTATACGTGTGTCATGAGTCATGTGAGACTGAGTTGATCGAACATATTATGTTCTGATTTAAGCAAAGAGGTCATGCGAGATATTTTAGTTGACCGAATACTAACAAAAATTCATGCCAAAAAGTTGATGTCATCTAAAAATTCGCGTAAACTTTGGTTAGTTTGGTTATTACCGAAACCGAACCGATATTAAATGGTTATTACCGAAACCTAACCGTATTGTCGTATAAAACCGAATGAACCGAAGTATCAAAACCGTATTTACCGTATAAACCGAACCGAATTAACCATATTAACCGAACGCACAGCCGGAGCCTTCATAGGTGAGAAAACACAACCTACCGCACGGGCACGGCACGTGTGCTCCACACCACCTACGCGTGGGACGGCACCCGATAAAAACACAACCCGACCCGAGAAACCCGAAGGACTAGTGTCTTCTGCTCCTCTCCTCCTTCCCAGGCCCAGCCACAACCCGCCCCGATTCTGGATCTGAATCTAGATCTTGCTCTCTTCCTCCCAACTCCTCCCACCTTCGCCGCCACACGATGGCAGTTCGCCAGATCTCCAGCATACAGGAGTTCGACGACCACATCGCTGTCCAGCCTCAGCCCGCCAACCTCAGCTTTCGCCTTCGCCCCACCGCTCCGCTTCGAGCCTGCTCGCAGATAAGGCTTCAGGTCCAAGCTGGCAACACAGGTTACCGCCTGCACAATCCGGAGCTCCTGGATTGCAAGGTCTGGGCGTACGAGGCAGTGGAGCAGGGGATGGAAGAGATGATAGTTGACTGCACCGGCCCCGTGGAACTGCAGATCGACGACGCCAACGCGTGCATCACAAGGCTCAACGGTCTGCTCCGAACGACCGACGACAACATGCCACACCGTGGTCCTCCAATCAACACCCGGGGCAGGGGTCTGCACCGTTTCATCCATGAGAAGCCAGACCCGCCGGTAGTGTTATGTTCTTTTCTGTTCTGTTTGTTTTCCTGTCTGATTCTGCAATTCCTTGTTACTTTCATCATCATATCCGGGCGTGATTTGGTTCTCATTCGACTTTTCTATCGTAGAACCCTTTCTGGAACTACGATGTGCAGCAGGCAGGGGCTGTTGCTGCTAATGCAACCGCGGCTGCTCAGACGGCGAGTCGCAACCTGGATCGTGCGTCCCAACGTGCCGTCTGGAGGCTCAACGTCAAGGCGCAAGAAGAGAGGAAGAGGTTGATGACTGAGTACACGTACGCCATCGGAAGAGCTCTCCGGGAACTGAAGCGCCAGTTCCTTGAAGAAGAAACCGAAGCTGGGTGTGGGTACGCTGACTTCAGGCTGCTGCGTCGCGCGGACCAGCCCGACTACGCGCCCCCTTGATTGGGTCACCTCCATCGAGCCCACCTACCAGAATTGACTAGTCGTAGTGGTGACTTGCTAAATTATGTTCTTTTTTTGCTGCATCCATGAGACTTGTGTCACCTCCATTCGAGTCGTCCTAGTGGTGATTTCTGCAGTGACTTAGATGCTAAATTATGTTCGTTTGCCTGTGCGCAGCTGTTCTCTTATCATCCATGAACTTGTGTACCTCATTCTCTATCATGATAACTGTTTTGCTATCCTATATGGGACGACTGCCTCATTTGCCTCTTAATATAACACCTCAATCATATTGCTGTTTTGTAAGATGTCTACTGCACCCCTCAGCTGGACACCCGTTTCTTGATGTGTTGTGTTGTGGATATAATTTTTGCCCATACACGTTTGGGATGGCATGAGACCAAATTCATGTGGTAGTTTTCGGCATGTTTCGATATTTGTCACCGCTTCTTCAAACTTCTTGTGTTCATCGAACAAGATCGGCATCTCTACAGAGGAACAAGTCTCCTTGTGGTTGACCAATGACGAGGGTAACTCGCCCTGCACCCCGACACCATTCTGCTCAAGGTATCTGATAAATTTCCCTAGTTAGTTAGGGTCACTTTGTATCTCTGTTTGGTGCCTATTCAGACCTTGCTGTGATGTAAAGCTGTTCTGTTTCCATGGTTTTTCTCGAGATCAAAGTGTGTGTTCTGGTTGCATACAGTTTTGATCCAAGTCCATCTCAAGGAGATAAATTTACTGCTGCACTTGTGTTGTATGCTTGAAACCGTTCATTGACTGATACAAATGGGTAGTGCAGACTGTAGTCGGATATATGTTCACTATGATTTGCCATAGCGCCAGCTATTTCTTTTGTGGGTATGCTGCTCTTTATTGAGGTTTATTTAGAGTTTGCTACTGTTAGTAATGTTCTGCGATCTGGTTTGATGGAATTCATGGTCCTGAGTATGTGCTGTACAACGGTTAATCTTGCATGGTTGGTCGATTAGGTTTCTAGACCTGAGGTGTCTAGTCTGAACTGGAGATTGTTATTTAAAATATTCAATGGTTAGCTCCCAGGTTAGCAACTGGTGGTGAAGATGCACAAAGTAGTAATATATAGTATAATCCCTGCTTTGATAATACGTAAATTAGAAAGTTTGAAAACAAGTTGCCTGCTGTCATTTGTGTGTGTGCAAGACTACAGGTGTAGTGAAGCACAGGCCCAAATGACGTGTAAATTCTGCTTGCTAGTTTCCAGTGTTCAATCTGTAGGCAATCTTGATGTTTAGAGTGGTGATTTCAGCACATTGGTGTCTTCATTTTTAGCCTGCTTATGTATAGTGGCTGCCGTTTTGTGTTGGTTAAGTCGAAAGATATAATGAGTTTTTTTTGTATTATCTGCAGGCCGATGCTTCGTTTGGTGCGGATCCACAACATGGGTCGGTACCTCATCGAGCTTTAACTTGGATTCAGGGATACAACATGGCAGTTGTTAAGTGAGAAGATTCAGCTTGGACTAGTTCCTGCTTGGCCTCCATCCTAACTACCGCAAGGCGTGGTCTCTATGGTCCAGGTGAGCTTTTTGTGTGCTTGTGATGCCCATGGCCATCGAGGCAATATCTGTGATGATCTTCAGTGAAGAGTAGCCCTAGCGTGTAGTCAGAAAATTTTGATTGGCATGTGTTTAGTTACCTATTTGTAGCAGATTGTTATGTATACTGCCCTTCTGGTGACATGAATGTTTTCTGTGTGCCGATTTGCGAGGATTACACAATACCAAGTTCAGTTTGATCGAAGTGTGATGTAGTGCATTTGATTTTATTAGCATGATTACTACATGGAACAATCTGAGTTGCACAAGTTCAGTGTCAAAAGTGAATTAAATACTGGTTGATAGTGCCTAGTTGATGCCGCTACATATTGAGATTTTGAATTTGCTATATTAATGTTGTATAATCGGGTTGAATCTAATCCATGGTCCTATGTGTGTGTTGTACAACTTGGTTGATTAGCATCTATACATGCAGTTTTCTAGACTTGAGGTATCAGGTCTAACCGGAGATTTTATTTGAAATGTTATTGGTTAGATCCCAGGATTCCGTAGTTCTTATGATTTGGGTTGCCCTTTTGTATGGAGGTTTGCAACTGGCGGTGAAGATGCACAAAGTAGTAATATATAGCATAATCCCTGCTTTGAGAAAATGTAAATCAGAAACATTTGATAACAAGCCACTTGCTGTCGTTTGTGTGTGTGTGTGGAGGTGGAGGACTGCAGGTGTAGTCAAGCACATGCCCAAATGATGTGTAGTTTCTGCTTGCTAGTTTCCAATGTTTAGTCTAGGGAATCTTGAGTTTTAGAGGGGCGATTACAGCACATTGGTGCCTTCATTTTTGAGCAAGGCATCGCCATCTTGATAAATAACTTGTTGATGGAAATCTGTTTCACTAAATAAAAAAACTTGGTAGTGGTGTGATGTGTAGGAAATTTGTGTGCTCATTTTTTCCCATCTGATCTGTTTGCTGCTTACGCGTACACGCGGCTGAAACTTCTTCTATTTTTTCAGGTTCAAACAAAGTGTACATACCAGGGGTTCACGCATGCTGAAGTTCTTGGTGTCTGTCAACCATGCCTGCTTCCTCTTCTTCCTAGGAAAGGTTAGTTGTACCAGTAATCAGACGATAATGTTTGCAGAGCAGCGGAAGATAGGCTTGCAGCTCTCTGGCATGTAGGCTTGTTGGTGTGATGTTTTTGGACTAGGGTTCGTGTGACGGATTTCTGGTTGGTTCAAGTGTACATAAACAATCTACATGCTCACCAAGTTCTACTGGAATACTATCCAGCCATTTTGCATGTCTCGTGATAGTCATTTTTGAACATTTGTTTGATCTGGTACTTCCACTCGATTAAACTCATGCTCTTGTGAATGTGTGGCGAAGGCCTCTATCTTCAGTTTTGGTTTCACATAGTTTTCTGGTGTTCTCTGGCTGCAGATCCAGTGTAGTAGCTCTGATTGCCCTGCACCATCAATCCACCAATTTACCTACATCAAAACAGATTCTTAAACCTTATAATCTTCTGTAGCTAGCAGCCACTCATCTAACGCAGTAGCATGGATTGATGAATTATGGACCGCTTGATATATGTTTGTGTGTGTTTTAATGATTAACTCGGATTCCGTAGTTCTTATGATTTGGGTTGCCCTTTTGTATGGAGGTTTGCAACTGGCGGTGAAGATGCACAAAGTAGTAATATATAGCATAATCCCTGCTTTGAGAAAATGTAAATTAGAAACATTTGATAACAAGCCACTTGCTGTCGTTTGTGTGTGTGTGGAGGTGGAGGACTGCAGGTGTAGTCAAGCACATGCCCAAATGATGTGTAGTTTCTGCTTGTTAGTTTCCAATGTTTAGTCTAGGGAATCTTTGATGTTTAGAGGGGCGATTACAGCACATTGGTGCCTTCATTTTTGAGCAAGACATCGCCATCTTGATAAATAACTTGTTGATGGAAATCTGTTTCACTAAATAAAAGAACTTGGTAGTGGTGTGATGTGTAGGAAATGTGTGTGCTCATTTTTTCCCATCTGATCTGTTTGCTGCTTACGCGTACACACGCTGAAACTTCTTCTATTTTTTCAGGTTCAAACAAAGCGTACATGACCATCTTGGAGGAAGCCATCCTCTGCCGTTACTGCAAGCAGCAACGACGATAACATGGCAGTTGTTAAGAGAGAATATTCGGCTTGGACTAGTTCCTGCTTGGCCTCCGCCCGCACTTCCGTTGGTGTGGTCTCTACGGTCTAGGTGAGCTTTTTGTGTGCTCGTGATGCCGCGATTTCTGTGATCTTCATTGAAGAGTAACCCTAGTGTTATTTAGCAGGCATATTACTTGTGTATATCGCTGTGAAATTGCTCTAATTGATATAGCAAATCTATGCTGGTCTGGTTGCACGGCCTGGTGACACACCCAGGACGACTCGGCCAGGCTTAGCTGTGTGATATCATGGGAAGAAAAATAAGAATCATGCGTCTGTGATGTAGCAGTACCAGACTTCTAACCCCAATCTGACTGCAAAATTGCTTCTTCCTTGAGCAGCACAAGGAGAAAGCCTGTGCGCGCCCTCGAGCCGCCGCTCCACCACCTTCTTCTGCTCCGGGCACCGCCCATGACTCGCGGCATGGTCATGATGGTGCTACTGGTATGACAATGTGACGAGCCCAGCGTTGCTTCTCCAGGCCTACCTCTATGCGTCTGATGGCAACAGCTGCACGGGTGGTGGGAGACCAAGAGATTGAGCTGCAACAGCTATCCAGCTGGTGGCGCTCTTGCCGTTGTCGATGGCCTGCACGCTGCCACACCTTGTGCCCTCTTCCTCACACCCCTGCCCCGGCCTAGTTGACGACCCAAAGCCATCTCAAGGTGATCAATTTACTGCTGCACTTGTGTTGTATGCTTGAAATCGTCCATTGACTCATACAAATAGGTAGTGCATACTCTAGCCGGGTACATGTTATCTTGGTGTATGCTTTGTTTATGAGTGATTTCCATAGCAGCGGACAAGTCTCTCTAGTCCTGGTGAAACGACGCTATGATCATGTGCTATTGCTTTGGATCCTGCAAATGTTATTTGGGCAACAGAATGAATTTGCTATGGAATTTCACTAGTCAATGCTGCAGGTTTTCAGAGTTTAATACTGCCTATATGTTCATTGATATGTGTGTTTGCTGGCAAGAATAAAGTGTGCTCATGCTCTTGTCTAGATAATTACTGCCGAAAGCATGTGATCCTCTAGTTCTCGGGTTTCCTTGTCTTTTTCATGTACTTTTTCTGCGATTCCAACTATATAGAACTGTGGCATTGCTGTGTTCCGTCCATCAAGTCGACGGTGAACCATATTTTGAGTTATGGAGATATTGCTCATCTGGCCATTTAGCTAGGTTTTGTTGCTACGAAATTGACATCTAGGTCTGGTTATTAGATGTTTTGTGTTGTTGGCTTTAGCTTGCGACTATTTGGCACTGTGATAAAGTGACTGCACATTTGATGATAAAGTGAAAATGTGCAGATGCTGGATTCAATGCTGCATTAGTGTATGCCAACGAAGATAGTGGAGCTTTTGTTACCGTATTGTAATTGACTATTAAACTAGGATATGATGTTCTCTTTGCTAGGTAAGATACAATATTTAGAACACCGGTGAGATTTTTTTGTTGATTAAAGGCTAGACGTTGAATAAGTGTACACGGCCAACTACTGATTGGTGGTTGTTGTGTACATTGAATAATGATGCATCTAAGATCTCATCGAATAAGGATTCTTGCATAAATAGGCGTTGGCAGCAGTAACCTGATCTGCTATTGGTGTTTTCTGTTAGTACTGATGGTTTTGATTACGAGTAGGTGACATTGTTATGGACTGGTTTTGTTGGTTAGATTTATTTGCTTGAATCAGGGCTTTAGGCTTAAGATTGAGAAAACAGAATATTGTTTTTCTTGAGTAAAATGGTATCATTGGGCAATTTTTGTGTCCTTCATTGTCGGTATTTTTACCAGATCATTTGCTAGCTGTACAACTTCAATTTACTTTGAATTTTGTGCACATTACCAGACTGGAGTGGACTTAAATGTTGCGTGTTTACCTTGGCAGATCGGATATCAACCGGTGGAGGTAGCTGGACAGAGCCGCTCGATGAAGCAGATCGGATATGGTGTGTAATGTTGCGAGTTTACCTTGTGAAATGGCGTGTAATTTGTTGTGATCTCCAGATGGTCAAATCTGCAGTGTTTATCTTAAGTAGAAGTCTGATGCATGTCGTTTTGATGATGCGTCCCATATGATTCTTTACTGCTGAAGATTTCTGCATCGGTTCTGCTCTCAGGCTCTTTGTATACTGATGATGACGATGAAGGTTTTCCGTCCTGCCTTTGTGTTTGAAAATCGATGTATCAGAGTAGTAGCATAGTATGTGTCTGGATATTTAGTGCTCAATAAGCATCTGTTTATTCGAGGATACTAGACAAAATGATCATCACAAAATCGATTTGCAACGTGAAACTCACTTCCAGCTGGAATACAACTGATTGATTGAACTTGTTTGACCTGAAAATGATAGGCACCTGTCTATTATCGTTTTATTTGGTATGTGATCGAAAACTCGGAAAGGATCTTGGCAGTTAACCTTTATAGTTGATTATGATGGGTAGTTGATTATCTTGGCAGTTAACTCGGAAAGGGTTTCCCCCGGAGTTTCCTGAGCCTTCAACAAGGTGACAAGAACTGCAACGACGATGTCTTCAACAAGATAACGATGCCATGAGGTGCCGCCATCATCCGCTGTGACCGAAGTCTGAGCACGGTTTTCACCGGCAGTCCATCCTCGCCGCCTGGACACCGCAAGTCAGAGCAGAGCTCCGGTTGGCGCATCATAGCCAGCACCAGAAACCTAGGCGCAAGATCCCGCGATCCGCTGCACCAGTTTCCGTCGCCCGAAGCCGCCTCCTGACCATCACCTCCGGTGGAGAGATACCGCCGCCGAATCCCGGGGCCGCTGCCTCGGCGTCCATAAGCTGCAGGCAGCCGCACGCCCATGCCATCGCGTGGCCGCCGTGGCTGCGTAGCCGGACCAGCCCAAAGGCTAGAACGGATCGCCGCGCTCCGACGCCACGAGAACGCCCGACCGCCGCTGTCCCGCCGCCCCACTTCTCTGGATCGGAGTGGGCGCCGCCGCTCCGCTCAGATCGGTGCCGAGGAGATCCCGCCGCCGCCACGCCACCGAGCTTATCCCAGGCGACACCACCAGCGGCGGCGAGAGACGAGGAAGGCGTGGGTGGCCTCGCGGGAAAGGGGCGGAGGGCGCCCCGGTGCGGCCTAGGCGTGGCCGCACGAGAGCGAAGCGCAACGGAGTAGAGGAGAGGGCGGCGGTGAGGTGGTCGGCGGTGGCGGCGGCTAGGGTTGGGGTTGGGCACGAGAGAGGAGGAAGACCTGTTTCCTATGTCTCGTACTCCTCATTGTGCATAAGATAGTTAGTATAATGCCAGGAAAACAACTTGATGCTATGCCAATAGACGAAATCGACTACCATGTTCCATGCAACCTAGAAATGGAGAACATAGTAGCAGAGACCTTAAGATGCTAAAGTACCTGGCCTTACATGAGTTGCTAAGTACTTGGACGAAGTACCATCTTATCTACATAGTTCATACGGATTTTTTACATGCAAAAAACAGGGTAAGAGCAACCATCATTATCTCGGAGTTTTTTATTCCTTCCTGGAATTCCAAAATATCCTAATATTGCTCCTTGCAAATTCTTGCTTTCGTTTCCAGTAAAACCATCATCCCATGATTGTCCAGCAAAACATCATCCATATTTTTTCAGTTATCATCATGTCCAGCCTGCATATAGGATGAGAGCAACCATCATTGTGTAGAAAAAGCACATGGACAAAAATGCCAATAAGTTCCAGAGTAATATGTACGAAGTTGTTTTCTTGGTACTAAAGTTCATGGTACTAAGTTGCATCTTTTGGAAGGCACTTATTTACTTTACAAGTTGCAGACAACTCCCCGAAAAAATGGTACTAGGTAGGAAATAACTAACACCTGCCTTGTATGAATTAACACTAGTTCTATTGTTGGGGGAAAATGTGAATAATAACACTGTCATGGCAGCAAAAAACTTTGGTAAATCAAGATGGAAAAACAAACATGAACTGTTAAATACTACTAAGTTGGTTTTGGGTAACATCAAGTTGTACAGAAAAGAATGGCACTGAGTTCCATAGTAAATGTGCTAGGCTGTTTTACCGACTAAGGTGCTTCCTTTGGGGCACTGCTTTATAATTGCAGGCATTGTACTAAGTTGCTTATTTGGACATAGTAGCACAAAAAGGGACGCTGTAAAACCGACGTAGTAGTGAAGAAAACCACCCACCCCTGTGAATGCAGAATAAACTTAGTGAGACTCAACTGCATCCTGACTGAATATAAAATCTGGTAAAAGATAACCTACAACTTAGTGCTACCTGCTAAGCAACTACGTTCACACTACATTGCAGACATGACTTTAAATCTCAAGGTCTAGCAATCAAAAAAAGTACTCATGCTGTACACCATAGTACTCATGATGGCCTACTTTTACCATGCTTCACAACTAAAGTTCTCTGCAACTAATGTCAGTACTGCCAGCAACTTAGTCTACAATCATCAACAGAATGTCTGCATCAAATGTCCTACATCAATGGATATCCCACAAAACAAACTTAAAAACGCTACTGCTCTAAAACTTAGTGACACTCATGCCCTGCAGCTTACAAAAACTGTTATTCTGCAACTTAGAGGTCATGCTATGCATAAAATCAGTGTGTGGCCTAACTTGAACTATTGCTACTCTGCAACTTAGCAACGCCCACCAAAAAGCTCTGCAACTTACTACTAATATTCTGCAACTTATGTGCAGAATTGTATGAGCATTAGGAACATACTGATGTGCAATTAGTGGACTGTCTTTCCCTGCACTATAAAAAGTGCTCCCGTGCTCTATGCTCTGCACATTGCTACCGGAGGAGAAAACTTATGTACCTCTCATCGTTGATGATGCCGCCGATTCACCGCCGCTCGAAGGTCTCGTCGGCGAGCTCACGAGTCACGATTCCCACCGGATAATTTCCTCCCAGTCGCGCAGATCCAAGCGCGGGAAAATCATTTTGCATGCAACTCAAAAAGCTCAAAAATGTATTTTTGCCTGTAGAACTTACTAGGTACAACTCAGGGAAAAGAAGCAACCTAAAAAGACTGCATTATAGGCTGTAAAATCATTACTATGCAACTTTGCACAATTTGAAACTTAAAAAACGTAAAAGGACCTACACGGCTGCAACTTAGTTTCTGAGTTAAGCAACTAAGCGAGGATATACAAATTCATAATAAAATGTATACAACTTAGGCGTAACGGCAGGCAACTTCATGACAATGGTGCATACGCGACGCTAATTTTTTTAAAATAATACACGAAAATTATTTAATTTCAGAAATATTACGCGTTTTTTTTTTTCAGAAATATTACCCAATCGGTCTCGTCGAAACCGACAGGCCCTAATCGGTCTCGTCGAAACCGAGTGGCCCCACTCGTCCACGTGTAAGCCCCAAGTATGCCTGGGTTATTACCAGTGGCGTGTACGGGTAAGTGCACGCCACTAGTAGGGCGTACCAGTGGCGTGTTTGTATAGGTGCACGCCACTAGTCGGCTTCGACGAGACCGATTGGGGCCTGTCGGTTTCGACGAGACCGATTGGGGCCTGTAGGTTTCGACAAGACCGATTGGGTAATATTTCTGAAAAAAATAAAAACACGTAATATTTCTGAAATTAAATAATTTTCGTGTATTATTTAAAAAAAATTAGCCATACGCGACTTCACAAAAATGGTGTTAGACGACTTAGTACTAATGGTAGGCAACTTATGCACAACAATAGGCAAGTTCACGACGATGGTGCACAACTTTAGAATCATCTATGTTGAACTTGTGGTCACTTGCAGGATAATCAATCAAGAATAAGACTCTTGTTCATCTATGTTCTGTTAAACTAGTATCAGGGTAAATATGCCCATCGAATTAGAGAAAGAGATCAGATAAAAAACAGTTCACAACACAAAATTGTTGCCCTTTCTGCAATTTATCCAGAGATGAAAGGGAGGAGCACCGCAGGAAGCAGGAGGAGGAACGACATTGGCCGTGCAGCTGCAGGTTGGGTATGCCGTCAGCAGCAGAAGGGAGACGAGACGAGGTCGTGGCCAGCAGCAGCAGGTCGGGGAGGAGGTCGCTGGCGGAGGGAATCGTGTCGGTGGGGACTGGGGAGGCCAGCGTCGAGCGGAAGAAAACTAGAGGTGGGTGACCCCATCCATAGTGGCCACCTTGGACACGCTTGAGGCCACGAGCGAGGAGCTACGCCAGCGCGGTGCATCTTAGACTCCCCGAGGCATGTAGTTGGGGCTAGAAATCGGGCAGACAAGGGCGCGCGCGGCGCCGGCAGTCGTCCTTGTGGCCGTCGAGGAGGGAGCACCGGCGGCGCTGGCGGTCAACGCAGGTGGCGCCCCCGCGGAGGAGTCCAAGGCGGAGCTCCACAAAGCCTCAGATGAGGACGGAGGATCTCAGCTTCGGGCCGGACGAGGACGCCGAATGTGGCGGCGCTGGCGGTCGATGTAGGAGGCGGCAACGCGGAGGAGGACGATGCGGAGCTCCACGCAGCCGCAGGTGAGGGCACGGCGGAGCTTGGCGTGGGGCGGACGAGGAGCAGCAGCTGGTCACAGATGAGTGCGCAGCGGAGCTTGGCGTGGGGGCGGACGAGGGCGCGGCGGAGCAGGCGAGATAGGTGAGCGCCGGTGAAGGCCACTAGAAGGGGATCGAGGTTTCCGAAAACTACAAACCACACATACGTGGGCGTACCTGGCCTATCGTGGCCGTCAAATGCTGTAAGATTCGCGTCTCTGACGTACCGGTCAGCGCCTCCGCCCGCGCGCCAATCACTGTTAGTTAGCGCAAATCTGTCCGCAAACCCTATTCATCGCCTTTTGCGAGTCGGTACTACGGCTCGCCTGCATAGATTCCTAGATGGGCCGGCCCAACTGCACTTCTTCCTTCCTTCATTAGATAAAAAATTGGAGAATATTGGCCGAGCTGGGGATCGAACCCACGTCTCCTGGGTAGAGGGGCGGCATGCTAGCCAGTGCACCGGCGCGCTGGTTCGCTCCTCACTTTCCTTCGTCTTCTTTATTACGTTTCTATATTTTCTGTTTCTTTTTTATTTTATCTGTTTATTTTTTCTTTTTCTTTTCTCATTTGACCTGTATTGATCTTTTTGGATTTTCGTTTTTTTGTTTTCCATTTTCTTCTTTCTTTTTTTGATTATGTTTTCTTTTCCATTTTCTTTTTCTGTTTTATTTTTTTGGTTTTATCTTTTTGTTTTCATTTTTTATTTTACTTTTTCCTTTTCCTTTTTATGTTTTCATTTTTTCTTATTTTGAAAATGGTTCATATTTTTGGAAAATAATTATTTTTAAAAAATGTTTCAATTTTCAAAAATGTTTCTTTTTGAAAATGGTTCCTTTGTGAAAATGGTTCCGATTTTTCGAAAATGGTTCCTTTTTTAAAATGGTTTCGATTTTTGAAAATGGTTTTGAATGAAAAAAAAGGTTCCTTTTTGAAAAATGGTTCCGAACCAAAAAATGGTTCCTTTTTGAAAATGGTTCCGATTTTTGAAAATGATTCCGATTTTGAAAAAAATGGTTCCTTTTTGAAAATGGTTCCTTTTTTAAACTGGTTCCGAATGAAAAAAATAGTTCCTTTTTGAAAATGGTTCCGAATGAAAAAAAGGTTCCTTTTTAAAAATGGTTCCGAACAAAAAAAATGGTTCCTTTTTGAAAATGGTTCTGAATGAAAAAAATTGTTCCGAACCGAAAAAATAGTTCTGAACCAAAAAAAAATGGTTCCTTTTTGAAAATGGTTCCGAACTGAAAAAATGGTTCCGATTTTTGAAAATGGTTCTGAATGAAAAAAATTGTTCCTTTTTTAAAATGGTTTCTTTTTTAAACTGGTTCCAAATGAAAAAAATAGTTCAATTTTTTCTGAATGAAAAAACAGGTTCCTTTTTAAAAATTGTTCCGAACCAAAAAAAAAATGGTTCCTTTTTGAAAATGGTTCTGAATGAAAAAAATGGTTCCGAACCAAAAAAAATGGTTCCTTTTTGAAAATGGTTCCAAACCGAAAAAATGGTTCCGAATGAAAAAAATAGTTCCTTTTGAAAATGGTTCCGAATGAAAAAAGGTTCCTTTTTGAAAATGATTCCGAACAAAAAAAAATGGTTCCTTTTTGAAAATGGTTCTGAGTGAAAAAAATGGTTCCGAACCGAAAAAATGGTTCCGAATGAAAAAAATGGTTCCGAACCGAAAAAATGATTCCTTTTAGAATATGGTTCCGAACCAAAAAAATTGTTCCGATTTTTGAAAAATGGTTCCTTTTTGAAAATGGTTCCGATTTTTGAAAATGGTTCCTATTTTAAAAATGATTCCGATTTTAAAAATGGTTCCAAACCGAAAAAATGGTTCCTTTTTAAAAATGGTTTCGGTTATTTTTTCCGATTTTTGAAAATGTTCCTTTTTTTGTAAAATGGTTCTTTTTTCAAAAAGATTCCATTTTTTTTAAATGTTCGGATTTAAAAATGCACCAACGAGAAAACGAGAGAGAGCTATCTTGGCCTACCGACGTATGTACAATAGGTTTTTCGTCGTGTACCTGCTTGGGCGGCCACGGCCGTATCCGGGAAGCACCATGCGTGAGTCAACTGATCCTTTTCTTCCCCCCGGAAATAAAATGCTACACGTACAGTACAGTGCAGGAATATTACGACGTACCGCGTACGGAAAGAAAACGATTGGACCAAGCTAGTAAATGGGCCGTCGCGCTTAACAGGCCTTCGGGCGCGAGGAGCCGTAGCAGGCGAGTCGTATGTACAACTCGCAGAAGGCGACATATAGGGCCACCCAATCTGTCGCCTAACTCCCTCCCAGGTCAGGTTTCCAGTGGGGCGGGCCGGCCCGCAACGCCGCTACGCCGCCCCGCAAATTAGACCCGCTACGCGCCGCTGGGCCGCCCGCGCAACTCAGAGCGGGCTGAAGCGGCACGCCGCATCGACCTGCATCGATAGCGCAGAACTGCTTCGACCCGCTTCTCTCCCCGACGAAGGCGACGATGGGGAAAGATCCCCCGTTGGCGCTGGGGTCGACGGCGGCGGCAGCGCCGAGATCTCCACTTCCGGCCCCCGCCCATGCCCCTGACGCCGGATCTCCGTCTGTCGTCGTCGTCCCTCCGGCCCCCGCCCATGCCCCTGACGCCGGAGCGCCGTCACTCGCCGTCATCCCTCCGGCCCCCGCCCATGCCCCTGATGCGGGAGTTCATCGGTCGCTCGCCGTCGCTACGCCATCTCCGCCCCAAGCCCATGCTCCTTTGCCAGCCGCTGCCTCTGCCTCTGCACCCCGTCAATCGCAGGACGCTCAAGGTTCTTTGCTGTCTGTTCTTTGCTGTAGTTAGCTGTTCTTTCCCTTGTGTTCTTTGCTAGTTCTTTCTCTAGATTACTGTTGGTCTTGGTGAGTTGTTCTTGGTTTAACCAATCTGTTTCCTCCATGACATTGGATTGAATATGTACTCCATGACAGAACAGAAAGCAATAATATGGAGTATTTACAAAGGAGCACCAAGTAGTAGAGGAGCACTAGGTAGCTACTACTTGGTGCAGGTCAAACTTTGGTTTATTGGTCAAATTTTATTAGCACTGCAGTTAAAAGTGGCTTGTGGTTACAAACTGAAACTGTTGTTCGTAAGTGCAGCTCGTAATTACCTTGGAATCTCATCTAAAATCACTACCAGCCTAAAATCTGATCATCGTTTTGTTGCAACTTGCACTGTTTTTCTACTGCTCTGTATCCTAAACTAATGCAGTTATACAGTTTTGATACTTGTCAGCTGATTTAGTTGTACCATTTGTAGTGTGAAGATGAAGGAGATGAGGCTGAGGATGATGGCAATGTAGACAAGTAATTTTGTTTCTGGAATGGTTATGGTTGATCTTGGCAAGTTCCTTGTAGAGGTTTTAGTTGCTGCTTCCTATGAAATTTTTCTGGTGCTACAAATGGAGATGTTGGTTCCATGTTGCCTGTGTCAGTTCTGAATCTGCTGGCTGGTGATGGCCTGCTGCTTATAAATGTGATGCTTGCTGTCTTGAATGTGTTGAGAACTTGAGTTAACTTAGCAAAACCGAATGGGTGTTTATTTGAAATTTATCATGCGCAAGTCCAAAAGTACAGTAACCTGATCATGTGCATTTTCTTTTCCTTTGATGCTATTGTCCGAAAGTACAGTAACCTGATCAAATGGGTGTTTATTTGAAATTTATCATGCGCAATTCCAAAGTTACAGTAACCTGATCATGTGCATTTTCTTTTCCTTTGATGCTATTGTCCGAAAGTACAGTAACCTGATTATTTCTTGAGTACTACTCAGCCTTTGTGGTTCCTGATGCGGCACCCAGGCAACAATGAGCCCGTTTTTGAATTTTTTGAAACGTTTCAAAAAAATTGAAAAAAAATACCAGGATGTAGCCAACCATATGCACTACAATGCTGGAAAATTTCAGTCCGAAATACATTGTATTTTGAGCTGAGCAAAAAAAGACAAATCTGTTTCAGCTAGCTAGTTGGCCGACTGTCAAAACTGTGCACGCGAGCGATTATTTATACTGATGTTCTTGTACGCGGCACGCCAGCGAGCTAGCTAGCTGCTAAGTGCTAACGATCGTACGCAGCCCTACGCAGCGAGCGCGTGGTTGCTGGCGGGCCGAAGCGGGCCACCGCTCTGCTTTGAGCGGAGCGTGGCGGCCAGCCCGCACGCACCCGGCAGGATCAATCGCGCCGCCAGCGGAGGGTAGCGAGCAGCCGCAACCCGCCCCGCTTGAAACCTGACTCCCAGGCATGCCTATTTTGCTCCCACCAAGCACGGCTCTCACCAAATCCCATCACTTTACTCTCGGTCGTTCTTCTCCCCTCTCCCCGTCGCTCGCCGCTCGCCTCCATTGATTAGTCCCGTGCTCAACCTAGGTTTAGATCACCGCAGCCAGCAGCGCACGCCCGGCGTCGCGCCCTACCGCTCCAGCTAGCCATGTCTGGTGATACATCATGCCGCAGCAGCTGCGGAGGATTTGGATCCGCTTGGCAATCCTGCCATGGAGACGAGCTCGACGCCGACCACATCTCCACGCCGCAGCTGCTTTGTGCTTGCAAAATCCTGCTTGCCCAAAAAACAGCCCGGGATTACTACCAGTGCCAGAGTCGGAACCAATGTAAGTAATTCAGATTTCCTTGGGTGAGATCCATCCGCGATGCATGTTTCTGGTTCCGTGTTGTATGTGCGTCTCCAGATCTGATTTAGTTGCAACCACATGTTTTTCTACTAATCTATACCTATCTATACCCCTAATAATAAAAGCATTAAGGTTTCTTGTGGTACGTCATTTTTTTTCCCGATTTTACCATTCCACCAAATCACATCTTTGCCCACCATTGCCACCCATAAGTCATATACCGTTTCGGTTTTTTTTCCGTCGTCCTCGCGCTGCTGACATCCTCATCTTTGTCCGGCCCAACCCATCAACAAAAGCGAAGTTCATCGCCGTTCGGCAGCCTGCGTACGAGACAAAAAACGTCGCCATCCTCCTCCTCCGGCCTGGATCCCGCGGCCACTGGAGGTTCCGTCCCCTCTGCCTCGAGATACTACGGTGGTTTCCTCCCTTCTGCCTCAAGATCCGCCGGCGTCCCCAACCCCCATCTCCTCCATCGCGTAGCGGTGGCGGCGGGCTCACGGCCAGCTGGGGGTACCGTGCGGCCACAGCAGGAGGACCTCCTCGACGAAGGATAGATCGCCAAGCTGTGGCTGGGTTTCCCGGACGCCACCCAGCGTCGCTCTCTCTCTCTCCTGCTATTTGTGCCCCTTCGCGTGCTCGAGCTGCTACGACCTCCGCTGCCAGGGGATTGCTCCACATGCTCGAGAGGATCGGTCTGCCACAAATTCCACGGTGCGATTGTGTAATGTTTCCCGGTAAAGCAATTCTGACGGTACTACCACATAATTTCTTGTTTGTGACAAACCGACAACTCGCGTGGTGTGATCCCAAGAGTATATGGGGTGCGCATAGGTATGAATCATGCTCTGTTTGGTTCATCACAGCTAGCAAAGCCGACTTTAGTTTCAGCACACTTGCTGCAGTACTATGGTCCATCGTTAATGCTACTAGATGACCGGTTGCGCCGCTGGCGCATGTGCCAAAAGCAAAACTATAATGTAGACTTAAGTTTTATATATTTTGCATACATTGTTGTCACCGCCATCATGCAGGTATCATCGATAATTTATGAACCAATAGTGAATTAAACTTGAGAACAAATATTTTGTGCAATCTCAATTCTCAAGTAGTATTATCTTGGAGTACAGTATTAGACAACACAATATGAGGCTACTTTCAAAATGAACATTGATCCATGATTGCACATTGTACCATTAAAACATGGTACAGGTAGGCATGTTAGGGATGTGTCACGGAAATCAAATATATCGATTGAAAAATAATTAGGAATACATTTAGCATAGCTCCAGGGCCTGTTCGGCACCGTTCTCACCAGCGCCAGGTCCACCCATCCCACTTCCACGACAGTGCTGTAGCCGCTGTCAATTCCCAATTTGAATGAACCTGAGCAAAATATTTCACGGCCTTCTTTAGGAAAATTAGACCATATGCACATGCACAATAGGAAAATCATGTGCATCTCAGCAAGTATACAAGATGCATATATAAGGTAAATGGTCAAGCTGGACTTAAGATAGGGCACACCCAAAATTAAAGGTAAGTGCATCAACAAATCAGAACACTAAGCATGTATTTCCAGTTCTGGCCACTCATGTCAACGCCGACACGAGTGGCACCGAATGCAAGTAAGCAAATCAATTTTTCTCTGTATTATACAAACACAGGAAAAGAGCTAACCTATTGATGTGTTATGTGTATAACATTTTCCACACCATAACAGAACGGAAAGAGCAATTAATAATTTCCATAATACACCCTTTAAAAGTCCAGGACAGTAATCTGCTTCAAACACAATTACTGCCAGAAATGAGCAGCTCTTAAAGATCGTTGTACGCATCAGTTTGACCCAACAAATGCATGAAAATGTTCAGACAGTAATTTCTCACCATCATATTATCATACCATAGTTGATACCAAGCTCTGATGGTGTACTCCACCCTCTTGCAGAGCTTCAAGAATTATTCTCTGTCTTTTTCCTGTTCATGAAAAAGATATAACAGAGTTTACTTTCAGTTGCACGGTCCGATAAACTCAAAATAGTATATTTGCTTCGGCGTGTGGAAACTAAAGACATGTGAAGAGAGAAGCTCACATTGGCGTCTTGACATCAGCCGTGCGCACGACACAACGCCGCTTCTCGACCCGCGCTTACGGTCCCTATCGTATTGGTAAAAAATCCCTAGATAGTGGCATGAAAAACATAAATAAGCCCCATGGCGGATGATAGATAGACGGATAAAATAACACATCATATGAGATAAGAACAACATATAATTGACTTTTGACTAAAACTATTTACTCCTTTTGACTTTGCAAATTAAGTTGGCGTTAGATGGGCGCAATACCAAGAGAATTATAACATTATTGGGGGAACCAGCTATTCCATACAGACAAACATGGTATCCAACTGGACTTGCACTACTTGATTAAAAAATATATAAACATGTATTTGGATAATTCAGCAATTCCTATAAACAAGATAAGTTCGATGATATTTACCAACAATTTGATGGTCGAATTTCAAGCAATGTAATATATGGCGAGGATCAGAAACTGAAGCTACACATTCTGTTTCACAATCAAGCAAAATTTTGTTCAAAGCTAAATACAAAATGGTGGTCGAATTTGAAGCAATGTAATATCTGGTGAGGATCAGAAACTGAAGCTACATATTCTGTTTCACAATCGAGCAAAATTTTGTTCAAAGCTAAATAATAAGTAGCAACCAAACTGAATAATTGAAAGCACTCACCCCCATGGGTCATTTGATTGAGCAATATTTAACTCAAGCAAGAACATGCAGCCAATAATTACACTCCTATAACCAATAATAAAACCCCTACGATTACATTAGCCTGAGTTTTCACAATAATACCACTTCTGTAACCAATTTCACAAACATGTCATGAAATGTATCTGCTATTGTCTAATTTAGCATTATCAACTTCAAAATGCAACAGCCCAAAGCTCTGCATTTTCACATACTTTTTTCTTACCAAGATGGCGGCCTCGAAGCAGCCAGCGGGCAGCGCGATAGGCCCTGGCCATCATACACTGGCAAAATTAGGGCTAATATATATGTAGCAAGAAAATGGTGAGAATCAGAAACATTAAGCTGCACATTCTGCTTCACAATAAAGCATAATTTTGTTCAAAGCTAAATAATAAGTAGCATGCAAACTGAATAACTGAAAGCACTCACCACCCACTGCTCCAGGTAGTTCCACAGTGACAGAACTCTGCTCGCCCTGCAACAGAAAATGAGGCAGCTCAGTACTACATATGTTTGGATAGAATGAACAGAATCACTAAGATTGTGATGCCATTGAACGACTCAAAGCCATGTGCAGCTCATTTTTTTAGCGAAAAAGTAGAGAATTAACCAGTTGAAAGAACAGTAGGAGACAAACCTTCCCATCTCAACCTCTAATGCAACATCAAAAAGAGCTCTACTACTGACAGATTCCCATCTATGGCAGCAATATATGATTTAGAGGTTGAATGATGTGTTTCCCTGGCAAAGGCAAAACCTGCAGAAAGCAAAACATGTAAATTTGGAAGAAATATCATCAGGACATGATTTAGAAGTTCAGGGCATGATTCCCTGCCGAAAGCAAAACCTGTAAATTACTTGTTTCTAAAACTAATAACAGTTCACAGAGCCAATCATCACAACCAGAATAACCAATGACGTGGTAAACTTCAATTAACACTTCTTACAAGTTGCAAACCCATATTATGCCTCTAGAAACAGAAGTGAATCATCAGCAGTTCATGTTGGATATCTTGAAATGGCCAAACTATTTGCTGATAATTAATCGGTGCCACACACACCATAATTAACCTTTGAAGATAAGAAAGCATGGTACAACAACAGCAAGCACACATATATGATGCGTACAAACTGGTATAAATCAATCGAACCTCCTAGTGACATACTGACATGCATACATCTTTTTGAAAAAAATGTGTTGTGTATTATTAATCATAGCAGGATTCATTATAATCACGAGAGGTCGCACCCGACATGCACGACAGGACCTATCCAATCAACACTCCATTATAATGTTTTCCCTTTTCAAACTGAGCTCTCATTACACCTAAACAAAGCCAAAAGATGTGCAGCCTTCTGCACCACTCTGAGCAAGAGGAATAAGACGTCTAAAGTCATTGACGATGTTGCTGATTCCAGCTCTGTTGGGCTCACGACAGTTGAGAGGAGACAACCATAGCAGTCACATTCCAGAATCAGTTTTTTTTGCCATTGTCAGCTAGCCCTGTCTTCAGACCTCCGAGGCAAGCCATTGGCTCCAAAGTTTCAGCGTAATAATCGACGAATAGTGCCCCCAGTAAAACCATTTGATGAGGCCAACATGGTCACGGGCTATAGCACCCCAAGAAGCATCGCATGTCTCGTGGAGGTAGGTTGCATCTACGGTCGATCTTTATGCAGTATTGGTTCATCTTTGTCCAACTGTTATTTTTCAACGTCATGTCTCCGATAGGCATCATATTCTCAACAGGGAGCATGGATTTCTTGCCTTTTGGATGAACAAACGGGTTCTTGATAGTCGCCATAACCTGGGGAGGTTCATTCAGAACAGGAATGCAATCAGTTCGACTGCCAAAACCTGAATACTCTCTCTCTCTCTCTCTCTATCTCTCTCTAATGAGCATAAAGTAATGATGTTGATTGGTCTACTGAAATTCACGTTTTCTTTGGATTCCTTCAACCCATAGTCCATCCAAACAACTGTGCCTGAAATCCAAATCTTTTGACCAGAAACTACTCACCAACTTCCGACAATCTTTTGACCTGTGAGACCTACAGCCAACTACTTTTATCATTCTAAGCTGTCAAGCTAAAAAAACTGAAAACTGCATGCCCTAAAACTTCATTTTCATCATCCTTTCCAGTATTTATAAAGAGAACAAACACTCTGAGCAATCAACTGATAAGTACATGAATTCTGTAAGGAGAAAAACCATTTCAGAAGTAAGAGATCTGTACGATCACGCAAATATATAATTCTCTTGGTGTAAGAACACTCGAGCATGACTGGCACTATGGTACTGACCTACTAAATAGCTTTAGAAACAAAAGCGATAATACTGATCCTATAAAAAACAAAGAAAAAAAAGGAACAATGAGGAATAAAGAAATCTGCAAAAGGACCGCTGAAAATAGGAATAGTGAGGAACTAAGCAAATTTGCAAATGATCCTTCCAGCCTATGCGGGGATAGTATATATGAACCTTTGATGTCTTATCACAAGTGGTATGCATTGAAGAAACTACAGAGAAACCTATGACGATGATGGGCAGATAAATCATAACTTGAAGAACAAAAATATGATATGATTCTGATTAGAAGGTCGATAATCATGGTGCCACATATAAATATCATGAGTAGGATAGTCGATGAGAACGTAAAAGCATTTACCTTAGGAGGGAGCAACACGCCCACAACAGACATCGCGGTTTCAGCCATGATGATGTCATCTTAGTGCAGCACATAAAACGAAAATCAAACGAACCCATATCAGGTTAAACAAAGAATCATACATGCTCCTGTCATAAACATCATGGTGAGTATAAGCTTCCACAGGATAATCATCTAAAAAGAGTACTAAATACAAAAATGGATACGAATATGACACATCCTACAATGAATGGAGTTTTTTGACAGGACAAATATATACCAAGCCGCACAATTCAGGGACTGGACTAATAATTACTTCAACAGTACAATTATGCATGTATCTATCTTAGCCTGTCTGTACATATATTAAGAAACACCGAGGCACTGATTATAGAAAATCTTGATTATTGGGCATGCATTTGATCTTCTATTAATTGTATGTTCTTTCTCGCAAGACTAATTAGGAAATAAGCAACAGGTGTTCCTGCGCCACTGGTGCAAATGCCAGCAAGCTGTATTTGAGCCATAAGGTTTATCTATGAGAATCCTTTCTTTAGATTTTTTTTAGTACCCATCTCAAGAAAATGGCTCACACAAAGAAGGAAAAAAAAGCATAATAAACCCAGTTAGACAATGGCGCAACATCCCGATACAGAGCTAGAGTTATTTGCAAATAAATGTTTAACAGTAGATAGTACTTTAAAGTTTAAACCATTTGTAGCTTTGCATAAGGAATAATACACCAAAACTGAAAAGAACGTTGAATCATTTGTAGCTTTGCGTATGGAATAATAGACCAAAAGTTTGGATGGGTAGTAGAAAGATAACGCCTTGTACCACGTATAGGGGTAAACGACCTATTGTAGTTCTCAAGTTAGTGTCAATTGTTAGGCGTGTCTTTTTTGCTTGACACGTTTTTAAAGGAGAAAAGATATTCAATACTGTAAAAACTTATGAATAATTTAGCATCAACCAAATTAAGAGATCAGCACCGATCCTATTAGCTATGAAACTTCCACACATCCTTGTCAACACTTAAACAGGAAATTGAGTAGCTGCGCATCCTCTGGTAAGGAAGAAACACAGTAGCATTTCAGAATGAACACTAACTTTTTGAAGACTGGAAACTTGTTTGCACAATGCAGAAAAATAACAGATTCAGTAGATTATGAAGATCCTTAAATGACTAAGGTCTATAGATTGAACTTATTGGTAGCTCACATGACATTTAATCCCTAATATATAGCAGAAGCTATGTAGCCCAGGGCACCTACAGTTCAGAGCATTACTGAATTTCACAGATAAACATAGAAACAGTCAAAGTACTCAAGAATGCAAGGAATAAGGTCCTCCAGCAAAAAAGAAATTGGGGAGAGAATGCACCTGTTACAGGTAATGCTGAAGCCAAATTAAAATTATATGAGCGTCCTTATGCTAACCAAATCATCGGCCAAATAGCATGTCGAACCATCGGTGAACCCCCTCCCCCTCAGAAAAGAAAGGAAAATTTAAACTCAATGGAAAAGGAAGTGATGCATGCATAAGAAAAGAATCATCTGAACCGAGCCAGATGCTCAAGTAACCATCTATCTGCAATTTCCATGGAACTCTTTAGAAGTGTTAGGCTGTAAGTCTCATGTCAACAGGAACATCATATGCAACTCAGCTATCATAAGCTACCATCCTAACATAGCTACATCCCAAGCATCCTAAAAATGGTGGATAACAAGATAAAACAACATATTCAATGCTTTATAATTCAAGGACGTCAAACAAGATATTTGATACTGTAATGCAAAACAAAGATAAGTCAAATTCTGAAAAGAAAATAAAGCTACAGATTTTTGTATCACACAAGAATCGTTGTGCACAATATCAGACAACCTATAGCACATAAAAATTGAAATGAAAATATGGGGAGGGGAGGTAGCAGCTCAACCTGCACACAGGGTGGATGCACTCGTAGCGAAAAAACACCGATTGCTCATCATGGGGAAAAGGAGATACCAATCCCTATCTCACCATAATGTTCTCCAGAATAAAATTTCTCAAACCTTGATGGAGTGCTTGGTGTGGACCATTAAGGAGGCAGTGGATCAGGTCTCAATCGGTCTCACCGAGACCACCTCGACACCTGGCAGTGCTGCAGCGAACAATTTGCTTGTGTTAAACGATTAACAAAAGTAAGGAGCATACATAATTGAAAGAAAAGGAGTTTAGCTTGCAAAGGAGTTTAGCTTGAACACATGCAAAGGAGTTCAGCTTGAACACATATCAGTGGGCGTGGCAAGGCCAGCCACATTCTGTGATGCCATGCTCCAAGTAACATTAACTTACATGCCTTACTACACTTTTAACAATGTTTTTTATAGATTAGTGTCTCTGAACTGAAGTGAACATGAACAGAAGAAGAGCATATATAGACCAGTAAAAAATCATCTATTTGAGGAGGGTGACAGAGCAGAAGCATGAGCAGTAGTGCATGGACCTTTTGTTGAGCTCAACAAAACCAAGGCTGAATCTGGAGGTCACCCTAGTGTATGCAGCAAAGGATTCAATATTTTTTCAATGCCTAAGAAGCTAAATTGATCTATCTGGACCTGGCGCCAATTCACTTCCTACACTGATGTCTTGATCTACCAAGACAAACCTACGGACCAAGAAAAAGTACTGTACGCAAAAGCATCAGAGATCATGAAGTCTGCAAAATACCAGAAGAGTTGAACAAAGCGCTAAAGAACTACTGAATCATCTCCCATCACCATGGGTTCATACACGACATACTGACATAATAACCAGAAGAAAGGAAATCGACACATGATACTAACCCCTGACAAATACTACGACTTGCTCTGTGCGTCAAAATCCTGAATGAAATAAGGTACAGTTTAAATGAATAGTGGAAAATTATCCTGACACACCCACAGCATGCAGAGTTCAGCTAGACGCAAATATCCAAACACACAAAAATCACATGACGATCATCACTTGCAATCATCATACATTAACACTAAACAGTACATAAGATCGACAGTGCAGGCACATCACAATATCCATACTCACTCTATTTTCTCAACAATGCGTATTTAGTCATTGTTGGGATATCATCATTGGTTCGACCGGCGACCGCAACCTGCAATAATGCTCTAAACATGGTGTGCCTCTGTGCATCATTAAGTACGATCACACCAGCATCCTTGGTCACCTGCCTCTGTGCATCATTAAGTACGAAACAGGAACAAATAAAAATGGGCATTGACATAAATTACATAAGAGTTAATACTTCGAGTTCATCAACTGAATGGCAGCATTACTGACCAGGAACAGTGACAAAAGCACCATTGACCTTCTTCCAAAGGTATGACTCAGCGGTCTCCTTAGTCTTTCCGAGAATCATGGCGTTGTTCCTTGTCCTCAAAACTGTAAGAGAAATTTGAGACCATATATGTTAAGATACTAAAAAATAGAGCAAAAGCTAGACATATCACCTGCCTACTGAAATAATCCTCAAATATACACCTGCTATTTTGCATTTGTATCAGCCACCAAACAATTCCAAACAAGCAGATCTCTCCCCATTGGCAGCCTACACAAAAATCAATACAACAGCCTAAGAACAACAACAAAAGAAAAAGGAGCAACTTTTCTTGCGATGCAAAGGATTAGAAATCAAAGATTGATATAATAGTTGTGATAAACCATATGCATGCGTACTCTCCCCATTCTACACAAAACAATGACCATATTGTACACTAACTCTATATGAGCAGATTAGATAAACCACAATGTTGTAAAAACATTTAGCGACTAATTCAATTATGGATCTTCACAGCTAAAACACAGAATACCGAGAGAGGAGAATGTTTGAATCCTCGAGTCCCTAGCAGAAAAGAGGGGGAAACTAAAAAAGAGTAATGACAACAGGATATTGCAATAAGTTAGAATCATCAACAACAGCGAGGGGTGTTTTATCCCCCTGCTATTACCCACATGTTTTTATTTGACTCGCATACCTCGCAACAAAATCTATTCAGATACAATGGACATAGAAGTGCATATATAAACAATTAACCTTTCCCTCCGAAGTTAAATCCTTGATAGTGTGCACAGCAATTTATATCTCATGCTGGTATTAAAAAGAAATTACCTAGATGAACTGGGGCGGAAGGGGAAAGGCCAATACTGGCTTCTAACGAAAACACATGACATCTACAAAATATAAAACCAGGAGAGGATGCTGCTCAATTTGTGCATTCAGGCCAAAGTTGGCTGCTAGCTCCAAATCTCTGTAAAAAAAAGGGGCACAATACACAATTATTACTGAGACAATAAATAAAAAGGAGGTATTCAGTTAGTGCTTCGGACCTCTGATCTGCACAGTAGGAGAGGTTGTTGGCTAGGGCCTGGAACATACGATGTGTGCACGCAGGCCCATCTTCCTGGAGTAGTCTTTTCCCTTGGGCATTTACACAAGCAGCTTGTGTACACACGAACACACCTGCAATCTCACATCAAGGGAGCAAAAAAGGTGTCGCAAATCAGCACCATTAGGAAGAGATGAAGAGGCGAAGAAGGTGGATACCAAGGTAAAGAACTACTGCTATACCTGGGGACGGTGCTGCGCCGCCGTGGTCGCCATCCCCGACACATCTGCTCCGTTTTCACGCGTGGTTCGTCCCCTCCGCCGTGCTCCTTCACCTCCCGCGACCCCCGCCGTCCTCCTCGCCGCCAGGTCGCCGGCCGACCGAGTCGTCATCGAGCCAAGCGCCCCTGCCTCCTCTTTGCCCGCGCCAACCGACGCCGCCGCTTTCCTCCTCGTCGCCAGGTCGCCGGCCGTCCGAGTCGTTGGCGGCGGCCACGCTCATCCGGATATGAGGCACGGTGCAGCGGACGCGCGCTCCCTCCCGGCCCTGCTTCTCCAGGTGCGCGGCTAGGCGGCCATGCTCCTCCTGATGCGAGTCATGGGGCAGCGGCTTCACGCTCCCTCCTGGCCCTGCTTCTCCATGGGCAGCTCGTGGATGCGGAAGATTGGGGAGGAGAGGATGCGGAGTGCGACAGCAGCGGTGGTGGCGGCGGAACGGGAGGAGATTGGGGGCAGAGAGAACGAGCGAGGATTGGCTTCTCTAGGTTTCACCCCGGGCGATGGTTTTGTCTCGCTGCGGGCAGGGCACAGTGAATCGGGGAAAAGAGAGAGCGACGCTGCGGCCTTGCTGCGCCTGGACCTCTCCCTCCTGTTGGCCCACACGTCATGGACGCAACGGGTCCGCCAGGGAGTGCAAAACGAAAAAGCCCAGGATCCAACGGCTGGCAAAGAATGGACGGTGAAAAAAACTACTGTGCCAGGGTGAATGGAGGGTCAAGATAGTGCAGGTTTGGAACAGTGACTGGGTTGTGCACACGGCGTGTACGTGCTGAAGATTTATAGATAGAGATGATTCCAGAATCTGGCCCCATTCAGTGCATGTATTAAAATATTATATGCTCTACGCAGATTCCTAGAATCCAAATTTTGTGGTAAATTTTGGTTATTGCTGTAAGATATGACATCACTTGATATCTTGATTCGGCTGTGTTCAGTTCTACAGTCAGACGATATTTGCACGGGAATGAATGTTTGCCTTGAAATAATTAAAAACCACATGGATTTCCTTGATGAGAACTTGGATGAGATAGAGCTCCTAAATATTGTAAATTAGCATGATCCGGCATATGCACATCATATATTTCACCTACATGATTTTTCCACTGTCAGGCATTGCTATATGGACATACAGTCACGTTGGTTTCTTTTACACCATACTTTACAATTTACAATTTGAAGAGTCAACTTTCTGGAGAAGAACGAAAAAAAATCACTTCAAGTTCTGTCTGCTTCGTATTACATCAATCATTCTTTTAGTGCAAATATGTATGATTCATATATTGGATTGTCAAGTATTGATTGTACCATTTTTTATTTTTCATGTCGGACAGTGCAAATACACATTTTTTTCTCTCCCGTTGCAACGCACGGGCATGTTTGCTAGTCTATACCTAATAATAAAAGCATTAAGGTTTTTTGTGGTACGTCATTTTTCTTTCCGGTTTTGCCCTCCCAAGAAATAGCAAATTACCCACCATGCCACCCATAAGTTACATACCGTTTCAATTTTATGTTTGGCTGTCTCCCGTCAAACTTTCCTTGCGTGCTTGGTACGATCGCAGCTTGGCCCAGCAAACTCTTTGGGCTGGACGCACAGCCTTGATCTCTACAAAAACAAGCCCACGTAGCTTGCCGTCAATTATTCCAGCACCAGTTCTTTTTCAACACGAACTCCAGCACTCTTCCTTGGAAGTCTGCGCTCTGCTCCAACATGAACTCGAGCACGCTCTCATTGAGATGTCCGATATTGACTACACTTTGCCTATTTGGCTTGCCGATGGCCTATATAAAAAGGACAAAAGTCCCTCGATCAATACCCAAATTGCAAGTTTCCTTCTTCGACATTGGTGCGCCTGATCCTCATCGTCGTTCCGTCCGTGCTAGACGTTCGCACTGTCTCGCCGTTCAACCAGTTCGGCAATGTTGCCGTCTCGCTCTTCTCCTAATTTCGCCGGCAGTCCACCAGTGCTCCATTAAGGTAACGGGAATTGTTGTGCAATCTAATTTATTCACACAGTGTTGATGATTTCCTTGATGTTTATTTATTTTCTGGGTACTGTATGTGTGCATCTGTTCTGAACTAGGGTTGACACCACAACCATGAATTGATTTAAACTGTACCTCGTATCACATAACCCATATTTGGCGTATGTTGTCAAGTGCATAACTGAATTGATGAACTAGGGTTGACACCACAACCATGAATTGATTTAAACTGTACCTCGTATCACATAACCCATATTTGGCGTATGTTGTCAAGTGCATAACTGAATTGATTTTGAGCCTCTGGTCTGAAATTATAGGTTGCGTCTCTTCTGATCTAGGCTCCGTCAGTGCTATGGACCTGATGTGCCTTGATGGGCACTTGTGACGAGCTTCCGTCGGTGTCCCTTCCGGCAAGGTGCATCAGTATGGCAGCGACGACCAGGGCTGCACATCTGGTCAGGCGGCCCTTTGCATGGCGTTTGACAAAAGGGAGCGATAGCTGCGCAGTTCCGGCTGAGCACATTGTGCTTCTACACGAAACTGTAGGGCGTTAACTGAAAGCTTTGAACATGATAAGTAGGTTTCGGATAATTGCTATAAAACCTTTTGCAAATCGTCATCGACTGAATAGTGATAATTTCTTCTGTCCTTTTTCGTCTTTCCAGACTATTGTAATGGTAGCTGGGGTCTCCCTGGCTGTCGAACCTATGTGCATGTGCTTTATAAAAGCAGGGCTCTAGGGCCTTTCCTCTAAAAATCGCAATAATCTGCGAAAAGCCCCTTTGCCTAACTTGATGTTGTGATTGGGATTTCCGGAGCAAATGCTGTTTAGTATGCAGAATATTATTTGATGCTTTCGTTGGTACGGAAAAATAAGCATATTGAAAGATTGAACAATTTCTTCACAACATCTGAAGTGAGCGTATTGTCAGATTGGTGGTCATCTTTTTTCTCTCCCGTTTAGGGCCTATTAGAAGCTAAATATCCTCTTCTATTTCTGTAGACGTGTAATGTAATATTATAATGTATATTGCTGAATTTCTTCCACGGAACGACAAATGAAGTGCGATTTAAGTTGATTTTGTTGTCTCCCGTTGCAACGCACGGGCACGTTTCCTATCCTAGTATATATATATATATATATATATAATAATAATAAAACCATTAAGGTTTCTTGTGGTACGACACTTTTTATACCGATTTTGCCCTTCCACCAAATTACATACTACCCACCAATGCCACCCGTAAGTCACGTAACGTTTTTGTTTCCGATTTTGCCCCTACAGGTTTTCCGAGCCGCGAGGCGCCGTCGCGACTCGCGAGGTCGCTGCTGCAGGAAGCGCACTGGCGCGATCTGGGATGCGCCGCCGTGCGGGCGCGAGGTCTCCGCTGTGAGGTGCACACCGGCGTGGAGCTCCGCACGGATCGGATCGGAGACCACCGTTTCATGACGACGGACACGAGGAACACCACCAATCGGATCAGATCGAAGCTCCGCACGGATCGGATCGAAGCACGGCTGGTTGCAGTCGCTCTCGGCGACGATGTCCATGAGATCCCTTAGGGACGCCACCGGCAGTTCCTTCCCTCGTCTACGATGGCCGGCGCGTGGCGTGGCCGGCACACGGCGCCTGGGCGTGAGGAGCATGCCGATGTCCGTGAGATCCCTTGGGGACGCCACCAGCAGTTCCTGCCCCCGTCAACGACGGCGGCTCGCAGCATGGCCGGCGCGTGGCGTGGTCTGCTCGCAGCATGGCTGGTCGGTGCGTGGCGTGGCCGGCACGCGGCGCCCGGGCATGACGAGCATGCCGTCATCACGCCGAGCCAGCTGACCAAGTCCGACGGCGTCCTGTTCGGCTTCCCGGCGCGTTTCGGCATGATGGCGGCGCAGATGAAGGTCTTCATCGACTCCACCAGCGTTCTCTGGCAGACAGTGGTCGTGAGCTCGGCTAGCTGCCTAGGTCAATCTTCCCCCAAACGCTGCTACATGCCTGCATCCTCCATGGTCGACAGCAGCTCGATCCCTCCAAGGAGCAAGGCAGGCAAGCCGTAATTAAGCAGCAGGGACAAGCTGCGCAGCGCGCCCTCCGATCTTGGTCCTTTAATCAAGGAGAGGTTGGGGATTTTGATTACCTCCAGCTCTGGATTGGTTTAATATGAATTAATGTATGATTATTTACCCAATTTTCCTTCATATTTGCTATCTGGTTTGTCTTATTAATTCTCCAAATAGAGTAGCACCAACAACCAGCCCCATTTGGATTTTGATTCCATCCAGAGTTCCAGACCAGGTTGCTGGCCCTGATTTAAACGAGCAAGAACCAGAAACCAGCCCTGCCAAAAACACCAAGAGCAGCCAGCGGGAATCAAATATTAAAGCATTGACGATTCTTTTATTTTGGTAGTAGAGTACAAAAGGATCTGAGGTGCCAAATTTGGGATTATCATCCTAATGATCAAGAAAGGGCGCGTTTCGCATATATGCAATTGTGCATCGTTTTTCGAAAATTATTCAAATAATGGTGGTAAAATCAATGGAAAATATATTTTGCTATCAATTCTTCCCGCATGTTGGCTCTTTTTTTTTGCATTTGTGATTATCTCATTTGATAGGCCCCCCTCAAATAATTTTCCTGCCTCCGCGCCGTTGGCGTGCACAGCTTTGGTACGAGGTTGAGTAAGTATACACCGGTGTCAAACCGTATACACCGTCTAACCAACCCGCACCAAACCGTGGTACCACATCCTGTCTGAACCAATCCAACTTAAACTGCGATCTGACGGTCTGGTTTGGCAAACCGGTTGAAACCGCCTCAAACCGGGAATGCCCACGATTAGCTCGAGGGTGTCGGCGCAGGAAGCTAGCAAATCGAGGGAGATTTGGAGGAACCGTGGTCAACGAGGAGACGCAGCCGTAGTCGCGGAGGCGCAGGAGCCAGGGAACAGCGCCGGTGAACGGAATCGGGGCGAGGTCGGGTTCACGAGCGAGCTCGAGTCGGGCGCTGTAGTACGAATCGGAGGCGGGGAATCAATGGAGAAGGAGGCTGTGGAGCAGCGCAAGAGATGGACGACGCCGGAGCTGGCTGGCAGCGGCCGGTGCACGGGAGAGAGAGAGCAAGGAAGGGGATCGAAATGGACGACGCCGGAGCTGGCCGGCAGCGGCCGGTGCACGGGAGAGAGAGAGCAAGGAAGGGGATCGAGATGTACTCGTACGTGCCTACGAGTGTGGTGTGCGACCCTGTGTGCACCACTAGGTCCAGCACACATTGGAAATTTAAATGATTCACAAATAATTCATTAGGGAAATTTAAATCCAAACTGGAACTCGGATTTTTTTTCTTCCGTTGCAACGCACGGGCATTTTTCCTAGTATATGCTAAAGATTCTTCTCTCTGGTCCGAATTTTGTAGCATGTTTTGATTCCCAACGTGGATTTTTTTCTGTAAAATAGTTTAGCTGCACGAGTTTTTGTTCACGATTCAGAGATGTACTCACGGGTGTGGATTTTTGTAAGCAATCCCCATATCCTATTTGTTTATATCCTTTCTTATTTCTCCATTTTTCTGTTCACTTCGTAGGAGATTTGTTAATACAAGACATGGATTTTGGTCGATCTGGTGAGCACGCTATGTTGACAAGATGGCCAAGTTCAAGCAAAAAAAAATTGAGTTGGAGATGCTGAACCAGAAGATGGCGGCCCTGAAGAAGAAGCTAGCAGAGAAGGTTCAGACTGCTAGTTGCATCGAGAGAACCCACCAGGAGGAAATCAGTGAGCTCAAACTCAAGATGACAACTATGCACCACCAGATAACCGACAGTCATTCTGCTTCCACGAGGATTAAGATCCTTCGCCAGTTCACCTCTTTCTTGCATTTGCTGGCATGGGCTTGTTATTAGCTCCAAGAACCAGCATTTGCGAATTGCGTCGGATGTAATTGGGATAGTAGCACTCATGTTTCTAGTGAAGATATGAGGTACTTTGTACCTGTAGTCTATCTATTCAGTTTTTATGTTCTACACTCTGTTTTAGCCGATTAAGATGTACCAGAAATCTATTTAATGAATGTTTTTCGTTGCATGCGACCAAGCGGTTTTTTTGCTGCATATTTGGTAGTTCAATTTTCTGTGATTCAGTGTGTACAAAACTTTTTTCTTTGTGCATTTTGGATCAGCTGAGATACTCTACAGTGGTTGCAGACATGCCTTCACCCCCTTTCTCCTCCCAAATGTAGGTAACATAATAGATACATCAGGTACATCCTGATGCAACTGGTCTTTTAGGTGTTATAAGGTTCAGAATACTCACTTCATGAAGCTAGGTGTCAGTTCCAAATCAAATGGATACGGTCTCGAATCATAGATAAAAGGTCAGATAAATTCATGAATATTACAACAACAAAATGTAGGTAACAGAATGGATACATCAGGACCAGCCTGACGAACCTAGTCTTTTAGGTGTTCAGGTTCAGATAGACACAAAATGGGAGAGCTAACAATTCTGGCCAGATCCCCTAGACAGAAACATGCTAAAACAGCAACAGATGATTCATTCAACATCCCTTGGAAGGAACAGTGGCAGATCACCGGCTTTTCCTAGCACATTCAACATCTTATGAAGCATGCCGGACCTCACAAGGAAATTATCATCCTGTTCAAGCAAAAACACCATCAGGTCCATCCAAGATGCAGGAAGGATACAAGTATTTTCTCCAACGCTAGCAAACATGGATACATACCTCAACCAAGCCAGGGGTGGGGTAAAAAACGTGGTTGGTGCTTGAGATTTATGGCCCTCGCCGCGCCACTGCGGGAACATCTAGTCTAGTGAGGAGCTCGGTGAAACTCTCCATTCCGTCCATGGCTACAAGGAGGCCGGCGACGAGCGAGGTGGGAGAGCGGAGATGCGTGTGAGAGAAAAGCTCGGGTAGCTGCCAGGAGGGAGATGAGCTGGTTTCCGTCCAGCGGTCCAGGGCGGCCATGGCGGAGCTGCCAAGTAGAAAGGCGCAGGGAAGAAGGAAGAAGACACGAGGCTCTGCCAGGAGTGGGGCGGGGCGCGGGCCGACTAATGGAAAAGATAATTACAAGTACAGTTTAGGCGACACTTGGGCAGATTCCTACAATTAACCTACCCTGCATGCCCGCGGCCACCCGCCCGCTTTTTCGGGATCTGAACCCGACGGACGGACAGGATAGGACGGGAACGCCCACGTATGCTTGGGAAAACCGCGCTCCGAGGTTTCCTCGATTTCTCTGAAGAACGAGGAATCGTGGGTGGGGTCCATAAGGCATCGCACGTGCACGTTGGGGGGCAGGTGGTTTTGGTCGGAACAAACGCGCGCGCTCGGTCGCGGATCAGTGCCATCGTTTTCATCGGACGGTCAGCGTGAGAGGACTGCGCGTGGCGCAGTGGCAGGTACTCCCTCCGTTCCGATTTACTCGTCGCGAGGGGTTTTAATTTTGAACTACGGTCCGTTTTACAATAACCCCCTTCGCTAATTTAATCTGTTACAAATTAAACCAACAAGTCGTCGTCTACGCGCGAGCAGCTCTTGGCCGGCAGGATCCAGGCCGGTGGAGCTCCTGCCGGCTGCCGCCGGACTGCTCCCGGTCCTTCTCCACTTCCACGAGCATCCTCAGCATCCCCTGCCCCCGTATCTGTCCTGCTCTTTCTCCCCTGCCGCCGCCGGCCTGCTGCTGTAGTTTCTCCCCTGCCGCCGTCGTCAATAGCCGCCGCGTGACGTCTTCCCGAGCCAGTCCGAGCATACCAGCAGCTCCGCATCGCCGAGAGCTACTCCCTCCTCGAGTCGCGCTTGCCGGGAAGACTTGGATCGACGGAATCGACGCCGTCTCCTCCAACTCCGGCCGCCGCTTCCCGCGTCGATCTCGGCGCCGTCGCGCCTCCTCACGCACCCCCGAGCCTCCCAATAGCTTCAGGGTGATCTGATGGTCCTCTAGGACCCATTTACCCACGTGTTTGCTTGCTCGTTCGTCCGGCCATCCTGCTCCTCCGCTCGCGGCCGCTGGAGGTCGTCGCCAAGTTCCTCCGGTGACCAAAAAATGGCGGCGCCGCCACTCAAGTGTCCCCCACGTTGCTCCCGAGCTGCTTCTCCCCTGCAGACTGTGGAGCTCGTGCTGCTACTGCTGCTGCTCCTCTGGCTTCGAGTTCCTCGCCGAAGTAGTCACAGGTTTGCAACCCTGACCCTGTATGTGCCGTGACACTAAATTCAGTACTCAAGGTTTGCAACTCCGAACAGTCACTAGAAATACTACTCCTGTTCTAGAAATACCCTGATCAAGTTCTTAGAATCACAAGCGATGCAAAGATTACTCGATGCATAGTAAGATAGCAAGAATAAACTGTACATAGTGAAACAATGGAAAATCATCATAATAATTCTTCAGGAACTGGTTGTTGCCTACCTTGTCAGCAGCAGGAAACTGCTTGCAGTGAACAGTTGTTGTAGGAGCATCTTGTGGAACTGGCACTCTCAAGCTAGAAATGTGGAACTCTTTCAGCTGTATGCAGTCGGCGAGCCTGATGACGAAGTAATTGTTCTCTACAATCTTTGCAATCTTGCCAAGCTTCCATGTGTTACGATCCAACACCTCGGTTACATCTCCGATGATCCATCTGCATCTTGTCTGAACAATATCTGGTTTATTTGGCCTGACACCATAGTCCCTTTGCACCGAAGTCGGACCAATCTCCCTATATATCCCCGATGCGCTGTTTTTGAGCTTCATGATTCTAGTCCTGAACCAAGGGAAATGGTAAGATCATCAAAATATGCAGTAGCAGAAGTGGGAAGAAAAATATTCTGGAACAATTACAGTTGGAAAGATTGAGGTGGTACAAGCATGGCCTTGCCTACAGTTTATATCAGGCAATGCTTACACTTGTGACTAAAAACATGAGGTGGTACAAGCATGGCCTTGCCTACCTGGCTGACCATTTAAAATGATAATGGCGACAGATCGCATCAGCCCCTGGTGGTTAGCATCCTAATCATTTTGCATGATTAGTTGCTGTTCTGAAAAGAATGTGGTACCTAATCATATGTACTCCTTGGTTGGACGGCAACCAGGCTGCTATGCTACTGGAGATAAGACCGTTGAAGACAAATCTCACAAAGGGTGCTCCCCTTTTCATGCAGAAGCAGAATCACTGCTGAATTCATTATTTACCTGAAATTCAGAATTAACCAAGTCAATCCCCTGTTGACAATCATACTGTAGAAGCAATATACGAAATGGTGATGAAAAACAGTTGCAAGCTCTTCTGTAGTTATTTGTGTGACTGCACCAGCACTTCTCTAGAATGGTGATGTTTATCATTTTGTAATGTGTTCCTAAGGATCTTGTTTACTTATAAAATTGGATGCGTTTTCATTAGCAGAAACATAACCCAAAGGCATATATATTGACCAGAATGTTCTTTCTTATTAGCAGAAACAAAGGTACAGGTTGCAATTGCAGCAGGTGTCAACCAATTGGAGTAGCATAATTGCTCTGGGCCAAATCTCCTCTGCCCATGGCAATTGAAGAAACGGGCATTGAAGAAGCTCCACATTTGCAGATTTCACACGGAAGGGAAGGCACGGGAATTCTTGAGTACCTCCGACGAAGTCCATGGCGGAGGCTTCAGGGACGTCGCGCGCACGGCTACCGGCGGGAGATGAAGACGGAGAGCTCGACCTCGTGGTGCACCGACTTGAGCGGCTCGGGCACCTCGACGCCGGCGGTGGCCACGCCCGCGTGGGGGAAGGGCGAAAAGGACGCGAACCTTCGGGACGGGGTTGTAGAGCTCCTCCACATCGCAGCAACCACCGGAGACCACCGGAGATGGATCGTCGGGCTCCAGGACACGAGCGCCGCCGCCGGAGCCGGCAAGAAGCGTGCTTTGTGGGTGCTCGCAGAAAAGGGGATCCTTTTGTTTCGTGGGTCAGGGGAGAGTGGGTGAGGGGGAGGGGAGCAAGGCGCATGGGGTGCGGGAGGGGAGCAAGGCGGCGTGGAGCGGGGGGAGGAGGGGAGCAAGGCGGCGTGGGGCGGTGCCGGAGAGCAAGCTTGCTCTGTCGAGGTGCCCGAACGGAAACGAGCGAGGAAGGAGACGACGGGACCGCGGGTTGTGTCGGGAGAAAGAGGAGGGTCTATTCACAAAAACGCCAGCGCGACGAGTAAATCGGAACGGAGGGAGTAGAAAGCAGTGGCTTCCCTCCCCGCCCGGGTTCGATCTCCCTCGGGAGCGAATTTCCGGGTGCCTCACCCGCGGGGCACTGGTCACTAGGAACAGTGCTCGCACTGTAGCTGTACTGTTCGCTAGGGGCGGTATAATATTCTTTGCTGGCCTCTCTCAGCACGCGTTCGAGCCACAGCGATAGGAGTCACAAAACGCGTGGGATTTGTATAGATCTGTAGGTCTTAGCTTGCACATTAGGGTGTGTGTGGTGTTGTGTGCGTGCGTGTGGTGTGAGTTGGTGTGTCGAGTTCAGATACTACAGCTGTACCAATCCAGAGGCATCAAAAAAAAAAAAACGGTCAGCGTGAGATTGCTCGGTAAGTCACGATGGCATCCGTGCGTTCTTTAGCATTTGGGTTGTTAATTTCTTTTCTCAAACGCATGCTCGCTTGGATTGGATGTAGTACAGGTCATAGATCGCCGGTAAATCCAGCATTTCAACTAGCAGAACCGGATTGTGTTAGTGACGACTCATCGATTAGTATATATTTTCTCCAAGCTGCACGAAGAGAGGAACAAGAAGAGACAGATTGGTCGAGACTCGAGACGATGGACGGCGGCTGGATAAGCCAGGCAGCCCCGTACGTGATTGGTCGGCGACGGCCACGTCGCCGGTCGATCCGAGGTGTTCCGTCCCCAGGTGTTGGGAGCCTGCCGATGCGTCCAACGCCCAGCTGACGCAGACGGAGATACGGCCATGCAGCTACGGTAGGCGGCCGCAGTCAGCTAGCAGGCGCCGGGATTGACCGCCGCCTCCACGTGTGCCGCCGCGACCGCCGCCACCCCTGCTCCCTCCGTCACCATCCCCCATCTCCACAGCCTTCTTTTCTCTTCCAGAAGCCTCGCAGCGTCAAACACGCGCGCGCACCGAGCCGCTATATATATCTCCTCCCTCCGGCCTCCTCGTCTCCATACTCTGCTCTGCTCAGCTTCTTCCTGATCGTCTTCCTCCTCATATTCCTGCACACATTCGTACGTACGTCATTGAAGGACCTTAGCTAGTTGAAGATTTGATTGGCCGGGCACAATTGTGGAGCATTCATCCATGGACCAGCTGCAGCACGGCCACGACATGATGATGAGGCCGCCTTCCTCCAGCCACGACGCCGCGCTCCGGTCTGTGCAGAAGCCGCCGTCCAAGCCGTGGCGCGCCAGAAACGGCATGGCGCCCGCCCCGATGCCGCCCAGGGTGTACCGCATCGAGCCACGGGAGCTCCGGGACAGGGGTTGGCTGTGGCAGCGGCAGCGGCGAGTGGCGGCGTACGTTCCTGATGAAGGCGGCGGCTTCGACAGCGACAAGGGTTGGAGCGGCGGGGGCGGAGAGGGTTTGGCGGGGCGGCGTCGACGACGAATAGGCGCCCAGGTCTCGGAGAGGGTTGGCGACGGCGGCGTCTGAGAGCGGATCAGACATGAATTTGCGAGGAGAGCTGAACGGGGACTGACGGCGGCGTGAGGACGCATGCAGGTCTAAAGTTTTTTTTCCAAACAAATAGCACTAATGGGCCTCAGGAGGCTGGCAGCTCCTTATGTTTTGTTTCCATCGTATAGCACTAACGGGCCACGTGGGTCAAATCTTCCTGAGCCGTCGGATGAAAACATACTGGTCAAGTTGGAGGACCAGTAAAAGGTACTGTAAAAGTTGCCTTAATTTTTGAGGAGAAGTGATATGGGATAACACACGGGTCTCTCGGTCTGTGTACAATTGGGTGCGGGAGGGTTTAAATTGCCCAATCTGTACTAGTGCTTCAGTTCTATTAAGTACGTTGCACAACAATTGACGTAATAGTTTGTAACAAACCCATAGTTCCTTTTCTTCAGAAAATGAAAACACGCAAACAGAGCGACATCATTTCATTGACCAGAATACCTTAAAAAACATCAACCATATTCTGGCTCAGACTCTCCTACCATATTTAATTAACACCTTAGCGACAGAGGGTTCCGTCGCCACTACTTAGGCAGATGATTTTAAATGGGGTGAGTGCCGGCGTATGGATCAATTGGCACTGCAGGAAGCGACGCAGGATAATCTGACTGATTATTTGTAAGCAGGAACCTTGGGTCTGTATAGCCAGACCCAATCAGGGTAGGCTCCTTCATCACGTTCGCTAGTTCTGCTCTGAGAGCTGTGGTCATTGAATATTGTGTTCAATTAGCACCCTCCTCTTGGTCTCGAGCATCCGGAGATTGAACCTCCACCACGCGTGCGTGGAGTCGATGTCATTTTGACGGTACCGTTTCTGCCTCGCCTGGCTAGGAATCTCAACAACAGTCTGGCTTGCAATTATTTTCGTGTCATAGGGTGCAAACGGTCCAAACTGCAGGCAATAAAAAAATGTTCAGAATAAACAAATTAGGTGATATAATCAAAACCCAATCCATGGAAATGAACAAAATCATAGAAAACTTAATAAAACCACGGCAAGAATTATGAAACCGAGTGAGTAACAAAAAAGAGAATCAAAACGAATAAGATCTTACTCTGCTGGGAGGATAAACGTAATGGCGCATGTGTCGGCCCCTACGATTGAGCGGCCCTCCGACGTAAGGGATGGCGGCGTCCGGCAGGGCCAGGCGCGCCTTGAGGACGCGGATGCAGGCGTCCACGTCGTCCCTCCGCTTGCCGGCGTCGGAGTAGAACTGGTCCATCATCTCGTCGACGGCTTCCGTGGCCGCCATCTTCATTCTGTCTTTGTGGTGGAGCCCCTGCGGGTTCCTGAGATTGTATCCGGAGTGGCCTACCCGCACGATATGTCGCAGCCTATCTGCCTCTCCCAAGGGAGCGCTCCCGGACAGCTTGAACTCGACCTCGCCCGGTGGGAGCGGGTTCAAGGCGAGTTCTTCCTCGATGTCGGCGACGGATCGCACGTGTACGACGGGCGGTGGGTTGTGTTCCGCCATGTTCTACTGCTTGGCAAGGCTGCGCAGATCTGAACAGATGCATCATCAGATATGAGGTCATATTCGTGTAGGTTAGGAAAGATTTGTTGGCCTAGCCGCTCTTTAAAAGTTAGGGCTTGACCATGACATGCGGAGCCGATCAGATTGCTGGGTCGGACTGCGGAGCCGGTACACGTGTCAGACACGATGAGGTAACCCTAACAAACGCACCGCCGCCGCCATCGACTCCGCGAGTCGCGCCGGCGATGGCATCCCGTTCCTTCCACAATGTCCACTACCCAAGTAGCGGCCGATCTTCCACGGACTCGGAAGACCTAGCAAGGGTTCCCCACGATGATCCGCTGGAGGAGGAGCACGTCGAGCCAGATGATCCGCCGGAGGTGGTCGGATCCCATGACCATGGCCAGACGGCGCTGCATGCCTGGCGTGCCCTAGACCTGATGTTCCCTCGGGAGAACAGGGACGACGATGACGAGTGGAGCGACTGGAGGGGAAAGCACGAGGAGGACGATGATGTTGGCCATGGCCAACAAGTCGTCGACTACGACGCGGACAGGGGCGATGTGACGGATGAGGACAAGGATAGAACTACAGCACCATGCCCGGCAGGTAGCTAATTAACTACCTAAGCTACAGTAATTGAGATGGTTTTTCCTAGATTATTGTTGTTGTGATTTGGTATGATTTTTTTTGTTAATGAGGATGTCGGTTTCATGGTGCTCACTCACGACCTTTTTCAATCTAATGTGCACAATCGATTCTTCAGGAAATGACTACCCTAAGAGCGAAGCAAAACAGATAGAGCTCAGATGGTTAGTTCGGTACAGCGAACAGGTTGGACACTCCGCGGACCTGCGTAACAAGATCATGGGCCATGCCTGGGCTCGGGAAGAAGGAGAAGAAGATGATGATGATTGTGATACTCCTTTTCCCCCTTACCCCTTGTATGTGTTCCCTCACGCCGCTTCTTCGTGCATCCTCGGGGACTCTCCCTGCTACCATACTAAGTATAAAACCCACGATACTTCCACCAGTACGTATACGGCACGTAAGAAAAAAAAAACTGTGATGTTGAGTGGCCATGCATGCTGGTGTCGCCGACTACTGATTAGCCTACTTCGTGCTAGCCCCCAGCATGGCCGTCGTGCGACTCCCATCATGTTGAGTGACATCTCATATAAGTCGGCAGGGATCTAATCCGAGCTGGAACGTGCCGATAACGACCCCACTAAGGATGCACAAACATGACCCGCTTTTGTGCATAGCTAGGACAACAAAAAGTGGGACAAACGGGTCCCGTTTTCGAATCCCCTAGACCCTAGGGACCGATATGATGATTGGTTTAGGTAGGGCGACCGGCCTACTATGGGCAAACTGACGCATGAGACTTGAGAATGAAACTAAAAGAGAGAAACAATTGACCTAGGTCAGCTCGCTCGTTTCCTTCTAGCGATTTTTTATTTGTCTCCCGAACGGAGCGGCAAAGAACGGAGCGGGACGAACGGGGCTTTTTTGCTTGAAATCAGCTAATCCATCAAGACGTGCGTCGCTTCGACCATGATTTATTGATGGCTTCCTTTTTACTAGGAAATCGACCTATCATATCCTCCTCTCTATTCTGTTATTACTGTTATAGCAACAATTAATGCATTGACTAGTTAATAACAAGATCCGTTTAATCATGAGATGCACTTTGCTCTATTTTTTTCTAAAACAGAGAATTCAGAGATTTTGACACTGATTTTTGTTTTCAGTGAGGAAGTGGCTGCCGTGTACACAAGACTAGTTTCATGGCGGAGCTCGTCATCGCCATGAACCTCGCCGGCCGTAACTGGTACACGGATCAGTTGTGTGCACAATCGCCAACGAACTAGGAAGGCGTACGAGCGAGCTGCTCCTAGTAGTACTGGCCAAGAAAAAAAAAATGTGAGGGTACTAGCTAGCTAGGACGTGCGATGAGTCTGATCGTATAACTAGCTAGCTAGCCAACTTTAGGTTGGACAAACGATCACGTCTTATCGTTTCGATTCGGGCCTCAAGTGGTTGGGCTTCAGTTGATCTCCATTTTATTTTATTTTTTCATATTTTTTTCAAAGTTCCCCATCCATGCATGTTGCGAAGACTCGGCAACTGACCGTGTCTATCACTCTATCTGGTAGTCACCCGCACGTAGATTCTCGCGACCGATCGGTTCTCGACGAGCTCGGAGTTTTTTTCTTCTTCTTTGGTGTGCCAGAAGACGTCCCCTACCTACCCCGACATATAAGTTCCATCTTTGATCGCCTTCGAGACTCCGACTCAGCTAGGTCTATGTGTGGTCTCCGAGAAGCTCATGTGGTAGCGACGTCACCTTCATCGAGCATGTGGTTTGACGTATGGGGGCGTGTAGGTGTCGCCCTAGGCATAGCCCCTGACGGAGGTGAGGTTGAGGACGGAGGTGGAAACGTCGTACCAAACGATGTTGTTGTGGGGACTCTTGAGTGTTCCCGAGTAGATCATCATGGCGTGGCCCATTAGTTTGCCCTCCGTGTTGTGTACCTATTCCCGCAGGTAAAACGTTGTGGTCGTGCCGGCACGCCACTCCCCTGGCCTGGTGGGCATCATGGACAACCTTGCCATGGACCACATGCATCTTGGAGGGATCGTACATGTAGGTCGGTCGATAAATTCTACCGCCTACTCTCTTTTTTTCTCGAACAAATGAATATGAAAAAGATCATAGCATTTTGATGAAGTTGATGTGTGGAGGCACGTCTTGACAACTATATTCTGGATGAAATGTTTGATGGAAACATGAACATGATGTCACGGATAAAATTTAAAAATAAATAAAAGATGGTTGTATGTTGATAGCTAGCCAAGATCACCAGGTGAATCAAAATCAAGATGTTGATGTATATGGATGTCGCTGCGCGGGGTAGCTAGCTATGTGCATGCATCGATATTTTGCGGTTTATGGTTTAAGGTCTACTTTCAAGATCTAGGCTTTATGCTCAGGTTTAGTGATTAGGGTATAGATCTACGGGTCTAGGGTATAGTTCTAGGGTTAGGGTCTATGGTTTATTTTATTTTGAAAGGTAGGGTCTATGGTTTAGATTATAAGGGTTAGGGTACAAGGTTTATTTGCAGGGTTTATGGTTTTGATCTAGGGTGATGATTTGTATTATCGTACTTATGAACTATGGTATATCACTATTGTCGTCTGTGGGTATGAAATAAAAGGTCCATATGCGGAGCTTAGTGTAAGCCAGGGGGCCACTGGCCCCTCGCCCTAGCTTTGGATCTATTCGTGAAGTTTTTTTTTGGGGAAGGGATTGGACGGAAATGATACATGGCTCCGAAACCTCCTCTAAAACCATCATTATAGATACTTGCTCCACCGCTACTGCCCAAGACCATATACGTAAAACATTCATTCAGATGGGAGATAACACACAAGCCAATAAGCAACAACCCACTATTTTTCATGTCTCAACAGTAAACATCGATGCCCGGAATATAACCTTTTCCAACCGGCAGTGAGGCAACACAGTTTTTCGGGCAGTAAAAGGAAAAGAAATGAAAACTAATCCTCCTTGAGGATGGATGAAGCAACGGCAACACCTATACCCACTAGCAATGTTACAAACGAAAAGTACCAAAACTGGTGGCCGAGCTTCACGCCCTTGTGCACGTTTGCGCCAACCCATACCACGCGGAGTAGCTGGGTCAATCCGGCGAAGACTATGGCCACAACTGCGATGATAAATGGGACCTTGTTCTTGTGGCTTCGCCACACCGAAACCTTAAGTAGGTCGTTGTTCATAGCAGCTAAGACCGCAGTGGACTCACTCGCGAGAGATATGACAACAAGCTCAATCCAGCGGGTTCTTCAGGATATATGGTGTTTGCACCCCCCCCACACCACCACCCCCGCTGTCAAGCTCTGCCACTGGGTCCATGTGATCTAGCTCTAGTTCTAGGGTTTTAGGGTCTAAGGTTTCAAAGGACATGACACTTCAAAGTTGTGTATATGGTTTAGGGTCGACTATCAAGATCTAGGCTTTATGGTCAGGTCTAGCGATTAGGGTATATATCTACGAGTCTAGGGTATAGATCTAGGGTTAGTGGCGAAGCGAGGTTGTTGTCCTGGCCTGGGCAAAATTTAGCTGCACTTGCTTTGCTGAATATTTGCCATGTAAACTCTTTCTCTAATCACTATTTTCTATTAGTATTAAGGGAGTTTGCCGACTTAGCCGGGCAGCCGCTCTCCCGGGCATGCCTCCCTGGCTCCGTCACTGCCTAGACTTAGGGTATAGGGTTTAGATTTAGGGTCAGTGTACAGGGTTTATATGTGGGATTTATGGTTACGATCTAGGGTCATAATTTGTATTCTCATAATTATAAACCCTATGGTATATCATTTTTATCATTCCCGGGTATTAAAAAAGTACATGGGTGAGCTTTGTGTAAGCCAAGGGGCCACTACCCCCAGCTTTGGATCAATTCATGAAGGTTTTTCCGGAAGGGCTTACATGGGGAAATTAGTATCCCCCAAACAATAATATATAGTGTTATAAGGGAGTTTGCCAACTTAGCCCGGGCAGCCGCCTGCCCGGGCATGGCATCCTGGCTCCGCCACTATCTGGACTTAGGGTCCAGGGTTTAGATTTAGGGTCAGTGTACAGGGTTTATATGTAGGATTTATGGTTACGATCTAGGGTCATAATTTGTATTCTCATAATTATAAACCCTACGGTATATCATTGTTATCGTTCTCAGGTATTAAAAAAGTACATGGGTGGAGCTTTGTGTAAGCTAGGGGGGCCACCGCCCCCCAGATTTGTATCAATTCGTGAAGGATTTTGGGTAAGGACTTAGATGGGAAAATTAGTATCTTTCAAACAATAATATATGGTGACATGGGTATGCCTATCGGGTACCCTACCATGAGGGTACCTGGTGCACGTATCGACTGGGCCCAACTATCAAAGCCTACATGAAGCCCATGAAGGAAAGCCCAAGGAAGATGGAGTAACCTCCAAGTTTGGCAAAGACATAGGTCGGTTTAGGCTTACCATATGTGTAAATCTAGTCGGTTACGAACACCCGAGACCCAGCCTATTATTTAAGGACTGGGAGGGCCGTCGGACCAGACCACGTACTTTCAGAGCCACCAAAACCCTAGCGAGATCGACATCTCGCCGGGACCTTTGTAACCACCGTATTCGCAAAGCAATAACAGACAGGCAGGACGTAGGGGTGTTACCTCCACACGAGGGCCCTGAACCTGGGTAAAATCTTTGCCCCTGCTTGTCAGCCGACGTAACTTCCAACGCTACCACGTTCTCTCCCCCATATTCACAACCCAGGGACCTCGACTATGGGTCTTGATGAGTCTACCCCTCGTCAAGTGGTGCCGTCTGTGGGAAAGAATAGCGTTGGACTCGAAGTTTCGCCGGTTCCATCAGCAAACGGCAACTCGCCGATCACATCTGCAAACGGCAACTCGCCGATCGGATCTGCACACGGCAACTCGCCGGCCATATCAGCAAACGGCAACTCGCCAATCACATCTGCAAACGGCAACTCGCCGATCGGATCTGCACACGGCAACTCGCCGGCCATATCAGCAAATAGCAACTCGCCAATCCAGGCGACACATGGCAATTCGCCGATCCACTCGAAAAGCGGCAGCCTGCCCGCTTCACCCGCAAAAATTGCATCAGCTCCTCAGAAAAACTTCAGTCCGCACTCACCGGATCTTCAGGAGGCGTTTTCCGGTCTCGAGTCAGGTTTGGATTTACAAGTTGGAGCATTCAGTTTTTTCGTAAACAATCTTGGCACGCAGGACTTGACAGATACGCAACAACTCGCGCGAGGAGCACCCGAGGCACCGTCGACTGAGTTCGCCCCGTCGTCGATTCCTGAAGCCTGCTCACCCGCAACAACCATGTCGACTGGCGAGATCGACAAGTTCATGATGGCGGAACTCCAAGGCGAGGAGGCTGAATCAGCATACCGCACAAGCAACGTCGACTTCGACCTCCCACTCGACGACAGCTTCGACTGTGGGATCTCCCTCGACGACTTCTACGAGCCCGCGATTCATAACGACAGCAATGTCGATTCGGAGATCTTCACCACCACCAACCTTGACTCAGAAATCCATACTGGCTTCGCCAACACCGAGATGAGCATAAGCGATGAGCACATCGAGAACGAGATTCGCCTAGAAGATCTACTCGATGAGCATAATGGCTCTGACATGAGCCTGGACGACGATGTCGAGTCCATGACTGGAATCGACAGTGCATACACGTGCCCACGGGTCATGCCCCATCAGGTCTATGTGGTCTTCTCCGCAGAATCATCTGCAGCCGCAGCTGCCCGCAGGCCTACACAATACCCATGCACGGTAACCATGCCGGATGGGGTCACAACCTTGACGATCATGGAGGAGATGGCAGCAAAAGCAGATAAAGTCATCAAGGAGTGCACAATGATGCCAGCAAACTCCACTCCGGAGGAGATGTTGACCTACCAGTACTTCAACTGGCAGGAATCTCTTCGACTGAAGAACTACCGAGCGACACTCGAAGAGCGCAGAAGGCAGGCTAGCCTTTCGAGTGCACGAAGAAAGGAGCAATCCCTCGGATCCACAAGGCAACCAACCCCAAGGCAAAGGTCGAGGCTAGCAAGCCTCCCAGAACATGAAAGAGCACAAATCACCCGCAACCTGTCATTCATGACAGAGGACGCTGACGGAATCCCAGTACCCAAAACAGCTGCGGGTGCACTATTCTCCGTAGGTGCCTATCTAAAGGCACTACAACCTCTGGCGGACGATCCTGCTGCCGTCCTACATCGCCAACAACTCAAATCGCTAGCCCTAGCAGCAAAGGCTTTACAGCCAGAAGACAAAACTCCAGCAAAAGGTCGAGATCGCGACATCGTCGACTCTCGACACGCAGAGCATAATCGCAGCGGCCGCAGCCGCCACTCGGATGAAGGAAGGAGAAGCTCGCGCCGGCACAGGTCCAGCAGAAGCAGATCCGAAGGTCCTACAGCAGCGATTCATACTCTGACCGCGAACCAGAGCCATGCGGAGCGTTGTGCTTCACTCGACGTATTCGCGAGACGCGGATTCCCAAAGGGTTCAAGCTAACAGGTGAACAACCCAAGTACAACGGTCGCCAGGAACCTTCCGGGTGGCTAGAAGATTACAGACTTGCCGTCGCATGCCAGCGCGGCACGAACATCACAGCGATGTAGTACATACGACTTATGCTCGAAGGCACAGCCCGCGACTGGCTCAAGGCGCTCCCTCCATCATCATACGACTCGTGGGACGATTTCCGCCGAGATTTCATCAAAAACTTCGAGCCTCTTTGTGAGCGCCCGAAGACATTCGAAGAACTAAGAGCATGCAAACAACGATCAGACGAGTCGTTGAGGTCATACATACGAAGGTGGACCGAAATACGCAATTCGGTTGGCACAATATCAGAAGAAAGAGCCATGGACGCCTTCACAGAAGGCCTAGCCAGGAAGGACTTCAGGGAGGCACTTGGCCGCGAAAAGCCAAGCTCTTTGGCTCAACTCATAAAGATCGCGACTGAGTGGGCAGATGGAGAGGATTCTGTGCGCAGATCCCGCGCCTCCCCACCACGCGACAACCACGACAGCAGCAGTCGAAGCCGCAGAGACTCATACAGAGATGATCGCAGGCGCAAACGATCCAAACGTCCTTACGACGACGACAGACCCGAGTTCATGGCGGCTGGGTACACGCAATCCGTGATGATCAAGATAGGAGCAACCGGCGCACGGACGATCGACGGGACAGTCGAGACCGCGACCAGCGGAGCGACAGAAAAAGCAAGAATGGCGCAAACGTGGCGATGCAAAACCCGAGCGGTCATTCGAAGAAAAGATGGACGACTGGTGCAGATTCCACCTCTTCAAGGGGAACGACGGAAGGCTGATCTCCAATCACACCCTAAGGAACTGCAGGGAATTCGACCAAATGGCGACTGACTACATGATGCGACTCAAAAGGCATGGCCCAGCACCCGCTCAGCCCACGCCTGCAGCGGTACCCCAGCAAAACACTATGCCTGCTCTCATGGCGCCACCGCAGCCGCCACCACAGCAACCTCCACCACAGCCTGCTCCAGGCGCAAATATCGCAGGTGCCATACAACCCGTTCGGGTAGAAGATCAATATCCACAGCCCCACGGGCAGATGTACATGATACAAAAGGGTCGCCCCTCCAACAGGCAGCAAAAGCTAATCACTCGACAGGTAAACATGGCTGTCATGGCACCCCCTGCTGTACCTGAGTTTCTGAAGGGATCGGAGACCACCATAAGCTTCAGTCGGGAGGATCATCCCCCAGCTGTAGTCCGACCAGGGCACGCCGCTCTGGTACTCGACGCGCAAATTGGAGGCTACGCCATGACCAAGGTCTTCATGGATGGAGGAAGCGGCATAAACATCATCTTCGCGGACACGCTCCGCAAAATGAACAGGTCAGTCGAAAACCTCCCAAATCATCAAATACCTTCCACGGTATCGTTCCAGGCAAAGCAATCAGCCCAGAAGGCACCATACAACTCGACGTTACGTTCGGGGACAAGAAGCCACTTCAGGACAGAGTCGATTGAGTTCGAGGTCGTCGACTGGAAATCACAATACCATGCTATTCTTGGGCGCGATTCATGGCGGTGCCACACTACGCCTACCTCATGCTGAAGATGCCAGGACCAAAGGGAGTCATCACTGTCGCGGCAACTTTCAAAGGTCCGATGCTTGCGACCGCGAGTTCAGCAAAATCTCCGAGACATTCGGCATGGAAGAGTCACTCGCCGACTGGCGATCACCAACGACCGCACACTCCTTCCGGAGCATAAAAAGTTGGCAGTCGACAGATCCTTCAACGCTACAAACGACACAAGGCGCATCAGGTACACCCGACCGATCCGTCCAAGACAGTCAACGTATCTTCGAGTTTGCCTATCGCATAGGAAAGCGCGCTCGTCGAATTCCTCCGTGAGAACTGGGACATATTCGCATGGTGTCCAGCCGACATGCCAGGTATTCCCAGGGAATTCGCCGAGCACTCTCTCCAATTATTTCCAGATGCAAAGCCAGTCAAGCAAACGATGCGTCGCATCTCTGGCAAAGCGAACCGCAGTCGAATCTGAAGTCGACCGGTTACTCGCAGCAGGATTCATCAGAGAAATCAAGAAATCACAATGGGTTGCCAACCCCGTACTCGTAGAGAAGAAGCATACAGACATCCTTCGGATGTGCGTGGATTTCACAGCACTGAACAAGTGCTGCCCAAAGGATCACTTCCCTCTACCTCGAATCGACCAGATCGTCGACTCCACCGCCGGATGCGCACGACTGTCCTTTCTGGATGCTACTCAGGCTATCACCAGATAAGGATGAAGCAAGAAGACGAAGAAAAAACGGCGTTCATAACCCCACTCGGGGTCTACTGCTACACAACTATGCCCTTCGGGCTCAAGAACGCTGGTGCAACATACCAGCGCATGATGCAAGACTGCCTCAAAAAGCAAATCGGACGCAACGTCCAAGTCTATGTGGATGACATTGTCATTACCACAAGGGAAGAACATACACTACTCGACGACTTGAGGGAGACATTCGATAACCTCAAGCGTTTTCATATCAAGCTCAATCCTAAGAAGTGCACGTTCGGCGTCCCAGCCGGGCAGCTCTGGGGTATCTAGTCTCTGCCCGTGGAATCGAAGCAGACCCGGAGAAGATACAGGCCATCCTACAATGCAAAGGCCTTCAAAACTCCATGATGTGCAGAAGCTAGCAGGTCGAGTGGCAGCGCTCAGTCGATTCATCAGCAAACTGGCGAAAAGCGCTGCCGTTCTATCGACTGATGAAGAAGGCGGACAAGTTCGAGTGGACGCCAGAAGCTGAAGCAGCCTTCACAGATCTCAAGCGGATCCTCACAAGCCCTCCAATCCTCGTCGCACCCAAGGAACGGGAGCCACTATACCTGTATGTCTCGCTACAAACAGGGTGGTGAGTACCGTGCTGGTAGTCGAACGCATGGAGGAGGGGCATGCTCAAAGCATACAACGTCCAGTCTACTACCTGAGCGAGGTTCTCTCCATATCAAAACAGCGGTACCCGCACTATCAGAAGCTGGCCTACGCTGTGTTCATGTCCTCAAGGAAGTTGACGCACTACTTCACAGAGCACCCGATCACCGTGATAAGTAACTCAGCAATCGGTGATATCCTCACAAACCCCAATGCAACGGGTCGAGTCGCAAAATGGCTCATCGAGCTGGCACCAAGGGACATCAAGTACGAGCACCCGAAGGCTATCAAAGCACAAGTCCTACCTGACTTCACAACCGAGTGGATAGAAGCCCAGCTGCCTGGAGCACCAGATGTGTCCAACTCCTGGACCATGTACTTCGATGGGTCCAAGAAAACGAAGGCGCAGGCGCAGGCGTCATCCTCATATCACCAAAAGGCGACAAGCTACTATGTTTTGCAGATGGGATTCAAACTACCCTCCAACAACGAGGCTGAGTACGAAGCCTTGATCCATGGCATGAAGATGGCAAAAGCACTTGGGTGCACTCGATTGATGATCTACGGCGACTCGAATCTTGTGGTGCAGCAAACAATGAAGGCCTGTGACGCAATCGCGGACAACATGATCGCTTATCGCGACCTGTACAACACACTGGAGGGCAGCTTCGATGGCTGCGAGTTACGGCACATAGGAAGGGAAAGCAACGAAGAAGCAGACATGCTAGCCAACCTTGGCTCTACTGGCGCACAAGTTCCACCTGGTGTCTTCCTCGAGCGCATCGAGCACAGGTCCATCAAGGAAAAACGGGCTCCTCCTCCATCGACTACGCCAGCCAAGAACAAAGCGCCCAGCACAGAGGACCCTCCAGTCGAGGTGCTCCTCATCGAGCCAACTTGGACTCAACCTTTTCTGGCTTACATACTCCGCGGCGAGCTACCAGATGACATAACCGAGTCCCGGCGCGTGACTCGAAGATCAAAAGCATACACCGTCATCAACGGCGAGCTATACAAGCGCAGCATATCAGGTATGTTCCAAAGATGCATCGCATTCGAAGATGGTCAAGCCATACTTCGAGATATTCATGCAGGTACCTGTGGGCATCACGCCAGCAGTCGATCACTCGTAGCCAAAGCCTTTCGAGCAGGGTTTTACTGGCCTACAGCACTCAAGACGCGGAGGACATAGTCAAAAGGTGCGTCGGCTGCCAGAAATTCGCAACAAGGCCGCACGCACCCGCATCGGCGTTGAAGACCATACCGCTGGCCTGGCCTTTCGCCCAATGGGGGCTCGATATGGTTGGGCCACTCAAAAATCATCGCATGGCGGGCATACTCACCTACTGGTGGCAGTCGACAAGTTCACAAAGTGGATCGAGGCGGTCCCCATCACAAATTCGACTGCTACTACGGCAGTCAACTTCATAAAGAGCATCATCTACCGCTTCGGTGTCCCAAACAGTATCATCACTGATAATGGCACAAACTTCACGGCTGAGGAGTTCAAAACTTTCTGCAAAGAGCAAGACATTACGCTCAACTACGCATCCGTGGCACATCCACAATCCAATGGCCAAGTCGAAAAGGCCAATGGACTTGTGACGAGCGGAATCAAAAAGCGCCTCCTGGTGCCACTCAAAAGAGCTGCGGGTGCTTGGGTCGAAGAACTACCATCTGTGCTATGGAGCCTACGCACAACTCCCAACACTTCTACGCAGTTCACCCCATTCTTCATGGTCTACGGTGCAGAGGCAATACTGCCATCAGACGTGCGTTCAATGCACCACGAGTTGAAGCATACAATGAAGACGACGCAGAAGAAGCACTCGAAGATGCAGTCGACTTACTCGATGAAGCGCGAGACACGGCCTTGGCCCGCACAGCTGTTTACCAGCAAGATCTCCGCAACTACCACAGCCGTCGACTGCGCACCAGGTCCTTTGTTGTTGGCGACCTGGTTCTTCGACTGAAGCAAAAGAAGGTGCACAAGCTCGCTTCCCCATGGGAAGGCCCTTCATCATCACGAGGTCCTTGGTGGAGGCGCATATCGATTGAAGCACGCGAAGACAGGCGAACTCTCTCATAATCCTTGGAACGTTGCGCATCTGCGCCGTTTCTATGCATAAAGTGCTCACAATCATACAATGTAATAGGCGATATGTCGGATGGCTGCAGGTTTCAGACGCGCTCTTTTCCTTACCAGGGTACCTAAGGGGGCTGGAAGGTTTTTAATGAGGCGGCCTGCAGTCTAACATTCATAAGTGGAATATAATCAATGTTCCTCCTATTTCTCAGTGTCTACTCGCATAATTCATAACTTAACCGCATCCGAGGCACTCGGGGGCTGCGTTACCTATCACACGAGCTCTCGCTCCTACAAAAACATAATACCTTAGCCGCACCCGAACACTCGGGGGCTGCGTCACAAGGATCCAAAATAACATACAAGCTCTGCAGCCGCACTCGAATACTCGGGGGCTGCAAAGTCATTGTTTCACAAACAACATATATTTCATACACCCCACTCGATCGACTCGGGGGCTGAGCAAATACAAACATGATCACTTCATGTACAAAGAGTTACAATTTACACTCGGGGGCTGCCCCCTGTTCAAAAATTCCACTCGCTGGGCCGCCTCGTTTGCAGTTGGAGCAGCGTTCGCGTGCTCCAGGATCGGCGCATTCTCGACTGGAGGAGTCGCAGGCTGATAGTTCTCAGCACTGCGAGTGGCATAAAAAGGAGAGACAAATCAGCACAAATATGCAGCAAGCACAAATTTCTCATGTCATACTCAAAAACCACATACCTGTGCTCCTCGTCCTCCTCATCTTCAGAGTCGCCAAAAATTGGGCCTCCAAAAGCTGGAGTACCACTCGACTGAAGCGGGTGGGTTGAGCTTGTTGAGCACACGCGCAAAGGAGCAGCTTGGAAAACAGGTGGTGACCCTGATTCCTCGTCATCCTCCACACTCTGCCCCTTCGCGGGTGAACTCACAGCAGAAGGCGCCTTCTTGGCCAGTCGACGTCGCTTTGGTGGCGCGGTCTTGGTCAGCGGTGGCCTTGTCCTCAGATGGGATCTCTTCCGCTGCTTCCTCATCGACCTCCTCCGCGTGCGAGGTGGTGGCAGAAGGGATGGGCGACTGATCCCTTTTTGGGTCCACCACCTGCACTTGAGTTTCTTCAGTCTCGCCATTTTCTGGCAGAGGGGGCAGAGAAGTAGCGGTCGAGTGGCCCTGCATAGCATATATCAAAAACTGCAAAGTCAGAAGCAAGGATCGACAAATGCACAACACACGAGTGGCAACTCTTCAAAAAATGCAAACATATCAAAAAAGCACACATACCTCAGGCAAAGGGTTTTCCAACCCATACGGCTCAATGGGGCAGTCGACATCGCATTTGTCGCCTGTTGACAAGTTGGTGATGTGCCGCACTTGCCCCAGCAACTCGTTCCTTGACAACTCCTCTGGGCTCATTCGGGTGATGTCATCCACGCCTTCATACTCCCACATAGGGTGCGCTCGAGCACGGATGGGCCATACCCGTCTCTTCACAAAGGTGGCGATCAGGTGGATGCCTGTGACTCTGTCCAGCATCTCGCCGATTCGAGTCAGCAAAGGACTTACTTCCTCCAACTCTTCGACTGCGAGCTGGTGATCCCACGCCTTGGTCCGAGCAAAAGCTGCAGTCGAGTAGGCGGCGACTCCGTCTTGCTCGATGCTCGCATAGAACCACCCTTTCCTCCAGCCTTGGGCGGAGTCGACTGTCTTCAAGCGGAAGTAGCGCGTGTCGCTGCGCACCTGGATGCCGCAGCCGCCCACGGGGTAGGTGCGACCACCACCTCTGTTGGGTCGCACCATGAAGATTGTCTTCCACAGCGCCCAGCTGGGTGCGACGCCGAGGAAGCACTCGCATAGCGTGATGAAGCACGCGATATGCATAACACCATTTGGGGTGAGATCATGGATCTGCACCCCGTAGGCAAAAAGGAGTCCACGCACGAAGTCGTGGAGGGGAAGCGAGAAGCCCTGGAAACGAACTCCGTGAAGCAAACGCGCTCGTTGGCGCGTGGTTCGGGGCATACCTCCTTGGTCGACGGAGCGTGGACGGCGAGCTGCTCCACGGGCGGCAGATATCCCTGCTTGCGGAGCTTGATCAAATGGGCGTCCTTGATCGTGGACCTCGCCCAATCGCCGCTGTTCTTCTTCAGGGCGGCGGCGGCAGATGTACCTGCCACGGTCTTCTTGCCCTTGGCCGCGTCGGTCGCGGTCGCGGCGGCAGCACCGCGCTTGGCACCTCCACCTTTCGCCATTGCAGTAGAGGATGCAGGTGGTGCAAAGAACTTGGGCGCAGAGCAATGGAGGGGCAGCGCGAGGAGGGAGACGAGGGGCGGCGCAAGGAGCAAATGGCAAGTAAAAAACTCTGCCAGCGCCGTCCCCGCTATTTACCACAGATCGCAACATGATCACAGCCGTCCAGACAAATCCATACGCTCCGCGCGAAATCTGGCCATACACGTGGCGGCCACGGAAGGCAACCGTCGCCGGCCACTCCGCCCACTACGCACGAGAATCCAGGAAATCATCATCACGTCCCGTGAAAATCGCGCCAGAACGGTCAAATCAAGTCCACGCGGCGTCATCCCTGGTCAGCTCTGCAAAAACGGGCCCACAAAACAGGGTCATGTCTTATCAAGCCTCTCCAAGCACGCCACCGCTTGTCAGAGAAGGCAGTCGCAAATTGCGTCATTGCTGACGTTATTCATGTGGCACAAATGGCATACAAGACACTCGACGATATCTTCGGGTGGTCCCTCACATGAATATCGATTGGTGGTCCGGCAAAGGTCATAGACGCCAGTTGACATACATTCGACTGCAACATCATACTCCCATCGGGAGCATATCAAAAATTTCTTTGACTAATGTGTGCAGGGTAAAAAGATTTTGAGATTATCCTCCATTGCAAGCAATAAAGCACAATCTCGGGGGCTACTCCCATCGGGAGCGCTGTCGCGCACCCGATAGAACAATGGCAAAAATATCAGTTGACAAAACATTCGACTCAGTTCATAAGCAAAATTATACTCGAAACATTCCCGAGTTGATCCGACGATCCTTGGATGCTGCACGCATAGTGCAAAGGTAAGACCCGCCGATCAGTCGAGCAGGGCTGAGGACCGCTCCAGCAGCGTTATCCTTAAATGTTCCGTGTCAGCAGACATGATGAATAATCCCCGACGGACGCGTTGGGTTGATTCAAAATTATACTGCAGTTCGATTCAGTAAGACCTCAACGGCCGTTTCGAGTCTGTCCAGTCTGTTCCAGATTCGAGTTCGGGGACTCGAGTTTGATTGAAAGCTAGTATGGTTTTGCCACAAATGGTAATTAACTGGCCCCGATCCGTCATGTGTGCCGGGCCTGCTAAGCTAATATCCCTTGATTATCATAAGCAAAAAATTCATAGTCGATGAAATACTCGACATAGCCAACATGCGCTATTTCATACAGACATTTCAAATCATACGACACAAATACAAAGAACATAACGTGCATGATGTGTGAGTCCATGCCCGACTCTTCGAATCAGACAAGTACTCGGGGGCTACTGACATGGGTATGCCCATCGGGTACCCTACCATGAGGGTACCTGGTGCACGTATCGACTGGGCCCAACTATCAAAGCCTACATGAAGCCCATGAAGGAAAGCACAAGGAAGATGGAGTAACCTCCAAGTTTGGCAAAGACATAGGTCGGTTTAGGCTTACCATATGTGTAAATCGAGTCGGTTACGAACACCCGAGACCCAGCCTATTATTTAAGAACTGGGAGGGCCGTCGGACCAGACCACGTACTTTCAGAGCCACCAAAACCCTAGCGAGATCGACATCTCGCCGGGACCTTTGTAACCACCGTATTCGCAAAGCAATAACAGACAGGCAGGACGTAGGGGTGTTACCTCCACATGAGGGCCCTGAACCTGGGTAAAATCTTTGCCCTGCTTGTCAGCCGACATAACTTCCAACGCTACCACGTTCTCTCCCCCATATTCACAACCCAGGGACCTCGACTATGGGTCTTGATGAGTCTACCCCTCGTCATATGGTGTTTGACCTCACCCCCAACCCCCCCCCCCCCCCCCCCCCCCCCCCCCCCCCCCGGGAATTTTTTTAAGCTCTCCCAACTTGCATGACACCGTGTCGACCACAAGCATCCCCACATCCTAGTGACTTTTTCCGATACCTCTGATTCAACTATATTTGAATTCAAAGTCTTGTTCGGACCCTCCCAGTGATAGTCGTTCGGCCATTCCGAGATCATCCCACTAGCTATATCCTAAGATCCCAGTATAGTTTGTACCCTCATAATGGTGTGTGCTCGGAGCATCGGAGCTGAAGACCCCAGTTTTTTAAAACGCATATGAGTTTCTTTAGGGTTTTAGACAAGAATCAATCAAGATTTCAATGGGGTTTGACCGAATGCGAAGTATATATGAAACCGCGTCTCTGTTTCCCATATATACGTTTTTTAAATTTCTTGTGAAATTGTAATCGGCGGAAGCCTGTATGAAAACATATACATGTTTGCTTTTTAATCTAACTCCGACCACCAATAAGATAAAACCGTACATTTATGTGACACTTAATTTATCGGTCAACGGTCAAAGCCAAATCTCATGTGTGACGAGTATCAATTTCCGCCATGTTTAACCTTCGATTGTCGATCACTTCGTATTTGCCTCTATATTTTTCATTGTATGTACTCCCTCCGTTCCATAATGTAAGATGTTTTAGGTGTTACATATACATGTCTACATTTATACTAAAAAGAATGTACACATACACTAAAAAGTGTCTACATACATGTGTATGCATGTGAATGTGAAAAAAGGCTAAAACATCTTATATTGTGGAACCGAGGGGGTAGATACTAGTGCTAGCTAGCTAATTAATCCGGTCGCATCCATAATTCAAGACGTACACCGCGCTCATCCAACCGATCGAAGCAAAACCTCGACGCATGCATGCAGCTTTCATGGGAACATCTCAAAATCACGTGTAGCTAGCCCATGCATGCAATGCAACATCTATATCGATCAACATCTTTGCTTCACGTTCCTAGTTAATTATCAACATGCATGCAATTACTAGACCATAAAATAATAGATCGCGCTGATGTGTCTAATGGGCCGAAGTTGTTCGAGGTCGGTGTAAAAGAAGGAAATTAAAAGCCATATACATGGGGTTTAGAGGTCTATAGTTTGGATCAAGGGCTAATTATAGGGATTAGGTTTAGGGCTTAGATCTAGGCTTTAAGTCTATGGTTTTGGTTCTAGGGTTAGATCTAGGAAAAAAGATAGCAAGAAAAAGAAAGAAGGAAAAAGAGCTTTACCGAGTGTTGAGTTTTGACGCACAGTGCTCGGCGGACCCCTTTTTGAAATTTGAAAACAACAATCTTTAATTTTGAATGCTATATCCGTCATGAAAACCACAACGACGGCGCGCATAGTATACCTTGCATGGGTGCATGCGTATATCGTTTTTTAGATATAAAGGACCCCTAACGGAGAGTCCCAGTTCCATTACTGAATGAAACCAGCTGAATTCAAGTTACAGTGCCGAAAGTATTGCATGCGTATATCGCCATGTTGGAAAAAGGTGGGTGTTGACGTGTTGTTGTAGGCGCATGTTTAAATACGTGTTGTGTTAGAAGCTAGCTAGCTACTCATGCAAGCCATACTGATGTTTTTCCAGCACACGTACAAGGCATATATGCATCCACTTATTGGTACATCGTCCATAAATCCAGCACATTTAGGTGCTGTAAATCGGCGCCAAACCAAATTTTGGGAATTTGATTTGTGAGCCAAAAATTTCGAAAAACCGCGCAGTAATATAAGGCGCCAAACCAAATCAGATTATCGCCACTTTCGATGTAAGGCTATAGGGTAGACGTCGCAGATCCTCCACCCTTTGCAAGTGACCTCATATGGGTATGGAAAGAGGAAACACCCTGTATCTATGGTTTAGGTCTAGACTTTGGATCTAGGGTTCAATTATATGGCTTTATATCTAGGGTTTAAGTGCATGGTTTGGGTCTAGGGTTAGATATAGGAAAAAAATATAGCAATAAAAAGGTAAGAAAAAAGAGAGTTTTGTCGAGTGTATGTGTTTTGACACTCTGACAAAGGGCTTAAGGTGGGCCAAAAATCCCACCCACTCCCTGTCGCCCCTCGTTCCCTATATCGAGCTCCCCTCTAGACCCACATGAGTTATTGTGCTGGATGGTCAAGATCGTGTGTTGTGTATCGGCTTCACAAGCAACAATTTCATGTTCCCATGTATTCTCGGCAATCGAATGTCTTCCGATCGCGCGAGAGGCGCTCCTCGGTGTTCTTGTGTTTCTTGTCTGCATGCATATCACCCTCGAACGTTTCTTCCGGCGGTCTTGGCATCTCAAGTTTCTGAGCGGAGCACCTAGGGTCTAGCATCTCGGCTCGAGTTTTCTCGAGGCGTCGTCTCGATTTGCTCTGGCTTTGCATCGCCTTTCATCGGGAGACATGAACATCACACCAATGCATGTGGGGCGGTCTAAACACCGTAGGTCATCCGTCATCGTTAGATTCCCCTTTGTGACGATCGGCGCCTATAATCATCCGTGTTATCTATGGACCGTCCAGGGCCGGTCCATACATATTGGAGGCCCCGGGGCGAGAAAATAAAAATGGGCCCTTATGACAAAGAAAAATACACGGATTGATGATCTTGGAACTATAAGACTCGCACCATAAATTATTTATTTGTAATGGCCCAGAGAGTTACATCATGATATTAAAACCATTCTGAAATTCTAACAACTTATCTCTCCGTTTTTTATCTTTCCTTTCTTACTACCAAATAAACATTTTCTAGATGAATACGCACCAAACAATTTGTAGAAAATAGTCAATACGGAGAACAAAACACCTGGATATGGGCATGTGGCTTGATATATAACTGTCCATGTAAGTTCCTTGATCTGCGGACCGTGGGCTGTTAGTCAGCACGAAGACATCGAAGAATATGGCTCGCTCAATCCCCGTCCCCCTTATCTTCTCCTTATCTCCCGTGAAGAACAAACCATCATATTTGATGCCTCATGCCTCAAACGTCTAATTTGATGGGGAAGGAGTTGAATGTTGGAGATGGAAAGAGAGTAATTAGGGAACTAAATTACGCCGTTTGTCTCCATTAATGGTTGCGGCGACCTCAGAATTGGAAATCTGGGGAAGAAGAGGAGTCGACGAATACCAAAACAGATGAGACGATGGGGTGTTCGGTCCAGCAAACAAGAACGTAACTAGCGACGGATCTTTTGGTCCATGATCGTCAGTGCTAACTGCATCGTGGCCTAGTGGGCTTGGGCTGTTTGTTTTTCTTTTTTTTAGACGAAATGTAGAAATATCCTTGTATTAATACACTAGGCTACCACCTGGGCTGGGGCCCCTTCATCCCAGGGCCCGGGGCGGTCTCGACGGACTATGTTTGATAGACCCATTCTCGAAAACAACAATCTGAAAACATTGAAAGCTATCCCCGGCATGAAAAGCCGTGAGGTGTTGTGGTGGATCGCATGTTTAAATACGTGTCATGATGTTGCAGCATATTTAGCTAGCTAGCTAGTCCATGCAAACATTTTTTTAGAATATAAATGGAAGGCATACGTGCATCCACTGATTGGTACATCGTCCATAATTACGGCACATTGACGCGCTGTAAATCCGGCGCCAAATCAAATTTCGGAAAGTTGATTATTGAGCCGAAAATTTCGGAAAACCACGCGGGACTATTTAAGCCCAAAATCTGGCAAATCGAACAGAACTACACAAGAGTCGCGACCTCCTCCTCTCCTCTCCCAGCGCCTCCCGATCCTCTTCCGTCGCCGGCAGATCCCGGTCGGCTCCGGCGAGCCCGCGCGCCGCCGACCACCGCCCCGGCACCAGCACATCCTCCTCTACCGATTACACGGACCGAATCGCAGCCCCCACAACAAACCCTAGCGCCGCCTCGATCCCCTTTCTCCTCCTCCGGCATTCAAGGCTGATTTCCTGTGAACGAGTCACCTCATCCGGCCGATTTGCTTCTCGCCTGCCTGCCGGCCGGCCTCGCGTGCTCCGTCCAGGCCGCCGGTCCCATGCCGGCCGTGGGCGTCGCGTCTCGTCTCGTCGTCCAAGGTCGCCGACCACGCCATGGACCTGTCAAGGGAGGGAGCTGCTGCACGGGCGCCATGTACTACTCCCTGGCGCCGGAGATCCTTCCCCGCCTCCTCCTCCTCCTCCTTCTCGAGGCAGCAGCAGCGCCTGGGCTCCGCCGCCGCCGGTGAGCCTTCCCAACCCCCCGTACACCGACCGAACCTATATATTTCATCGGAAAAAAAAAAGACTGCAACGAACTAGTCTTGACTTCACTAACAATAATTGCTGGATGGACATGCTCTGTTGTGCAAGAGCAAGAATAGCTCCTGCTACGATTCCAGTTATTTTCCCGATGTTGCAGACAGCTAGCTACCAAATGTGATCCAGATTAATTATTCACTGATGAATCTTTACTTTGCTTTTCTGCCTGCCTTTTGTATGTCTTGAATGAATGAATGTTGCTGCATCGCAAATTAAACAAACAAATGGTAATTATTTCAGCCACCACATGCTACTAGCAGAGACTAATTAATAGCAGAGACCAATTCGCAAAAAAAAATAACAACTTCAGTTGTTGACTCTTCTCAAGATTGACTCACTGTAATATTGTATCTAGCTTCAAGTAGTAGCATCCTGTCTCATCCATCCAAGGGACGGACGGAGTACAGAAGATTCAATAACAACTGAGTTGATTACAACTTCATGTGTGTATGATTGCAAGAACTAGCTAGCTAGGTGGTGGTTTCCAAACAGATCAAACTTACTACGAGTACTACACATTCTGTACTGACATCTTTTGACTGCCTCCAATTTAGCCTAGTTTTTTACATTGTCTGTATGTGAGGTGAACAAAGTGCCATGCATTTGAGCAGATTATCTATACGTTGCTCCTTGGGATAATTTCCTCTAACATGCCACTTCTTTCACTCGTCTCTTGTTGTTTTAATTCGTTCCCTTTGTCTAATTTGACACACAGATGAAGGAGGCAGAGCCGGCTCCGAGGTTCTTTGTCGGAGGAGGACAAATCCAAAGGAGGGCCTGATCCGTTGGTTGCTGCTGCAGCACTGGTGCTTGTCGTGTGCCAGCCACGGCCTCCGGGGCTCGGTAGTGGCCGTGGCGACCGGCTGTAGCTGCACAAGGAAGGGGACGGTCGTCAAGTACGCCCTGTGCTCAGCCTGACCAGAAGGTATTATACCTGCTCGCCACCACCACCACTCCAAGATGGCCTTTTTTTTCCTGTTCTGATGTGCTCTAGCCTCTTATCTAGTTGTAAATTAGCTTGTTCCAGTTACAAATACAGTTGCGTACAAATTAGGTTGCACTGCGCCTCCTGCACCCAAGTTTTTGCTCTTCCTCTTAAGCAAGTCATTTACATGAACTCCCACCCAGAAATCTGGAAATAAACAGCACAACCGAAAAGAAACTTGACTCACTACTCACTAACTTATCTATTGCAACCGCTCCTGTCAATCTCCCATTGGTTCAGCTCCTCCACAATTGGGCGGACAAGCTGACCTACACTGAACTGCTGCTGGACATTGCCAAAAACCCAAGCAGTCCTCTGCTTCCATAGTCTTCAGGCCACCAACAACACAACTGAATCAAAACCTTTCCTCACCTGCTTTTCCTGATGTCTCCTCTCAAATCTCCACCAGCCAGCAAGGCAATCCGTACATGATGGGATTTTAGCCTCAATCTTCAGCTCGTCCAAGACTTTGTACCACACTTTCCTAGCATAGACACATTGCATACATAATTATTTGTTCTACATTGTGTTCCTCCTGTTGACACACAAAACATTCAGAGGCTTGGCTCTGAAGTCCTCTCCTAGCTCGACGATACTTAGGTTTGTTTCTGATCCTTTGATATACTATCTATCTTGCACTAGTATGTGAATGAATGGCTAAGTAAAACTTGAAATCAGAAACGTGTTTATTTGCTGCCTGACCAGACAATTGATGCTATCGATAATGTTGCCACACCCATTTATCCTGTATTTTTTATTTGCACTGCAAATTAGTGATGTTCCTGTAGCTTTGCATTTTTTTCATGGAAGAACATTGGAAGCTTGTACTGCTGAACACATCATATCCTCCATTGCCTTGTCCTGCCTTAGCGCACATTTTTAGTTACAGTGCCGAGAACACTGTTTCCTGTTAAGAGCTACAAATTTATTTGCCACTCGATAAGCTTAGCTAACCTTGTTTCCAATTATTTTGCAGGTGGTAGTATGATGACTCCGCATGCAGTTTTGCCGGCCACCGCTCCAACATTTGGCGCCTTCTCGCCCTCTGGTGGTGTTGCTGCTGGTCTCCCGCCCCTTCACACTAGTGGTGTTGACATCAGCGTCGGCGGGATGATTCTACGGCACCCTTGGCGCCTCAAGTGGTAGGACCTCCTCCATGGTGCTCTTGGTCATGGCCTTCGTTCCTTTGATGTATGTGCGTGCTTTGCGCTGGATCTTGTCTTGCTCATATTTTAAGATCGTTGCTTGACTGTTATTGTGTTGTTTATGCTTGGTTCATAAATTCCCTGAGATAAGTCGTGGTTTGTTCTATTGTTATCTGATGTTTTTATCTAAAACGTGATCTGTTGGAGTCCACTTAATTTGCTGGGATGCATCTCTATGGTCTGCCATGTTTAGAGGACCTGTAGGTCTGTATCCTATCAGGACATGTGGTGTTAATTGTTTTTATGTCGACTAATTCTTTTAGTAGCCTGGTATAGTTGTTTATTACTCAGGCATGTATTGCTGGTAGTAGATACGTGTATTCTATTCCTATGCTTCAGTCGAGGACATGTGAAGATAAATTTAACTTTTATGCTCTGGTAAAGAACATGTGAATATTGGTAAAAACCATGTGGCGGAAAACAATTTATTTCCTACAATGCTTGTATAGTCTAAGGAACCAAAGTACTACTCTATTTTGTAAATCCGAGATTATCTTGTTGTTATGAATGTACATATATCAAGCTCCACATTGTTAAATCTTAATAATCTCAATTTTAAGTAGATCTTCTTGTGTTTGATATTAGATCAGTGTTTTATTACCTAGAGCATGTCACCACTTCTGTTTTTTTGTATATGAGAAACCTGTTTGTATAGCGTTTTTACCCGTGAATGCTTTTATTATACTCTATAATGTTATTAAATCTGGGAGTTAAACTTTTAGTTTTGCTTGGGAAAATAATATGCAGATTGGTCAGACATTATCATGAGCACCTGTGGGAGGAAGATTTACCGGGAGGCACTGCGCAGCTTTGCCCCTGAGTAGTGACCATAGCGACGCAATTGCCGGCGCTGACGCTGGACCGTGACCCGCCGTCACCGCCACCCCATGCACGCTCCTGCTCAGGCCTCACCGTTGCCTGGACCAAGAGCCGAGAGGCATGTGGAGCGCCTCTCCCCTGACCTATCTGACGACAAAGGCTGCTAGCTGTTGCTGTAGGTATTCGTCAAGTTGGTTCTTCCTTAGGGAGGTAGGCCCCTCATTTATTTCTAGGTCTATTTCTAGCTATTTTTGTGTGTGTGATATGCTATCTAATTCTTCTCTTAATTACATGATGCAATTCATACATTCATATATAGCTGCTGTTGGGGAGACTTCTTGGTGGTTAACAAAAAATCAAGCCCTGACTGATTGAGCTATTTCTCTTGAGCAGTTAAATGTATCTCAGTACATTTATATGACCAAAGTTGTGTCATGAAATAAAAAATCTACCTTCTTTTCCTTTTAACTGAAGTCTTTGTTTCTACTTACTAGCATGGTAGATGCTACTTATTAACGCGTGAAGATCTGAGGGAGAGCTAACCTTCATGAGCTGTAGTGGTGGTGGCGGCTGTTCTGATTTTCTAGGGTTGGAGAGAGCGTGCACACACCAGCACACACCACTTATGTAGTCAAGCTTCAAGATGGGCCAAATGGGCCAAGTAGAGGTACAGGAAGGAAGCCCATGGTTCAACACTCCCCCTCAAGAGGGGTGATAGATATCTATCATACCCATCTTGTCACATGCACTATTGCATTCTCTAGTTCCCAATCCTTTTGTCAAACAATCAGCCAATTGCTGTCCAGAACTCACATATGCTATTGAGATGATTCCCGCATATAGTTTCTCCTTGATAAAGAATCGGTCGATCTCCACATGTTTGGTTCTGTCATGTTGCACAGGGTTGTTTGCAATACTTATGGCTGACTTATTATCACACCACAAGTTCAAGCATTCCTTCCTTAACAGTTTGAGTTCACCAAGAAGATTTCTAACCCAAATCATTTCACTTACTCCTAGAGACATTGCTCTGTACTCAGTTTCAGCAGTAGACTTGGATACTACAGGCTGTTTCTTGCTTCTCCACGACACTAAATTTCCTCCAACAAATACACAATATCCAGAAGTTGACCTTCTATCATCAAGGCAACTTGCCCAATCACCATCTGTATACCCGTCCACTCCCAGATGACCATTAATCCTAAACCAGAGACCCTTCCCTGGAGTGCCCTTTAAGTACCTCAAGATTCGATGAACAGCCTCCAAGTGCCCACTCCTTGGCTCATGCATGTATCTACTCACCACACTCACGGCATATGCAATATCAGGTCTAGTATGACATAAATATAGCAGCCTGCCAACTAGCCTTTGATATTTCTCCTTTTCTACAAGTTCGCCTGATTGTGCGGTCACTTTATGATTCTGGTCAATGGGAGTTGGAGCAGCTTTACATCCAAGCATGCCTACATCGCTGAGCAGGTCCAGGGTATATTTTCGCTGTGATAAAGCTATCCCCTTTGATGATCTAGCAACTTCTATACCAAGAAAGTATTTTAATTTTCCAAGATCTTTAACTTCAAATGTCTTGCTCAGGTTTCCCTTTAGTCTTTCAATTTCTTCCACATCATCTCCAGTAATGATGATATCATCAACATAAACCGCAAGAATGGTAATGCGCTGTTTGGAATGTCGATAGAACAGAGTGTGATCACCATTGCACTGACTATACCCCATTTTACATACGGCTTGCCTAAATCTGTCAAACCAGGCTCTTGGTGACTGTTTTAAACCATAGATGGATTTTCTTAACTTGCATACTTTCCCTGTAGTTTCACTCGTGGAAAATCCCGGTGGAATTTCCATGTAGACCTCTTCCTGCAAGTCCCCATGTAAAAAGGCGTTCTTAACATCAAGTTGGTGCAGTGGCCACCCAAAATTGGCAGCACAAGACACTAAGATTCTCACGGTATTCATCTTGGCTACTGGGGCAAAAGTTTCATCATAGTCAATACCATATGTTTGACTGTATCCCCTAGCAACTAATCTTGCCTTATACCTTTCAATCTTCCCCTGAGCATTTTGTTTAATGGTGTAAATCCACTTGCAGCTGTCTGCCTTTTTCCCTTCAGGAAGACGAGTTAGCACCCATGTCTTATTTTTCTTCAATGCGTCCAACTCTTCTATCATTGCAGCACGCCACTTTGGGTCTATCTTTGCTGCTTTCCAGTCTGTCGGAGTTGACACTGCTTGCAGCGAGGCAATGAACGCTTTATATGAGGGGGATAAGGCATCATATGAGACATAATTACCAATGTCAGTTGCACAGCCGTATCGGTCAATTGTTTTCCCCACTGCAGCCCTTGTCCCCTTTCTTAATGCTATAGGCAATTCCTCTGTAGTTTCTGACTCGGTGCTGGACTCCATTGAAGAATGCCCGTCATTGACTTGTGTTTCACCATGAAAATGTGTTGGCTGCTCCTCCTGATCCTGTGTTTGCTGCTGCTCCCCCTGAACCTTTCGCCTCATGTAAACTTGAGGATTTTGTTCCTCATTTGGTCTAGGCCACCTTGGCTGCTCCCCCTGATCCTGTGTTTGCTGCTGCTCCCCTGAACCTTTCGCCTCATGTAAACTTGAGGATTTTGTTCCTCATTTGGTCTAGGCCACCTTCTCCCTTGCTCTTCAACTGCAATTGGAATTGTACCCACCATTATACTTGAGTCAGGCTGCACAACAGGAGCCATCTGCTGCTTCTCCCCCTCTTGACCAACCTGAGAAGACAAAGGGTGGTCAAGGCCTTCAAACAGTACACTGAGGTCAGTCTTCTCGCCATAATATGGTTCAGACTCTCTAAATGTAACATCCATGCTGACAAAGGTTCGACGCTCAGATGGACTCCAGCACTTGTATCCTTGTTGTCCAGAAGGATATCCTATGAAGATGCATTTTGCAGCACGGGGATCCAATTTGCTCACAGATGGCCTATGGTCCCTCACAAAACACACACAGCCAAATAACTTAGGAGGTACCAGAAACTTGTTCTCCCCCATTAGTAGGTCGCAAGGTGACATCATACTAAGTATTCTTGAGGGCATGCGGTTGATCAAGTATGTTGCCATCATGACAGCTTCACTCCATAAAAATTTCGGTACATTCATAGTAAACATCAGTGACCTTGCAACTTCTAGTATGTGGCGATTTTTCCTTTCTGCTACTCCATTCTGAGGAGGGGTGTCAGGACATGAGGTCTGATGAAAAATGCCTTGTTCAGACAAGAACCCCCCAAATCCCTTGTTGACATACTCGGTGCCATTATCGGTTCTGATGACCTGTACTTGCACATTAAAATGGTTCTTCACATACGCATAGAAATTTTTGAAGCATTGAAAAACCTCATCCTTGTGGCGCATCAGATATACCCAAGTCATGCGAGAGTAGCAATCGATAAAGGTCACAAAATACTTCATACCGTTGATGGATACAATAGGACATGTCCACACATCTGAATGTACTAACACAAACGGAGTTATACTCCGGAGCCCCTTACTCACATAGGACGCTCGAGTGTGTTTTGCATACTCACAAGCATCACACTTAAACTTAGTTTTGTCCACCCCTCTCATTACATCAGGAAATACCTTAAACATTTTATCAAAAGATATATGACCCATTCTACAGTGATGGACCATCGCCATGTTCTCCTTCCCTTCTTTTGTGGCCGTACACACCAGTTCTCCTGCTTGGTCTTGGAATGAACGGTTCATGTACCACAGCCCCTTACGCCTGATTCCAGTCCCAATCTTCTTGCTCGTCAACCTCTCCTGAATCACACACATTTCTTTGTCAACTGTGATGCGGCAATCAATCTGATCAATTAGAGCACTAAATGACACCAAGTTAACAGGAAAGGCAGGAACATATAATACAGAAGATAAGTTAATTGTTGGTGTGCACTGGACTGTCCCTATCCCCATAATAGGTTGTGATGAACCATCAGCAGTTTGTATTGTTTCCTTGTTTGTGAGAGGGTATTGACTATATTTTTCAAATTCTTTAAGATTTCCAGTAACATGTTTAGATGCCCCCGAGTCTAACACCCAATCTGAATTAGTCCCATGTATAGCTACAGAGGCACAATCAATATTACCTTCATTTGTGTGCACAAAGTGGGCAAAGTTCCCATAGCTAACATCCTCCTGACTTCCATTCTTGCTTTCACCTTGTGTTGTGTTTGAACACCCTTCTCCTGAAACTACAGCATTGGCTCGGTGAACTGAAGAGTAGTTGTGACCACCACTGCTATTGCCACTGCCTCTTGCACCCTGGTAGGTACCTCGTGCACCCTGGTAGGTACCTCGTGCACCCTGGTAGCTACCTCTTGCACCCTGGTAGCTACCTCTTCCATAGTTTCTTCCTCTACCACGTCCTCCTCTAGGAGCATGGCAAAAACGACTCAAGTGTCCCGTTTCTCCACAAATATAACATTCCCTGTAATCTCTCCTTTCAGTCACCATAAATGTTGGTTGTTGTAGGGTCTCACTGCCCTTTTCAAGATTCAGTCTCACTTCCTCCTGTGACATTGCTGCGATGGCTTCCTCAAGGGAAGGAAGAGTGGGCTGATGCAACAATGCAGCACGTCTGCTTTCGAAGGGCTGATTCAGCCCCTTAAGAAATTTCATTAACCGCCTCCTTTCTAACCATTTTCTTGAAGATGTGATACACTCAGAATGTTCAAGTTCAAGTGGATCACAGTGATCCAAATCTGCCCACAGGTGACGCAGTTCAGCCACATATCCCCTCACAGACTTCTCATTTTGCTTCAGGTCATGCACCTTATCTTCTATCTGTGCCATCAAGATGAAGTTTCCCTTTCCGGAATACATTTTTGAGAGGGCATCCCACATTTTTGCTGCATTTGAGAGAGCCTCCACAGAGGTAGCAATTTCAGGCACTAGAGAATTCAGCATCCAAGCTACAATCAGAGAGTTAGTAACGCTCCACTTTTTCCATTCTGCACTCCCTTTGTCAGTTGCTTCAGGGACCTCCCCAAGCACATACCCCTCAAGACCTTTAGTCCTCAAGATCAGCAAGGCCCTTCTAGACCAACTCAGATAGTTTCCCACACCTTCCAGTTTGACCTCATTTGCCATTAGCTCCACTTTCTGAGCTACCTCCGCTTGAGGAACCATGGCATTCAAGGAAGCACCATCATTTTTCCCAGCAAGGAACTGTGTCAGCTTTTCCACCGCCATGGCTAACTGATCTCCCATGACTGAAGTCTCTGGAGCTGTATCTCCCTTTCCCTTCACCTACTCTGACTTCACTGTCACTTATGCCTCCAGATCCAAAACAGACACAGCCCACAGAATCCAACAACCTCACAACATTCAAACACAAACACCCAAAGAACCTCTGCCAAAAAACACCCAGAAATGCTAGAGCCAGACCACAAACCTTGTTCTGAGATGCCCTGGACAACTGGACACTCCTTCCAGCAGCTGCCGCCTTCCCTCACTACCTTCACCACTGTAGCCGCCGGTGGGCCACCACTTTAGTAGCTGCCCTCATCTCCGGTGGCTCTGATACCATGAAGATCTGAGGGAGAGCTAACCTTCATGAGCTGTAGTGGTGGTGGCGGCTGTTCTGATTTTCTAGGGTTGGAGAGAGCGTGCACACACCAGCACACACCACTTATGTAGTCAAGCTTCAAGATGGGCCAAATGGGCCAAGTAGAGGTACAGGAAGGAAGCCCATGGTTCAACAACGCGACAAGTACCATTGGTTGTGGTTATGGTTTGCACTGCATTTAGTGAATAGCCAATATATTCGGCTTTTATGTTTGTGGTTTGCACTGCACCATCCTGGTAATTTCTGTTTTTACACGTGTAATGAAACATTAGGTGGCCAGGTAGTTTATTTTCATGTGATGAAGTTCCCCTTTGCTCGTCATGCGTTAGTGCACATTTTTAGTTACAGTGCTGAGATGGCGGTTTCTTATTCAGAGCCACATACTTATCTGTCACTTGATAAGTTTAGCTAATCTTGTTTCCAATTGTTTTGCAGGTTGGAGCATGATAACCCACATGCAGTTTTGCCGGCCACTAGTCCGACATCCAGCGCCCTCTCACCCTCCGGTGGTGTTGCTCCTGGTCCCTTGCGCCTTCGCACTTGTGGTCTCGACGTCGGCATCGGGGGGATGGTGCCTCAAGTGGTAGGACCTCCTCCATGGTGCTCTGGGTCATTGCCTTCTTTCCATGGCTGTGTGTTGCGTGTTTTGCTCTGGGTCATGTCTTGTTCCTATTTTAGGATCATTGCTTGGCAGTTATTGTGCTCTTTTGATGCTTGGTTCTTAAATGCCACGAGATGATTCACGATTTGTTCTGTTGTTATCTGATGTTTTTGTAAAGCGTGGTCGGTTGGAGTCTGCTTAATTTGCGGGGGATGCATGTCAATGGTATGTGGTTTATAGTTGTCTACTGCCATGTTTAGAAGACTTGTAGGTTTGTATTTGATTAGGACATGTGGTGTTAATTGTTTTTATGTCGACTAATTCTTTTAGTAGCATGGGATTGTTGTTTTTGTATTCAGGCATGTATTGCTGGTAGTAGATTTGTGTATTCTGTTTCTATGCTTCAGTCCAGTACATATGAAGATCAATTTAACTCCTATCCTCTGGTAAAGAACATATGATTATTGGTTTAAACAACTTGGTGGAAAATAATTTATTTCCTACAATTCTTGGAATTGTATAGTCTAAGGAAACAAAATACTTCTCTGTTTTGTAAATCTGAGATTGCCTGTTATGGATGTACATATATTGAGCTCCACATTCTGGATCTTATTATGTTCAATTTTAATTATATCTTGTTGTGTTTGATATTAGAACAGTGTTACATTTACCCAGAGCATGTCACCACTTCTGTGTATTTGTAAATGCAAACCTGTTCGTATAGCTATGTTATATGTGAAATGGTTTTATTACTCTATAATGTTATTGATTCTGGGAGTTAAATTCTTAGTTTTGCTTGTGAAATAATATGCAGATTGGTCAGACATTATCTTGAACACCGGTGGGAGAGAGATTGACCGGGAGGCGCTGTGCAGCTTACCAGCGAGTGGTGACCATAGCGACGCTCATGCTGGCACCGACGCCGGATGGCGACCAGCGTCGCCACCATGCCATGTGTGCTCCTGCCTGGGTCTCCCCGCTGCCTGGACCAAGAGCCGAGAGGCATGTGCAGCGCTGTTGGCCCGACCTAGTTGACGACCCCAAGGCTGCTAGGGAGGTAGATTCCCTCATTTATTTCTAGGTCTATGTCTTCTGTTTTTTTGTGTGTGATATGCTAGTTAGTTCATCTCCTCATAAATTAGCCTATTGTCTAGTACAATCTGTCATGCAAATTTAGTTGTTTATGTAATGTGTAATTGTTCTAGATACTATCAACCGCCTGGGAGTGTCTCACTAGAGTTCCTAGTTAGATTTGACTGATATAAGAGAATAATCCATCATTGACATCATTTTTCTAGCATGACCTCTCAATCTCATTTGCTTGTGTGCTTTTTTTTTGGCCAGTGATGCACCCCTGGAGCCCACCACTGGCAGAGCGCGCAATCTGGAGTTGTGCTGCTGTATTATTCCGTAAGCTGCTGTTGTTGGTACCGGCAAGGGATCCAGCGGTTCGGCCGGTCCAGGGTGGCCTTGTGGGCAAGTTCACCGACGGTGGCGGTGCTATCTCAACTTTGGCTACAATTCTCTAAGGTGATTCATTTAGTTCCCCTTTGATCTCCGGCCTACCTCCTGCTTTGTGGTACCACCGCCGTCGTGTCGTGGCTTTTTTTTTTCGCGTCGAGTCAATGCCCTGTGTAGGACCATCGAACCGTTGAACTTTTTGAATTGTTTTGTGCTTTTCTGGTGCATGTATGTGCTGTTGGTGGTGTAGTTAATTTTCTCAACTCTAAACATTTTAGTGATGTGCAATTTTGAAATTTGGTCAGTTTTATCATTTTCGATTAGTAGACGCTAGTGCGTGTGATAGGTTTGATTATATCCTTATTACTAGATTACTAGAGTATTTCAGGATTCAGGCTAGTATTGCATGGTTCAAATATTTTCCTTATTACTAGATTACTAGAGTTTTTACATACACAGTCAGCAAGTTAAAGCCGTGATGCATGTTTCAAATATTGCCAATGTACTTTTTGCTCTTTTCTTACCGACCATTCATATAAGAGAATAATCCTTCCTAGATATAATTCCTTGCTGCCTCACATCAGGCACAACCTCTACAGATTATGATAACCCTGAGTGTTAGTCGTATTCATCTGTCAAGCAATAATTTTGTTTCTTTGATTCCTCAATCTCTGTTGTTAATGCTTATGCATGAGCAGTAATGCACTCTAAATCTCATCTGCTTGGTTGTCTGTTTTCAGGCCACTGGTGCACCCCTTGGAGCCCACGACTGGCGGTGGTCTCGGAGCGCCTCTCTGCGCAACCTGAAGCTGCGGCTTCTTCCCCAAACTGCTGCTGCCTGCATGGGTTACGGTGGTGTGGCTGCACCTGGGCTAGCTGTGGCGGCAAGTTCACCGAGCCACAACCACGTTGGCGGTGCTGTCTCGACTTGGGCTACAATTATCTGAGGTGATTCTTCGGGTTCCCCTTGATCTCCGGCTTTTCTCATGCTTTGTTGTATCATGGCCGTCTAGTGGTGGCTTGCTTTTTTGGCCATCGAGTCAATTCACTATATCCGGCCATTGAGCCGTTCATCATTTTGAAAATTTGGTGGTTTTCTGGTATGGGAATGTGCTGTTGGTTGTGTAATTGATTTTCTCAAGTGTAAACATACTAGTGATGTGCATTTAATTTTGGGATCTGGTCAGTTAGATCATTTTCGATCACTACTCAGTACTCACTAGAGGCTAGTGCGTGTGATTGGTTTGATGATATCCTTATTGCTAGATTATTAGAGTTTTTCATGATTCAGGCTAGTATTGCATGGTTCAAATGTTTCCCTTAGATGCATCATGCCTAGAGAAACTTGATATGTTCTCAGTTACTTGTGAGAACATAATTATTCTGTATCCGTGTGTATTCGCTACTTTATGGTTGTGTGTAGAATTGTTATCGGCTTGCAGGCTACATTGTTCTGCTCCTAGTTTCGTTACACTGACCTGATGCTACTTCTTTCCAAAGTCTCAGTGCAGATGTAGAGTAGTGGTCATAAGTCGTATGTGAGTGCTAGCTTGAGAGCAGTCACGGACGGTGTTGATTAGTTGGACTGAATGTTCTGAACACATAAACACCCTTGTGTTGTGCATTGAATTCTGAAATCTGGTCAGTTAGATCAACTCTCATCATTAGAGGCTATTGTTAGCCATGATATGTTTGATGTTTTACTAACGATAGATTACTACAGATTAGTTTCAGAAAAGGGTAGTACTGGATGGTTCAAATTTCCCTTGTATACGTCTTATTTTAACTCTTAAGTATCATGTCCAGAGAAAGTTGAGCTATTTTCTTTTTAAAAGAGATGAAGGTATAGCATCCATCCAATGAAATTTCTCTTGTATCCATCCAATGAAATTTGATACCCATGTCTATTTGCTGCTTTGGTGTTTGTGTGCAGAGCTGTTGTAGGCTACGTAATTCTACTCCTATACTGTTGTAGGCTACATTTCTCTGCTTGTAGTATACTTTCTTTTACATTGACTTGACCCTGTGTTCAACTTCTCTGTAGTGATGATCATCGCCAAGCACCAAGCCAACCAGAAGGTTGTCATCATAGCTATGATGACGGCGAAGGTCAACCACGGGTCCCAGTAAACGTCATGAGCTGTCAGCGCCACAAGAGCATTGGCGGTGACACTCGTCCTCGGCTATGACCTCTTCGGTGAGCTACTGGTTTCGCCCTTTGATCTGTGGCTCCCATGTGCTTTGTCATACCAAGTTCACTGTTGGTAGTGTTGTACCTTGTGTTGTGATGCTCTAGCTGCTAGGTGATGACATGACTTGCTGTCACCTCCTCATAAAAATGAATTTAGTGGGTGTTGACACTGTTAAAGGCAGGCAGTCATACTCTCCTTCATAGTTATTAAGCTGTTGGGTGTCCGAAGTGGATGAGAAGGCTCATCTTTTTTTGCTATGCTGGCTTTTGTCTTGGCTTCGATGTGGGCTGAATGTTGGCTTGAGGCTTAGTGGGCTGAATTTTCAGTTCTAGAAAGATATGTCTTTCTAGTTAACTTGTGGGATTGGTTTGGTTCACTTAATTAATGTGGGCTTAACCTGGAGTTTGAGTTTTTATTCTAGAGGGTTTTGTTATTTGCTAGGGTGTGGCTCTGCCTGCACTTGCTAGAGCTGATCTGGATTAGTGGCTATGTTGGTTGCTCTTTTGTGATTCACCACAATGTTGCCTAAGATGAATTTTTTGCCTTATCGATGCCTCTGCTTTGATTATGGAAACATGGACTTTTCTCCCCTAAAGTGTTGCTGATGTTGCTTGACTTTTAACTTTTTTCTAGTTTTCTCGATTCCTTTTTTTAATAAGAATGTTGGAATCGAACCAGTTCCCGATTCATGTTCACCCGAGCTCCAAAATAAAGGTGATGCATACATTTAACCCTAGCTCCTCCGTTTTCTTTGTGTTTTTTAATTTCAGGGGAAAAGTGACGCTGGAGTTGGCCTGGAGGCTGGCAGCGGTTATCTTCTTCTTTGACTCTGTGGTTTTAGGTAAGTTTCTGATTCCTCTCATTTCTCTTCGTGACATCACGGCCAGGCAGTGGCTATGCTGTGCTCCGACCATCAAGCCGATGGACTATACTTTGAGTTATGTTGATCGTGGTCATGTGCCATCCAGCTTCTAAGTTCTAATTTATCCCTTGCCACTATTTGATTTAGTAGTAGATTAGCATCCTTAGAAATCATGTTGTGTATGTGTACTGCTTGAGTGCCTCTTTTTAACGGGATTTGTGTTTCCAAGAAGAGATGCTATACTAGAAGATATCTTAATCTTATGCAATGTTAAGGTGTATGGCATGGTGGATCTGTCAGCGGTGAATTATGTACAGGAGGTGTGCTATTCACCTTATAGAATAATTTCTCATAACATATTTGTTAATGGTGTTTTGGTATTGCTATAATATTGCTGGTTGCAATTGTTGGAGCTTATCTGGGCCAGATTAAGTGGCTAAATTGGTTGCTCTTTTGTGACTCGACAAATGTTGCCTGAGATAAATTTGGTTTGCCTTATTGATGCATGTGCTACTGCTTATCGAAATATAATTTTGTATTTCAGGAGAAGTGGGGCACTAGCTGGCCTGGAGGTAGCCACGGCCACTGTATCTGGCCGTCTGGCAGCGTGGTTGCCTTCTTCTTTGACTTGGTGGTTTTATGTAAGTTTCTGGTTCCTCTCCTTTCTCTTATACGCGTTATGTGGTACCACGGCCAACGAGTCATCGCTGTGCTGTGCTCCGGCCATCGAGCCAATAAACTATATTTCTTGAGTTATGGTCTGCCATCCAGCTTCTAAGTTCTAGTTGATCCCATGACACTTCCTTATAAATCCTGCTGTGTATATGTAATGCTCTAGTGCCACCTTTCAGTTTAATGGGATCTTGTGTTTCCATGAAGGGATGCTATACTAGTAGATCACGTATGCACTGTTTAGGTGTATTGTCAACGGTGAATCCTGTACAGGAGGTGTGCTATTCACCTTATAGTAATTTCCCATAAATATTTGTTTATGATGTTTTGGTGATGGTGGTCATGTGCCATTCAACTTATAAGTCCAGTTGACCCCATGACACCACACTTGGTTTAGTAGTAGATTAGCTTCTTTAGAAATCATGTTGTGTATGCTATAATGTTGTCGATTGCACTTGCTGGAGCTGATCTGGGCTAGATCAAGTGGCTAAGTTGGGTTCTCTTTTTCGACTCGACAAATTGCTGCCTGAGATAAATTTTGTTTACCTTATTGATGAATGTGCTATTGCTTATCGAAATATGGAGTTCTGCCTTAAACGGTTGCCTTTGTGTTTTTTATCAAGTAGTATCCGTACATGCCTAATATTTTCAGGAAGATTTTTTCCTTCTTACAAGCAATACGGAACTTGATGAATGTACTTTCATGGACATTTCTATTTCATCCAACGAAAGCAAGGTCATCTCAATTGTGTGTCTAGCTGATAGCGCCAGTTCTATTAAGTTTTTAGTGATAACCGAAAGCCATTATATAGTTTAAATCCACAGGATGGATTGGTGCTTTAAAATTTTGACGCACAAATGAAAATCTGGAGTGGTTGCAGATGCACTGGTTTTGCCGTGTTGTGTGGGGTCAAGTCGAAACTGTCCTACCAGTCTATGTTTGCTAAATCTGCTCTAGAGCTGACCATCATGCCATGTGGTGACGACGCTGCCATCTCCAAGTTCTTTTATATTGAAGTTTCAATATTTAGAGTGTTGCCAAGACCTTTCATTCTATTTTACAAACCACTTCCAGTCCTAATTATGTTGACATCAGGGTGCAAATGTTAAACTTGGTTGGAATTTATTATCGACCCATCTCATTTATGTTCATTGCAGGAAGATGTAGGCGAAGTTTTATGTTGAAAGATCTTCTGCAGAAACTTGATGTCGAGATTGTGTGATCTTGCAGTTCTGGTGTAGACTCTCCGACCGTGGGGACAAGATGAAGAAGCAGATACACAACCTGGTAGGTGATCGAGTGCGTGGCGTCCAGGTGATGAAGTGATTTGCTTGGACGATCAGTGATTCCTTCGTTTTGAACTTCAGGCGGCTGCTGCTGAACTAGCTTGACTGTTCTGTTTTGCTTATATTGTCAAACTTTGTGCACACCATTCCAGCCTTAAATTCCTTGGTCCAGGCGTGGAGAATTGTCATTTTTTTTGTCAACTCGTAATGTGTTCTTGTTTTAGCTAGAAGAGATTTGGAATATTAGATGGCCTGCTCAGATCTAGCAAGAACGGGTGGCTAAAACAAGCGACATTTTTTTATGAGTTGCGAATATATGTTTTGAGACCATACATCTTGATCCAACCCAAGAATGTGTATCATCGATGTTGTGCATGATTACCAAATGTATGAAACTATATCCATGATGGGTGCTTGTTAGTGAAAACAAGTAATATACCTGCCAATGCTGGTAAGCAAAACCACTAATGCTTGTTGTTGATTCTAAAAAAAACGGGTTAGCACCCTAAACGAGAGGTTGCTGAAACTAGAGTCATGCATTCTCACATATTTCAGTCCATACACAGAGAAATTAAGAAACCAAACTGTAACATGCTCTGGAGCCAGTGCCATTTCTTCTCTCGGCCAAAAATGTTCTGGCTGGCCAGGTAAATGTAGAGACTAGTGGAGATTTGCCAATGCAGTTTACAGTGCCGAAATATTTGTTGCTGCATTTTGTTGTACACGCCGGGTCTTTTAGTGTGGCCTCAACCGGTCCGTGAAATTTTCCGGATAAACGATGCAGGAACTCCGTGCTGCTCACGGAAACATTTACGCCCTTAATTTTACTTGGCGATGAAGCAGAGATCTGCCTATCTGATTGATTACCTGTTGTTAGACGAGGAGCTGTCGCATGCCAGTATGTATATTCCAGCTGGTTGAAACTAGTTGTTCCATCAAAGTTTTGCTCCAGTTGGTCGGATTGCAAATTCAGTTGTTTAGTTGGAGCTAGTCTCTCTCGATGAAACACCACGCTCGTAAGGGAACGGATCAAATAAACAACTTAGACCCCGCTTTTGAATTGCTGGTTTTAATAGCCAAATTGACACAAATTACAGGACCGAGAATTATTCTGGAAATGCACTAATGTCTTTGGAGCCGAGGGCCGAAGTCGCTGCCGGAGTGGCAAGCCGTGGTTAGGATTGACGGCGCTCTCTCTCTCTCTATGCCAGTGTAGACATTTAAGATACTCTCAAACGGCCCCTAAACGAGATCATCGCTCTACCGTCGTCTGGTCCCTAGCCACGATAATAGTTCCGGGATGGCAACGATTTCCACTATATATATGGGATTACCGATAGTAACTATAGCAATCACGTAAGGAAATTTTAGGAGACAAGATAATTGAATGGAAAGGGAAAGGAAAATAAAATCCAGAATTGGCTGACTTTTAAAGGAAACCAAGGATCGCTCCCATCACATGGCTATCAGAAAACTGACCCTCCTGCTCATATAATATAGTATGGATTGATTACCGGCCACGGCGGCTCGCATGCCATCACACAACTAATAAGGATGTTGCCGCGTTTGGTTGCATGAGGCCATGTCACCGATCCGTGGTGTTATGAATCGGAGCCGTCCATCACTAACAACAAGCACCATTGATATCAGGGAACCGAAATTCTTCTTCTTTCCGCCGCCCTTCCTCTCCACCTATGTGAAGCAGCTTGAGCTGATGTGTCCTTTCGTTTGTCAAGAAAATGCATTAGAATCTATTTTGGAGCTGGAAATGCGAAGCTTTTCCTCCGTGTGATGTTATGTCTGAGGTTACAGAGCTTAGCAGGACCTTTGTATTTTAATTAGATTATTCTTTCTTGTTGTCACCGGAACAACAGATATTGCTGCTGCACATGCCTACTATATATATAAAAGTTGGTGGAAACCTCTCCCTCTCAAGCTATCCACGTCGCCCGCAAAACCTCGGCCGTTCGATCAAGCCATCCGACGGCCCAGATGACTTTAAAATTCGCGCCAGCTACAGTACCACTGTAGTTCTACAGTCGCGCGTCCCTTTTGCAATAAAGCCCGCAAAGGACCTGTCCACAAATTCCGCAAAATCCGGGGACTTTTTTGCAAAAAAACGGCAGAACTTCCCTCTCTCCTCTTCCTCTCTCTCCCCCCGCGACGCCGCGGCTCGCCGTCCGCCGCCGCCGCGCATCGCCGACGCTACACCGCTCCCCGGACGAATCGGAGACCACGGCGAGGTCCGCCGGCGCGCCCTCCACCTCCTAGCCGCGGATCGCGTCCCGGGGCGCCGCGGCCGCGCGGGAAACACCGCCGCTGTGCCGCGATTTCCTCCGCCGCGTCCGTGGTCGCCGGCGGCCGCTCCGGCGACCAAATGACACGCCGCGCCGCCCATTCGCCTCCCCGCGACGCCCGCAAGCGAATCCGAGTGTTCCCCGCCCCGCCGCCGTCGTATGACGTCACTGCTGACGTCTGGCTGGTGGGGCCGCATGTCAGTGTGAGAGAGAGAGGGAGGCCGGTGCGGGCTGGCAAGCGTGCTGGCTACTGGGCTTTGGCCCAGTTGGCCCTTTTTTTTTTCCTCTTCTCTTTTTATTTTCTGAAAACTTTTGCAACTTTTGTTTTAAATATCCAATTGAATTCAACCAGTTTCTGAAAATTTGTAGAAATCAAAACAGTAATTCTAAATACTTTCGGACCATTTCCAAACTATTTCAAAACTTGGAAATTATTGCAACTCCAAAAATATTACAAACAACAATTCAAACAAAAAAAACAATATTTCATAACTCCAAAAAATTAATAAGTTCCAAAATTTCATAACTACAATAAATGCTCAAATTCGTAAAATTAGAATATTTTAATCGGTAAATCAAATAATACAGATAAAATATCATAATACGCAGGAAAATGTATTTTCTCATATAATTCTTCCTCACCAACAAATATTCAATATTTTAAATAGATTCCGAACAAGTTTTTCTTCTCTTTTTCCCAAACAAATATTTTCCATTCCCATAAAACATTCAACATTTTTTTGGAGTTCAAAAAAAAAAAAACTTCCACACAATATTTATCTTACCCATAGAATAATAATAATAACAGCAATAATAATAAGTTTAAAAAAAAACATAACTACAACAAAAAATGCTACAATTTGTAATATTTGAACCCCAAATCTGTAAACAACAAACTACAGTACGAAAACTTGCTCACATTTTCGCTACAACTTTTAAACTTTGTTTTCCCGGCGGTACCTGCTTTACTGCCATATCGATGTACTTTTCACATGAACAACAAAAAAATATCATCTTATTTTTCCCAAATTTAAGTTTTTTTCCCTGACTCACATTTGCAAGACTCTTTTGAAGCATAATTTCATGTTGTTGGTTTCTTTAAGCTAGCAACGAACAAATTTTTAACTGCAATATGTGAACTAAAGATATTTTGATTTCTCGAACCCATAGACATTTACAGCACAAATTTTTTAAAAGCAGGTTTCCAACGGTAATTTTTCAAATAATTTTTACTATGAAGAACAAATTTTTAGCTATAATCTGTAGAATTTAATATTTCCCACCTCATATAAAAAAAACATAGTTTTCCATTGATAGTTTCTTGAGCAAACAATTTTTCCCTTAAAATTTGTGAACTACAAATTTTTTACAAACACGAAGCTACGATAACGACAAATTTCTTAAAAAATTACAATTAAACATTTGTTTGCCGTGGGGACAATATTTTTAGAGAAACAATTAAGGGGAAACTTTAAAGAAACTATTACCAGGAAATTTTATTTAAAAGTTGTGTCAAAAAAGTGAACGTGAGGAATTTTTTTCCCGAATTTTGCAAAAGTTTCATAAATTGCGGCCAAAAATAATTTCGCCATGGGAAAATATCTTAAATAAACTACTAAACTCCCCCCCAAATGTACAATCAAATTCAAATGGATTTCTCTGATTTCAATTAAAAATTGCCGTCGAAATACAAACATGTTTAAACATTTCACCCCACTAAATATTGAAAATTCTACAAAATATTTCAAAAATGCTCACACAAAAAATGCTACTTACCTATAACAAAACAAGAACATGTTTTAACATTCCAATTTGTCCAACATTTTGGTGAACAAAAAATATACATATCGCAAAAAAAAAAAAAAATCACCAAGGGCGTGCCGTGACATGTGAGTCCCAGCCATTAGATATTTCACAATTCTTTGGGCACATGTTGAAATTCAAAAAAAAAACTTCTAATTTACAATTTTAAAAATTCCAACCTTATGAAGATTTTCAAACTTTCCTACGCAAGAACTGCACTCAAAAAATCAATACCCAAAAAAAAAAATACTCAAATTACATGGTTTTGAATTAAAAAAAAAACACTTTCCCACAGAATTCAATTGAATAAGTATGCGTTTTCAGTCATTACAATTTTTTTTAAAAAAATAACGAAACATATAAACATATTCAAACAGCCCGGAAAAAAAAACCCAGCTATTTACAGCCCGAAACGAACATATTCGAACTTTTAAAATAAGTAACAAATTGCGGAAAAATCAAATGCACTTACCCAACCTACATGGGTTTGAAATTAAAAAATATATTTAGCTACAAAATTTGAACGAACCCCGAACGGAAAAACATGCATTTCCACTCCTTTCCACACACGCGCGTCATTTGCAATAATTTCCAAACCTAAACATTTTTTAAATATGTACACTACCAAACTTGAATTATACCTTGCATTCACGACATAAAAATTTGCATATCTTACCAATTTAGATACCTTTCAAACCTAGCCATTCCATAGATGTTAAAAAGATTCAAATCCAAATAACTTACCAATTCAGCCAATTTCAAAAAAACTTGACAACCTTTTACACATAAACTTTTTCCCAACTTTGTTAGTTTCCAGATACTAAAAAAAACAAATCCAAATTTCCAAATTCAAATTTTGCCCACACACGTGCGGCATTGCCGCGCTCCGTTGCCTAGTCTATGTGCAAAGGAAGGCAGAACTAGTAAAGGCCTGGTGTTGGAAATTCTCGTAAGATTGGTGACTGGCACATTTATGAGGATTGTGTTTAGTTCTTGCAATCGAGATTGTAACATGTATATTTGATAATACTCCATCTGAGAAGTTGTAATAGTAGTTGACAGCATGTGTTTATCTTGCTTGATTGAACTAGTGATGGAGCTGAATCCTATACAGGAGCTGTGCTTTTTTATTTACTGTTTTTTTTTTTTGCGAATAGTTTTTTTGTTTACTGTTACCTAAAGCAAAGTCTCCGTATGAAACTATGCGTGATTTTCCAGTTTAGTCAAAACAAGCATATTAATTTTTCCATCAAAACTGGCAATACTACCGGCCCTGGTGCTTCCGTTTGATTCTAAAAACTTGTCCGTCAACACGAGATCGCTAAAGGTAGCCAAAACGTACATACGGAATATATTTCAGTCGTCCATACACAGAAGTAAAGAAACCACGAAAATACTGCAAAGGAGAGATGGCAGCGATTTGCACTAGTTACGACCGGGATTACCGATAGTAGGTAGGCAGGCGGGCAACTACTAATCACGTAACGGAATTTTAGGAAACAAAACACTACTCCAAAGGAAATAAAATAAAATAAAATCCTGATTTGACCGCCTTCCAAAGGAAATTAAGGATTCGCTCGCATCATACATGGCTAGAAGAAAACTGACCGGCCTGCTCATATATAGTATGGATTGATTACCGGCCGCTCACATATGCCATCCAACAATTAATTGGCATATCCGCTTATTACGTCCCTGCCTTTGGTTTCACGAGGCCATGTCACCGATCCGTGGTGTTACGAATCAGAGCGGTCCATCGCTGCCAACAGGCACAGTTAGGAGGGAACCAAAATTCTTCTTCTTCCCGCCGTCCCGCCTCTCATCCCCTGCTCAAAATTCAAACCCCCCAACATGTGCCTATAAATACCAATGGTGGTGTAGCATACCGCGTGCGGCTGGCGCGTGCGACCGACTTAGACTTTGTCGAGAAGAGGAGGAGAGAGAGGAGCGCGCACCCTAGCCAGGCTCAACAACACTACCCTTCGACGCATCAGTGTTGCTTAATTAGACTTTGATATTTGTCGAGGAGAGGAGAGGAGGTCGTGGCGGCCGCGGCCGGACGAGAACACTGTCCTCTCCTCCGAGATCTCCGGCCGACCAAGTCGGTCGAGGATTGTCTCTGGTGTCGGTTTGATCTCCGGCGGCCGGTGGGCGGCGAGCTATTCTATCTATCTATAGACGACGCAGGTAATCCATCCATCCCATGGCATCGATCGAGTAGTTAGTATATGATGGATGATGAACATGCATGTCGTCTAGGTCTAGCTAGTTAGAGATCATCGAGTAGTAGTACTAGCTTCTATTGGCGTGGTTCTCTTTTTTAGTTGAGTATAGAAGGAGGAAAAAAAAGGAAAGGAAATGCTGGCAAGGATCGATCGATCCGAGGCTGTCCGCGTGAATCGAGTTTCTCAGGCCCAACCTGATGCCATCCAGAATCGAGCGAGCGTTTCCGTGCACGCGGCGGGATAAAAAGGAGGATGAGTTCGGCTCGGTTATGGCAACAGGAGCCACGACCAAGCCTGTACGTACGTACGTACGTAGGCGTGGATACATAAAAATCTACAGTATATCCCGCCGACTACGTGCGTACCTAGCAAACTCGCAAGAAGAATTAATCTGCCGCACCACCTCGATCGTCTTCAAGATCCTGCTCCTCCTCCACGCCAAGCCGCTGATGCGGTTCGCCTGCGTTTGCAAGGCCGGCCTGGTTCAGCACCATCACCGACGACCCGTGCTTCCGGCGCGAGCACAACCTCCTCCAGGAGCCGTGCCTGCTCATCGTGCCTCGGATCAGAAGCAGTGTGGCCGGCTACGCTCCTTGTTCTGTCACCCCAGGCTTATACCGGTGGGAGAAGAACAACCAGCCGGACACCGCGACCCTCGTTCAAGCCATGGACACCTTTCCAGCCGTGGAGGAGGCGAGGAGACACAAGCCACGCGCCGCGTCCTCACCCTGCCCCGGATCGAGGAATCCCATGTCGTCATGGCTCGTCGGTCTTGGCTTTTTCTAGGGGCGTTCGGTTTCGGGCCTGACCCTCGCTCCGACACCTATAAGGTTGCCCGCATCTTTTACCGCTATGGGGACGATCTCGCGATTGCCCGTAAATCCTATTCCCTCGGATGGATGTGATCACCATCGGGAGAGACCATCAATGGCGGAGACGGCAGAACCGCCGCCGTACCCTATCGTGGGAGGCGAAACGGCGACCTTCTTCAATGGCTCCTTGTGTTAACAATTGTGTTAACACTTGTGTTAACACTTCGTCTATTCATTTCGTGCTTCCGGCGCGAGCACAACCTCCTCCAGGAGCCGTGCCTGCTAATCGTGCCTCGGATCAGAAGCAGTGTGGCCGGCTACGCTCCTTGTTCTGTCACCCCAGGCTTATACCGCTGGGAGAAGAACAACCAGCCAGACACCGCGACCCTCGTTCAAGCCATGGACACCTTTCCAGCCGTGGAGGAGGCGAGGAGACACAAGCTCGCGCACTGCCAAGGTCTTGTGCTAGTGCCGATTAACGCCGGCCGGGTGCACGTACTCAACCCGGCCACGCGCCGCATCCTCACCCTGCCCCGGATCGAGGAATCCCATGTCTTCATGGCTCGTCGGTCTTGGCTTCTGATAGGGGCTTTTGGTTTCGGGCCTGACCCTCGCTCCGACACACCTATAAGGTTGCCCGCATCTGCTACCACTATGGGGACAATCTCGCGATAGTTCGTAAGTCCTATTCCCTCGGGATGGATGTGATCACAATCGGGAGAGACCATCAATGGCGCGAGACGGCAGAACGCCGCCGTACCCTATCGTGGGAGGCGAAACGGCGACCTTCTTCAATGGCTCCTTGCTCTGGAAGATCGATGAGGATCTAACACCAGTCGATAGGGCCGTCCGAGGATTCCTCCGCTTCAACCTGGATGACGAGTCTTTCACCATCATGCGCGGGCCTCCTGGGTGCCCACAGCTCAAGTACTTGACATCCAACTTGGCTGAGATCCGTGGGGAGTTATGTCTTGCACACCAGAGCCATCAGAAAGCGTGGATATGGGCGTGTGACGGCGCGGAACCGCCACAGTGGGTTGTGCGTCGTGTTATCGACATATCAAGCTATATTCACCAGCTGATCCCCACGTCGAACGACGACAATCACGATATAGTATTTCAGGGGCGACATAACCTTCTCCAATGCTTTGATAGCCGAGTCGGAGAAGATGCTATATCTCTGGCGAGTCGGAGAAGTTCTTTCTTTTATAAAAGTCGCACACAGATGAATATGTATTGAATTGACAAGTTGAAAGATGCACATAGATGACATGATGTCATTGAACAAAATATCTTGGAACTTCCAACCAATACTCTCTCTAAAACTCTCCAACCATACTTAGCACTTACCATATCTTTGGAAGATGATTTCAAATGGGGTCAGTGCCGGCGTATGGATCAATTGCCACTGCAGGAAGCGACGCAGGATAATCTGACTGATTATTTGTAAGCAGGAACCTTGGGTCTGTATAGCCAGACCCAATCAGGGTAGGCTCCTTCATCACGTTCGCTAGTTCTGCTCTGAGAGCTGTGGTCATTGAATATTCGTGTTCAATTAGCACCCTCCTTTTGGTCTCGAGCATGCTGAGATTGAACCTCCACCACGCGCGCGTGGAGTCGATGTCATTTTGACGGTACCGCTGCTGCCTCGCCCGGTTAGGAATCTCAACAACAGTTTGGCTTGCAATAATTTTCGTGTCGTAGGGTGGAAACGGTCCAAACTGCAGGCAAAAATATTTTTAGAATAAAGAAGTCAGGTGAGATAATCAATACCAAATCCACGAAAATGAACTACAAGAGACAAAATTTGCCAAAATCACAACAATAATACGGAGGGAGTAACAGAGAGGAGAATCAGAACGAACAACATCTTACTCTGCTAGGAGGATAAACGCAATGGCGCATGTGTCGGCCCCTACGATTGAGAGGCCCTCCGACGTAAGGGATGGCGGTGTCCGGCAGCGCGAGGCGTGCCTTGAGGACGCGGATGCAGGCCTCCACGTCGTCCCTGCGCTTGCCGGCGTCGGAGTAGAACTGGTTCATCATCGCGTCGACGGCTTCGGTGGCCTCCATCTTCATCCAAGCCTTGCAGTTCAGCCTCTGCGGGTTCCTGAGGTTGTACCCCGAGTGGCCTACCCGCACGATATTTCGCAGACTATCTGCCTCGCCCAAGGGAGCGCTCCCGGACAGCTTGAACTCGACCTCGCCCGGAGGGACCGGGTTGACGGCGAGTTCTTCCTCGATGTCGGCGACGGAACGGACGTGCACGACGGGTGGTGGGTTGGGCGCCGCCATGTTCGCTGGTGTGGAGGATGATGGGCTCGATCGATCCGCTGCGATCTTGTGTTCGCTTGTCAGGTGTAATTGTAATTTATAAAGATGTGAGGTCGATTTATTTTGGCAACAAAATATATGAGTAGGTTAGGATAGATTTTTAGTGTGCTCTATCTTTTTTCATATGACCATGACATGCGGAGCCGATCAGATTACTGGGTCGGACTGCGGAGCCGGTACACGCGTCAGACACGATAAGGTAACCCTAAGAAACGCACCGCCGCCGCCACCACCGTTTCCACGGTTCCGGCCGGCGATGGCATCCCGTTCTTTCCACAATGTCCACTACCCAAGCAGCAGCGGCTCTTCCACGGGCTCCAAAGACCTAGCAGGGGATCCCCACGATGATCTGCTGGAGGAGGAGGAGGACATCGAGTCGGATGATCCGCCGGAGGTCGGATCACATGACCATGGCCAGACGGCGCAGCATGCCTGGCGTGCCCTAGACCTCATGTTCCCTCGGGAGAACAGGGACGACGATGACAAGTGGAGCGACTGGAGTGGAGAGGGCGAGGAGGATGATGTTGACGATGGCCAACAAGTCGTCGACTACGCTGTGGGCCGGGGCGATGTGACAGATGAGGACAAGGATACAACTACAGCACCATGCCCGGCAGGTAGCTAATTAACAACCTCAGCTGCAGTAACTGAGATGGTTTTTCTAGATTTTTGTTGTTGTGATTTGGTATGAATTTTTTCAATCTAATGTGCATAATCGATTCTTCAGGAAAGGACTACCCTAAGAGCGAGGCAGAAGAGATAGAGTACAGATGGTTAGTTCGGTACAGCGAACAGGTTGGACACTCCGCGGACCTGCATAACAAAATCATGGGCTGGGCCCGGGAAGAAGGAGAACAAGAAGAAGACGCTGATTGTGATACTCCTTTTCCCCCTTATCCCTTGTATGTGTTCCCTCACGCAACTGCTTCGTGCATCCTGGGGGACTCTCCCTGCTACCATGCTGTCTACAAAATCCATGATACTTCCACAAGTAAGTGTCAATCATTGCTTTCAGTAATCCAATCATGTGAGATATATGTATGTAGGTATGTATGTACATCTTTGCATCTCACTTTTGTTGTTCTCATTGTGTTTTTGCATGAAGCCCCGTCGTCTCTCGGATACCGCCAGCCGAAAGAGATGCTGCAGTTTTTCTCTATGTGGTTAACAGGCTCCGAGCTGCCCTCCTTCCCAGTTGATGTGTATGGAATATTTGCCGTTCGGGACGAGTTGGACCATCGACGGAATTATGCGTTTAATCATGCCAGGGATGATGCAGTCACGCTTGAGAAGCAGGTAACTCATTTAAGCTTGCGCCTTTGATTTTTTTATGTACAATTTTAATTTTTAAAACATGCGCATGGGTATTTCTTATGAAGTTTACTTTCTTTTATAGATACACACTAATTATTTGAAAATTAATGTATGGTGGATATTGGCTTCTAATTAAGGAGATGTTAAATTGCAGGATTCATTTGCCTTACCTCTTTCTAGCCCCTGTCGAGGAATGTATGTACGCGAACGTGCATTATTTGAAGTTGACATATGGGTAAAAACGAAGGGGGATGATCGATCAGCTGACAAGCAGCTGCTCTCTGCTTATGCCGAGACTGAGATACGAGGAATTTTCAATGATGTGCGGTATGTCCGGATTATCGGTGATGCTTGCAATTTGGACATGGAATTCATGGTCCTCGCGGAAGGTGTTGAGACTGTAATACAAATCTATGCAAAGGTTGACCATCCTCGTCATGTGAGGTTCACTGCCTCGAGCACTACCTATGGCGATGAGATTGTGTTATTTGATGACAAATTATTTGAGGATAAAAAACTAATCCAGCATATTGTCCCGGTGAAGGAAAATGAGACATTGGGTGTCATTTTGAAGGTGGACCAATCTCTGTTCCAGTGGACCTTTCAGGATGAGCATGTCGGAGCAGTTAGCTCTCCTGATGACTCAATATTTGATTATGGCCAGTTTTTTGTAAGGGTGTTCTTTGCTCCAAAGGACTGCCAATGAAACCCACTGCACACATTTAATACTGCGATAGCTCAAACTCATAAAGATATATAAGTGTAGAATTTGTTGAATACTTTACTACTCTTGTAGATTGTAATCGAGTAAGAGTTGAATATCTATTTTTAAGCCCTTGTGTCATGCAACGTCTGATCACGTGTTGTTTATGCGGTTTGATCACATGTTTATTGCCGGATACATACATAAAGATTTGAGTCATAGTTCCATGCTGTTGGGAAAACTGGGCACACCAATTAACCCTTAATGAAGATTAGCACAAACTTAATCGTGGACTGAAAATACGCAGCGGAATCAAAGTAAACTTCAGCACCACTTGTGTACTAACTCACGGATTGTTGCTCGTGTCGGAAGCAAACGTATGCATCCAACATATATGGAGATAATAGGTTCAGCCTGAACCTAGGACATGTCTTAGTTGCAAACAGCAGCCAGGTAGTACAAGTACTAGCTGATTTCAGCCAGCACCTAGTACAAGTACTAGTTGTTCTCAGCCCGAAAGTACAGCAGCAAAGCATCAACACAGAGACACCAGATTTAATGTGGAAACCTCTCAAGGTGAGAGGAAAAACCACGGGCCGAATCCACCCAAATCTTCTTCCACTATTATCAAAGCGGGATACAACAGGTTCTTCCCTAGAGAGCACTAGGGGATCTCTTACAACAAGATTTGGGGCACAAGATCTAGGGATTGGAACAATCTCACCAAAGATGGTGGAATCACAGCTTGAAGGAGACAAGGTAGTGGATCTGGACGTCACAACCTTGTGGGCACGGCCCGTGCTTGATCTAAGCTTCTTCATTCAACTTCTTCTTCTTCCCTTTCTCTCTTGGTTTTCTTCTCCAATGGAGGCTATCCTGATTTTCGTCACACCTCTTGGTGGAGGCTAGCTGGTTGGGAGGGTTATCTTCCCCCATCCTTCTTGCACAATGCCCAAAATGACCCTTGGTCATAACCCTAATGGGCCTTGGGCTTCTGCACCTGTTTGGGCCGCCTTAGAGGCTTCAAATGGCCATCTCCTTACAGCCCACATGAGGAGGATACCCAACAAATCTCCCCCTCCAACTCATGTGGGGAGCATCGCCATGCCCGCTACCTTGCAGCATACAAGTAGCTTTTCACTTGGCAATGTCTTGGTCATCATATCCGAGCCATTCTTGTCGGTATGGATCTTCTCAAGATGCACCATCTTGGAATTCACAACATCTCGAATCCAATGATATCTCACATCAATGTGCTTGGTTCGAGAGTGCAAGCTTGAATTCTTGGCAAGGTAGATAGCGCTCTGGCTATCACAAAAGACCATATTTCTCTTGCTTCATTCCCAACTCCTGCAAGAAGTTCTTCATCCAGAGCACTTCCTTGCAAGCATCAACCGCTGCAATGTACTCAGCATCTGTGGTTGACAGGGACACGCATTTCTGCAATCTTGATTGCCATGACACTGCTCCCTGCATAAGTCATCAGGTAACCAGAAGTAGACTTTCTAGAATCTGCATCACCAGCATAATCTGCATCTGTATAGGCTTGCAATACAGGATCACCGCTTCCAAAGCATAAGCACAATCTAGAAGTACCTTTGAGATACCTGAGAATCCACTTCACTGCATTCCAGTGAGCTTCACCTGGATTTGTCATGAACCGGCTAAGAACTCCAACTGTATAGGCAATATCCGGCCTAGTGCATACCATGGCATACATCAAACTGCCCACAGCAGATTGATATGGTACTTTACTCATCTCATCTTTCTCCTTCTTGCTGCTAGGACATTGTTCTGAACTCAGTTTGTGATGGCCTGCAAGTGGAGAGGTAACAGACTTTGTGTCTTTCATATTGAACCTTTCAAGTACCTTCTCAATGTATCTTTCCTGTGAGAGCCAAATAAGCTTCTTTGATCTATCACGGGAGATCTTCATGCCAAGTATTTGCTTAGCTGGCCCTAAATCCTTCATGGCAAATGATTTACTCAATGCCTTCTTGAGGAGAGAAATCCTCTTTGTGCCATTTCCAACAATCAGCATGTCATCGACATATAACAAGAGAATAATGAAGTCACCCTCGGCGTACCTCTTCGTAAACACACAATGATCAGGTTGTGCTTTATGGTATCCAAGCTCAGTCATAAATGACTCGAACTTCTTGTACCACTGCCGAGGAGCTTGCTTCAAGCCATACAAGCTCTTCTTCAATCTGCACACTTGGTGCTCCTTGCCCGCAACCATGAATCCTTCTGGCTGCTCCATGTATATCTCCTCCTCTAGGTCACCATGCAAGAATGCAATCTTCACATCAAGTTGTTCAACCTCCAAGTCCATGGAAGCAGCCATGCCAAGCACAACTCGGATCAAAGACATCTTGACCACCGGAGAGAATATTTCATCGAAGTCAATTCCCTTCTTTTGACTGAAACCTTTCACAACCAATCTTGCCTTGTATCTTGGATGTGAGCTATTTTCATCAGTCTTCACTCTGTACACCCACTTGTTCTTGAGTGCTTTCTTGCCCTTCGACAGAGACACCAAATCAAAGGTATCATTCTCATACAGGGATTTCATCTCATCCTGCATGGCTTCTGACCATTCATTCTTGTGCTCGTCAGACAGTGCTTCCTCATAGCATGAGGGCTCACCCGCATTGGTCATCAACACATATTGATGTGGTGGATACTTGCTGGAAGGTACACGGTCTCTCCCAGTTCTCCTCAACTGCTGCACTAGTGGTGGGAATCAGGTGGATTATCATCACCATGACTCTCATCATCATCATCATCAGATGGTTGTTCATGTCCCTGACTTGTACTGCCTTGATCAGTTGCATCATCATCATCAACATCACCATCATCATCATCTCCCCCATGATTGTCATGGACTAGAGGAGGGTTCACTGGATCTAGGACAACCTGAGGTGTGGTAGTCTTCGGCTTCTCCGGTTTACCAATATCTTTTATTGTTTCATCTTCAATGAACACCACATCACGGCTGCGCACAGTCTTCTTCTTGACTGGATCCCACAATCTGTATTCAAACTCATCGGTTGGACTGTTGAGATAGATGCACTGCTTTGTCTTGCTATCAAGCTTGGCTCTCTCATCCCTCGGGATGTGCACAAATGCCTTGCACCCAAAGACCTTCAGATTCTTGTATGATACATCCTTCCCTGACCAAACTCTCTGAGGAATATCACCTGCAAGAGGAACTGAGGGGGACAGGTTTAGTATATGCTGATGGCCCTTCAATGGGTTAGGTTGAGACTCCAATGGCAGAGTGTGTAGTATGGGCAAGACGGTTTTCCCCAAGAGGGGTGACTCGAGGGTTTATATCGAACTCTCGGGGAATCAGTAGTGAAAGCTTTATCTTCTTATCCTTCTCTTGGAATCCTGCAAAGAAAATAAATTGTTTTGTGCCCTCAACCTCACCAAGTGGTTGTCAAGCACAAGGTGTGAGATGATATGAAAATAAAATAAATGCAAAACAATAAATAAATATGCAATGATGGTGGAAACAATGATGGATGATATTTTTGGGTTTTATATTGTGAATGCAAGATGCAAAAGTATTTTTGTATTTTCGGATTTTTAAATGGCTGAAAATGGAAAATGGATGAAAGTTGTTGGAAAGGTGTTTCTTATGATTAAAAATGGACCGGGGTTCATGGTTTCACAAATGCACTCTCTCTTTAATAAAGTGGTAGACAATGGAACACTAGAGTTAACATATGAGATTGCAACAAAAAGGTTTCATGACAAGTTATTAATCATATGGGCATCACGTCCTAACATAGAGATCTTTTGGTTATTAATCTCTCTTATACTCCACCAAGATGCGAACTAAATCATAACACCTTAGTATTAAGATAAATCAGAGCATAGCATTAAGTTTCTTGACATGAAGTTAAAATAAGAACATGCTAAATCTAGTCATGGAGTTGTGGCAATGGTCACACCCACATCTCCGGTAGCAAGGTATTTTTGTTTATCCTAGTGAGGTAACAAAGTAAGGTAAAGTACCCAAGTGGATCGCGGAACTTTCTCTCACGTTCACCGCACTAGCCACCCCCCGTTACTCCATCTAATGCACACGTTCCCCCTCACACGCTCTCATATACATGCTTGATCAAAACAAGTAAACAAGAACGGGGTACATAATATGCATCTACTTTCATAGCTGAAACAAAACTATTGCAATCTCAAACATATATTAACTCATAAAAAGATCCACCACAAAGCTATTACATAGATGACCGTAATCATGTTCGGCAGCTCATACGGTGCTAATTAGTGAAGCTTAAGAGAGAGGAGAGATACATAAGTTACTTCCACAAACCCATAGTCCAAGGGTAGACTACTCCCTCTTCATCATGGATATGGTGGAGAAGTCGTTGGAGACCTCTCCGGCAGCGCCCCGCCGGAGTTTTCCCCCTCCAATCTGCAACTTCAGGTCTCTGTTTCGTGGTTTCTGTGTTTCTGCGGCGCTCCTTTCCGAAGGGGTCGGGGTCGGTTTTAGGTCAAGACGAAGCTTCTGGAAGAAAGATCGATGGCAACAGAGCCTCGAGGCCCCAGATGGTGGGTCCCACGCGGCCAAGGAATCTGGCCATGTGGGCCACCCTCTTCTGGCCCTCGGGCCTCTGTTTGTTCGCTGTCTTCGCTCCTACGCTTTGTTCCTTCCAAAAATCGATGCTCGTAAATTTTCAGGTCATTTGGATGTCGTTTGGGTCCCTGAAACATCAAAATATAGAAAATAGGGGTTTCTGCCAGTGCAGGGTTAATTCCACAAAAATGGGAAAACAATGAAATATTCCCAAAATCAATATAAATCAATGATATAACCCTTATATGATGCAAATATGATTGAAATATAAGTAATATAATGCAAAGTACATGTATGCATTTTATATGCATCATATGCATGGAATGAATCAAAGCTTCAGCCCAAAAACAGTTAGGTAACTTTGCATGAGAGAGCATATCTGTGATCCTCTCCGTGAGAGTCCTGTTCATCCTCTCTGCAAGTCCATTGAGCTGAGGTGTCTTTGGTGGTGACTTCTCAAGCCTGATGCCATATTTTCTGCAATACCTTTCAAAAGGACCTCGGTATTCACCACCATTGTCTGATCTGACGCACTTCAGTTTCCTGCCAGTTTCTCTCTCAACTTTGGCATGGAATTCCTTGAAGATGCCTAGCACCTGCCATTTGTTTCTCAACACATAGAGAAATATCTTTCTGGAGTGGTCATCAATGAATGTCACAAAGTATAATGCTACACCGAGTGATTTTTCGGTCATCGAGCAAACATCAGTATGCACTATATCAAGAACATTCTCCGCACATCTTGGCGGTCGTGTACGAAATGCAACCCTATGTTGTTTGCCAGCAAAACAATGTTCACAGGGTTTCAAGGTTATACCTTTCAACTCAGGAAGGAACTCCATGCGAGCAAGAGCATGCATGCCCTTCTCACTCATATGCCCAAGCCTCTTGTGGCACAACTCAGCCGAAGTGTCATTCTCAGCGATGTTCAACATCTCATTGCATAGCTTGGTTTTAGTCACATAGAGGTTACCTTGCTTGCTTCCTCGAGCCACAATCAAAGAGCCTTTGGTGAGTTTCCATTTTCTATCACCAAAATAACTGCCATGGCAAATGTCATCAAGCTTTCCCACTGACAACAGATTCAACCGTATATCGGGAACATGCCTCACATCATCGAGCACCAAACTGCAACCTGTGGAAGTCTCAATGCATATAGTGCTCTTGCCAACAATGGTTGACGAACCGCTGTTTCCCATCCTCACTTGGCCGGTAACACCGCTGGTGTAGGACATGAAATACTCCTTGTGTGATGTAATGTGGAAGGACGCACCTGAATCCACAACCCAACTCATGGTATCATCACGAACAACACTATAGCATTCTTCATCTTCAATGACTAGATAGTCTTCACCTTCTTCACATTCTGCAATGTTGGCGGCACCATACTCTGCCTTTTGCTCGTTCTTGTTTGCAACCTTTCCCTCTGCAAGATCTTTCTTGTATTTCCTGCATTCGCTCTTTATGTGATTCGGCTTGCCACAGTAAAAGCAAGTAACATCTTTCCTATGTTTTCACTTTGATCTCCCCCTGGATTTATCTTTGCCTTGCTGAAATCTGGCATGGCCACGTCCACGATTTTCATTCTTCCCATGGGATTCAGCCACATATGCATCAGAAGAAGTGGCATCGCCCTTTTCCTTCTTTCTGGCTTCTTCATTCAGCATGCTATTCTTCACCATCTCCAAAGTCAGCTTCCCATCCAGAGCTGAATTGCTAATGGACACAACAAGCGTGTTCCAACTGTCGGGCATGGAACTCAGCAACAACAATGCTTGCACCTCATCCTCGAAGTTGATCTTCATAGCTGAAAGTTGGTTTATATGGCACTGGAAAACATTCAAATGTTCAATCACACTGCTGCCATCTCGGTACTCAAGTTTTGCAAGTCTCTTGATAACCGAGGCCTTGTTCATAGCTGTCTTCCTCTCATACATTGACTCCAACTTCTGCCACATCTCATACGCATTTGTGTCATTTGCAACATGGTGGAATATATTGTGGTTGATGTACAATCGAATCATGCCTACTGTCTTTCGGTTCAACACTCTCCAATCTTCGTCCATGACACCAGTCGGTATCTTGTCTTTCACAATTGGCTCATACAAATCCTTACAGTAAAGGATGTCTTCCATCATGGGCTTCCATAATGAGAAATTGGAAGAATCAAGCTTTATCATGCCACTTGTAGCGGCGCCTTCTTCCAAAGCCATTGTGAGCAGTAATCTCTGAGCAACCTTGAGCTCTGATACCACTCTGTTGGGAAAATTGGGCACACCAATTAACCCTTAATGAAGATTAGCACAAACTTAATCGTGGACTGAAAATACGCGGAATCAAAGTAAACTTCAGCACCACTTGTGTACTAACTCATGGATCGTTGCTCGTGTCGGAAGCAAACGTATGCATCCAACATATATGGAGATACTAGGTTCAGCCTGAACCTAGGACATGTCCTAGTTGCAAACAGCAGCCAGGTAGTACAAGTACTAGCTGATTTCAGCCAGCAGCTAGTACAAGTACTAGTTGTTCTCAGCCCAAAAGTACAGCAGCAAGCATCAACACAGAGACACCAGATTTAACGTGGAAACCTCTCAAGGTGAGAGGAAAATCCATGGGCCGAAGCCACCCAAATCTTCTTCCACTATTATCAAAGCGTGATACAACAGGTTCTTCCCTAGAGAGCACTAGAGGATCTCTTACAACAAGATTTGGGACACAAGATCTAGAGATTGGAACAATCTCACCAAAGATGGTGGAATCACAGCTTGAAGGAGACAAGGTAGTGGATCTGGACGTCACAACCTTGTGGGCACGGCCCATGCTTGATCTAAGCTTCTTCCTTCAACTTCTTCTTCTTCCCTTTCTCTCTTGGTTTTCTTCTCCAATGGAGGCTATCCTGATTTTCGTCACACCTCTTGGTGGAGGCTGGTTGGGAGGGTTATCTTCCCCCATCCTTCTTGCACAATGCCCAAAATGACCCCTGGTCATAACCCTAATGGGCCTTGGGCTTCTGCACCTGTTTGGGCCGCCTTAGAGGCTTCAAATGGCCATCTCCTCACAGCCCACATGAGGAGGATACCCAACACATGCATCATCGGCTAGTATAAATTCTACTTAGGTGAAAGTTTGAAGGTTGAGTCCTCCTAAATTGTTAAGGGAATTGTTAATGCCTTGCTTGAAAACAACGAAAAGTTTATAGTTCACTTGCAATATATATTTGTAGGGGATGAAGTAAAACTATGTAACTAATAACAAAGCTGATTGCAATCATCTGTACATTCATGTTCTCTTGCTGAAATCATATTATGCCGTACATGCGTAAACTTGAGAAGTTGGATAAGATTCTTATGTCCTCGGAGTGGGAAAATATTTTTCCTATGGTTTCCTTAAGAAAGTGGTAAGGGACCACTCTGACCATAATATGTTCTTGTTGGATTTGGGAGACATTCTCTGTGATGTTAAAAAGAGAGAATTCAAGTTTACCTAAAGTAGCAGAGATTTGGGTAAAACCTGTCAGTAGTTCTGATCCTATACATGTTATCAATATAGAACTTCGTGGCCTTTATGTACTCAATCGCCTTCATGCTCTGGGTAAGCCTACAAAATCCGGTTTACTCCCTCATACTTTGGCGCAGCAGCTGGTAGCTACGTCGTTGCTGCCTACTTATTATTATGCATAATTAAAGTAAGTAATATTCAGCCCCTACTTCTTAGTCTGCATAATTAATCTCCATGCATAAATGTCCATGCATATATTTTTGTATAGGGCTTTGTGGAAAAGAGTAGGGCCGACCATCCTGCCAATGGAACCGAATGCAAAAACGTGAACTAAATGGATGATTCTCTTCTTTGCCATATTTAAGACATAAGAGTACTAGCCACATTTGTTGCCATGTATCAAACACGCCCTTAGTAGGAGGGGGCATATGCCCCCCTATGCGCCTAGATATATTTGTGTTGTAGAAGGTTCGTACTATTCTATGTCATCTTAGTTTGTCTTCCTTTTTTTAGCGGAGAAACAACTGCTACATCAAAGCAGGACTATTACAGAAAGGACCTCTAGAAAGCATAAAAATACAACCAAGTCCTTCTCCTGCAACGAGATGACGCCGACGAAGAACAGCACGTTCCGATGGCGCGCCGCTGCCGCATCTTCACACACCTTGGATCGAAGATGTCCCTTAGCGGACGGGAAGTCATCGGTACTCGAACTCCGGAGAGCCTCCATCCTGCTCCACCGGCGGCACCGCATGCCTGCTTCAAATCCAGCTGCTTCAAGATCTTCAAAAGCCTGAGATGCCAACCTCAAACTCCAGCGCAGGGAAGTCGCCCACGGCAGCTGCGCCGAGCTGCAAAGGCGACGGAGGCAGTAGATCCACTGCGGAGCTCCACTGGAGCGCCGCCGTCGAAGAGGAAGATCACCACCTACAAAACTCCACTCCGGCCGCGCCGCCAACTCCCCGACGGCGCCGGCTGGACACCCACGCACACCTAGACTATGTACAGGCCGGGATACACGGATTCCCCACCCTCCCGCCGCCGGAGCGGCCGCCGGAGGGCGAGAAATCCGGCGAATCGCCGGCTGCGAGCTGGTGCGCACGGGAAGGCTCAAGAAATCGCCCCTCCCTACTGTAGCTGGGGAAAGAGGAATGGTACACTTGAAATGCACGAACACCCTGAAAGCAGGTGACAAATGCCATTTCAGCAGCGCATACGCTTCTTTAGGCTTCGGCCTCGTGGCAGGACGAAAAGTCCAAGCCACACACGCACAAGGCGGAAACCTCATTATGATGCCCGAGTACCCACTAAGCTTTATAGGGTTCAAAACGGTGGACTCCATGGCCTTTATGTACCCAGTCATAATCTTGGAAATACTATTCGACGCTCGCTTCTACAGTCTTCGGTCGGAATTATGACCCTCAAGATAATGCCTTTAATTTTTCAACAATTGCATCTATCGATCAGCCTTAGAATTCCGTCAAAGAAAGATCGAGAATCCTTCCGTAGAGCGAAGTGTACCAGGAGTTCAGGATGGCTCACAAAAAGCGTGGGCAACAGAAGGGTCTATCTACTGGATAGGTAGCTGGCATCATCGGTGGCTGTATTGCTTTTGTGTTGATCCTCGCTTCACTTGTCTGGTGCATCATGTGGTGTCGCCAGGCTGCAAGTGACACGGAGGCAGGTATGATGCAACAAAATTTTCGTTTGTTTATACATATTATGTATGGAGCAAATGCATAATCAATTTAGTTTTATTACGGAGACAATGTCGTGCCTCGCCCTCGCCCTTGCTTTCTTCAGGAGCTGACCGACGCTATGAACGTCATCGCCGCATTCTTCAATTTCCTACTCGCCTGCCTCCGTGTTTTCCTCGAGTGCTTCACGGGCTTCACAGGCTACTAGCAGATTCATCTTGGAATCATTCGGCCAACAATTCAAGTCAAAGAGATGTTTAGCAATACCAGATCAAGAACCGATTTTGCGTCCTGACAAACATTTGTGTATAGTATTGTCTCATCCCCTTGCTCGGTTTGGCAACACGTGTTGTTTAGTCGTCTGCTATTCTTCGTTTTCCACACACTAACCCAAAATTTAAGACATGAGAGTCTAACCATGTACCAAACACGCCCTTAGTAGGAGGGGGCACGTGCCCCCCTTATGCCCTCTACAGGGACGGATTCATGGGGGGACGAGCGGGGGCGACGCCCCCCTAACGAATCGTTGTTTTGCTCGATAGCGATTAGGAATCCATGCTTTCTGTGCGTGAATGAGTAATCTCGCCCCCCCTAATCAGGATGAAGCCCAACTGCTTAACAATCTAAGCCCATCTATTTATCTATAGCATCCCAAATCCATCGCGGTAATTTAGAAGACAAAAGGACGAGAAGAGCAATTGGCTGGAGATCGTGTCTTCCTTTCCTTCATCTACCTGTACTCTACGGACGCCTGCCGCCTAGCCGCCTAGGTCTACCAAAATGAGTCAGTTCCTGGTCCATCGTGTAGCATTCAATCGATTGAAGAACAGTGCACGGGCGCTGGGCGCACGGCTGGCCGGCCGGCCGCATAGCCACCATGAGCGCCGGGCAACGAGGCAAGGAAAGGCTAGTCTCCTCCGATCTCTAATTCTCATCTGTTTTTGCGGGTGTTTCTAAATCCAATTGTCCAGTATTGAGTCCATAACTCATTTCATACTATAGGATCAGGATCAATTTAAGCCTTGAAAACTATAGAGCAAATTGTATAGAACTTACAAATATATAAAAAAGTTAAATATTCGATTGTCAGGTATATATGCTTGTGTATAGACATTGAAAGGAAGATAATAATAGGATCAACTCAGAACTTTTTCATGCTATATACGTCTTCTATGATTTGAATTTTTATCCTCAAAATTTATGTAGAGCGAACTCAGGCGCAATGCGATGAACAACGTGCGTCGCCTTCCCATAATTGCCCTGTCATGGTGAAATTTCTACAACAGGGCCATCACTAGGCCAGCGTGTGTTGATTGTGCTGAACTGATGCTTCTAGTTCTTGCCCCCCTATCTCCAATTTCTGGCGCAGAAGTTTCGTTCTGTTCGAGGTCATCCAAGTTTATTTTTTTGTTCACTCTAAATGCACGGATGCCCTGGAAGTATGTGGCGTGGCAATGAAACAGCGTAGACACTTCTTAGCTAATGAGGACTATGTATAAACCTAGCTGCAGGTCCACGTGCTAATTGTAATAAAGAAACAAAAAGAAGATGGATAGGTTCGTTTGTACGGCTACTAGCTACAGTACTTAATTATGTTTTACTTGTCTTCATGACGTACTTGGAAAGTCCGACATTTTCTAGGGACACCAAAAAAAGAGAGAATTTCATAGTATTACTTTACGCGTTTTGGTAGTTACCTTGGCACGCACGCACGGTCTCCCAAGCATCATGGACCCATGATCGAGATCGAGACGACAGTTTTTTTTTTTTGAATTTTTCATACTTGTATTCATACTAGAGGAACATTACAAGGCCGGATACAAGCAAGGAAAATACAAGAAGGATACAAAGGACGCCACAGCTGCGTCTCGTCGTCTTCAACCTCGAGCAACTCCAGCACGCGCGACCTCCACCGCCGGAGACGAGGAAGGAAGCAGACGCCCAGAGCCCTCAGCCACGGAACGGAAGAGCTTCTCGCCCTAAGGCGTTGATGAACCGCAACAGCCACCAGCTCCGACGAGCTGGATCTGGAGTCGAAGAAGGACCATCGGCCGGGGACGCGCCCCGAGCACCTCCCGCCCCAGACCTGGGGCCAGCGCCACACCACCTCCGCCGAGGTGGCCAGATCTTCCACCAGCACCCCACACACCCTCGCAGCTGCCGCCTCGCACCTCCACCTCCGGCCCCCTGTACACCCGTCACCAGCCTGCCGCCGACGCCGGAGAGAGCAGCGACAGATCGGAGACGCACCTGCGGCCTGGCAGCCCCGTCGACGACGACGCCGTGGAGGGGAAGCCGCAGAGCTCCAAAAAGGCGACGCCGACCACCCCACCGCAGCCGCGCCGCCCAAAAGCACCTTAACTACACGCCGGAGCGCAGATCTGGGGATCCCCCATCCTCCCGCCGCCGGAGCGGCCGGCGGAGGGTGAGGAATCCCGCAGGTACGCCGGCGACCGCCGGGAGAAGAGGAGTCGCCTCCGATTCGCCTCTGAGTACTGTAGCTGAGGAGCGGTTTCCAGAAATAGGACGAGTGTTTTTGCCTGCGCCTGGGGTTTCTAAGAACAAGAGCGAGACGACAGTTGATATGAGCGCACGAGGTCGAGTTTCTTTTTCAGCGCGGGAACGCTCGACCACGAGCTTGACTTGCGTCTCCCTCTGACCCTCTCCTCTGGCCAGAAGAAGATGCATATGCATGCCGTGATAACAAAAAAAAACTGCTCACTCTGAAAGTATACGTCCTTCAAGTATGCCATGACTCTCAAGTCAGTAGTTCACACTATTGTTAACCAACCAGAGGCATGCATGCATGCACTACCCCCTAGTCCAAGGTAGGGGCGTCCCAAGTCTAGTCAAGGTGTTGATTTATATGGGGAATCAAAACGCTAGCCGTGTAAGACTAGTCACAATGGAGAGTATCATATACTAGTATCATGCATATGATACTAGTCTATGTTAGTACCTCCACAATGGGTAGTAACATAGTTGTGGTATCATATAAAATTGCATTTATTAGGTTGTAGACTCATACTGCATTGGAATCCGTTATGTTACGGTATCTACCTATGATACCACTATTACCTCTCTCTTCATTAACTGCAGTGCCATGTCATCTTTTTGCCAACATGGCATGCATGATACTACATATGATACCCATTGTGGCTAGTCTAATCAACTAATCATGGGATCAAAAAAGTGCCAGCCTATCTAAGCGCACATGCATGCATCTCCTCCTGATGTACTTCCACACGCGGTACGCAATGAAACCGGAGGACGCGACGCTGGAATCCTTTGGATGATTACAAGCATTTTCCATTTATATATACATTTATTCGCTTTAAGCATCGACATCTTTTTTTTCCAGGAAAGCCACCACGGCGTACTTTATTGGTATGGAAATAATAGTTAAATCGTTCGTAATTACAGCTCCGGTAAAATCTGGAGGCTCACCCATGCCATGTACCATGGTTCGTGACGCTAAACTTAGCTAAATAATGATCTGCCATATTGGCTTCCTAGGACAATGACAGAAAGTAACTCGTGCAAAGTTTCGACAGAGGAAAGTACACTCCTGGATGGCAGCCGCGACACCCAACGAATTACCTCCATTTAGCATGGTCTCCACCGCCTCAGTGCAGTCTGATTCGACAATGATCTTGTTGCATCCAGGTTAAAATGCAAGCAGCGGGTCCTCGCAAAAAAAAAAAAATGCAAGCAGCGGCCCGTCAAGTAGCTACCGGAAAACAGAAAACGGCTATTTGCTGTGTGTGTCCGGCTAAAGGATTTTTCTCCGCCCCTTGGACCAGCTAGGTCCGCCCCTTGTTGGATTTGGACGTTCACAGTCGTCCGATGCGTCAGGCGCGAGAGGTCGCTTGCTGCGTGGGATGTCGCTTTCAGAAGCAGATGCGCGCCTTGCTTCCTTCCGTAGATGGTGCTGTTCCATGTTGCTCACTTTTAGACTAGTCAAAATGGGGAGTAACATAGAGTAGTAACATGGTGATGTTACTAGTCTATGTTACCACCTTCACAGTGGGGAGTAACATTATTGTGGTGTCATATAAGATCTTATTTATTGCACTATAGACTCATTTTGTCTTGATAAGTGTGATGTTACGGTAACTAGCTAAGTTACTCCTCCCTCCCGGGTCGTCTCCGCGCGAGGCGACTCCGGAGGCGCACTTCACCCAACCCTAAAAGGCCGCCGCCGGCGGTGCCTTCCTGGCCGCTGCCGCCACTCGATCTGGCGGTGGCGGCCCCGCCTCGCTGTCTGCAGGGGGCGTCGGTGGGGGGCCTGCTTCTCCATCTCGCGCGGAGGCGGGGGAGCGCATGGGCGCCGTCGGTGGCAAGAAGGCGGCGGCGACTCCGGGTGCCGCCGGCGCTCGGCGGTGGGCACAGCGGTGTCGCCAGGTGGTGGTGGTGGTGGACAGCTCGGCGTTGGGCGCTGGGGGACGCGGTGCTCGCTCGCCGTGGCCCGATCCAGATCCTGACGGCGCGTTGGACGCCGGCGGTTGACTAGCGGCGTGGGGGCTTGCCGGTCTCGCGAATAATGGTGGTGGTCCTTGATTCCTATTCGCGCCAAGATGATGATCTACCAGATGTTGGTCACCATTGATCTGGCTGGACAGTCGTGTTTCGGAAGGCTCCGCCGGCGAACTCCACTGGGCGTTTCATGCCTGGAGATTGCTGGATCGGATGGTATTCGATCGTGCGCACCCATGTTTTCTCTGACCCGTTTGGTTTCAGAGGGAGCGCTTCGAAGCTCTGCTGGCTGTTAATATCATGGAGCACGCTTTCTCGTTCCATGGTGCTGGCAGAGAATGACATGGAAGGCGAGATCTGAGGACTGGCAATGGTGGTTTGATTCTTCGTGCTGATGAGGAATTGGCTTGGTGTTTCATGACTTGGAGCAGCGGCATGTAAGTGGGGGCGACAACATACGTGAAGCCCAACGTCCTACCTTTCAGGGTGAAAATCCAAGGTCTGGCCTTAATTGGTTGTGCCTGACAGTGATCTTGTTGAAGACACTGTTCTGAGAGCGAGGACTATCTTCAGGGTGAAAACCCAAGGTCTGGCCTTAATTGGTTGTGCCTGGCATTGTTCTTCTTGAAGGCGTTGCTTTTGAAGACATTGGACATCAGTTGTTGTTTCGGTGGTGGTTGTGCGGCAGCTGCAAGGACTGTAACTCTGTAGCGGGACTTTTCTTTTTATTTCTTCTTCTTATTGTCTTTCGGCTGTGTGCATCCGTAGTAGCTTCGGTTATTGCGTTGTTGCAGAGGCTGGGTGTAATTTGTATCTCCGCGATATTAATATACACTCTTTATCTAAAAAAAGCTAAGTTACTCCAAACACCTCTCTCCTCATTAACTACATGCCACATAAGCAAAATGGTCTTGAGATGTGTGATGTTACTAGCTAAGTTACTCCCATTGTGACTAGTCTTACACCCCATATGCATGCAGCCAGGACCACCGTGCTATTATGCTTCAAATTATTTACTATGTACACACGCCCGTATTTTTAAGTGAAAAAGGCTTGGCGTTGCCTGGTGTTGCTTGTATGATTTTGTATACGGTAGTTCCACAAAATCAGCATTTTTGTTTTTTTTAGCGTTGTCCTCCTATGGCCACCGTTCTCCTGCACCAAGGAAGTTTTAAGAGACTACTGACGATGCTGGCCAATTTTTTTAGTATTTCTTGTCAGCTTTTTAGCTGCAATGCTACATACCTGTTTTTATTATGGTTAAAAGGTACATTAATTATGCTACATAAACACAATATTTTGCTTCATTAGTTTTTTGGTATTTGTTGTGAGCTTTTTGCTGCGATGCTACACGCGTGCTTTTTTTATATTGAAAAACTACATTAAATGCTACATACACACAACTATTTTGCATCATTATTTTTCGATATTATTGGGAGCTTTTCGCTGCTATGCGACATGCGTGATTTTGTTATGTCGAAAATGTACATTAATTATGCTACATAATTTTGCGGAATATTTAATGGTGGTCGCGCTGGATTTTTCGCGTGGGCATCCCAGGTCCGTGGAATTTTCCGCCGGTATTGGCTAATAAACACCGATTCCAAGCGGGGCCTAAGTAATAGAGAGAATTGGCAAACTATTTTTATGCGTGCACACACAAACTGATACACTATGTGACCGGAGCAGCAACTAGCTATGAAAAGAATTAAAAAGGGAGCTAAAGATTGAGAGAGCGCTACGGCGCTCGCTAGCTAGCAGAGAGACAGAGAGCGCATGCACTAAAGTCCTTACGCGAGACTGGGCAAACTCGGTAGCTGGGTTCTCGCTTAGAAAGGTCAGCCGATGCAGTGGCGAGGCGGGGTGGGGAGTTTAGTCGTACTGTATATGCCAACGTGCCAGAGAGGATTTGGGCAGCTTTGTTTGGGTGACGCTTACCACTGGGAGCTAGGGGCACGTGTTGCGTATGTCGCTGACATGTGGGACCGACTTTACTCAGGGTGGACTCGGGTATGGATCCGTATTTTTTTCTGAAACTATATTTGTTTGCTTAGCTTTCATCAGCCATGCTTGTCGATGGGACACGTGTCCACAGTGTTTGCCGAGCGATCTTTTTCGTCTCTGTCGAGACATTTTTTTTTAGATAAAGGGATTTTATTACTTAAGAGTTTTAAGCATTACACCCGGTCTCTGCATAGTTAAGATGCACACAGCCACCAGTTCACAAGTAACCAAATCAGAAAAAAAAAGGAAATGGCTAATTACATAACATAATGAGAAACTGTAGATCCGCCTAAGATGCTGGTAGGTCTATCCGGAGTCTATGTTGCCACCCGTGCCGGGAGAATAATTCCTTGGCCGCAGCCTCCAGCCTCGACGCCACCTCCAAAAATAAGTCTCGGTGCTCCACACGTTGCAGGGCCGACCATTCTCGTAGCGTAGCAGTACACCGATAGATAACCTGCATAACAGAAGCATTTTTATCATTAAAACCTTGTCATTTCTACATAGCCACAGCGACCAAATAACGGCAATCGCGCCCATCCTACAGAAGAGTTTAAACCTAAAATCCACGCCATTTAACCAGTTGCCAAAAATATTTGCAACAGTACGCGGTGGATGTAAGGTAGAACCTATCTGGACGGCTGACCATATAGACCTGGCGAATTCGCACTGGAAGAATAAGTGTGTAATGGTCTCATCATGTTGACAGGAGACACACTTTTTACTACCGTGCCAATTACGCTTGGCAAGGTTGTCTTTTGTAAGAATTACATCCCGACGAAGATACCACGTGAACACTTTAGTTTTTAAGCGGGATCTTCATCTTCCAAATTTTGTTATTATCCTTAATATCGACTGGCACTTCGGGTAGAATAAGAGCTCTATACATAGAATCAACCGAGAATTTACCATTCTTCGTTAGATTCCATTGAAATCTATCTGGACCTTCCGACAATTGGACTGAATCCAATCGGATGAGCAAGGCATTCCAGTATGCTTGTCTAGTTCCAAGTAGAGTTCTTCTGAACGAAACATCTGGTGGGGAGGTACCCAACACCTTCGCGAGCGTGTCACTTTTGTTTCGTACAATAGCGTACAGAGCCGGATATTGTTCTCTAAGGGTAGATTGGCCTAGCCATTTATCCTCCCAAAAACGAATTTCCGATCCATCCCTAATTGAGAAAGATCCATGTTGGAAAAAAAACTTCTTTGTAGCCATGAGACCAGTCCAGAAGTGTGAATCGCCAGGTTTCCAATAAACCTGAGAAACAGCTTGATCTCCCACATACTTTCTCCTAAGGAGGGTTTGCCAAACTCCATCTTCCGATAAAAGTTTGAAGAGCCATTTACCTAGCAAGGCTCTATTCTTGACCTCAAGGTCATGAATTCCGAGCCCTCCTTGGTCTTTAGGACAGCAAACCACACTCCATTTAGTCAGACGATATTTTTTCTTCTCACTATCCCCTTGCCAAAAGAATCTAGACCGGAAATAATCCAATCTTTTTAAAATTCCTTTGGGCAATTGGAAGAATGAAATCATGTACAGTACCATGTTAGTTAGTACCGAATTTATGAGAACCAATCTTCCACCCAGGGATAAGAGTTTGCCTTTCCAGCTATTTAAACGTAATTGAAGTCTTTCCTCCACCTTTTTCCATTCAGCATTTGTAAGTTTCCGATAATGAATCGGAATACCCAAATAGTTGATAGGAAATTGACCTTGCTCACAGCCAAAAAGTTCAGCATACAAGGCGGCGTTTTCTTAAGCCTCGCCGAAGCAAAACAATTCACTTTTATGGAAATTTATCTTAAGACCCGAAAGTTGCTCGAATGCTGACAAGATCAGCTTAAGGTTACGAGCTTTTTCAATGTCATGTTCCATAAAAAGAATTTTTTCGTCAGCATAATGAAGAATCGATAAACCACCATCAACAAGATGTGGAATCACTCCTTCAATTTGACCCTCCGATTTAGCGCGATCGATCAAGATAGCCAACATATCAGCCACTATATTAAATAGTATTGGCGATAACGGGTCACCCTGTCTGAGGCCTTTTTTCGTTTGAAAGTACTTGCCAGTGTCATCATTGACCTTAATGGCCACACTTCCTCCCGAAACAAAGGAATTTATTAACGCGCACCACTCAGCTGAAAAACCTTTCATTCTAAGAGTCTGCTGAAGGAAAGACCATTTGACTTTATCATAAGCTTTTTCAAAGTCAATTTTGAGAATTACCCTATTCAGCTTTTTCCTATGTAGCTCGTGAACCGTTTCATGTAGGATCGCAACTCCATCAAGGATATTGCGGCCTTGCATAAAAGCCGTCTGAGACGGACGAACCACATGATCTACCACACTGTTCAGTCGAATCGTAGCCGCTTTAGTGAATATTTTAAAACTAACGTTAAGAAGGCATATAGGTCTAAATTGTTGAATCCTTTCTGCCTCGTTAACCTTAGGTAATAAAATTATCTCACCAAAATTGAGACGAAACAACTCTAGCTGTCCATTGTGAAGACAGGCGAACAGTTGAAGTAAATCAGACTTGATAACATCCCAAAAGTTCTGGTAGAACTCAGCTGGGAAACCATCAGGTACAGGTGCTGAATTATATTTCATTTGGAAAACCGCCATCCTCACTTCCTCCTCTGAGTAGAGTTTAGTAAGTAGACTATTTTCCGCATCTAAAACCTGGGGAATGTCCTCTGTTCGGGACTCATCCAAAGTAAAATTTCCTTCGTCTGGAGCACCGAACAGGTTTTTATAGTAATTTGTAATATACGACTTTAGTTGTTCATGGCCTTCAATCGTTCCCTCATCCTGGGCTAGAGAATGAATACGCTTTTTCCTGTGTCTGCCATTGGCAATACTGTGGAAATAGGGAGTATTCGAATCCCCTTCTAGGATGAATTGGGCTTTAGAATGTTGATACCATTTTAACTCCTCCTCTCGCAGAAGCTTCGCTATCTGTGCATTGGATTGGCTCTTTGATACGTCCATTTTGCATCACTATTTTATAGCATAATTTACTGTTATTTATTGATATATTTCATATCAAGATGTGTTACTTATGTTATTTTGTCTTATTTTGCATGTTTGATGATTATTGGATGATTAACTGCCGGAGTCAGATTTCAGCTGGAAAAAGCACCATCAGGACACTATATTTCTGGAGCTCTAAAAATATTTCCAAGAAGACAGATGTTACTATTTTATCAGAAGATGGAGCTAGCCAAAAGGGGAGGCTGAGATGGGCCAGGAGGGGCCCACACCACCCCTGGGCGCGGGTCCCCCCTTGGTCGCGCCCAGGTATGGTGTGGAGTCCCTGACCCACCTCAGGCACTCCCCCTTTGCGTACTTCATCCCCCAGAAACCCTAAGACACGGGGGTTGGACAAGAAAATATTCCGCCGCCTCCACGAGGCGGAAACAACAGAGAGAGAAAAAGCTCTCCGGCAGGGAGAAATCTGCCGGGGAAATTCCCTCCCGGAGGGGGGAGATCATCGCCATCCTCATCGTCATCGTGCTGGACTTCATCGGGATCATCATCATCATCATCATCTCCATCACCGTCACCATCATCACCGCTGCACCATCTCATCCCGCTGTAACATCTAGGGCTATACTTTGTCTAGTTCATAGGGGAAACTCTCCCGGTGTTAATTACTCCTTGTGGTTGATACTTTTGAGTTTTATCGGTGAATTGAAGTATATGTTCAGATTGTTATTCATCATTATATCACCTCTGATCATGATCCATATGATGTCTTGTGAGTAGTTTGTTTAGTTCTTGAGGACATGGGAGAAGTCACGTTGTTAGTAGTGGAACTATGTTGAGTAATATTTAATGGTTTGATATTTAAGTTGTGGTGCTATTCTTCTAGTGGTGTCGTGTGAACGTCGACTGCATGACACTTCACCTTTATGGGCCTAGAGGAATGCATTGTGTATTTGGTTGCTAATTGTGGGGTTGCCGGAGTGACATACTTTCTTGTAACTGCGGATGCTTGCAAGAGGTATAATCACAAGTATGTATTAGTCCAATTAAGGGCGGTGCATTAGCATAGGTTCACCCACACAACACTTATCAAAACAATGAAGATTAATCAACTATGTGAAGCGAAAGCACTTGACTAGAATCCCGTGTGTCCTCAAGAACATTTGGTCATCATAAGTAAACCAACCGGCTTGTCCTTTGCTCTAAAAAGGATTGGGCCACTTGCTGCAATTATTATTACTGTCTTTTATTTACTCGCATTTTATTTACCTGTAATATCAAAAACCCCTAAAAACTTGTCTGCTAGTATTTACAGTAAAACCTTTACCGAAACTCCTTGTCAGCACCTTCTGCTCCTCGTTGGGTTCGACACTCTTATTTATCGAAAGTACTACGATACACCCCCTATACTTGTGGGTCATCAAGACTATTTTCTGGCGCCGTTGCCGGGGAGTGAAGCGCTATTGGTGAGTGGAATTGGTAAGGGAAACTTTTACTGTAGGTGCTGTTTTTATTTCTGCTTGCTACTTTATTTTATTATGGAGAGATCTCCATTTGAATCCCTGTTTGGAAACACTACTACCACTGCTACGGTAGTAGAAGAGGAACCACCTGATCAAGTAATTCCATTTAAAATACCTATGAAAATTGTTGAACGAGTTACGAATAACCGCTATGCAGGAGATGGAACTGTCCCTCCTGGGGATCATTTGCTATTTATTCATGAATTATGCGAGTTGTTCAAGTGTGCAGGTATTTCAATGGAAGAGGTCAAGAAGAAATTGTTCTCTATATCGTTGACAGGTAAAGCGGCAAAATGGTATAGGATGCTGAAGAATGGTCGATCTATCGGCTGGGAGGAAATTGTGCCTCTCTTTTATTCTAAATTTTATCCTCCAAGTGAAATTCATCAAGATCGGAATCATATATATAATTTTTGGCCTCGTGATGGAGAAAGTATTGCCCAAGCGTGGGGAGATTGAAATCATTAATGCTCAAATGCCCCATTCATGAGCTTCATGGTAATGTCGTTATTGATAATTTCTATGCAAGGCTTTCTCTTCAAGATAAAACTCTATTGGATACTTCTTGTGCTGGATCATTTACATGTAATAAAGAGGAAGTTAAATGTGATCTTCTTGATCGAATTGAGGAAAATACTGAAGGATGGGAGAACGACAAAGGTAGAGAATCAGGTATAAAGTATGATTATGAATGCATTAAAGCTTTTATGAATACTGATAATTTTCGTAATCTCTATGATATGTATGGTCTTGATTCTCAAGTTATTGCAAACTGCTATAAGGCTTTTGCCTATTATCTTGATGTTCCTAAAGAAAGTTGCAATAAGTATCACTTGCCTTATAAAGATAATATTAATTCCGCCAATGATAAAATTTAGAAACCACCTTTTCCTGTTAAAATTAAGGAACATTCTATCATAGCTAGTGTGGTTAATAAAAGTGCAAAGAAAGCTTTAGAACCTGCTGAACAAATAGAGGTTGAACCCACAATAGCAATAGTAAAGGATTTGGTAACTGAAAATGTAGAAGGAGGACATATTATCTTTTGTGAAGATGCCTCTAATATTGTTTCACATCCTAGTAGAGCTAGGAAAACAAGTGTTCCTGCTTTCAGTCAAAATAGGAGAACATTGCTATTATGGTTTATGTGATATTGGTGCAAGTTCTAGTGCTATTCCTTTTGATCTTTATAAAGAAATTATGCATGAAATTGGTCCTTGCGAACTTGAGGAGATTGATGTGGTTATTCAGCTTGCTAATAGAGAAACTATCTCTCCAATTGGTATTGTGAGAGACGTTGAAGTTTTATGTGGTAAGACTAAATACCCTGCTGATTTTCTAGTACTTGGTTCTGTTGCTAGTAAAACTTGTCCCATTATTTTTGGTAGGCCTTTCTGAATACATGTGGTGCATTATAGATTGTAAGAAAGAGAAAATTATACTAAATTTAATGGAGAAGCTTATGAGTTTAATTTTCTAAGTTTGGTAAAAACTTTATGAAACTGAATTACCTAATGAGAATTTAGCAATTGAACAACTTGCTTCTATTGCTGTTGCTCCTAACAATGCCTTGCAGCAATTCATGGAGGAACACGAAAGTGAAGTATTTATGGAGGAGAAATGAGATTGACAATGCCTTTCTTCGTCAACCACCAATACTTAAGCATAATTTGCCTGTGGAAGATTTGGGTACCTCAGCGCCTCCTAAGGAAGATCCTGTTTCGATTTAAAACCTTACCTGATAATCTTAATATGTTTACTTGATGAAAGAAAATATATCCTGCTATTATTAGTTCTAAACTTTCAGGTAATGAAGAAGCAAGGTTATTAGAAGTTAAAGAAACATCGAGGAGCTATGGGATACACTTTGGATGATTTAAAGGGGATTTCTCCTACTATATGTCAACATGCCATCAACATTGAACCCGATGCAAAACCGTTGTTGAGCATCAGCGTCGTTGATCCCTAAGATGAAAGAAGTGGTAAGAAATGAGGTATTAAAACTTCTTGATGCTGGTATAATTTATCCTATTGCTGATAGTAGATGGGTAAGTCCGTGCATTGTGTCCCTAAGAAAGGAGGAGTTACTGTTGTACCAAATGAAAATGATGAACTTATTCCTCAAAGAGTAGTAGTTGGGTATAGGATGTGCATTGATTTTAGAAAGGTCAATAAAGTAACTAAGAAAGATCATTATCCTTTGCCTTTTATTGATCAAATGTTAGAAAGGTTGTCTAAGAAAACTCATTTTTGTTTCCTTGATGGTTATTCTGGATTCTCACAAATTGCTGTTAAAGCACAAGATCAAGAGAAAACTACTTTTACTTGTCCTTATGGAACTTATGCTTATAGACGTATGCCTTTTGGTTTGTGTAATGCTCCTGCTACGTTCCAAAGATGCATGTCTGCTATTTTTCATGGTTTTTGTGAAGAAATTGTGGAAGTATTCATGGACGATTTTTCCGTCTACGGAACTTCCTTTGATAATTGCTTGCACAATCTTGATAAAGTTTTGCAGAGATGTGAGGAGACTAATCTTGTTCTTAATTGGGAGAAATGTCATTTCATGGTTAATGAAGGAATTGTCCTAGGGCACAAAATTTCTGAAAGAGGTATTGAAGTGGACAGAGCTAAAGTTGAAGCAATCGAGAAAATGCCCTGTCCAAGGGATGTGAAAGGTATCCGTAGTATTCTTGGTCATGCCGGTTTTTATAGGAGGTTTATTAAAGATTTTCTAAAATTTCAAAACCCCTCACTAATCTTCTTCAAAAAGATGTACCTTTTGTTTTTGATGATGATTGCAAGGAAGCTTTTGAAACTCTAAAAAAGGCTTTAATCACAGCTCCTGTTGTTCAACCTCCTGATTGGACTTTACCTTTTGAAATAATGTGTGATGCTAGTGATTTTGCTGTAGGAGCTGTTCTTGGACAGCGGGTAGACAAGAAGTTAAATGTTATTCATTATGCTAGTAAAACACTTGATGCCGCTCAAAAGAATTATGCTACTACTGAAAAGGAATTTTTAGCAGTTGTTTTTGCTTGTGATAAATTTAGACCTTATATTGTTGATTCAAAAGTTACTATTCACACTGATCATGCTGCTATTAGATACCTTATGGAAAAGAAAGATGCTAAGCCTAGGCTCATAAGATGGGTACTTTTACTGCAAGAATTTGATTTACATATTGTAGATAGGAAAGGTGCTGAAAATCCTGTTGCTGATAATTTGTCTAGATTAGAAAACATTTCAGATGATCCTATACCTGTTAATGATAGTTTTCCAAATGAACAATTGGCTGCGATAAAGGTAAGCTCACGCGAAAGTCCTTGGTATGCTGATTATGCTAACTTTATTGTTGCCAAGTATTTGCCTCCGACCTTTACAGCTCAGCAAAGAAGAAAGTTCTTTTATGATTTGAGGCATTATTTTTGGGATGACCCACATTTGTATAAAGAAGGAGTAGATGGCATTATGCGAAGATGTGTTCCTGAGTATGAACAGAAAGAAATATTGAGCAAATGCCATGGAAGTGCTTATGGAGGACATCACGCTGGAGATAGAACTGCACAAAAGGTTCTACAATCAGGTTTTTATTGGCCTACCCTTTTTAGAGATGCAAGAAAATTTGTTTTATCATGTGATGAATGTCAAAGAGTAGGTAACATTAGTAGACGTAATGAAATGCCTATGAATTATTCTCTTGTTATTGAACCTTTTGACTGTTGGGGATTTGACTTTATGGGTCCTTTTCCTCCTCAAATGGTTATACTCACATACTTGTTGCTGTTGATTATGTTACTAAATGGGTAGAAGCTATACCAACTTCTAGTGCTGATGGTGAGACATCATTAAAAATGCTTAAAGATATTATCTTTCCAGGTTTGGTGTGCCTAGATATCTCATGACTGATGGTGGTTCTCATTTTATCCATGGTGCTTTTAGAAAAACTCTAGCTAAGTATGATGTTAATCATAGAATTGCTTCACCATATCATCCTCAAACAAGTGGTCAAGTAGAATTATCAAATAGAGAGATTAAATCTATTTTGCAAAAGACTGTTAATAAATCTAGAAAAAATTGGTCTAAAAAGCTTAACGATGCTTTGTGGGCTTATAGAACTGCTTATAAAAATCCTATGGGAATGTCTCCTTACAAAATGGTTTATGGAAAAGCTTGTCATTTGCCTCTAGAATTAGAACATAAAGCCTATTGGGCGGTGAAAGAACTTAATAGAGATTTTAAACTTGCCGGTAAAAAGAGATTGCTTAATTTGAATCTTTAGATGAAAAGCATTCCCTCTCAGTACAGAGTTTAGTCTAGCAAGGTTTATGTAAGCAAACACGAGCATCAACCCATACACCAAGTTTTACATGACGAACATATTGCAAGCGTTATAAAACCTCATACTGTCTTTCTTGTTAACCGAACCCGCTTACTAGAAAATATCTAGACCTTAGAGGTACCACCGATGCAAACCAAATTTTCAACAAGCTTTACGGTAGTTCTCCACTAATAGGATTAACTCATATGATGCACCAATTTAATCATGACCTACTTGTTAACTCAAAACGATTGACAAGCATCAAGTTATCCATAATAGTGATCTACAAGACTAAGCAAGTTTTTCCTTATACCAATTACCACATGCAACATCTTCGGAACCAACCAACACCAATCAATTTATTTAATCAACTCTCCAAACAAATATAAGTGAAGCAAGAGAGTACTTTCTATAAAAGAAAAACTAATAGCTCTGAAAAGAGATACATGAAAACAAGAGCTAAAAGCTGAACATCGCTAGATATGAATACTCAACAAGTATAAGTGAAGAATAGGAGTATTCTCATGAAAAAGCGGAGCGTGTCTCTCTCCCAATCAAGAATGCTAGGGTCCAGTCAAGCTTTATTGAAAATAAAAGACAATACTGAAAATAAAAGCACACAGACGCTCCAAGAAAAGCACATATGATGTGAAAGAATTAAAATATAGTTTCACTAGAGATGACCTGATAATTTGGCGATGAAGAAGGGGATGCCTTGGGCATCCCCAAGCTTAGACGCTTGAGTCTTCTTGAAATATGCTGGGGAGATCCATGGGAGCCTCCCCAAGCTTAAGCTCTTCACTCTTCTTGATCCTATCATCACCCTTCTCTCTTGACCCTTGAAAACTTCCGTCACACCAAACTCAAAGTAAATCTCATTAGAGGGTTAGTGCATAATCAAAACTCACATGTTCTATAAAGACACAATATGATTTGTTACTTTAAACATTAGCTACAGCCACTGATGTTATGTGAAGCTCTTCCACCCAAAAAAAATTTTACTCAACACTAGTAAAAGAGAGAATGCAAAATAAAAAGGCATAATCTGTCTAAAACAGAACAGTCCGCAAAGACGAATTTTTTCGAGGCACTTACACGCTCAAATCGAAAAACTTGAACTAATAAAAGATTCAGACATTCATAAAGATTACGCACAAAAAATTTCAGATTTTTTCAACAATCTGGTGATTTTCTAATTTTCGTACAGTGGACAGCAAAAATCTGTTTCTGCGCAGCAATCAAAATTAAGCAAAACCTTAACACTAGAGGCTACTCTTGGCACAACAATGCGAGAAAATAAATATACAAAGGAGTTGCTACAGAAGTAAACAATCTCCTTGACTCAAATAAAGAAAAATTGCAGAAAAATAAAATGGGTTGCCTCCCATAAGCGCTTTTCTTTAACGCCTTTTAGCTAGGCACAAAGCATGCATCAAGTATTACCAAGTGAAGAAGCATCCAAAGAGAGGTCGGAAGTTTTCTCAACAATGCATTGTATCTTGTCTATATAGGTTTCAGAATTCCCTTTCTCAATACCCTCAGGCTCATCATATTCATCAAATGGGTTTTCAGGAACAATCCAATCAAAATTCTTTTCTAGTGCCTCATGCATTCCTATAAGCTTAAAAGGTATTGGTACTTTAACTTCCCCCTCACAATTGGTTTCTTTTGTGTACTTCAACCTCTCCTTTTCAAGTTTTTCAAGTGTATTAACAATATCAATATAATATCCAAGCACCTTATATTTCATAAAAACTTTCCTAGCTTCCCTAGCAACATCACCAAATTCTTTAAGTAAGGTTTCTAAAACAAAATCTTTCTTTTCACCATCCTCCGTATCATGAAGTTTTAGAAACATGTGCTGCATTATGGGACTAAGATTAACAAATCGAGCTTCCAGCATGTGAACTAAAGAAGCTGTAGCAATTTCATAATTCGGAGCAAGTTCTACCAAGGATCTATCTTCAAAATCTTCAACCATGCTAACATGATTAAAGAATTCCTCAATGTTATCTCTTCCAATGATAGACCCGCTACCCACAGATATTTCTTTTTAGTATACTTAGGGAGAAGCATGATGAAATAACAAAAGCTAAACGGAAAATAACTAGATGCAAGTAACTAATTTTTTTGTGTTTTTGATAATTGAAAGCAAACAAGATAAAATAAAATAAACTAAGCAAGACAAAAACAAAGTAAAGAGATTGGAAGTGTGAAACTCCCCTTGCAGAAGACTGCTCTCCCCGGCAACGGCGCCAGAAAAAGCTTGATGCAAGACGTACTTGCTCGTTGGGAGACCCCAAGAGGAAGGTTTGATGTAGCTAGCAGCAAGTTTTCCCTCAGTATGAAACCAAGGTTTATCGAACCAGTAGGAGTAACGATTCTTCAGAAGGTTGTCAACGGCGAAATATGATGCGGCGCAACACCAGGGATTCGGCGCTGACGTGGACCTGCACACAACACAATCACAATACTTTGCCCCAACGAAACAGTGAGGTTGTCAATCTCACCGGCTTGCTGAAAACAAAGGATTAAACGTCTCATGTGGAAAATGAGTATTAAATTGCAGCGAATGAAAAAGGAACAGTTTGCAGTTTGTGGTTTAATCAATGTAAAAGAATGGACCGGGGTCCACAGTTCACTAGTGGTGTCTCTCCATAAAGATAACTAACATGTTGGGTAAACAAATTACAGCTGGGCAATTGACAAATAGTGAGCGCATGACAATGCAAATACATGGCATGATGATTACTATGATATTTAATTGGGCATTACGACATGATACATAGACCGTTATCCAACAGCGTCTATGACTAATAATCCACCGCCGGGTTGTCATCCGAGTTCCCCGTTGGTATTAAGTTGCAAGCAACGGATAATCGCATTAAGTAAAGCGCGTAATGTAAACAAACACATATGCCCGTGGACATAGCATCGTTAGGTTATCCCTAGTGGCAACAGCACATCCATAACCTTAGAACTTTCTGTCACTGTCCCAGATTCAACGGAGGCATGAACCCACTATCTAGCATAAATACTCCCTCTTGGAGTCACAAGCATCTACTTGGCCAAAGCATCTACTAGCAACGGAGAGCATGCAAGATCATAAATAACATAGGGCATAGATTGATAATCAACTTGACATAATATTCAATATTCATCGGATCCCAGCAAACACAACATGTAGCATTACAATAATATGATCTTGATCATGTAGGGCAGCTCACAAGATCTAAACATGATGGCACAAATAGGAGAGACAACCATCTAGCTACTGCTATGGACCCGTAGTCCAAGGATGAACTACTCACGCATCACCTCGGAGGCAGGCATGGCGATGTAGAAGCCTCCGGTGACGATTCCCCTCTCCGACGGGTGCCGGGAAGAGGTTCTGGACCCTCCCGAGCTAGGGTTGACGGCGGCGGCGTCTCTGGAACTTTTCGTGGATAATGGCTAGGGCACCTAGGGTTATTTTCTCGGGGGGAATATGTAGGCGAAAGGGCGGCGGCTGGAGAGCCCCGAGGGGCCCACACCATACCAGGGCGTGGCCAAGGGGGCACCCGCGCCCTGGTGGCGTGTGGGGCCCCTGTGGGCCTCCTCTGCTGCTTCTTTGCGTCATCTTGTGTCTTCTGGAAAAATAGCACCTCCCGTAAAGATTTCGTCCAATTCCGAGAATATTTCCAGACTAGCTTTTCTGGAATACAAAAACAACAGAAAACAGGAACTGGCACTTCGGCATCTTGTTAATAGGTTAGTCCCGGAAAATGTATAAAAGTGACATAAAGTAGATGCAAAACATGTAGCAATAGGTATAAAACAAGCATGGAACATCAAAAATTATAGATACGTTGGAGACGTATCAATAGTAAACTCTAGCTAGGCAAAAGATTGTTTTTTTATAATCTAATATAGGGTGATCCTTGGATGTACTTTTCCTTCTTGTTGATCTTTTGAATCCCTGTTCGGTTTTGGATCATGATGCTTGACGATCTTGCCTCCTTGTTTTCCTTGGTTTCTTTGTGCTTCAAGGGCATGTATTATATTCGACCTGAAAGCTCCATGTTCGTTTGCTTCTCCTACTGGCAGCTGATAGAGGAAGAAGAGGAGCAGGTTGGGTTTTTCATGCTCAAGGTTTTAGTTACTGGTAGAAATAAATTCCCGTGGGTTATCGGCATTTTCGGTTCCCGCGGTTACCGGAAAATCCCGACCGGACGAATTTTAAATCTGAAATTCGAAAATTCATATTTTTTGGTTCAAAGTTAAACCATTTACCAAAAAAATTCATTAAAATTCAAAAAATTCGAATTTTTTCTCCCGTTATGACCATTTTCCGAGGGTGGTCGGGATATCCGGTTACTGACCGGTAACCGGATTTCCCGACCAGTAACCAAAACCATGGTCATGCTTGAGGATTTTTGCGGGCGTGCGTCTTTCCAGCAGCACGTGCGAGTCGATGGGTACGTGCACGACTAATGATTGGAGTTGTGATCGGTGATTAGCTGATTGCGTGCGATTTAAGAGGAAAGTTTTTGTATTTTCTTTCTTATATCTGGTCTCGATTATCGGTACGATCTGGTGTTCAATTTGTTGAATTCCGTCGCGGCCACCATCGATCCAAGTCCCCGCGCAAGCAAACGTAGCCGCGTAGGATTCCAACAGGCCGGCCGGGTCTCCTGCTCCTATATATATTCCTGGATTCCCCGAAACCAGGGAAGATCAAACCGATCGATGCGATCGCCGCCGTCGTCCAGATCAATCTCCCCAAAACCCTAGCTCCAAGCTTTTGGATCGCCGCCAGCCATGGAGTACTCCTCCTCGGACGAAGAGTGGATCGTCCTCGACGCCAAGAACCCCGCCGACTCCTCGGACGACGACCGCGGCGTCCTCGCGCTCTCCTCGCCCACCTCCTCCGACCAGTCCGACCTCGACCTCGACCTCAGCTCCGACTCCGACCACGACCTCACCGAAGATGACGACGAGTCCGACGTGGAGATGAGCGCCGACTCGGACGACGAGCCCTACGAGGTGGAGTGCGACGACGAGGAGCCCCTGGCGTCGGCGCAGCTGTCGAGGCCGCTGTCGGGCATGTTCCACCACACGCCCTGGAACGCGGTCGCCTACGCCGCCTTCGACCCGCTGCGCGCCGCCGCCTCCGCCAAGCGCCTCATCCCGGACCCGGCCTTCGCCGCCTTCCCGGAGGACGTCTCCATCCTCGCCTCCGCCCGCGGCCTCGTCTGCCTCCGCGGCGCCAAGTCGGGCCTCTACTACGTCGCCAACCCGGCCACCTTCCGCCGCGTCCGCCTCCCGCCGCACAGCCGCGACCACCGCCTCGACGCCGACCCCGCCGTCGTCATCGCTTTTGAAGGCCCCGAAAACCGCAGGTCGAGCGCCGTGGCCGCCTTCGCGCACTAGTCACTACCACGTCGTCGTCGCCTTCCAGGTCACGGACGGCGTGTGGGCGGTCGAGTCCTTCTCGTCGCGCACCTGGGCATGGACCATTGGCGGCGACATCTGCGCGCCGGAGACGGTGATCGCCTCCACCGGCGTGGGCGCCCTCGGCCGCGCGTTCTGGCGCACCACCATCGGCCACATCCTCTGCGTCACCCCGGAGACGGGCCGCGTCGACCTCATCCCGGCGCCGCACGAGGTGGCCACCCACCCGGAGTGGGAGATTGGTGAGATGGAGGGCAACTTCTGCGTCGCCTGCGCCGACCAGAGCTTCAAGCAGGTGGCCGCGCTCTACCTGGTGCCCAGCGGCGGCGAGATCTCTTGGGGGTGGATAGGCCAGTTCGACGGCGTGACGGCTGGCTGCCACCCCGGGATGACGCTGCTGCGCTCCCAGGGCGCCGCCGAGGTCGTCGTGTGGGATTCCACGGCCGAGCTCGTCATCGCCTTTGACTTCGACGGCAGGCAGACCCGCAGCATCGGGCCCCTCGCCGGCGGCAACTACTACACGGATTTCATCCCCTACATCGGCTCAGACACTGAGATCTACAGGTATAATATTCGACCCTATCTTCCTTACTTTTACTGTTATTTTACTGCATAGCAACAATGCATCAATCAGTTATCGGTAGCAGCAAGATGAGTTATGCAGTCTTTACTGGGCGCTTTGCATCTAGATGATTAACTTTCACGATCGATTAGATTATACTGATAGTTGTTTGGCGCATAGAAATATGCATACTTTCCGCAAAGTCCTCGAGTGCTAGTCAATTCAACATGTTAATAACGCGCTATACATCGGTGGTGATATCAGCATGCATATTGACTGGACGCGTTGGCGTGTGTACCTGTTTTTCAATTGGATCGTGCTTCTTTAGGTTTCATTGGTCGACCTGTCAATTTGCTTGTGGAATGTGGGTGGTATCACTGTCTAGGAAAATTGACTGAAAATTAATCTCGAAATATATTTTGGACTGAAAAGGTCTTTGTTTGTCAGCCTGATAGTGATTAGCACTGCTATACTGGGCTATATACTGTTAACTGAAAGTTGGTCTTTTCTTTTTGCAGTTAGCAGTAATTTCATATTATGGAGTACATATCTTTAAATTCCTTGTGCATTTTCTGGTCCTTCCATAATGTGATTGCAGTTTTTATTGCATGTTGAATTTAACAGTCCCATCAAAATTGAATAAGGTCTTTGTTTGTCAGCTTGTCAACTTGTTTGTGGAATGTGCCATCAGTAAAACTGACTGACTTAGTCTCTGTTTACCTCGTTCTGCTTATAATTTTTTTTTGTTACCATGATATTGACAGTGCTGTGTTTACACCCATAACTTGTTACCATTATTATGGATCATATATCACTGAATTTTCTGATCCTTCCAAAATATGGTTGCAGTTCTCATCTGGTTTTCATTGCATGTTGAATTTGACAGTCTATCAATACTGAATGAAAGAGGTCTTTGTTTTTCAGTCTGTGAATTTGCCTGTCACCATCTAGTAAAACTGACTGACTCGGTCTCTGTTTGATCTCATTATGCTTCTAATTTTGTTTTGTTAGTATTATATTGACAGTACTGTCTTCTTTATACACTTACCTTGGTCTTCCTCTTTTCAATTGTCATAAGTTGATAAAGATAATGGGATTGCTATCCTTAAATTCCTTCTACATTTTCATAGGAAGAAAATTGGTCCGCATGGTGGTTCAGTTAACCAATCATTACTACATAAACCTGCTGAAGTAGAAGCTTTATTTATGTTCTATAATTTGAAAGCTGTTATACTCATACCTAATGAGGCTAACACAGATGCTTCTTTTGCTGAATGTTTTTACGAGATTTGGATTATCTGAATTCATAGACATGACTTTTTTTCTTTTGTTTTCAGTGAGGAAGTGGGTGCCGTGTACAAGACTATAGATGCAGTGACGTTCAGAGTTCCACAACCATCTGTGAAAGAAGAGGGCTGCAGTGCCAACTAAAACCATAAGTACCAAGCAATGGCGAGGATTCGTTGATGATGGAGCGAGGAAATAATGAAGCTTCAAGATCTGTTCAGCATAAGGAGAGCTCTATGGATAGGAGAAGCGTCATTCTTTCGGCCCCAGTTTTTACCCCCTGCTAGTAGCTACTTAAGCATTATCTCAATGTAGTTTCTCTAGTCGTATAAAACTGAACTTTCTGTTTTTAAGGGACGGAACTATGTTCTCTTATCGTTAGGTATTTTTCTGTCTGCCGTGTACAAATTTAGGTTTGCAGATGGTCTTGTCGTGGAACATGTTTTTTGTTTGCTGAATTGTTGAACTACCATTCTGGTGTGTCTTTGCGTTGTTCCAGTTGTTTCTTTGCTGCATTGGTGGGATCAGTTCTACTTGGCAGCTTAGTATGCAGCTGCTGTTGCGCCTGTTTGAAGATTGGAGGATATTGGCATTCTTCAGCATCGATTGTTGAAGCGCTGTACTTGATTTTTCGTGCTTAGTCTGAAATTGTATTGGTGTGTCATGTCTTTGCGTTATTTGGATTCAGCTGCTTTGCATGTCCGTCCAACTTGGTGTTGGTGACCTAGCTGAATCCGAAGTAAAGAAAAGATGGGCAGCCTGGCTGAATCCGTTGGAGATTATGGAGAGAATTCTCCAGCTGCCCGTGGACCAGAAACCTGAAGCATATGGTCTTGGAGACAAACAGACTGTCTGAACCGAAGCAAGCAGCGAAATCGGCAATCTTCGAGATCCAGCTGGTCACTGAGACACAGCGGTCTGAAGCAAGCAGGTAACCTTGGACCAAGAACCATGCATTGCTGGAACATCCAGAGATGCATTGTCTGATAATCGGAATTCAGAACAACACACATCATGATCCAACCATCAGTTTCTTTCTTTTCACCACAAACCATCGTGAAACTAGCTTACATATTCAGTTTCTACCCTGACTATAGTTGAGAGACAATACGAGGTAGATAGCAATTTCTATGAAAATCATCATCCGTAAGGAACACAGATCAATAGACCGCATCAGCTCATTCACCATAACTGCCTGCACGGTAAAACTACAATGCCAAAGTAGCCGACATGTCCAGCTTCTACACTGACTTAACATGGAAGTTCAGAAATGCGGCGAACTATAGTCTTGTGCAAGGGTAGTCACATCAGACCAAGAAAATGGTATAGTTTCAGATAAATGAGTGTCTGACGATAATGTTTACGAAAAAAGGCCAGAGAAGAAAGAGAAGACAACTCAACGTAAAATTATGTTACCATAAAGGGCAAATCCCCATACTGAAATTTCAGTTTCGGTATAATAAGCACCGGAAGCAGCTCCTGAATTTTTTGAAGAAATCAGAGATGAGATTTAGATAATGGGTATTCAGAACAAGAACACATCATGATTCATGCAAGCAGCAGTTTTCTTTTCACCGTCACCATTAGCCTAAGCCAAACTAGATTACATATTCTGTTCCTACCGCGCCGTCACGACAGCCTCAGAATGCATGCTCCTGCCGCTTAGCCCAAGCCATCCACATACCGAACTAGCTGACATATCCATCTTTTTACACTAACTTAACATGGAAGTTCAGAAACACGCGAAGTAGTCTTGTGCAAGTGTTGACGGAGAGAATGATACAGTTTCAGGTAAATGAGTGTGTGACTGTAATGTTCATGAGAAAAGGTCAGAGAGCATCCAAGAAAGAGAAGCAAACTCGACATAACATAAAGTGAAAATCTTCACTCTGAACCTGAAGCAGGTCTTGCATTTTTGAAAAAAAAAACAGAGATGCGATTTAGATAAAGGGAAAAACACATCATGATTCATTCAACCAGCAGTTCTTTTCACCATAACCATTAGACTAAGCCATCCACATGCCAAACTAGATTACATACTATTCAGTTCCCACCGCGCCGTAACGACAGCCTCAGATTGCCTGCTCCTGCCGCTTCTACTACCCCTTCATGATTCCTGACTACAACTCCCCAACAACCTTTACAGGAATCCTCTTTGAAAGCTCCATCAATATTAATTTTGAGCATAGATGGAATTCCTTGCTGTGAACTTCCACCAAGTTGGCCATGCATTGATGAAAGAGCCAAACATCATGATTCATTCTACCAGCAGTTCTTTTTCCATAACCAAGCCATCCACATGCCAAACTGGATTACATACTATTCAGTTCCTACCGCCACAGCGTGCTTGTTAAACGAGAGTCTGAAGAATTGTTAAAAGAGAGCGTGCTCTGTCACCTCCGCAACGCTGGGCGCTAATCTGTGGCGCTAAAGACAGCCTAGAGTGCAGATTTGTGTGGGGGAAAAGGCTGAGGCGCTCGGCGCAAAGTCTGGCATGGAATCAACGGATAAACGAGAGAGGAGAAGACATGGAGTCAATGGACTAGACGTTACCCGCTGGATCTGGTCGGAGAAGAGCTCGGTCAAGATCCTCAGTCCATGGATTGATGACATGGCTGACCCTCATGTCCATACATGACCTATTTTTTATATCGAAAGCGCAGAGTGTTCCCTCACATTCAGTAGAGCCGGCCTATTTTCTTTCGGAATCTCTTGTTACAAGTTGGAACTAGCTAGGTACTTACGATGGTGGCGCCTAAACTGGCTGCTTCATACTACTACTTAATCTTTCCCGTTGCATTCATACTTGATTTACACACTCAAATATAGATTATGGATTAAAGAAGAAATCTAGTAGTTAGTACGAATATCCTGGCATGCAAATTGCACCCCGAATTATAGTTCGGATCTATCTTTCCACAAATGACTCCGTAATGTTCCTGCTTTGTTCGTCCCAATACCAGGACAGCACGATTTAATCAAATTTCACTTGGCCAATTCACCAGGTCTGTACAGTCAAGAGATAATTGCAAGAACAGGATATTTTGCTTTGGATGGAAAGTGTATAAATGATCATATCGTAAGAAACAGTAAGCAATTAGGACTAGATCCGATCAAAAAGCTTTCCTTCATGTACGTCTAGTAGGTAGTTAACCATTCACTATGTTCAACTTAGCAAATATATTTGAAACAATCCATTCATCCAATTAACTCGTTTTGACGGCCAAAACAAATACTGCACATGACATTCGTAGCAAAGCATGCAAGTCACACATACTAAAAAGCAAAACACAATCGCCCAGCTAGTGCAGCAGCAACTGCTTAAAGTTCCTGTACTTCATCGAGTTGCAGCAGCTGCTGCTTACAGAGGCCGGGGGTACCCTTTTCGAAAAAAAAAAACTGCTGCTTACAGTTTACAGTAGTGTATGATCAATGGTCATCCAGGGATATAACTAGCGACACTCGAGGGAGGACTCCATCGCTAGTGTCAGCTTCTCGTCCAGCAGATGCATCTGCTTCTCCAGCTTGTCTCCACAATCAGGCAAGCCTCGACGCCACAGCTTGCTGCAGCAAATGAAGTTCATTAAAAAGAGGAATGCAAGTTAAAAATAAAGATCTATCTACAGGAGGAGCTGGGCAATAACACATGTGATCTATCTATATTGTAAACAGACACCACCTACAAACATAAGGAATATCTAAACTTCACAAGCAGATCAAATGACGCATGGAACATAACACTCTTCATGTAAGGTTTCTTTGAATTTCAGGTTGCATTAAAACAACAATCGTAACTAGATGACCATCTATGATATAATACAATGTGCCAAATAGTAGGCAAAGCATATTTATGACAAGGATTTTCTACCTTCACCACCAGCATATTTATATACACATGGAGAGAAGTAGGCAAAGCCCAGAAAATGTCAAGAGCTAGCAATTATATCAAACAGTCCATAATCCTAAACAACACAAAAGAATAACTGAATGGCAACTCACAACAAAACAAGTAGCTAAAACAACAAACATGGCAAGCAGTGAAATGAACCGAATTACCCAGGACGACCTGGCTGAGTTCTCAAATGCCGGTACTGTCCAGACCTATACACTAGTAGAGCCTGAATACAGCCCCTAAGCCTGATCGGAACCCCCATATCATGCCTAGAGCTAGAAATTGTGAACTGGAACATCACTTATCAGTGACATGACCAAGTCACAGAAATCATGCTACCGAAACCCGAACAAGCAGGTCATTGGCTCACCATCAAAGGTAAAGTAAATTTATCATTTGCCAAATGAAAAACTTGCACAGATATAGCAGTTGAGAACCAATATGGACCACAGAAACAATTTGACAAGTACACAATCAGGAACCAACTACCTACCAGAAAGCACTCTCCAGATCAAGCATAACAGGATCCGAAGATGACTCCCAGCAAACGAAAGCTAACATGAGGAACTAGAACCAGAACCAGGACACACAAAAAAATTACATATCAACGACTTAAACAGGAACCGGAACTTCGGACCTCAATTTATATCTAGCTTAGTACATGGAAAACAATTTATACTTTCAGCAACGGCTTAGAATCTTCAACCAAAGTTCTTTCTACCAAAGCCACATGCACATGAAATTATAGAGTAATAAGGATCTACCTAGCAACAATTATGTCAAGTAACAATCAGAGAACGAAGGAACTAACCTCTATCCTTCTCCCTGTCGCAGACGGTGATCACTATCCAAGGTTTCTCCCATTCCCAGTCCCTGTTCAGGTAAACAATAGAATATAAAGGAGGAGATAGACTAGACACATAACATAGTCAGATTTTAAGCGACAACAATTCTAACCAGCAAGTAGATGACTCGTTACCACAAAACTTCCAAAGCACGCACGACAAGAGCACAAACTCAATTATTCATAAACAGACGTATGACATCCAGTTTAACGATGAACATCATCAGGCAGGAACCAATGATAATCTCTCAACCGGCAACGGATGTTTGGAAACATCATAGCAACTAAAAGCAAAAAAAATGTCAGGATATAGCACACTACTACTACTACTACAGAAAAACTTCCTCTTGGCTAAGATTCAATAACAGTAAAACTTCCTCTTGGCTAAGACACAATAACAGTAAAAGCGCCAGCGTCAGCAACTAACACAAACTAGACTGCCATCTTGCATGCTCGATACGCCACCATCAGGTAAACACCACTTCCAACCTTTCTAGAGTTTCTTTTGAAGAAAACCGAGAAAGGAATGACCAACGTTGGAAGTTCCACTGTCTATGCAGGCATCAACATCAACTAGTCACTTCTGTGCAAGTATAGATCATCTAAAAAATAGGCCTATCGCTACAAACTATGCAACCTGAATAGAGGACAGCCAAACATCACCCCTACCATCAAATCAATTCTCAGGCAGCACAACCAAAATGCCTTCCATGTCCATAGCAACTACTGGGTAAGACCAGTTAGCTCGAATCACCGATATAAGCAGACGTGGTAGCAAGCACAACATATTTTGCACAGAAATACCAGCCGATTTGAGGGCGACAAACGACTGACCTTCGGGTGCCGAGCTTGACCTCCTGCACGACCCACCTGGCCTTCACATCCACAGCCATGACCTTTCCAGCACGGTACCTCTGGATGACATCTTCCACATTGGCCATTGTGGGTTGCTCTGGACTAAAGCCTCATCGGTGGGGATGATGAACCGTATTTTCTCGAGATACCTGAATGATGGTAACAACACCAAATTTTAGCTATCCTCAAAGTTTAGCTTTAGGTAGAGTATGGCACAGAAGACTATCTCTTAACACACAAACAAGACATGGCCCCTATATGGTCCTGCCAGCAAACAAGTGAACAACCATTGACCCCTCTACAAATAAGCTCCACATTAGAAAAAATATGGTTTACCTTTCATGTTTTAGTCCAACAAAAAAAAAACTATAATCTACATTTAGAAACCAGATTATGTTCTTAAACCAGAATGGCACACAATGTCAATTATGAAGCTATTCTCCCTAGAGAAGACCTGATAGAGACCACAGTTGAAGCTTAACACAAAATTATCAGTCCACTGGCTTACAAAGAATACAAGCACCATGACCTCTCACAAACCAGGCATAGATATCAGATTCTTAGCAACACAATTTACAAAGCTAAATGGCCAGATAGCCAACCCGGCCATAATTACAAATATGCCATCGAGCCGATGGCCAGAGCAAAACATAGCCACATATCACATGGTGGAAAAAGAAGAGAAACCGGATAACTTACTTAAACCTCGGGGATTCTTGAAGAGCGGGTCACTTGAATAGTTCCCATACTTGGTTTTGTTGAAGCCAAATAGTTACCAAGATTCGCATGACCCAAGACATGTCCTGACAAAAGACACAACTTAACTTCCAGCAAACAAAAAAAATCTTGAAACAACTTGGGAGAAATAAAGGAGCTTGCTTAATATGGTCACTAGATAAATTAAACATACTTGCTTAATTTTGACAGTCCAGCACCTAAGTTTTATTACCCACCAAAGGAAAAGGCTTTATATTAGTGTGCAGCACAAGGCACAAGCCACATCTACTCATACAGAAACACCGTTCTTGCTAGCTGGCAGAGAAAACACTCACAAGAGACACAAAACTAGAGTATATACATCGAAACTAGAGAAACTCTTTCAATATCAAAGCCACTGATTGTCCAAATGCAATAGACACAATAAGTAAGCATTTTATTTCAGTAGCAGTAAAGCTCGACTACATAAATGCCTGGAGCCCTGGACAATTCGAAGGCATGTAATTTCGAAAGAAGAAAGATATGTCTCTCAACTCCAAGATATGAAATTTATTTCTAACAGGTGGGATGATGATTACATAGTGATCATAGTGACCATCAAATATGCGTCAACATGGAAAGGAGAGCTCAAAACCAATGTCCTTACAATCTAACCATCAAGGAACTAATCACAAAATTAAATAAGGATGTAAATTTATGTGTGCAACTGACAGCGGCAAATAAACAGGGATGCAAATCCAGCCCAAAATGCACTATAAGAAGAATCTGAAATGTTGGTACGTGAGCTAAGCTGGAATAACAATCAGAAAAAAAGTACTCAAATTACTCAAATTTCTTACAGCTCAACAAACGATAACCAATGAGCTGAAAGAGGTACAACTCTGCTACATACAAACATTCATATGCATATTCCACTACTACTGTAAACTGTAAGTACATAATACAGAAGAAACATGACTATAGCATGCTAACAGCAACATAATTAAAATGAGACGCTCTCTACAAGCTAAAACTGACCAAGGATGGAAGCAAAAAAAACCCACCCTATCTTCGTGGCTGCTGTACTACAATTTAGACAGGTTGAAGCAACATGCAGTTTGCATCAGGTTATGATGGATTACGGCATTACGCCAACAAAATTCTCCGATTCTTTAGTTGCTTGCAAAAATATAGATGCAGCTCACCAATAGAAGCTATGAAGTATGAACGTTTGATTGCGTCTTGTAATTCAGGTAAGAACTAACTAACCGATACCACAGAACAACACTTGAAGCAGAGCTAGAACCGAAGGATTTATACCTCTCCCTATGGCAGAACTAACTCGGTGAAGACATGCAGCAGCAACTAGGAGACTTGGGTCATTGGTTAGGTCGGGGCAGGGGTGCTTCACATGCCTCTTGGCTATCGGTCCAGGCAGTGTGAGGGCGTGGCTGCGGCGCTGGTCACCTCCGACAGCAAGAGCGCCGCTGTGGGTCACCCACCGATCCGCGAGCTGCACAGAAAAAGAATTTATGAATAAATGTTAGGTATGCTCAAACATCAACATTGAGCAAGCATTCAACTTGGCACATGAAGATTGAGCCAACATGGCAACTCACAATGAAACAAGAGCTAGCAATTAAATCAAACAGTCCATAGTCCTAAACAACACAAAAAGAATGACTGACTGGCAACTCACAACAAAACAAGTAGCTAAAAAAGCAGACATGGCAAGCAGTGAAATGAACGAAATTGCCGCCCTGGGCGTCCTAGCTGAGTTCTCAAATGCCGGTACTGTCCACACCACTCCAACAGTAGAGCCTGAACACTGACCCCTAAGCCTGATCGGAACCCCCATATCATGCATAGAGCTAGAAATAATGAGCTGGAACATCACTTATCCTTGGTATGACCAAGTCAAAAAAAATCATGCTATCGAAACCCAAACAAGCAGGTGATCGGCTCACAATCAAAGGCAAAGTGAATTTATCATTCACCAAATGAAAAACTTGCACAGATATAGCAGTTCAGAACCAATATGGACAACAGAAACAATTTGACAAGTATACAATCAGGAACCAACTACCTACCAGAAAGCACTCTCCATATCAAGCATAACAGGCTCCGAAGATAACTCCCAGCAAACGAAAGCTAACATGAGGAACAAGAACGAGGACAATAGGTAGAATTTCACCAGCAGATCCGTGGCCTAGTCCACTTAATCATCAGACCATACAAAGCATTTAGTACCAAAACCTAATTACCTAACCCTATAACACCATAAATACGACAAGGTTTCATTTAGTGCAATGAATTTCCGCGCATACCAACGTGCATGCCTAATGTACTGCCTATGCACATATCCAATTCAACAGGATAAAGGAAACATTTTTTTGCAAGAATATGATGGAGGAGAGAGAACGCACCGGCAGCCAGCTTGTTACGCAGAAGGAGCTCAGAGACGTGGCCATCAGCAGCATCTTTGGGAGGTGGTCGCCGGAAGACGGCTGGCAGCAGCTCCGGGTAGACTGCCGGCAAGCAGAAGCCCAAGCTGGCAACCACCATCTCTTCCTCCTTGCCTCCCCGCCGCCATTCCTGCAGCGAGGCAAACTCCTTCCGCCGGCCACGAACGTAGCCGCCCGTCGATCAGGATCTTGAGACTTGAGGGATAGTCCTGCAAGATTTAAGAAAGAAGTCCACTTAATCATCAGACTTATTACAACCATACAAATCATCAAAGGCACAGTAAAATCTGTCATTTGCCAATAAAAAGAAAAATTTGCACATATATAGCATTTGAGGATCAAGATGGCGTCCTCAACCACAGAAAAAAATTGAATACCTAGACACTGGAACTATAATTTATCCCCCACCAAAGTCTGCAGCAACGAAAGCTAAGATTTTTGGAAAAAGAGGCACTCAGGGCCAGCTTTTCATTACTAAAAAGCACAAGATTTTGTGCATACAAAGGTAGGAAACGGAAACATGGTGCAACCCTGAGGGCAACCAAGTCTACAAACAGGAACCAACCACCTACCAGCAAAAAGTCCCCTGATCAAGCATTACAGGCTCCCAACATAACTCCCAGCAAACAAAATCTAACATGAGCTACTAGAACGAGGAGGACAAGATATAGGTTTTATGCAGCAAATATAGAGGGAGAATCCACTTAATCATCAGACCATACAAGCATCAAATACCAAACCCTATAACACCATAGCTACAACATATGGGCGTCCATACAAGCAATCTCACCACTGGTAACAAAATTTACAAGGAATGCTGGAGGAGGGGGAGAGGGAGAGGCACCTCACCCCGGCAGGCGGCAGCTGCAGGTTGGGGAGGTCGTTGGCAGCAGCGGGGCGGAGTCACGGCCAGCATCAGAAGGTCGAGGACGTGGACGGCACCAGCAGCTCAGGGAGGAGTCAAAAAATGGAGCGCATCCATTCCCTAAACAGGTATGCACAACCTTTAAATTGAGCAGCAACCATGTATGGAAAAGACTTGCTTATGCACACGACAAGTTTCGATTTAGTTAAATGAATTGCAATGATTCAATCTACTGCACATGTGCATGCTTTCTGTACTGCTGCACACATCCAACCCAACAGAGAAAAGGAAACATTTTTTGCAAGATAAGATGCAGGGGAGAGAGCTCACCTGCATCTGCTTCTTGGACAACAAGAGCTCGAAGACGTAGCCGCAGGCAGCAGGAGCTTGGAGACATTGCCGCCAGCAGCTTCTCAGGTAGGTTGGCGCCGCACTGTCATCGGAAAAGACCTGCTTATGCATACGACAAGTTTTGATTTAGTGGAAAGAATTTCCATCTACTGCATGCATGCTTTCTCAACTGCCTATGCACACATGCATCCAATTTAACAGGGAAAAGAAACATTTTTTTGCAAGAAAAAGATGGAGGAGAAAGAGCTCACCGGCAGCAGCTTGTTGGGCAGCAGCAGGAGCTCGGTGACATCGCCGCAAGCAGCATCTCAGGGATATGGTCGCCGGAAGACGGCTGGCAGCACCTCCGGGTGGACCGCCGGCAGCAGCAGCCCAGGCAGGCGATCACCCACCTTCCTCCTTGCCACGCCACCGTAATTCCATCGGCGCCGTGAGCTCATTCCGCCAGCCGCGGCCGTTACCAACAAACTTGCACGTCGATCTGGATCCCTAGACTTGAGGGATAATCCTACAGGATTTAAGAAATAAGTACTTGATATTATAGTAAAAATGAGCAGTAGTACCCCCAAAAATAAGTAATAAAATGATGAACTGATTAAAATAACTAATTCTAGGATCATACTACAATTTATGTCACAACATGCCAGTCAATAACCCAAGTGTGGCCTCTCTGATAGAAAAAACTAGTATACTCACGACATGTAATCTGCGGCTGTGAACCATGTAAGCAAAATACATGCAAAACATAAACATTGGTTTGATGAGTGTTAGGAAGATTTTAAACTGGAGCAACTATTTGTAGGTTTAGATTGCAGATAAACGGATGCAACTATAAGCACACACATGCAACATCATGCAGTTGCAAAAAAAACTGACTGTTCTGTACCATCACAACAACAAAAAATCGAGATTTTTCATATATAATCAACACACCAATATAAATCCTACATATATCTGATCACCACTTGCAATCACGTCCAGCATACAAGGACTTTGATTCCGTTGCAAAAAATCAGAAAGAAGCAATAATCACAATTACTACTTAAATCCAGTGCAATGCTAAACACAAAATTCTCTACCAATACAAATCTATTCCATTCATATTCATCCACACACAAAAAAATTACATATCAAGGACTTAAACAAAAAACTGGAACTTCGGACCTCAATTTATATCTAGCTTAATACATGGAAAACAGTAGACAAGACGAAATTCGTCTCACGGATATACCCACACATAAAACAATACTCCCTCGGTTCCTGAATGTAAGGTTATAGTTTTCTGCACGAATATTAAGACAGGGGTATTTTGCATACAGTGGACTCATTTAAATCTGAAAAAAACATAAGTGAGGAGTCCCTAATAGCCACAAAATGAAAACAACCCGTAATATCACTCCGTTCGAGATTGGGACTCATTTTTGGATGGATAAAATTGTCAATAAATCACAATACACCCTACATTTTGGATTTTTTTCTCAAAAAACTATACACCTTTCATCAAGGGACGGAGGGAGTATAAACAGTTTCACACTCAACTTATTACAAACCATTTAGCAAGACATTGCACAACATATAACCGATCGGTCGAGCAATGGTGACATAAGATGAAGTAGTGCAAAATCAGTGGTTGAAGGTTGCTCCAGGAACCTGTGTAGATGCACAGGTGAAGATAAAATGAAATGGAGCTCTAGGACCTCAGAACATGCCTAGCACATGCCATACAAAAGCGTGAACAAGCTGGAAACAAGCACTGCACGGTCTACACACATGCTCCAGGCTAGACAGCATCAGCAGAACTTGACCAAGAGCTCACTAGTACCTTAGGATTGCAGCACCAGTTGAAGAAAAATCCGTGCAATGTCCAGCGGCCACCTCCAGCTCCACTTTTCGCCTTAAAGGCTGGATCCAAACACTACTGGTTGAACAAACTCTGCTCGTCCGTCCGTCACTTCAAGACAACAGACCAAGAAAAGTTAGTCAAAAACACAGCAGGCTCACAAAAAAAGCTAGTCAGGAACCAACTTGTTTGAGAAGAAGAAGAAATTTGGACCTTGCATGATTCATATTCCCACATGCAAAAATAAATAGACGGGGGATTCTATCAGTTCCAGATTTACAAACAGGATGAATACGGAATACCCAATGGAAAGTTTCACCTATTCTTTCATTAATGAGTAAACTTGTTTGAGAAGCTCCACTGATTCAATCACAAAATTACTCTACACATTGACATGCAAAAGAGAGATGGGATGGACCAATTTTTCACAGAAACCAGGTTAGACTTGATCATACCAAAGTAAGAGTAAAAAGTAAACAAAATGATGGAGCGAAGCTTCAATGCTTCATGTGACCAAATGCTCCCATCAGGTTCAAGACCTATTCGTGTCTAACTCATGCTATTCGGGATTGAAACATCGAACCACTTGGTCAAATTCCAAAACGACACATGTAGCTGAAAAATAGGCACATTTTTTTGCAAGAATAAGATGGAGGAGAGAGAGCTCACCAGCAGCAGCTTGCTGGGCATCAAGAGCTCAGAGACCTTGCCGCATGCAGCATCTCGGGTAGGTGGTCGCCAAAGAACGGGTGGCCTGCCGGTAGCAGATTCTAGGTCAGGCGACAACCATCTATTCCTCCTTGCCAATGGAGGCGTGGTGAGCTCCATCACCGCTCGTCGCTCAGGATCCCGAGACTTCAGGGATAGTCCTGCAAGATTTAAGAAGTCCTTGGCATTGTTAGTACAAATGAGCACTAGTACCCAAAAAAAAATAATCAGCAGCTGCAATCTCTTCCACGGTACAAAGAATTTGAGTTTGTTGCAACGAAGCAGTAATCATAATTAATACTTAGATCCATCCAGTGCGATGCTAAACAGGACAGGGTACAGATGTGGGTGGGGGAGGAGGGGGAGAGGGAGCTGACCGGGCAGATGCAGGTTGGGGAGGTAGTCGTCGGCAGCAGAGAAGCGGGTTGTGGACGTGGCCGGCGCCGGCGCAAGCAGCTCGGGGAGGTGGTCGCCGGCAGCAGCAGCAGCAGCAGCAGGGGCTCCTTCTCCTTTTGCCCAGCGGAGGAGGGCCTCCATCTCCACGGCGTGCCGGTGCATCGAGCCAGGGAGGCAGGTGGAAGGCGTCATGGCGGCGGGACGACGGAGCTCCATCCGGCGGCGGCAGCACCTAGAGTTTGGGGGAATCGAGGGGCGGAGGGAACCGGGTGGGTTGGGGCGTCGAGGGGACTGGGTGGGGTGGCCGGCGTGGAGGCAGGGTTGCCGGCGGCGAGCGGCGGCGGCGGCGGCGGCCGCACCTAGGATTTGGGGGGATCGAGGAATGGTGCGAGTGATAGTTGGCGTGGGTGGGATGTGCGGGTGTGCCTGCCTTCTGGAGGTGGGGCTTGGTTTGGGATCCTCCGGCTACAGATCCTGCCATCCGCGGGGTCAGGCTCTCTGCCATCTCAATTTTAGTCTCCCGCCCGCGCTTCCGCCAAAAATCAAATTTGTTTGGCGGGACTCAGAGAATCATATGTAGCCTGACAAAGCCATGATGCATGCTCGGGAACAGACACTGACACAAACATGATGGGCCTCCACGCGACCGCCCGGAGTCCATTTGCATCTGGACTAGACCAGCAGCCATGATCCAACGGCTGCCACCATCCCAAACAAGTGCTCCTTCATGATTGGGTCTAGACACACCAAATTTGTTCTACATGGATCCCACCTGCTCAGCCACGAGCACATGCCTGCATCGTGCTCTGAGACATTGCCGCCTGTAGCGTCTCGGGGAGCGGTAACAAAATGGTACCCCCACCAAAAATAAATATAAGTAACAAAATGATTTAAAACGCTACCAGGATCATACTACAACGTGTAGTATCATGCTAGTCAATAACCCAAGTATGGGCTTTCTCCTTCTGTCATGTGCCAAAACTACCAAGCCTCCATAGATAATCACAATAGCATCCCAAAAGAGCTGGGAATTGAGCTGACTTGGGTCGTCATGTATAACCATCAGATATAATCAACGCAACAATATTTGCAAAAAGGCTTCATATATAATCACAAGCTGCAATCTCATCCAGCATACAGAGACTTTGAGTCGGTTGCAACGAAGCAGTACCCACAATTACTACTTAGATCCATCTAGTGCAATTTAAACATGAGAGGGTACTCCGAGATGCATGTCGGGGAGGAGGGGAGAGGGAGCTGACCGGGCAAATGCAGGTTGGGGAGGAGGAATAGTGGGTCAGGGACGTGGTCACCGGCGGCGGCGACACCTAGGAATGATGCGAGTGAGAGTTGCCTTCGGTGGGGTGTGCTTGCCTTTTGGAGGTGGGGCTTGGATTGGGACGTTGGATCCTCTTGCTACGGACGGCGCAGATCCCGCCATGCTAGCCATCCGCGGGATCAGGCTCTATGCCATCTCAATTTTAGTCTCCCGCCCGCGCTTCCGCCCAAAACCATATTTGTTTGGCGCCCTAGAGACATCCAGCGGTGATGCGCTAGAGACTCATATGCGGACTGGCATGCATGGCTGACAAGCAGTACTGACCATATGCTCGGGGATAGCCACGGAGACAAACATGATGGAAATGAGTCCACCCCGCCATTTGCATCTGGACTAGATCAGCACGCTTGATCCAATGGCTTTCACCATCCGTTAGTTTGAGGGCATGCTACTGATATCCGCGTCAATGGTGGTGTGTGGTGCCACCCCACTCTACAGTATCAGATTATCTATAGTGTGATGCTCCCACTAGATTTTTCAACATGCCAATAATGTTTTTAATAACTAGCGAAGAATGACACGTCGATGTATATAACTCCATGCCTCCATTAGCGAATTGCTCGCCGTGGTTCGCATAATGGGGATCTACAAATGGAGACGTATATGTGCTAGTTTTGTGTTTTTGTGAGGTGACGTTTTAGACGTTAGAACAGTGGGTTATGAACCACTCATATCGTGTTTGGGCGGAGGGGCTAGGGCAGCCGGCGAGGTATGGGATGGCGGAACAACTAGGGGGGCGGGGCTTGGTAGGATCGAGAGAAAGCGGACCAGGAGGAGTTAGGGAGAGAAGGGTTCAGGTGTTGGGGGTTCACTCTATCCCGCAGCGGCCCAGATGGGTTGGATTGATTCAGATCTTGGTCTATTGGGCGACATACGGAAGCCATATTGTGGTCTCATTGCCCCGATACCAAACTAGCATTGAGAAGTACCAAATCGAGAGGCTCACGAGTATCTCTCACGCAAAATCCTTAACTTCTACAACTTAGAGATTTTTACTATCTAAGAGGTAAGGTGGGACCCACCTAGGAGTATCATGGCGTGTTGGGCTCGGTTGGGGTGATGAGTTGGGCGACACTATAGAGGTTGTACAAGACGAAGACCGTTGTTGTGTAGCCATGTCATGCTAGATCACATATTTGAGGTCATCGGGCCCAAATTATAAGTCGAGAACGGATGATGGAGCACAACAATTTCTTCGAGGCATGGCTCTTCGGATGACGGTAGGCTCGGAGCATGAGTTGGTTAGAAGAACGTTGATGGGCCTAATATATTTGAATTTGTTTTGAGGAATTTTATAGACATTTTTATGCGGAAATGTGTGATATACCATTTGTTAATGCATATTATTTCATGTTCATTATAATTATTGGTATGTGTTAAATGATATTTCATGCATGCCAAAGAAATCGATATTCCATGTACTCCCTCCGTTCCAAATTAGATGTCTTCCATTTGTCCACATACGGATGTATCTATACTTGTAACATGTCTAGATACATCCGCATGTGGACAAATGGAAGACATCTAATTTGGAACGGAGGGAGTATTAGCGACTGATACTTTCATAGCAAGCCTAATTTTCTCCAAAATAAGCAAGCCTCGTGTTATTTTTCACGAAAAAATGAATGTAGTGTGCGTTTTCATCCCAAAATTCCACCTATCATTTACAGTTTAGAAATTACCACAAAACCACGCATGGGGTACCCTGGAGGTCCAAAACTAGGTCACCATGCACCCGGCCAGGCCATCCACACACGCGAATATGGAGACATAACAAATGTATGTGTGCAAGGCCCACATAACCAGTGCATGCATCATGCATGTTATTGCCAAGACCGTCGATCATCCACCAACAGAGTACGTCGAGTTTTTTTCTGGCTAGTAGGTACCGAATATAATTACAACGAAGAAATGGATGATTAGCTAGATAAATAAAAAAGACAGTACTGGAAAATTCGTCGTCGCCTAGGTGGTCCAGCCTTTGCCACGCTTTTTTTGGATCTTTGTCGAGTGCCTTGCTCGGCAAATAGAGTGGCGGGGAAATTATTTTCATTCCACGCCATTTTTTGCCTGGTGGTGCTCTTCGCCAAGTGCCCCACTCAGCAAAGACGTCCAATTTCACGTCTTTTCTACTCTTTGCCATTTCGTTTTGCCGCCACTTTCTCAACCCTAACGACGTCTATAAATAGGCCACATCTAAGCCAGGTTCCTCACTCATTCTCCTGCAAACACAAATCATTCGGGTTGGCTACGTCTGACACTGCATGTGATATCGCAAATATTTCATATGCAAGGAATTCACCAGCCAGTGTCAGGCTGTAGCTAGGGGAAACCGGGTGTTTTGTTTCATATGTGTTTAGGTATTCAATACAACTGTATTCATTTTATTCCAGTTCGACCAACAAAAATCATATGTGTTCCCTAACTACGTCCGACAGTGCATGTGATATCAAAAATATTTTCATATGTATGGAATTCACCGGCCAGTGTCAGGCTATAGCTAGGGGAAACCGGGTGTTTTGTTTCAGCTTTTTTAGGTATTCAATACAACTAGTATTCAGTTTATTCCAGTTCGACCAACACAAATCATCCGGATTCCCGAGCTACGTCCAACAATGAATGCAATATCGTAGATATTTTCATACGCAAGTAATTCACCGCCAGTGTTGGTCTGTAGCTCGGCGAAACCGTGTGTTTTTTCATTAATGTGTTTAGTCGCTCACTATTTTGCCTTGGTTTTGGGCACTGCACGATATCGAGAATTTGGGTGGGAAAAGTTGGCAGAAAAAATGGGGGGAAAGCTAGTGGAACGGCACCCTATGCATGCGCTGGTCGTAATGATAGTCGTCGTACCACGCCCCTGTAGGACATGTGGATCGGCTTGAGGAGAAGATAACGGATGAGAAGATCGAAGGTGTTAATTAATTTCTTGTTCTTGTGACTATTGTAACTGTTCTGACATGTTTCTTTGTTCGTCGGTCAATTATGTTTGTTTGTTCCAAAATGTACTAGTTATGTGTTAAGATTAAATAAAATATGTCTTTGAGATTAAATATATATGTTTTCTAATTAAATTTATTCTCGGCACCACATACCCTGTGTTCTTATCCACTCCACCGACAGCCACCTACCACGCGCGTTTCACCGGCCGTCAGGCAAAAAGAAAACTCACATGTGATATGACCCGTTTCTTCTAAGTGGAAACTCCCATTCCGGATGCAACAGATGGAATCATATGGTAACATGGGCACAATGTGGGTTCCAAATGTCCATATGGCATACCCTGACACAACCAAGGCGGAAAGTCCGCGGAGCTACCCTTTCGACACTTGTGGAAGGGGTAGACGACACTTTTGACTTTCGGTCGACTTTTTGGGGGTTCCGACGGAAGCAGGGCTTCGGAGCATCGGAATCACACCAAAACCTTGGTGGTCTCATATATATGTATTAGTGTGTGGTAAGAACATTTGGCATGGCTTGGAAGCACTTGGCGAAGGGCTCCCCCTCGGCGAAGGGCGTTGATGGTGTCCTTTGAAGCACTCATGAACCGATTGTTCCAAGCCTTGTGTACCCTCTCCATCTTTGACCTCGCGTTGTCGAGGCTCGAGGACAACATCCTCCTCGTACTTGACGCCGACACCACCGTGGGCAATGGCTACCAACAGTGAGCGAGTGGATGTCATGGTCCTCGCCTCCGTAGTCACCCCGCACACATCAAACACATCGTGATGCCACTTACCATCACTGGCCGATTTGTCATACAATGAACTGCAATCCCACAATAAAGATGTTAGTGGGGAAGAGGGGGCGGGGGGTGGAGGATGACGATGGAGGCAGGAAGGACCGAGATGGCTATTACCTAGTTTGTAGCGTGTTATCAAAGCAGGTGTTATCTAGTTTGTAGCGTGTTACTATTGTCCTTATTTTATGCTAGTAGATAGCTATTAGCCGTCATTTAATGTTTCATTTCTTTGTCGTGTGATATTAGGGTCGTTATTCTATGATATCTTTGGCAAACACTGGAATTGGCTTCTGAGACATCGTTTTGGCTTTTTCCTTATAGTTTTAGAGGTTCTCTACTTCTTTTTTTTTGTCCGCCAGTTTGTGGGCTTTACCACACTGTTATTCTTTTCTGGCGTCCCCCATAAATGTTTTCGAGCCTAATTTTTTAAAATAACAAATCATGGAAGACCTAAATTCCAGAGAGCTTCAATCATAACTTGTATGCAAAAGTTACGGCTCGTGGAATATGAAATATCCAGATGCCACGTCGCTATGGGCGAGAAAAAAAATGAATGTGTGTTTTAGCCCGTGAAGACTTGTGGGGAAACTGTTAGAATAGATACGGGCGGGAACGTGATGTTGAAAATATTGATATTTTATGTGTACAAACTAATTTTGTTTGTCTAGATAACCATTTTCATGAAAAATTGGCGATAAACCCCCAAAGCTATGTGTGGTATAACACCCCGAAAACTGGATGGAAAAGTGCCGAACAGACGGAATAACAGCCGAAAATGGAGACTAGCATGAAAATTACCCTCTTTCATGCATGTTGAAAAACTTGATAGTTCATGCAATCAAACTAGACAACCACCAGTTACATAATGAACGGTTGCGAAAACTGAGCGAGAAAACTCAGTATATGTGTTATATTCCCCCCCCCCCCAAGTTGACGGAAAAGCCTGCCAAAACGAAAACAAGTTATTTTAGCCGCTGAAAAAGGGCAGGAAAACTGCCAAAAGGGTAACAATCTTTCTTCCTCATCGGGCCGCCATGGAGACAGACGCTGGGTGGCACATCTGGTTGTGGGAGGCCAGGGAGATCTTGTGAAGCTCTTCAGTGGAGTCCACCCACGGAGGACAAGTTTGCCGACGTTATTCGTGGACGATGGAGGCCACCCCGCGTTGCGGTGCAAGGAAGGTGCCGCAATATCTTCTTCCTCCATGCGATGGTGCCGATGCGGGGATCTATGATCTTGGCTTGACGTTTCCCGCTGACGACTGACGGTAACCAAGGTGGTTCCGTCCCCAGCTCTGTCGACGGTGGTCAGGCTTGGAGGTCAACCAAGAGCAGTTGCGGCAGAGAAGGGGCCTGATGGCGTTTTCTGTTTTAGTATTCAGGTCGTTCTTGTAAAAGTGAATGGCCTGCTTGTTACTCCCTCCGTCCACGAAAGAGTGGACGTTTGGGGTCTAGTATTTTTCCACAAAAGAGTATACATCTACACTCCCAATGCACATTGCCTCTAATCCATTAGTTTTTAATTGATTCATGCAGCAACTTGCCATCTAGCATTGGCTGCATATTCTTGGGTTACTTGCTTAATTATTGCATGCGGTAAACATTCATTTAATGGCCTTATCTAATTGGTTGCATGCACACATGGGGCTGCTACTTTTTTTGTATTAATTAGGCCATGGAGCAAAGTACGGTGTATTCTTGATCAATGTGTAAATCACCAAAAGCACACTCTTTCGCGGACGAAGGGAGTATTTCTATATCACATGGAGGCCTTTCTCTAAATTATCCCGCCGTTTAATGAAAACTTGTGGGGCTCTTCCCCGTTCAAAAAGAAATTTGTTTGTCCTAAATAATAATTCTTTTAAATTAAAATAGTAAGGGGTACTAGCTGGCTGGGACGTAGAACGATCTTGACGTCGAGTCGGTGAAAGCATATTTTCACGTTTATAGTCAAAAGTGACTCGACGACGTGAACCTGGCCATGCATGCACATGCAACCAATCAATGTGATGCACGTGCAATTTAACATTACTACTATTATGTATGCATGCATGCATGCGTAGTTGTGCTGCTCCGATACTCAAACGTGTCCCTCGAATCATCGGCTCGAGTGAGCGATTACCTTCACAACCGGTCCGATGCTCACGATGGGCGGCGGGATCCATTTCCTCTCCTCACGCTCACGGTGCTCGCTGGCATGTGCAACCCGCTGCCTTGGTTCTACGTGCTGGACATGCTCCTACTCGTCATATGTGGCCCATGCATGCATGGGGTTTATAGACTAGATCAGTTCCTCCTTCCCCTCAAAAAAAGATAAGTTCCTCCTCGACATAAACGCTAGCTAGCTAGCTCTTTGCATGGAGGCCAACAAATTTGGTGATTGTCAAAGGTACGTTTTCATTCGCGTCTATACTAGCAGCAAGTCTGGTAGATACTTGAATCATCATCTAGTACTCAATCTCGGACTCAAGCGACGAGATTAACCACAACAACATTGGTATGTTCTTGGTCACCGAGGCCTAGGTGAGCAGGTGTGGTAGGCATGTGCATGCAAGAACCATCCCGCTTTCATCGTGTTTGGACTGTTGATACACATGAAGGGAATTTCCCGCAAGGACGATGACACCTTTTGACACCTTTGGAGATGAAGGGAATTGTCCTAGGTGCTAGCTTCTCACCCCTCTCCAAGACGAAGATGATAACGTACGCGGAGAATGACCGGGCCATGCATGCTCCTTCTCCCAGCATGCTCATGTTTGTAGTATCCAATATGCTCTATTGCCGTCGGGTGAATGACTCCTGGTTTGACGTTTGAAAGTAGATGGATTGGGTTTTTCCAATCGCATTTTTTCATGGAAATAGGATGAGTAAGGCATGGGTGGAGAGCCGATGCGTACTACTCCCTCCGTTCTAAAATATTTGACGTGGATTTGTCTAAATATGGATGTATTTACGCAATAAAACATGCATGTTTAGATACATTCATATTTAGACAA